>OY754335.1:66826539-68026539 GCA_963573305.1 Pyrrhosoma nymphula | reverse complement strand
GATTCGCTGCAGCACTATACTTATTTTCTTTTCAGTTAAAGGCTTACTTGACTAGAAGACTCCAATCGACTTTTAATTCTAACGCGTATAAAAATTAACCAGAGGAGGACGGACCTTGAAAACGCGCGGAGGGCTTCACGATTATATAATTTAACCGTGATAAAAGTTTGGCTTTACTACGATTCACGATCGTTCTCCCACAATGCTGTAAACATGACCAAGTCTTGAAGTAAGGCGATTTTACGCTTTTTCGATTTGATTAATAATGTCTCATATCGAGCAGGTGGCTGATATCGATTCAAGATTCATTTTATTTTAAAAGTAAATAAATTATTTTTCCAACAATGTATATTATATGTCTAACAAAGCATGCTCAGCGTTGATGCGGAACGCGTCAAAGTACAGGCCTATTGAATTTTGACGGCGACAGTAGTTCCTTCATAATTCTTCATTTTGGCACCCTTCATAAATTACTTTGTGCACTTATTTCCTAGGTTATTCTACCAATTTGCTGCTCCTAGAGCATTATAGTTTTCAGGTGGCAGCTACGTCTAAGAAAGAGTCCAACGAGCTTGTATCTTACAATTGGCAGTGCTTTCAGATGGTTGTATTGACGCTGCGAATTATAGTGATGTGGCGATACCGTTACAGACATTTCTAGTCTTCTTTCTATTCGCGCCATGCCACATTTGTCCTTGAAGTTTAATTATAGTCGTATGTCTTTGCGAGACGAAAGAATGATATTTCTTCGTAAAAAAACCAATACTGCTATAAGCTGGACTTGAATTCATTACAAAATATCAATCAATAAATTTTATATTCATAAACCTTTGTAAGAGATCAACACCATTACGACCAAATACGGTCACCCCTGAGATAAAAACCGCTCGCGTACGGAGTACGTTCCTTTAGCAGAAAATGTAAGTCTTCAGTCCCGGCTCAAAATGTCGCAAGTCAAGGACTTTCTGAGATTATTATCGATGGATCGGAATGAGACGGAAAATTTAATTCCTCATAACATTTACGAGCACTCAGAGTTCATAAAATCTTACAGTACCTACCATTTTCTCAACTCCGCAAAAGTGGAAGGATTGAGAGAGAAAATTCCCAGATCACGTTCACCCCGAAGTTTAGGCATACTGGTTATTTCACTGGGTACACTTTTTTGAGGCGACCGACAACTGAGGGCATTTTTCCCATTGCAGAGGGGTGGGGTTCAATTATAAGGGGTTTGAGTTTCGAAGAAGGGTGGAAAGAAACCCGGCTTAGGCATTAGCCCGCTCTTAACGAAAGACGCGAAAAGTTACACAGCTTAACGTCCCGTCCTGAGGTCGGAGCACTGCTCTCTACAGTGCTCTACACACACCACTCACGTAGGGATCAAGATTTTACAGAAAAATTCCCAATATCACCAGGATTCGAACATTTACCCTCGGGATGGGAAGCCAATACTCTGGAAACCTCACCAAACCGATCCCCTGTGTACACACTTAAATGCCTACCGTGTCCATTAAGTGAGTCTCCTCAAGACTCGAGGAATAAAGGTACTGAATGCGGCTACAGGAAACGATCGCTTGGAAATCGAGCCCAGAATTTAAATTGAAAGGGAAAAAAAAACAACAAACGAAGTACTCGTTCCAATACTTTCGAACAACCCATTCACCGCAGCGCGAGGGTAATTTGCGAAGTTCTCATGGGATCATTTCACCTATTCCCACCGCTAAATTTTTTTTATAATTCCAAAAACAGAATGGGAGTAGTGGAGAATATCCAGAGGAACGAAGATAAATCAACAGCCACAGCAATTGATTTCCCACACAACAGAAGTAAAATAGGAACTTGGAACGTATCCCAAATATCCCCAGCGCTTTCCCCGGGGAGCTTTTCATGTACGGAGCATTCCGAAATACGAAAAAATACTTCATCAGCAGGAATGAACAATGGAGTTAATTTACATTTCCACGAAACGGAGATTGACCAATCCAGTGCCTTCGAAGCCGGAGTGAATAATTAATTTGGGTAATTAAAGTAAGATCTTCATACTAATAATAAGAACCACCTGAAAAAGACATACTCCAACTAGATTTGTAAAAAGAAGTGGAACAAAGCGTGCTTGGAAGGATTCGGGCCGTTTGGACGTCCGTGGATTGAAATGAAACTCACGCTAGGAAAAAATTATGAGCTCAAATGCTTTTAAGACCATTCGTGTACTTTTAAGGTACCGCCGAGAACGTCACAATCTGTTTGAGAAAGCACAGGCTGACGACGCTGCACTTTTCCATGAAATCTGGACAAATATAATTTGATTCGCGGCATCCAATGAAGCAGGGTAGAAAGAAATCCGTGACACATCCATGAAAATCGAAAATTTAGGTATTGTATTTTTCGATGGCGGTTTCAATTTCGAACGAGAAGAAAGCTCTACCAAACCGAGAAAGTACGGAGAAGGAAGTTTCAACTTCAACAAAATGAATTTCGATACCGAACTGCCTCGAAGAGTTTAAAGTGTTTATTTTCCAGAATTTACATTCGATAAAAGCAAGTACAACTTGGATTCGGTTTCAAAATTACTGCAGGAGATTAAAGCATATTCAATGGGGAGGCTACAATTCATTCAATCCATTAAGAAAAATAAACATATATGATAAGTTTTGATTGCCTGAATGTACATACATCGACCGAAAACAGTAGGTTCCTGATTTTGAAATGACATTAAACAACGCTCACTCTCAAATTAAAATCACCACACAAAGAAAACGATCAGCATCCCATCATGCAGGTTACCATAAGTAATTGGGATCCACTCAAAAATATACTATAACGATAAAAAGTACTATTTGCAATTTTTATTAGAAAACAGTCCATAGAATACACCCCTTGGCGTCCATATATTCAACATATAACCTCATTATTTTCACATGAATAGATTCCTATTTTCCACATATTCCCAATAGAAATATTGGGAAGAGCAGAAATAATCCCAAGCGCAACAATTACAGCGAATGATCATGCCAGGTAAATCATGACATATCATCCGAATCTAACAGCCAATCAACGTACCGTCGGGACAATAACACAATGGAATTAGAAACACGAAATGCGGCCTCACTAGTAGAAATTCAACTGGCACCTTCAACCATAGTAATAAATATTCCGGTGAAGAAAAATGAGAGAACAACAGGTGGGATTCTCTCTCGATCAACCATCATTTATATCACTTCCTCGGTGAGAACGGAAACTTTTTCAAAATGAAAACGTTTGGTGTAACGTGCTATCGTCAGTAAATTTTTTTCGGCTAATAAACCTTTCTAGAAAATAACCGGGGATGTAGGTAATTTCACGGAAATTCCGATAAAATCTTCACGAGCGGCCATAGAGTTCGGTCAACAATTTTTCAGATTAAACTCACGGAAGTCGGGAACTTTAATCCATCGGCCACGGGGCAACTGCGGGTAGCCTATCGCGTGGGCGTGACAACCGCCGAGTTATCAATCGCGGGAGAACGCCACGTAATGCCTTCCCGCGACGATTGCGACACCGTCTGAGAAACGGGCACGGAGCAAAAGCCACGCACTAAATGCACGCAAAGCGCGCCCCTAAAGCAGTCGAGATGGATATCGGCGAGGCACTTGCTTCCCTCAGAATTTTCGAAACGATATTATCGAACTGAAGGCGAGAGCTTATCGGTGAGCGAATGGAGGCGGCGGTCTCCATGCCCACTTGGATTCTGTCCGACATTAAGGTCGTTCCCTCGCCACTGCACAAGTCAAAACAAATGAAAACCAACAACTTTTCGTTTGTCGTTAGCAAAAATACGCATCACACTAAAGCGTGATTGGCCCCGTTATTTCTCACTTATATAAACGATATTATCAGTAGGGTTAGAAGCAAAATTAGATTGTTCGCAGAATATATGATCATCTACCAAGTAATTACCACAAAAGCAGACTCTCTCCGGATCTTAGCTAACAATAAGTTAATTCTTTGTGTACTCAGTGGGAGCTTGACCTTAACCTTTGTAAATGCCCCGAAGAACGCTTCGTACGAAAGAAATCACACCAACGCCAAGCCTAAAATATGGAGGGAGTAGTAAATATAAATGTATCAGATGAAGTGAAATATCAAGGACTCACCATAACTTCAGAACTATTTTGGGGAAATATACGGGCGCTGCATTTAAGAAACTAGGATTAACCAGGGGAATAGTATAAATATCCTGGGATGAACAAGTGAAAGGGAGATGCTACTTCTCTCTAGTTTCGAGTGCGCCGCAAGGATTAGGGACCCAGCACAGAAAGATTTAATACGCGGTGTACATAAAAAAACAAAGAAAAGCGGCACACTTCGTTTAAAATGTTTCGAGAGAACCAAATGACAGCTGACCCGCTTGAGACACGGAGGCCACACGCTAGGCTAAGATTACTTTAAAAATTCCGGTCGAGCGAGTTTTAGTGTGGCAAGGACAATATTTTAACCCCGCACTGCATATTTAGAACTGACAGAAGCGGCCTCGAAGCGACCAAAGAGCCTTATGAAAGAAATGATGGAAGGAGAAATGAAACGGAAGAATTATCGAGGGGAAGCAAGGAAGGGACACATCCGGAAAATTACGCGGCACGTCGAAACTATGAAATGAAACAGCTGATGGGGAGGACGGAGTGGAGAGCTGCAACAAACAATTTTTCGGATAGACGACTACCGTGGTGATGACAAAAAAATTATCACGAGTATTAACGTAATCAGCGACGTAACAACGTTGCGGATTTAGAGGAAGGGTAAGCATTTTGGTACTTCCACGGTCGTACGGCACAAACAAAAACATCCCTTTCAAACAAATGTTTTAAACCTTTAAAACAATCCTTCTAAGAGCCTAAAATGTGTTATTATCAAAGTTAAAATTGAGGTTTTAGGATTCAGTTTTCAGCATCACTAGAACCGAAGCCCTGTCTTTTCTTCAAGATAGAGCTTCGAAAGGACCAAAGCAACTCTTTACCAAATTTCACACCGTTTCACCAAGAGCAACCAACAAAATCGTGGAAAAACGAACGCATGAGATACCATAACAAATCACACCACAAGCCCTTGAGAAAAGACGAATACGACACCTGCCGTTACGATCGCTGAAATACAGAAACAATTGCCTACACAACAGCAGTGCCGAATTTCAGGATGTGCGTTGTTTCCGAGTAAAAAAGAGAGATTAAATAAATGGTTTAAATAAATGTTTAAGATGTTTAAACGTTGAATCACAATTATTTCGTCACTACAAAATATACGAATACCCATAGCACAAAGTTATAAAAATTTTCAATCCAAATATAAAAACCAACATCTCCAAGGTTCAAGGATTTGTGAACAGTGACAACGTTCAGGTTGCCTAAAAACATGGCCAAGTCAAGTTTTATGTTATGTTTCATGTCAATATTTAAATTCAAAAGGGCAATGTTTCATTATGACTTGAGAATTTGAGACATCGGGTTAAAATATTGTGTAATCTAATCATATCCAAGTAATTTTAGTGCCATTGAAATTATATGAGGACTAGTTCTCAATGAGTCACGATCACCGAACCAGCCACCTCAATAAGGGAGCCTTCTGCACCACCCCCTTCTCGATACATTTTGACACCCTATTTCGGGCGCCTTCAGCAACATTTTAGGGGGTGCAAGGTGCCATTGCCATCCCCCTTGTTGTTACGCCACTGACAGCGATGGTGGGCGAAGTAGCTAAGTGGAATTTCGACATTATAAAATAATAAACTGATAATATTCCACACAATGTTTAAATTCACTTAACGGTTTGGACGTTTTAACCATCATCATCAAAGTTAAATACAATAAAAAAGTTAAATATAACAACTTTAACTTAGCAAAGTTAAATATAATCTATTTAGCAAAAATAACCTAGTATTTCAACTCTGATGATGACGTTTTAAACATCGAGGCCGGTCCGCGAATTAAAACATTGTGTGGAATAGTACCCGATGTTAATTCTTTAATAACTAAGGGCTCTCATGACTGTCTTCTTCTCCACTGGTGCCAGCCAACTTATCCAATGGCCAAAAAAGATTACGCAAGTCAAGGATGCGATTGTTTTTCCTTTACGCTTACAAATTTCGAGAAAGGTGAATTAGGGGTAAATACCTTATTTTTTCCGAAAGACAAAGCGACCAAGACTGAGATTTCACAGTGACCTAAAGTCGGAAAGATGCCACACGGTGGGATGCCAGCTTGAAGGATAAGAATCTCGATACGCCTGATAAGAGCTCCTTATCGAGGTTTGATTATCCTCAAAACACGATGTATCTCGCCCTCTCACTGTCTTGGAAGTCGACGCGAGAGCCTTCTAAACTGGGTCAGGGATTCACTTTTCGCTCGAGCGTGAAAAAAATCTCTCGAAAATTATTAGCTTTCGACGATGTAAGAAACCTAACCAATGTTTATATTTTCACACTGAACATGCCTTCACCAATTTCAATCCAAAAATGGATAGCAACACGGTCATAGAAAATTACTAGCGCTCTTACGTGAGCGTAGGCCGGTTACACAGGGACGAAATTAAATTGTTCTTGAGTAGCTTTGTGGTATGTCATTGTAATTTTAAATAATTTAACTTTTACAGAAACCACTTCTTCATTAAATAACATACACGACCCGGGTTTTGATGAGCAATCAACATCATCATGTATTTACGTAAATACAAACGCCTGATGATTATGATTACTCATCAAAACCCGGGTCGTGTGTGTTATTTAATGAAAAAGTGGTTTCTGTAAAAGTTAAATTATTTAAAAAATACACAGGGATGATCTATTGGAACCTTTAATTCTAATATATGTTCACTGTAGCCAAATAAGCCAGATAAAATTCGGAATGAAAACATAAGGGAAAGCTTAAAAGTTGCACCGGGACAAGAAAAAATTAAACAGAGTAGAATTAGATAATTGCGATATTCCACAGAGGAAAAATAATTCGCCTTGACTGGTATCCCGGGAATTATTTTTCCTCTGTGGAATATCGCACTTATGTGCACTTGCGGGTGACTCCGTAAATGTAACTACTTTGTTAGTACCGGTATCCTCAAAATTAGAATTAGATAGTTTGGACATGTCGAAAGGCGTTCAGAGAGGAATACATTGGAATGAAGGTGGGAAAATTGAAGCTCCCAAGAAAAAGAGGAAGAGGGAAACCCAGGAAAATACGGAGGAATTGTGTGAAAAGTGACAGGGAGGAGTGTGGTTTGACCCCAACGGATGCCCAAGATAGAAGCAAATGGATGAGACTGACTACCAAAGCCGACCCTTAGCACTAAGGATAAAGGCTAGGAAGCAGAAGTTTACTATAGCCCTCATTTTTCTCTACCCGAGGCTAACCCCTTTACTTTCCAGATCCCTCCACGTTTCGTCTGTGACCTAATCCTTAAGTCTTCCCAGAGGGACTTTCCCTTCTACATTCCAAAAATAACTGAAAGGAATGGCAGGATGAGGAACACTTCTATTACTGATCATTAACCATAATGGCGAATAATAAACTTTGCACTTTTCCACATACTAAATATTTACACACAGAATACACGTATATACGTGTATGAATGTATATATGCGTGGACTATAAAAGTAAATGTACGCAAATATGTGCACGTATTTCTAAAACGCCTGA
The DNA here is from genome assembly GCA_963573305.1 of Pyrrhosoma nymphula. Taxonomy (NCBI): domain Eukaryota; kingdom Metazoa; phylum Arthropoda; class Insecta; order Odonata; family Coenagrionidae; genus Pyrrhosoma; species Pyrrhosoma nymphula. The sequence continues at coordinate 68,018,881 of OY754335.1, read as the reverse complement.
ATCTAACGTGTAGATTCGATTACAGATGCTTTTAACTAAGTATAATTAACAAATGATAAGAAAATACCTTTTGAAATTACAGAGATGATTGCATGTTTCTTGTTTCAAATAGGAACAATCGAAATGCGCCGAGTATTCTCGCTCTGACTTCGCAAATTAAATCGAATGAAAACTAATCTTCACTCTCTTCCAATACATCCGGATTCTAGTAACAGCTTCAAAATTTATTAGACGAATGCCATGCCGCACGTATGCTTGAATCAAAATTCCTCGGTGTTCTAAACAAACGCCGAAAAAAATTTATCAGCCCCTCATATTAGAGGGAATAGTTTTTTTAATGATAAAAAAATTCTTTGGCAAGAACTTAATTATCTATGGTTCTCAAAATAGCCTGCAAATACATCTGAAATAAGGGTGAAAGAATTGCTGGAGATAGAATGAGTAAATACGACCAAAGAATAGGAAAGAAAACGGTCAGAGGTGAGATGGATTCCTGCGTCACGCCAGACAATGAACCGGAAGGGGAAAGAAACTGGTAAGAGGTAGTACGAGGACAAACGATTACCAACAGGCCATCACGCGTCATGCTATAAAAAGTTGGCAGTCGAGCACGAGGCGAATATTAAACAGGAATACGAGCCGTTGAGCAATTGTCCAACATCTTTCGGAGACTTGTTGTCCGTTGAAACATGGTATTCGATTATAGCCGCGAAGTAGCTGATGTCATGACCACTCTCAAACCTTTTGAGAACCTGAAGGAAGTGCAGACATAAGGGAATAACTGAACTCAACCTCTTTTTAACTGAGCAGAGAAGGCACTCCTCATATCCAGAATACATAAATATAACTTACAAACGGAATATGCACCGAATTCGCAGAAGTCTCGCATAACATTGACTCAAGAGGCCATTAGGTGCTCTATTACTTGAGAAAATATTTTATGACTGGTGTATTTTTCTCCGTTAAATTATCTTTCCGGTTTAATTATATTTCTAGCCTTCTCTCGATTTTAGCCATCCAAGTAACATTGAAAATAATCCAAAGCATTAATTTTTGTTTTATATTGTCCGCTTCTTTTCTTACTCTCTAATAGTTCTTTCGCTTTGTTGTATCCTCCTCTCTTCCATCCAGTTATTCATTTTCTTCTTTTCCTTCTTCCGGAAACTCTTGAAGTTCTGTAACAATATTCAACTTTTAGTTTTGTCCTGTATTATATTTATTGGTCATACTGAAAATTCATTAATTTTGATATTCTACAAATTGATTGATGGGTTTTTGAAAATTCCCTACACACATTTACACACCTTTAGGGTCACCTGAAACTTTCAAGCAAGCTATGGAGAACCTGGCCCGGTGTGAAACTCGAGAGCTCTTCATTCAAGAACTATCTTATTACCTCGAGTTTAAGATCCTTTAAGCTCCTAATACTTCCTGCCACTCCTCATGTAGTCCAAGATTATTATTCTCTTCTTCCTTCTCCGATGTCCACTCAACAACCTCTCCTATATTACCTCCTCTAGCATCTATTATTCCCACTCAACGCGTCCTCCAACAATTTTTATCACCATTTTTACCTTCGCCGCCAAATTCTTTACCTACCCTCCCATCTCTGACAGTTCGTCAAGAAAGAAGCTAAGTTTCGAATCAGCCACATGCTGACTTTTCAGGTGATGTTGAAGGTTGAACTGAGAAGACAGCTAAAACTTCTCCTAAAGGGAACTTTCTAAAATTTTATAAAAACGTTCATATAAAACTTACGGAATCAAGCAACTAGTCTCAGGCTCAACTCTGTGGAATATTTTCATTTTCAAAAGAATAGAAAAAATTTCACGTGTATTTTTCAACACTTTTTATGTCACCCGTTCAAACTTGGGTCGGTAATTTAAAAATGTAGATACATTCAGGTGACTTTTTCTTTTCTTATGAAAATTAAACTTACAGAATGAGAAACTAGCTGGCGTGTAGATCTGCTAAAAGCATCTGATCTAAATTGACTAGCGGATATTCGTAATTTTTACAGATTCCCGAAGTTTTTTTGTGACGACTTCTGCCTTTCGTCTTCCTCCCCACCAACCTTTCTCCTACGTACGCATTTCCCTACGCACATCCTTAATCCACATAACCCAAGTTTCTAAACTATGTAAAGATATGCTCGATATTAGAGTTTTTATTGCATTCCCTCAAAGCTTTCACTGAGAGCCCCCATTATCAATTTATTCCCTTCCTTTCGAAAATGCTTCCTTTTCCAATGCAATTCTGAGCCTCATGTCCCTACTAATAATAAATCCCTTCTCTTCTAGAATACTACCCATATAAGTTACCCGTTCCACCTCCTCTGCTTTTAATGATCACAAAATTCTTTTGAATTGTGTACGGTGAGCTCGATATTCTTCCGAGAACTAACATTTTCTCCTGCTCCAATATACGTCGTCTTTAGAATGCCTAGCCAAGAGCACCCTGAAGGATAACCGAATGATTAATGATAAAGTGATGCAGATGATCTCTGCTTTTTTATGCATAAGGCAGCGTTTCCAGGCGAAAACTTTCTGAAAAATAAGCCTCGGGGTATTAGCATGGGCATTCTTAGAAGCAGAAGATATTGGGTTTTTCTAGTTTCTCCGGCTGCTGAGGTTACATCATCCCGCACGCTCTTGCAAGGAAAATAACTTCAATGACAACAGAAAAGACAGCAAGGCACTCAAGCCAGAGGCGAAATCCGTACGCTTGTTTTCTCCAGCAACCTGGGCAATTAAGCGTTATGGGTCTCTTGAATATTTCACCTTCGTATTTCCATTTCTGGACTCACTTAAAGAAGATATACCATCCTCAACGACGCATTTCCTGTTAATGATCTCTTTAGTCGAGAATGTCTCCACTCAGTCGAGTATTCCGAGTCGAGTAGTTCGGCTATAACACCAATTAATTGGGATTACCTGAATCTACGAGAAAAAAATTCGGTAAGTGGTTTGATTCAAGATATTTTAACACAGCTCGTCGGTGAAAACTGATATTTACTTTTATTTAGATATTATTTATTTAAATGCCAAAAACAGCCACTAAGTCAGTTGTAAGCAAGCCATGTCAACGTATATTTCAATACTAGAGGTCCTAAATGAACTGCTTGAGGCTCTATTCAGTGGAGTTCGTCCATCAAAAAAGGAAAATTAGAAGGAAAAAGGAAGTATCTTATAATCTTTACAAAGTTATTGTTGTGGTCCTATCTTCATGGAGATCCAGTCAATGAGGTTCAATTAGTACTGGTTCCGAATTCCATGAGAGACGGTCCTTTTTCTCAAAGGAATTTCGATACCTACTCGATGCTAAAAGCAGTTCTTCATCCAATCATTCAGAGCAGGTTTTTCCTACACCAAGTTTCTCTGCGCTATTTATTCCCTAAATAAACCAACCTTGACCAACCGGACAACCTATCCTCAATAGTGCAAATGATCCCATAAGTCGGTCACCTCCCCTTAAAGTAGTTGGAGCGATTTTTGGTAATGCACATATTTGCGTAAAATTTTACATACGTGACCTCATGGTGATATCTATAGATAAAAGTGAAAAAAATTGCTTCTTACCAATTTGGTTTTTCGGCAATTCAATGTTATTTTAACACGTAGCCTTATTGCACATGACATATATATTTCGTAATAACTCGTCTAAATCTGTGCAATTTTCTTCTAAAAGCGAAACAATTCATTCCTTATTATTATAATTTTTTCTAACAAATATCAAGATGTCACGCAACGCCGAGTCCAATACTCGAAAACAACATATTTCAATATAAATTCGTCTCAATTCGAATACCGTATCGAAAAATCTAGTCAAAACATGGAAGGAAAATAAGGCATAAGGAAAGGCATAAGGGAAAAAATTGAATTATAATTCTTGTACCATTCCCATTACTGCCTGTATGGTGAGTTCCAGCTCATAAACAGATACAATTCAGTGAAATTTGGTTCAAGGATTTTGTTTTGAGTTACTTAAAAAATAATTAAAATGTGCACTCAGTGACCCAGGATTACCGCTCCACCCACCTTAAGAATACTACTGTTACACTATCGTACACCGGATATCGATGAGTCTCATTTTAAGCTCATAACTCTTTTTCCATCCCTTACCTACTCCGTTATTTTTACTTCCCGCTATAAATTACACAATGTAACCTCATTTACAATGAAAAAAAAACAAGTTTACGCAGGCCGTAAATTCAAAACCTATTCCCGGCGAGCCGCCTTGCAAATGAAAAATTATGTATATCTTGGGGGATATGGTTTGGACAGGAGATGAATCGCTTCTCTTTTATGAATAGCAATGCGATAAGGTCGCGACACAGACATTCTCGCCAGAGTTGGATCACTCGCACCGAAGTTCACAAACTTCTTCGAAGTTTAGAGAACTCAATTCCCCACTCCTAACGAGAATCGCAAACGCCGGGCGCGACACGTTGATTTGGGGTGGGCCGAAACGCGCTTTCCGTCACTCATTCTCACGCGTGCAAGCTGGTGGTAGACGCAACAGATTTTTCTTACGACGGTTCATTTCTTTAAACAAACATTATCCAGCCAAGAGAAGCTATTTTTTTTTCACTGCTTAACATTTTTTCAACCCCAACCCCGCTCCGGATGAATGATAAATGCGGTCAATCAAACCACGAACCTTAAGATTTCCAGTAAAATCCGCGCAACAATACGCTACCGAGGATCAGTACCAAATGAAATTTTACCAGGATGTATATCATTGAAAACAAAAATTATGATTTTATTCTAGATAAACATTTTTTCGTCACATTTCAAGGCAACAACGTGGGCTTCTACAATAGCAAGGCTGCGGTCGAAAGCAAAAACTGTCACATTCATAATGCCGCAGTAACAATTTTGAATAACGGTACCGTTGGAGATCATAATTTTACTCCTGCGTGAGAGAAAAGTTGGAGTTAATTCCTCGAATGATCGACCGAATCGGACCGAAGCACTGCAATAACCACTGATTGCAAGAACTCACCGATTTTTTTCGTTTCGAACGTTAGTTTCCTTAATTTTCAACCAACCATGAACAGTATGTTTTTATATGCCGATAACAGTGGCAGTGTTATTCATAGCGACCAATATTTATTGCAAGATACGTAACCAATGTTTGAAGTGCTTCCCACAAGGCGGTGCGAGTGAGAATAAATAACTTTAAAATTAAATTAACGCGACATAAACCATAAAGCATAAATAATATTGACAAATATGATTCTGAAAATAATTACCCTAAATTATGGAAACAAATCACTGGCAGTTTTCAACTAATAACTATCCGCTTATTAGTGGAAAACTGCAAGTGCCTTGTTTCTGTATGTAACGATTCCACCAAATCACACCTGTACCTGTATTTTATAATTTTCCTAAAGTTTTTACAATAATTGGCATGTAAAACCACAACTCCATAAAATATTTTAAAAATGAATATTTCAAACTTCAACCAAGTTATCTCACAAGTAATGCAAGTTGCAGATGAACGACGATAAAGTTTGTGATCAGCATAAAGAATTCATTAAGATGTTTTTTTGTCAGGTTCTTCGCGCCAAAATAGCTTACACTGTTAGAGTTTTACTTCTACAGACATTGTGATGATAATCGTAGTAATAACGCCACTTTGATTTTAAGAAAAAAAGATAATTTTAAACGTTCTTTTTCTTTTCAAGATGCCCATCACTCGACGAGGCACGGCGTCAAAGAGCACGAGACATGACGCGCTGCGTCCATCTATTCACGGGTCTGCTCGTGACCACTTGCGTCACGAAGGGCGAAGGACAAGCGGAGAGAATCGGGAAAAGCGAGGGCGAAACTGGCCAACGTGCATATGGTTATCACCTCTCGGGAGACGTTGGCGTAAGGTCCGCATTTAAGAACATGCGTCAGAGTAGGTACGCTCTCAAAGAACACTGGATGGAAAACACACTGATTCCCACCAAAATCATCATCAGCAATCATCAATCCGAAGATTGGTTTGCTGCAACTCCCCACTCCACTCTCCTATCGGCTAATCGCTTCGTTCCTACATAATTATTCTCTTCTATCCCCTTCATGAATCTCTTCAATACGGCTTGCAGGCGTCTTGCAAGAGGTCTAGAAGACGTCAGCGATGACGTGTTCAATGCCTCTACAAACCTAATTCGCGAAGTAGTATAAATTAGCCACTCTGCGTACTTCTATAGATATAACGTACTTTGTCTCTGATCAAAATCTTAAGTATTCCATTCTTGGTCTTCCTCTGTAATTCTTCCCATTCATTTCTCCTCCAATATCGCACTCAGTAAGCTGCTATGTCGAAAAATGAGCCCAATAAGTTTGTCTCCCCTTCTTCGCCGAGTTTACACTTCTTTTCTTCCCACCCTTCGTAGTACTTCGTAGGACGTAAGATAGTCATCATTCTTCGATAACGTTACATCCCCATTGCTTCCAATCTTATTTGCTCTGCAGCTGTTATTGTCCAAGCGTCACTGCCATGAAAGAGCATGCTCCACATATGTTTTAGTAAATTGCTTCCTTACTAACACGCTTGTGTTACTAGCTGCCAGCTCTTCCCGCAGAATGCCTTCTTTGCTAGGACTATTCTGCTCACAAAATCTTTCTAGCTTCTTCCATCGCCGGTGATTCAGCATCCCCACTTGCGCAAGTTTTTGCCGTCCAAGTTTGACAGTGATTTTGTCTTCTTGATTCCTTCCACAAACCATTACCTTGATTTTCTTGCAATTAATCCTCAAGTTGTAATTCTTCATAGTTTTATCCACACAGTACAGCATTCTCGTCAGATATTCCTTCTTCAAATCCCAGCATGAACACATTTTTAGTCCCATCCGTCAACCAACAACGTAGCGCTCCCGGATATATCAAAATATTTTCTGTTTTTTCTACGCCACAGTCGTTAGGAAACGAAACTTAAAACATTAAAACTAAGTAAGTTTGGGTCCTCGTGAGGCTACACATCGCGGGAAGAAAGAAACACTAATAATATTAGATACGAGAATGGAAAGAAGCTAACAGAGGAAGAAGACATTGACGGGATGGAACGAGTGCATAGAAAAAATGTATGAAGGACCAGACCCGCCCGAGAAAGGGCTGATGAAGAATGAAGAGAAGATAATTAATCTCGTCTTTATTTTAACCCGCACATTAAGACTCCACAGTCGTTTTATTACAATTAACTCGATTATGACACAAGATAGACGAAGACGACCGAGGCTCTGGTATCCTTAGAAGCGAATTAGAGAGTGCAGTGAAAGATTAATCCAAATTGTCAATGAAAGCAAAGGAATTTTGACTCCTACTCATGCATTTCGGTCATCCAGGTGAACAGCGCCAGGAAGAGTTAAAATCTCGTAAACACGTGCGTGTTGTCCCAGGTTCAAAGTCCGAGTCAAGTGACGCAGAAATGCATGCATAGTCCACATTTCTTTGCTTCCATCGACAATTTGGATTAATCTTAAACGAGAATTTAATTTTCAATTCCGCTCCCTTTTTGAATCGCAGTGAAAGAGTTGAAAAAAACAAGACGTCCGGAGCAGACTATATAAACGAAGTCATCAATAAAACAAAATTTAACGTCACGGTGGAATGTCATTCCATTTAGAAAAAGTTACATGGCATGGTATTCGACATTTTCTTTTTATTTACTGACACGGGTTCTACATCCCGCGCGGCAATAATGGATCTCCACTGGGCCACAAACGTTATATCCGTCGACGAGTCACTGCGGTCAATCGAAGGGCATGATGAAAGTGAAGGGAGGTAGAATAAACGCCGCATGCGAATTCGAAGAAACGCGGAGACAGGCACACTGTGCATTGACTCTTGCGGCTCCCCCTCCCCCAAACGTATCATCGATTGCTCTTCAATTGTTTCCGGAGCGCGCGGATCGATGCGCGACTGTTCCGTCTTCTTTTACGTTCCTCTCGTGGTTCCTCTCTTCCCCTCCACGCGGCCAGTGCACTTCAACTGCTCAGTCGACGGATGAGTGATTAAAATACACCCCGTCCCACACAACGAGCGCACGTATTAACCCAATTCCAGTCACACGACGCCGTAAATTCCCGTAAAATGTAACCAAATAACAGGGTTTAAGTTGAATTCTATTTTCGAAAAAGCAATTTTCACAGGCTTGCAGCGGAAAATATGAAAAGCATACTTTGAATTCTTTATGCAACTGCAATCACTCATTTACGCAGATTTACTTTCCAAAATGTAATGAATGCATTCAGTAAACTTAAAACATTGTAGCTGTTCAAAAGCAATCAAAATTTATAATTTTCGAGGCTCTTCCTTATCATTAATTAATAAAGGTTATGTGAAAGAGATTAATACTGCTTTATGTATTGTACTTTTTTCATTCGTTAATAATTTTTCATTGTGCCGAATTCGTCACAGTGGGCATTGGTAAATGAGCGAAGATGACTCTAAATATATATGTACCGAATTCGGCACACCTGGCATTAATTGGTTAAAGCATACGTCGGCTCCGATGTCATCATAGGCATTCTACCCAATGAATGGGAGGTCCATGGATAGTATGTAGTATCTAATAGTATGGTGGTCTGATTTCACTTTTTTAGATTTCTCAAACGCCTAAAGCAAAAAGTTCCCTCTTGAGGAGTTAGTTAAAATATGCCAAATTTCAGAAAGATCAAACTATGTCCTAGCATGTCTACCTGCAATTGAAATTTGAAAAATTGACGAAAACCAGGCGTGTTCCGCAAATATACTCCGAACAAAACTGATTGATCGACTTAAAATATTTAATCGGGTAGACAATGTATCGCTAACGTTGCTGTTGCTTCGTGGTGGGAGGCATTTTTGTGCGGCACATTAATATTGTCAGATATTGAGCAGCGTTAGCGACACATTTCCTACCCCATGAGATATTTTAACTCGATCAATTATCAGTTTTTTCGGAATATATTTTCGATGTTGCCTAATTTTCGGCAACTTTTCATCATTCAATCGCTGTAGGCAGGCTAGGATATCACTCAATATCTGAAAATATGAATATGCTTCACAACATTACCTCCCACCACGAAGTATCAGAAAGTTTCACGCATTCGGCACACAGACAACCAGCACGACACCCGACGTTCCATTCGGGGCAGCGTTACGTTTCACTGCAATGACGATTCTAAGGTTTCATGGCAGTAAATATACAGTTTATTTTCAAATTACCACGCACGAAGTATCAGATGGTCCGCATGAATATAAAAGCGTTATCTATCTCCATAAAAACGTTTACTTTTTAGCAGTTTTTTTTAATTATTTTGCTGCTCTGGGCTAATTTTGAACATTGGAATGCCTTCCACATTATTTCCACAGGGTCGGGTAGTTTCCTCTTACGTATCCTCCACAGAACTGTTTATTTTCCAATATTAAATCCCCTTTAAACTCTTCTAACCTTATACCGCCTTTACTTTTATTCTTCCTCTTTTTCCCCCACGCTTACCCAACATTCTCCCATCTGTCACCCTTTTCAGCATGTCGTTACCCCTCAATAAGTCCTCCAGTCACTTCTGCTGCCTCCTCCTCATTTCTCAAATTACCTTTCTAACCTCCCTTTCTAAATGTAACCCTCCCTCATTTGTTTTCATCTCCAACCTGTAAACCCTTTTCATTCTTCTCCAAATCCACATACTTAAGCCTCCAGCTGACGCCCATCCTCCCGCATCGACCAGGTTCCTGAACAATAAAACATTAACAATCCGAAGTAGCGATGGGAAAAAAAAGAAGTTATTTTACGAGAACCTTTTAAAAGATCACGTAAAAAAAGCTCTACAAAATAAAACATTTTTCACTTTTTTAATATTTTCATCATACACTTTTGCAGTGAATTATAACTTTTCTCGCTTTAGGAAGTTCAGTTGGGTAGTTATTCAGGGAGATAATCGACAACTGATGTCTTTTGCTCCATGAAGGATAGGTGGGTAAGAAGGTAAATGAAGGATTACTAGGGGAATGTAGGATGGGTGGGGAAAAACCTGGCGTCGGCATGTGCTAACAACTGCGAAAGGCGCCAGGAGCGCAAAGTTTGACGTGACAGTTAGATGTTCGTCCGTTCTAGGTCAGTCTTTAAGCTGAGTGACGCCAGTGTTCTCTTGACGTTCGAAAATTACGACTTCAGCATGATACCGGGGTCCTCGAGAATTACGCTGGGTCAGGTTTCTATGGTAACCTGGCTACTACAAAGGAGGTACACAGAAGGCCGTCTAAAAACAAACTAAAAGCGAAACGAATTCAGCGCTATCGGTGATTACGGGTGCTCTCCAATCACCTTTCGCAGATTAGCGCACCTCGCAGCAGATGGGAACGCACGAGCACACATTCAATTCGACGAATGGAACGATCTGCGCTACAGTGTATACAAAATGGCGGGACGATATTCAACCTCTATAAAGAACTGGTTAATCTCATTCTTGAAAGTTTAACGCCGAATTATTATTTATTTTTTTTAAGTAATTACCACAATTATCTTAAATACTAAGGTTTTCCTGTTTCTACTGCTATATATTTCCTGGTCATCACAGGTTTCGTCTGCTAGCGCGCATGCGAACGCAGACGAACTACGCTGAGGATATGTTTTAATCTGATTAGCGCAGATGACGTCACAAATGCGAATGGAACACGCTCTACGCTAAACAGATTGAAAGAGTATAGCGTAAATACTTCAATGGAAAGCCCTCTATACCTTTATTCTTTTGGGGGTCGAGTTAAACTGAATTATTTTGCTCTCGGACGATTCTGGTGCTCAGTATACCCCTGCGATCCCGATAAACCGATTGGCTTGTCTTCTGGTTTCTCAAGGTTCGAACCAGCAGAACTTGAAAGAAACACCCATGCCCTGGGCATGCGAAAAACCTACCCAGGCGGGACTCAAACCCGCGACCCTCGGATTAGCAAGCGAGGACTTTACCCCGCCGCCACCGGGGCTGGCTGAAATAAAATTTTAAAAACGCTCCCCAGTTTAAACATCCGTAAAGCATTCATTCACCAAACGGAGTGCGTGTAGGTATTATTATTTTACAAACAGATTTATAAGTTAAATCAAACTTAACATGTCCTTGGGGAGTCTAGACTGCGACAGAAAACAACCGTAAAAACGCCAATACAACGAAAGAACGCCAACTCCGGAAGTGATAACAAAAGGGCAATTATGAGGGGTTTTTTCCTTGAATGAAAAAACGTCTTTTATCAAACGTTTTCAACGCATGAAACATTCTACCTTTTTCAAGGTGCCCACCTCTAACTCGAATGTTTGAGAATCGTGTCACCCTTTCCAACAGCTGAGCGAGACGGAAGGCGGGTGGGTCCGACAGATTCGGGAACCATTACTCATCGGCAGCGCCGAGAGGTTGGCCGTATCCGCCCGCAGACACCTTAGGCGACCGCTCATTATCCCCGAGCTCGCTACCGCGGCAAAACCACCGGCAATTAAAGTCGCCAGCGCCAGAGAGAATAGATGACTGTGTGTGCACAGCTGTCCTAATGGTAGCGGGGATAATTAAGTTTTCCTCCTGCGCTCCAAAGAGATTCGAAATTCATAACACGATGAGGTGATTTTTTGGACACCCAGCCAATCCGGAGCGTAGTGATTTTGAATTCACCACAACACAATTCACGAATGATCCGCACGAATCGGCACTTCAGACCGGGAGGAAAATTTTTATGATTGGCGTGAAAGGCAAGGTTTAGAGAAAGGAGAGAAGGATTGGCCTGCTCTCGACCAAAAAATATCAAGAGAAAACGCAGTTTAACACACCATCATACGGGCGGGAGTATTGTACAAAATTAAGGTAGTTTGAGCGATATATATCCCTAGTCATCATGGAGACCATATTCGAATTTTATTTTTTAATTTCACCGCCTGTAAGAAGTATGAAGTAAATATTGTAATAATAATGGCGCAAAAGTTATACATGACAAAGATTCTTAGTAATTAAATAAATATATCTACATAAGTCTCTAACTTGACTCATTTTTTCACGCCGTACCTTCTGTTAAAACGCCTTCATAACAGAACCTTTTTTACTCTGTAAAAATTACAGCGGCAACTGATTATTTTTTTTTAATAGTGTAGAAAACATACGAACTAAACACCGTTAGTTACTTGACGAAATCGATGTGTTAGAAATTCCTAATTTTTTTCAATATTCTCCCTCCACAGCGCACAGCCGTAATCTATCAAATGTAAAACATCTTATATTTCTAGTCAAATTGCTCGAAAAGTAGTTGGGCAAGAGGTCAATATTTGGATATAATTGGAAATGAGTTTTTCTTTAAAATGAGGTCAAATTCATAAAATTCTAGGTGAAATGATATCTCACCCTTATCTTAAGGCGCTCTACAAATTGTACAGTAATTCGATGTACCTAACTAAAAACAGCGGCGAACATAATATGTCCCAGTTAAAATTTTCTATCACCGAGAGGACTATGTATGAGAAGCTATAGGAGTAGCAAAACCTGGCGGTACTTATACTGACGGAATTGTACCGGTGGAGAATAAGAGGTCACTGAGAGTGAATCAAGCATTAATGAGCGGGAAAAGGAAGGACTCTCCTAAGGACCTCTGGAGGGACACTCGTGCTTTGCCCCTTTGTCCCACCTCCTTTGCATGCTTTCCTCTTCCTTGCGTCATGCTTTTCACAAGCTGGTGCAACCATGTTTCTCTAATCCTGTAGCACGCTAATTTCAACGCCGTAGGTTGTAGTAGTCGTGGCATTGGTCTTTAGGTACTTACAAATAATAAGATTCCATCACACGGTCTAGAGCCTAAAAACTAAATACAAAGACTAATGCAAAGTCCATGCCTAAAGAGGGATCCTATTAACTCACGACACTATTACCCTCAAAAGCAAAAACTATTGACTTATGATACTGACACAAAATAGGTTTGATGTAAGTTATTCAGATTGACACCATACTGTACATTCCTGAATTGGAAGCTAATACAAATTTGTCGCGATAAATCAATCGATGCACTTACCTCGCCTTCACAAAACCTGACCACACAATGGAACCACAGGTTCTAACTAGTGCAGGCAAATGATAAATTCGATTCTAAATGTTCTCAAAAATTAAAGAGTTCAAAAAAGAAACAGTGGAAGTCTTCCTCCAAAGAAGAAAAAATAGCGACAGAAGGAGTAGGTATTTAAATCAAGGAAAGGAAGCGAAAAGAGTTTCATCTATTTTAAAAATCTTGAGTTTCCATCCTCCGAGGGCTTTAGATAAAAAAATTAAAGTGAAATTGGAAATCGTAGATCAGATAGGCGGGTACCAAAGCGTATGGTTTACTCAGAGATCTTTAAAGCCTTGCACTAGCAATGAAGCAACAAAATCATATCACGCATTTAAGAATACATACATGGGTGAAATTCCAATGGAATACGAGAGATAGAAAGGGGACGGAACTGTTTATGAAAAATTACACATTCTAAGCAACGGACACTTCGCAGGCTATTTTGGGATCAGCGCTTCGTAGGCATTTACTTGGACCCGGAAGGGAATGAAGTGGAAGAGGGAAAAACTAATTCTACTACGTTTTGGAGCGCAAGGGACCAGCTTAAAAGGATTAGGGAAAGGTCGGAGATGGAAGCAAGTTGGCAAAATTAAACCACGAAAAAGGCTCCGCAGCTCCCCAAAGGCCTACTTGAGCCGGTTAGCCGAAGTAATTTCGACACGATTCTTAAGCGTAACAACAGCGTTACTTCAAAAGAAGCTGAAGCTGTAGTGACACGGGAAGAAGTGAACGATAAAATACTCCAGAAAGTTAAAGAGCAATGTTAAAGGTGTGCTGTACTTGGACAGGAACAATAATAGATTCAAAAATTAACTTTGGTTTCGATCGATATCTAACACAATGTTTTTGTTTCATTTTAATTGGCAATGCTCATAGCTTTAATCATCTGCAACGAACCTTCTCAGCAAAACGTAGCAGAAAAATAAAGAATCATGACCCATACCGCGAATGGAAAGAATCAGGTTTTTAACCTTCCTATGCTCCCAGATTTTGTATTTTTTATTATTTGGTCCTCCAACGATTAGCATGGATTTAGGATAGGCCACTGCCACTCCTATAATGCAATTTCAATGTCTCTTTCCTCACACCCTTACCCTATTAATTTCAGCTTATTTTCTAACTAATCCATTTTCAGTGGAAATTTATCTCAACTCAATCAATCTCAAATTTATCGACAAAATTACGGGTCTCACACTTAAACTGGGACACCAAAAATATTATGAAGGATTATTTCAAGCTGTAATTCTCATTGGCTCAGAAAAGAAAATCAATGTATCATAAGAAACCTTTATGTCCTCGATACACAGCCATAGAAATCTTTTTGAATACCATAATTGGAAATGCAACACAAAAATGCCAAACTTCGTCAAACATCCTGTTCCGCTTTGGATATTTGAGGGGCATTCTCTTTTATCTACCGAGAATTTATATTCCAACAAATAACTGTTTCTATATCCCTGGAAATGTGCATGCATCAGAATTCAACTATTTCATGTTCCTCGCCAAGGACCTTTCTGCAACAAGTCTGAGTCAATTAGTGGGGCCAATTCCCAGGGCTTTCACTCACTTTTTCATAGAGAAAAGTGAAAAAGTGAGCGATTTATGCCAAAAAAGTGAGGGGAAAATGTGAAAAAAGTGAGGAAAAGTGAGAAAATAATGATAAAAGTAGTTATATTTACCCCATGTTAGACTTCTGACAGTGACAATAACCCTACATTTTGCAATATTTTAAGGCGGAACTCGTTTTTAAAGCAGTAGCAAGAGGGATAAAAATTACAATACAAGGAATTGGACAATGAACACTTGTATTTAGAACTCTAGAAAGCATAAAGAATAAACAAAAAATAAAACTGCCATGCACGTTGGCGAGAGAAGAAAAGCGATTTTTTAATGACCAATTCTCCATAAAACATTTGATACAAAAAATAAAGAAATCTCCACTAGAGGTGAACGGTACAAAATAGATAAGAATGAGGTAAATAATGTACTGTACATCAGATTAAATGTAAAAAGCAAAAATAAGAAAATAATAATAATTTTAGTCTAGTCTAGTCCAGCCTGTGCCTCGGGATTATCATCCCGGCGTTTTTTGTGATTCTTAAAAAGCTGCTCTAGTAGAGATGGCCCTCTTATCTACTTTCTTTTGCAAAGGCTCCATTTTCTACAGTAAGTCATCTACCCGTGGCCGCAGAGTTGTGACCCCCCCCCCCCACATACTTGGAGCGATCTTGACTTTTGTCATATCTTTTTTGGCAATATCCTCCTCCAGCTTCTTTTTTTCCTTAGTTCACTAGTTGACCACAAGCCTTGCACTCCTCAATCTCTTTCTTAATTGTCGCCTGCAGGTCATCCTGCAGCTTGCCCAACGCCTGTCGTTCCTTTAACTGGGTGGCCTTTCACCTCTCCCTATCCAGGCGAGCGTTCTCCTCTTCTTGCAATCTCTTAAGCTTGTCGTCTTATAGTTTCCGCTGAGGCTCCAGGTACTCTTCATACTTGCTTCATGCAGCTGCTGTATGCTTGAGCAACTGCGACGTCATGGGCACATGTTTAGGAATGCCATTGTAGTCTCGAAGGCCATCCCTGATGTTGAGCCTGGCATTAAGAGTACACACCAGCATAGCCAACCTGTCAGCAGGGAGCTGATTTCTGAAAATAGAAAATCCTCGCTCGTGTTCAGAACTGCCATGGGCCAAACAGAGGGAAGCTTTCACCACTTTGCTTACGAGTGGATACTTGGGATCACTGGCAACATCTGTCTTGGTAAATATCTGGGTCCAGTAATCGTCAATCCTAGTTCCAGGTTTATACGGCTGAAGGGTTTTCTGCAGCAACAATCTCCACTCGTCTCGAAGGCCATCTTCGTCCACTTCAATCGGCATCTGCAGGATCTTATAAACGGATACAATGTTTTGCGAGAAGCTTTCCTTGATGTTTTGAGGCTTCAAACATTTCAGGAGACGAACCTCTCTTCCCTTCGCCAGGACTGATTTCTGGAGATGGCTCACAGCCACCTGATAATGTTTTAAAGCTTCTTGATAAAACTTAAAACTCTGGAGAGGCGAAAATTCCTGTTCGACAAGAAGCCGATCGGCATCCTTACCAATGTCAATTTTGCTCATTTCCATGACATTGTTGGTATTGAGAAAGAAGGCTTCTTTCATGCATTATTGCCTGCTTGTGAGCAGGTCTGGCTTGCTGCACCGACTTTGCAATAGGTAATATAGACTCAACCTCTTCAACCAAAACATGGATCATAAGCTGATCATGTTGAAAATGTTTTGAAAATGTTTCAAATATTTTAGCACTATACAGGACAAAGGCTATTTCTGCAGGGAAGATTTTATACTTAAGGGCGTTACCAATAGACTGACAGCACTTGGATGCACGGAGCATTTCAACATCTTTGCCTATCTGACAGGGTAACGCTTCAAGAAAATAGTGTTAGAGAGCCAGCAATTGCTCTTGAAGTCTCTCTGCTTCTGGGGACAGGAAATGTTCCAAGATAAGTTATTAATGAAATTAAGAGGAACCGAAAAGATTTTTCTAAACGCTTACCGTTTCACGTGCAACTTCCCAATCAATTCTTATGGGTCGCTATGCTTCCCAGATTGGTGGATTTCCCCGACTATTCCCGGAGCGCAAAAGCTGTCGCGAACATTCCAAAAAACAAGAGAGTGATCCGCGGCCCTCAGAGCAGCTAAAAAGATCTGGGTTAGGCGAAAAGTACACACGGCCAACCAGATTTAACCGGATGGCTTGCGCTGTTTTCACTCTGTGCCTATCTTGAAAAGATAACGATAATGCGCGGCGCGAAAACGCCAGTCACGGCCGTAACGCAAATAAAACGTTTGCTTTTTTTCCTAACGAACGGACGCGATCTTCAGGGAGTGCAAGTTAGGCGCCGTTCCACTTCCCTCCCCCCCTCGCTGTTGTTCGTTCGTTTGTTTTACACGAGCACCGAGCTGAGGGCAGCCCAAGGCGACATTATTCAGCTTACGCGGAGGGCTGCCAATGCGCGACCAAAAGCGTCGATGAATAATTAATTGAGCCCCAGCCTCTCGACTTGTCATTAAAAAAACGTGGCCGTCTGCCGTGTGCGCTGAACAAGCCACGCCCCCGCGCGCGCGCTAACAGCAGAAACGAAGGAGAAGACACGGCCTCAAGATGCAGAGCAACGAGCCCTCTACCTTCTTGAGCTGACAATGAGATATGATTTCTTAAGGAGGGCGGGACCTATTATCGCGGAAGCACTGAAGCGTGAGAAAAAACGTTTTCTCTCGCCATAACTACTTACGTGCGGCTGCTTAGTTATACACTGTTAAGTATTGAAAAAAATATCGGTGCGGCCGGAACTCAGACCAAGGCCCTATAAATTGCGGGCAAGATGACTTAGAGCAGAAGCTCTATAATATAACAAGTTTTATCCTACAGATATTCGGCGTAGGTTCTGAAGCCCTCTCAGCCAGTCCGGCGGCATGTAAATAAGCTAAATCGTACGTCCGTGGTATTAGCCAAAAGATAATTATTATAAATGCATACAGGGTCTATCTGAAAAATTATGAGACTGATTTTTACCCGCTATGCAGAAAAGCCGCATGGCCGCGCTGTAGGGCGGGATAGGTTAAAGCTCTATATCTAGAGCTTTAGGATAAGTATAAGAGGGGGGCAGTATAAGCATCTACAAGAGGGGGGTCTCAGCTACACATCCCCGTCGCCAACAATTGTCTATGTGCTGTTAAAGAGTACAGATCAAGTTATAAACTAAGTTTTCTTTTTCCCCTCGGTCGCGGTTCGAGATGTAATGACCATGGAGCAACGAAATGCGATTAAGATTAGCGTTAAACTCGGAAAATCAGGTACCGAGACGATGATCATGATTCAAAACACATGTGGAATTCTTGTCCGAGGCACAGGTTTACCGCTGTTTTTAATTGTTTGAGAAGGGAAGAGAAGACATTGAGGACGAATCACGTTCTGGACGACCACCAACGAGCCAAACTCAGGAAAAATGGATAAAGTGTAGGATGTTTTAAACACCATCGTTCGAGTGTCAAGATATTAGCAGTTTTGTTGGATCTTCTAAAAACTATTGCGCAAGAGATTGAGAGTGAAAGAAAAAAGTCATCCGCAAGGAGATCGCCACCACCTGGTTCCTCCATCACGGCAATGCGCTGAGTCACACATCCCTGCTAGGGAGGGAGATTTTGGCCATGCAAAACGTAACAAACGCTGCCTCAGCAACCCTAAAGTCCTGTCCTGTCCCCGGCCGACAACTTTTGGTTCTCCAGATGAAAAACGGCCAGACAGGACATCATTTTGAGACCATAAACAGACGAGAAGTGGCCACGACAAGTGCTCTTGAGGACATTCTGGTTGCTGCCTTTCAGGAGGCGTACAAAGCTTGGCAGACACACTGGCAATGGCTCAGTGATCCTACTTCAAAAATTATTACCCCAATGTAGCCGAAAGTTCATACATATTTTTTCCCGGATTTAGTCTCATTACTTCCCAGACAGACCCTATACATTGCCATTATCGTCGGAGAGAATAAACATAACTTTTCGTATGATAGCTCTAAAAAAACAAATGATAGGATCTCGCATACGATGGCTCGTATATCGGCATTTCCTATTGCACGTTTTAAAATGCATACGACAAATACAATTACTTAGAAACCATATATCTTGTTATCTTACATTTTAGAAAGTTACAAGCAATTAGGAAATATTGAGTTTTAGCTCAGATTATTTCGGAAATGAATTTGGCTGGATTTTTATGCACTCTTACAGATTCAATTGAAGCATAAGGAAGTATAGAAACTAAGCTTCCAAACGGACGCTGGATTCTCCTCCTTTCCTGCTGATTTCTTCTAACCTCCCACGAATAATATCAGCTTACATCTAAGACCATACGCTCCACGAATAAAACGAAATATTCGTAAGAAGAAACCATTGGAACAATACTGAGCGAACATCCCAAGAAATGCATTCCTTCGAGATACACGCCTTGAAGGAATACAAATCACGAAAATAGGGCCACTTTAATTACTTATTCTGCCATAATTTACCCTTTTAAATGCATTTAATAATAAAGGGAAACTTGTTCGCTTTAGCTGTGTCGCCCGACCTGGGTCGGTTTTTTGTCCCACCAGCTCTTTAAGGCTCCTTGGACGTACTTGTTCGGATAACATACACTGTCTTAGTACATTGTGAACAATCTCTGAATAATGTTTACACATCGACAGGATATCAGAGGACTATCTCGCCATTCATAACGCAAAAACGCAACACGTTCGCTAACAATACGAAGAAAGATTCAAAAGTGAAAACGACTGCAATCACTCACTGGGGCTCTGATGAAGCCTTATCCGTGAAAATTATGGCGACGATATTATCTCTCAATTTTAAAACTGCCATCTTTTGCTGTGTAGCCTTCTTTTCCATTAAGCAGACCCTACCTATCAATACACCCAATCCGTAAGCAAAATAAATACGGTTTACGATTCGAAATGATAACCTAGTATTCATTACATTCTGCGACAACTAAAACCATTTACTAATAATATGTGCAAGCATCGTTAAAAATTGTATTTGGTAACTTAAGGGGGAAATACCGATGGTTGATAACCGACACTGTCTTTAGATAAATCAAAACAGTAATTTAAACATATGAATTATTCAAAAGGTGAATTTTCTCTACCATCACTATACGAATTGGGTTGGGAATCGATATTCATGAATAAGTAGGATGATTTGTCATGAAGCTCTAGCAATAATAAACCATTTCCTTCCCCTCAACCATCTCAATGTGATTCATGATAAATAAGTTACCGACAAATGTATATAAGTGGAGTTGTAGAGAGGTTTTTGTGTAAAGTAGCTGCATTTTTAAGACCTTGAAAGCAAGTCGCAACGTCATTTTCCACAAGAGACGCCCGCACCAATTCATTCGGCTCTCACACAGTGGGTGTCGACAAGGCTTTTGACGGGTCACGAACCGTCTCCGATAACCCCACCCCGACCAGAAGAGGCAGAAGTGTTTCTTTTCATTCCCGGATACTTTTCGAGGGTTTCCGACAAGAAGGAGTTCCTCGGCACGAAGTTGTCGGGCGGATATCACGGAGCCCACTTCACGCAAGCTGAGTGCAGCGAACTTCGATTTCCGAGCTTTGATTCGAACGCGACAGGAATTCAGAGGAGTCTCGCACGGATCCGAAGGAGGAAATTTGAAGCGCTGCCCCATTCGATCGTGGGGTTTTTACACGGGATTTAGAGTAGAGAGAGTATAAGACGTGTTATAATAAAAAAATCGTAAAATAAATACCAATAAATAATTTTTACTTCGCGAGAAAATAGGTATTGGGAAATAGTAGATCTGTCATTACCTCATCGCCAACGTACCGCAAAACTAGTAATGCTTCTTCAGGGGCTTGAGTATTTCGTTTGTAAATGAGTGTGGTTATTTTTTTGTTAGTTCCTCCCAATGGTATATGTAGAGCATTGTTGTTGTTAGCATATAATTAATCTATTAAGTAAAAACTAACATATTAAGAAAATATATCATTGCGAAACGTTGGTCAAGGGGTGATTACAATATATTATTTCTCAACACCAATCTTCTACCGAAGAAAAAAAATTACAGATAAAAAAGATAATCGAAACATTATATCTAGTTATAAAATAAATATAGTAAAAATTTAACTAATTCGGGTGATATTGAGACTGAGATAGTCACTTCTGCCATCTAACTCCACACCAATACATACGCGAGGTGGGGGTCATCATACACATGCGTTTTTCGGGATAAAGCAGCAGGAATTTAATTGTACAATTAGAATACAAGTTTTGTATAATTTTATAATCACTAAATAGCACAAAACCACCATTACATAATTTCCTACGTTACATAATACATTACATAATGTATTGGTAAGTCTATGGGCAGATACTACCCATATTTATTCAATTAAATGGTCGTCTCTAACATTTCCGGAAAACGCTTAACTATTTACCACGCACTTCGTCTCTTTTAAGTTCCCTTTAGCTATGTCATTAGAACAATGTGACTGAATAGAGTAAAAATACACAAAATCGGGTGAACATTTAACAATTTCTCGGTTTATATCCTCAGCGAAAATCCAACGTCAAGTAAACACCCAAACAAGAATGTGTGTGTGAAAAACCTCCGAAAACCTATCAAACGTAAGTATAGCTAATGTTCCAATACAACCAAGATATCACGAAATATACATGATAAAATAGGGAATTAAATGAAAAGGGAATGCATTTCACGCTCTTAAAAAAAGAATACGTAATTTACATTTAATTATCGGAATCCTCGAATCGCGTACCGAGCAATTAAGAGGTAATTATCCTTACCAAATCGAATATTGATCCTAAGATACACGATCAGAGTCTGGATCGATCGGGAGGTAGATATGGTTTAGAAAGTAGAGGAGGGTACTTTTGAAGTTTATTTCTGATAAGTATTCTGCAAAGTGTAAAGTTAGGAATTCAAGTTTGAAATAAAAAATATCGCTTGAAAAGATTTTTTTAAATAATAAGTCAGCGTTGAAATAACAGATCACCCAAAATTGCAGCTGAAAACGAATTATTCAGTATGTGGAGGTTTCCAAAATTTTTCCATCTGATATCAAGAGACAGAACTTTGAATGAATTTCCTTAAGTAGCGTAAAACTTAGCAAGCCTCAATATAGATGGCATCCATAGAGCTCAATTCTCATACCGACTATGCGGGGTGGAGGGAGTTCTTTACCCTAGAACTCCCCGTAGATACGTTTCATCAAACGACAAATAAAAAACATTCGGAAAAATAAGATATTGGACTAGGCTTCGTCTGTGTTTGACACACACCACTGAAATTATTAGTACCGAATACCGAGAACGCATGTTCGTCAGAGAGGAACGATATATACCGTGAAAGAAAGACTTCATGTCGTGAGAAAGTGAAGTATCAACTGTAATCTTGTGGGAAGCCACATTTCCTTCAATTATATTATTGGAAAAACATAATTCGGAATAATTATTGGAAAAACAAAAGTAGATACGCATAGGGCTCCTAAATGGAATTTTTTTAAAAATTGGCTGAAATCTTGGTGGAGAAGCTGTCCTGTTGGAAGCACCAAGGAGATCATATAGTTAAATCCCTCAAAAAATAATCATTAACACATATTCACTACTCCGATATGTGAATAAAATTACTCCGGAACCATATTTCTGAAAGCGCACTTTTATCCACAATGATTTGCATCAAACCAGTAGCCAACTTGGACTCAATAAATTGGCAATTTTATTTTCCACACTCTTTAAAGAGACTGTGGAAAACACGACGAAGGTACTAATTTTTTTAATGACAAGTATCAGCTCCATACAACCATGCCCTTCGCTTTTATGCTAACTTGTAGTAAAAGGTGGTATTTTTTGGCAGCGCTTTTACAGTAAAGGTCGTTCCATCCTCAAACAATGGAAGGAGAGAGACAGATGAATAAGAGAAAACCCCTTACCGTATTCTCTGAAACGGCGTCTCAGATCATGGCGTGGCTCTGCTATGAAAACCCGCTTCAATCATTCCGTAGGCCGTCGCTCAAGACCGCCGTGGAGCTATCCATCACGCCAGCTGAAAAGATAAGCACGGATTAGGGGAACGAAGGATGAAGAATGCAGGAGGAACAATTCAGTTAAAAGCATGAGCTGGAATGGAACACAACTTTTTTTACCGATCGCAATCACACGAAAGCTGGCACCTTTTCTCACGGACCCAGGATAACAATTCAATGATACTGTCACCAAGGCCGACTGCCGCAAGACGTTCCAACTCTGTTCGTCCCCACCGCTAACGTCTCTAAATAGGTAACTATTTATTTAAGCTGACCTCAGTATCACCAGAATAGTGGTACCTCGACTTACGAACCGCTCAACATACGAAATTTTCGAGATACAAACTTTTTACGTGCTACGTTTTGGCCTCCAGATACGAACTTAGTCTCGGGATACGAAATGTGACGGTATTCTAATTCAGCGTCTCAGACTACTTCAAGTAACAAAATTGTAAAATTAGCTCAAAGGTGCGCCCTTTCAGCAACACGAATGCATTTTTTCCAAAATGTCTGAATCTGGGAACGGATTGATTCCCCGACAAGTTTTTTTAATTCCCCGGCAAATGTAAAACTGAGTCCCGAGATATGAACTTTTCGAAATGCGGACCACGGACAAGAGAGAATTAAGTTAGCAAGTCGAAGTACCACTGTACACGATAAAATTGAGTGTCAATATTTATCTTAACGACATTCGGATAATGCCGATCCGGTACCAATAATGCACATGTATACACTCTGATTCAATATGGAGCATAATAACGTACTACCCAAGCATATAAATAAAGTGTATTGCAATATATTTTATTAGTCTATATTTATATTCATATTAACATCTACTTGTAGCTAGAATTTCAATCCCAAATACTAATTTCAATTATAAGTTCACCCATCATCAAGTCAATCAAGAACTCTATAAAAATTAACTGGCCCACAGAAAGAGGAAATAAACATTAATTATAAAGTTATTTCATGAGAAATTTTTAGCAACCAAAGAGTGTGCCTTGCGATTGCCACCAATGATGAACTCCAAACGGCATACGATAGTTGGTGCCGATTAATTCTTCAAACGATTTTTTTTGGGATCCGCATTCCGGGATACAAATTGGTCCGCGCATTGGCTCGGAAAGCTCAAAAGGCTTCGCTTCTCCAAAAAAATCAAAATGTCGATATATTTCCAAAACATCCCCAATAGGCGATACAGAAGTATCGGATCGGCCAATACCACGAAAGTGCCGTATCGTCATCGGCCGATGTGATGGTCCCGCAGTACAACATACGTTTTATTTCAGCAAGTCCCATATCAGTTTTTCTGATCCAACTCTATATCGATATTAGGTATAACTTACCTGTAGCGGGTGAGCTGAACTAATAGTTCAGCCATCCACCGAAAAATATACACCTGAGCTTTAATCGATGTATTAAAAGATACAGAATTTAATATGATATAATAATGATTATGTGCTTCTTAATCTATTGAGGAGCAAATTTAAATTCAAACCAAGGGCACAAAGATAAGTTTAAACGCAAGAGGTTGAAAGCCGGAACTATAACAATTTGCTAAACTTTAGGTAAGTTATAATGGCCCATTAAAACTCACGCGGGTAATTAAACTCACGTTTATTATCGCGTAACTACCACGAGAACACGCGCCGAAGTTCACGCATTAAGAAGTAGTTAAAATAAAAAAACCAAATAATAAAGAACACAGGACCTCTTCAAGAAAAAAATGGAGGATTAAGCAGCACTTCTTCCGCTAATCTCCAACTTTTTCTGAGAGCCAAAATTATCTGGATCAGTTGGTATATGTGAGAGAAAAAACTCATTTCTTCCAGGTTTAACTGGATGCTTAAAGATGAAACTAATGTAAGCCTTCAAGCTGAAGCTTCCATGAAGTCTCTGGGTCAACTGGCCATGACGGTGCACAATTCCACAGCGTACTTCCTCTCCAAATTAGTAGATATACTCAAAGTCCGATTATTATGAAAGGATACCCTACTCCGGTAATCAATTTCAGCCATCTAAAGGCTCCATTTAAGAATACATGCCCGGGATACATACCGTGGATGACTACACACATTCCTTGGATGCACATCTGCCCAAGATATGATCCTATGAGGCGATTCAAATAAGATAATATTCATAAGAAGAGAAATTCAGACCAGTGGCGTAATTATGATGATTGGTAGATTGGGTCACCCGATTAATCGATTAATGCTATGATTTTCCCAGCTTTATATTGCAATCAGACGGGTAAATGGAAAAAATATGCAATTTATCGACGAACAAAATTTGCCATGAAGAAAAATTGCTTGAGGCATATTCGAACACTATTTAGATATCATTTTACGACCATGAGGCGGTAACTGCAAACACTATATTTTCGCTTTATTTCAACGCTAAAAGATTAATGATTACCACTGGTCTATTTAAACTTTAGAAAGGTAGACGACAATGGCAGGTGGGAGGCATTATCGGTCCGCTTCGAAAAACAGCAAAAATAGAGATGTGCCAAAAGTTTGCGAACGGATGCATGAAAAATAAACATCAACCGAAATTTGCGACGAAAAACGAAGCATCTGCAGGAAATATTTTTCTCGGATACACAATCGCAGATTCCATATTTACTTCAAGCGCTGCCAAAGGAATAAAATATATGAATAACATGGACTATTGTCGCTAAAACTGGATGATGGTATGGAAATAAATCTGCTTTCCATATTGTAACCACAGAAAGGTGGTAAACAGAAATGCACCTAAAGGACTTGACCAACGATGAATATTTGATTATAAGAACACGAAAAAAATCCTCACATCGAAATTCACAACGCGCAAAATTGATGACCCATAGATTTTGTTCTCAGGCGTAGACATAAAAAAGGCCATATTTTTCCGAAACGAGAGATTTCCGACATTCTATTTACATTTGCATACTAACAAACATTTCTAAAGCCTATCGGTTTCCGTGATAATCTGATTTACAACTGCGCGATCCTCCGAACGAAAATATTTACAAACAGCTGCGCAATTTTATCATGAAACAAAATTATTGTTAAACAAACTCGAAATAAAACAGGTAACGGTCATGGCACCAGCTGGTTAAATTATCACCAGATTAAGGTGGTTGGAGAGACTTTTGTTTGTTTACAGATTGCCATTAAATTTTGCATACGTGTTCTCCTTAGTGATATCTATAGATAACTGAGAAAAAATGTCATCATGCCGATTTGGTAATTTGACAATTCAAAGTATTTTCACTGTTAGTCTTTCACTGTTAGTCTTATAATAATAATTATTTATTGTCGCAGACCAACAGGCCTTTTAGACATCCTGTATACATACACTTGGCATATTACTTTAGAATTTAAAAGCACATGGCATATATTTCGTAATAATTTGATTACATGTGTGCAGATTTTCTCCTAAACGCAAAATAGTACATTTGTTATTATTATAAGTGTTGCTAACAAATATTAAGGTGCCACGCCGAGTGTAATATAAAAAAAAAATATTCCGATATAATTTTGCTTACTTTTCGAATACCGCGCCGAAAACTCTAGTCATAATTTGCTATAATTAAGGAAAACAATTAAAAATGTGATTCCTGTATCATTTCCATTACTGTCTGCGTGGTGCGTACCAACGAATAAACAGATGCACTTAAATGAAATGTGGTCCAGGAAATATTTTTTGACTTACTTAAAAGATTATTCAAATGTGCACACAATGACCCACGATTCAATTCACAATTACGATAGGCATAGGAATGGGTCGAAACTAGTTAGATTAGACGTTTTAATCACATGAGATTCCGCAACTATTTCGGGTAATTTCGCGTGACAACACAAATCCGCGCAGACATACACGCGAGGAGCCACAAATGTGTAACTCGGGGCTCACTTTTGAGGGAAGAATAAACCCGCTCTCAAGAGCCATGACTCGGTTAAAAATCGTCACTAAGGCAACTGACCATGAATAAGGACAATTTACAAAATAAATCCGCGAATAAATAGTAATTATTTAAATGAAAAAGTATGAAATATACTTCTTTCATCAACATAATACTATTTCCTAGACTGAGTAGAGCTAAATCATAGAGCTTAGTGAGAAATTAGGAAGGCAGCAAATTTATCTATTGAGGTAGCTTTTAAGCCGGACCGTATGCCATATATGCTAATTAAATGTTCATTGGGTGTTCATGTGGGTCCGAACTGTGATAATTTCTGATTCAATGCAGTACTACGTAGTACAATGTAATTACTACGCAGGGATGAGTATCATGAGTTTCCTAACTTCAATATCCGATAAAAAGTAAAATACCTAAAGCAATGAGACAACTAAGCTGGTCGCCCACTAGAAATTTGTTTTAAAAAAGGCATATATCGATTTTTGACCCGTAAAAAAAGACAGACCACAGGTCTATCGTACACAAGTATACAAAATCGGTTAGTATACATTTATGTTGCTCTTATGCATCGAGCGTGCAGCGAAGTAAGAACCCAATTAAATGTTCATTGGGTGTTCATGCGGGTTCGAACTGTGATAATTACTGGTTCAATACCGAACGCCGCACTACCACACTACATTCACTACGCATGAATGTGTAACATGAGTAACCTAACTTTAATTTCTGATAAAGAACATGCAACAAAATATGTAAAGCAATGACACTACAGAGCTGGTACAGTGATGTTGTCCACTAGAGCATTGTTAAATGAAAGAGCATAAATCGATTTTGGACCCGTAAAAAAAGACGAAGACCACAGGTCTGTCGTACACAAGTATACAAATCGGATATTGCAATTTTATGTTTCTCATATGCATAGAAAAGTCGAAGCCACTTTATTTTCGCGAGAGCCATATTGATTCTCGCGGCCCGACCCTCGCTTCCCGTTCACCCTGACCCACAAAGCTAGTTATTGACACATTATTTCAACTGCACTCCGAACATCAAATCACGCTCTGAACAATCATTCCACCCGTGCCTCAATAGGTCAACGAGATACAAGACTCAACTCCCCACTCCCACAGACTCGGCGAACGTCGGTTGAACAAAATAAAGAAAGGTTGGCAGTTTCAATTGTCTCTCCAAGAGGCCAAACACTTGAAAAATGGATCCACCAGATGATTGGTCCCATATTCCCTGGCACGGAAAGTGGTTCATTCGCCCGACATCGTCCATTTTAATGAGCATCGAATGATTTTGAAAGCCAGATAACAAAATTTAGCTT
Organism: Pyrrhosoma nymphula; assembly: GCA_963573305.1. Taxonomy (NCBI): domain Eukaryota; kingdom Metazoa; phylum Arthropoda; class Insecta; order Odonata; family Coenagrionidae; genus Pyrrhosoma; species Pyrrhosoma nymphula. Next base: position 67,990,994 of record OY754335.1, on the reverse strand, counting down.
CGTACAAAACACCCAACATAAAGTAGACATAATGATATTCCAAGTTCATTCGTAACTTTTGAAATTTTGAATAAAAACAATACTTGTCCCACATAAATAGTTTTATTGTACTACCCGGGTCGTACAATATGTGTAAAAGCCAAGTATTATTTTATTTTCAAATATGAAGTTGTTCCACAAAGTTGAACTGATACAATTAAGTATATTAATTTGTCACTTTGAATAGGAAATCGTGATGGGTTTATGGTGCGAGTAAGAGAGAGTGAAACAAATTATACCAGGTCATATATATTTCTAACCATTCACAAAATGTTCACCAAAATCCCTAAACGGCCCTGATGCTTGTCTCATGAGAGGAATAAGGATAGTAAGAAAGTTTGAGGGAGGGATAGCCCCGCAATTTCTGCTATTTTAATTTTCATGACCATGGTTTCGCTGCAAAGCAGCATCTTTGCAAAAGCCGCTTTGCAAATGAAACCATGGCCGTGAAAAATAAAAGGAATAGAGGAAGAAGTAGTGTTCACCTCCCCTCAGACTCCCTAGAATGAAGAATTTTCACAGAGTTAAGTCTGAGATCGTTTTCTAACTGACTTAGGATGATACAAAAATAATATTCCGCCTCAATGCTTACCGTACAACGCACAAAACAATGGTACCAACAAGTGCGCCTTCTGAATCAAGTACAGACAAAAGTAAATGTTAAGAGAAAAAAAAACGAGGATCTACGCGTACCGATTAAAGGACTGTGTCAAAGACATTAAGTAGACACTGGTTCAAAGCTGAGTACATAGCGTTGAAATGTATAGTTCATAAACTAGGTTTCTACGAAAGGAATATGAGCGTAGACTGGATGCTTTCGACACCAGGGTGTGGAAAAAGGTGAGATAGTAAGCTTCATATTGAGAAAGAAAAGGGAAGTATTATAGACGGTAGGGAAGGAACGGAAGTTTTTGGTAGATTATCGAGAGGAGACGGAAGAAATGGATGGAGAACGTATTGCGATGAAACGCTTCATGAAGCGGGTGATGGAGGGGTGAATGTTGATCGAGTATGAAAGAGGGAGGAAGAAAATAGGATTTTAGGTCGACAAGAGCGGATGCAGACAGTATGAAGAGCCAAAGAGGGAGTTTACATAATACAAATACATAGTTTTACGAATGAAACGCAAGAGAAAACTCCCCGCGGTTGACGAAAAGAGATACAGGATAGCCCATGATTGGGTAGAATACTTAATATGAATATCTGCAAGGCAAGATGAGAACGAAGAATGAGATAATCAAGATGAATACAACAATCAGTACTCTTCCACAGATTTTTGAAGCTGGAACGACGCGTTTCACCACACTGTGGCACTATCATGTTCAAGGTTTGCAGGTTTAGGTCATAGATATATAGCTCTAGACCGAAGAAGGGGTAAGAAGAGGGGGGATGTAAGAGGGAGGAGGAGGGAAAGGAAAAGTAGGTACTAAGTGTTTTATTCATCATGAAAATCGGCAACTTCCACCTCGTCCAGCTTGAAGCTGTTACCTTAATAGAATGAGATCTGTTAATTCGAAATACAAAGAGGAATAATTGGTTCATCAAAGTTTACACGCTGGCCATTACAATACCGTCCTCCACACCTAAAAAAATAAACGAAGGTATCAAAAATTCAATGTCGAAAGTCAGCATTGAAATACTGCGAGACGCAAGTCCAAGTCCACACACGCAAGTCCACACAACCCCCCAGAGAGTCAATTCCTCACTTCTTGAACAAGTTTGAACTCCCAAAACTAAAATTAATTCTTCCAGCACCACAATGGAGGAGTTTCTTCCTCCAACTCAACAACGCGAAAATTTGTGAAGAGCAGGCGCTCGAGAAACGAGGTATTGTTGAGTGCATTGTGCGTGAGTACGTCCCTTAAAGCACTCCTCCGAGCGAAATCATTCCGCGCGGGATGGCCCCCGTGTTTGCCCGGCTGCGTCCACACTGCGTTAACCCCCGATCTCGCCCCGCACCATGGGAGCGGAAAGTGGACAGGCGCGTCTCCGGGCGGATGCGGGACCGGGTGACGCTCGATTTTCGAGCACAGCAGCGCGATGGAAAGCATAACGGCGAAAACGTGCCGAGTCGTCGACTTAGCGACGCACGAAGATGACGGCACATTCCCTACCCCACGCGGTGCCGTCAATATCAAATGGACAGATAAAATGAAGAATGAATAAGAATACAGGAGTTCAGATGGGGAAAGGTCCAATTGGAATTTTATACGAAAAAGAAGAAACGGATGGATTGGACACGCCAAAAGAAAAACGGGTGGGTAAGAAATATAACCGAAGGAAGAATGCAAGGGGGAATTCCAAGAAGAAGGGGTAACTGCAAAGGCCGAATAAACTTCAAACCGTTAAATGAAAAAAAGTCAAGTAGACCGTGATGAATGTCTCACCCACCACTATTAGTTAAATTGTTTTTTATTCGCTAAAATTTTAAAGTTTTATGTTATACTAATTGTACGTTATAATGTATGTGCCTTAAGCCACCAATGACTATATTTTCAGTCTCAAAATCTCAGTAAATATACCCATAATTAATGATCTTGTGAAGTATGCTTTGCCCCATAAAATGATAGCAACTGCTGAGTTCAACCAGAGTAAACTTATTAACTATTTATCACCATTTCCTGTGACACTAATTCCCACCTCATATTTCAGCATTTTCAATGACTCAAAAGAAGTAAACCTAACCGTGAAATAGGTTTCTCTGGCCGGGAATCCAGTAAAATTTTTAAAAACATTCTAAGAACCAAAGAATTTTGCCAATACGTAGGAAAGTTATTTTCAAATTATTAGGAAAGTACTGAAGAGTAAGGAGAGTACGGAAGGCTGCACATAAAACGGACGGGAAAATATGACGATTAAATTAAATATGGGCAGTCTGTTAGATCTAAAACATGATTTGAATGATAAGAAAGGACTGAAGAAGGATGAATTTACAGGATATGAAAGAATTAGCCATGAGTAGAGGAGGGAGAGATGCAGTTAAACTATCCTAGGATTGAAACACTGATAACGATCATTTTTCGCAGCCACGATGAATTTTGCGTTGAGCTTCACAGAAGACATGGGCCCATTTGTACAGCGTCTGGTTAACGTTAACCCTCAGAGACTTAGCCAACACATTAATGGTATGTCAACTGAGAGTTAGGGCTTTTTTATATAACACCAAGAAAATGTCTTTCCACACGTTATAAAACTGGGCCTTAACATTTTGCATCTTCGTCCCCCTTCTTCACAGTTGAGTATTCTTCGAACTCTGCGGTAGGCTTTCGGACAATCTTGTAACTTACCCTCCCATTTTAGGGGTCCATGAACTTTCCAACACGCGACTTACACAACATATCAAGTCTCTCCCAAGTACCTCATACTTTTTGCCTCTCCTTAAATTGTCCAAAATACCCATCCACTTACGTGCTTACCAGACGTCTTCCCCTCTATCACCCTCTTAAACATATCCTCACCACCCAATCCTATCCGCTCTCTCTATGTACTCTATCCGCTTCCTATCTTTTTCCGAGCATTCGCCACCAACTTCATTTCATCTTCCATCACATCTACAGTTTCTCGTTCATCTTCCGCGTATTCCAGTTAACCTTATCCATTCTTCACAATAACACATCTCAAAAGCCTCGAGTCTGCGCACAGCTTTCCGCAAGGACCAAGTTTCTGACCCATAAAACACCTCTCTCCAAATCAGATACTTCACCGATCTTTTCTTTGCATAACTTTTCAGATATTCTACGGCTCTTTTCGTCCTCCTCGCAGCAAACAACATTAACGTAGGCGTTAACGTTGACGGTACCGGCAGCAAAGACTTACCGATAGCGCACGTTGTGCACCTAAGTCTAAGCATTACCACACTAGACTGTAGACATTAACTCGGTTTGTAGACCGACACCTTCTTCCCACTCACAGTAGAATACATATGTTAAATTTGGATTTAACGCATTTAATGGCATCAGGCTAAAACGAGCCTAAAATGTCCTCCGTGCATTGTTACAAACCCGAGTTGTTTTCGGAAGCATAAGACAACATCGCTAAACGCAAATTGAAACCCCAGCATACGCTGAATATCATTGAGGAATAAATGTGTCGACTTCACGACGTGAATGGGAGGCATTCCTCGTCTACTGTCGTAATGCATTGGTTTAACGTCAGTACAAGAATCGTTCGTGTCACAATATTTACATTTTCTCACTTGTCCATGCCTTCGGGTTGCACAATAAATGAGTTCCTTCCCTGTCCACTATTTATGAACAAAATTCATGCGGAATATGATAATATAGACGGTATAGACAAGGACGACAGGCTCCCACTTCTACGTCCCCTTGATTCAGCGAGCAGCACTTGCAGAATTTGATGATGTAGCCATGGAATAAAGGCCAACAAACCACCAGCTTTATACAACCTCATCACCGGAGCGCTTTCAATACGGAGGTTAGCAAATGGAACCTGAGCAACTAGCACACACACAATCGAAATTTACATTTACATGATGCTGCATCGCGTCTCTCGGCGGTCCGCTCACGCATTTCGAAGCCATGGGCACACCATCGTGGGCGATTCGTGGTGACAACGGGGCCCTATTTGCAAAACAACACCACACCAGTCTCCCCTCCTCCACCACACTTCCCCCCGGCCCTTGAAAAGGCAAAACTTCACGGTCCATCCTCGGCCGCCCCTTGAGAGAATGAATACAGCCAAGAGTGACGCCCCTGAATGAATGAATACGGACGACGAGCCGTGGTTCCCCCAACAGTGCCGTGTCCGTCGCGGGTCGCGGACTATAGTGACCCCCGTGATGCTGCTGCCGCGACGATTATTCCTATCCGGACACCGTGGACATGAAAAACCTCTCTCTTTGTTCCCCGAGTCACACAAAATGCCCTCGTCCCGGAGCAAAACGAAAAAATAATGTAAAAAGCGACGGGGACTCTGGAATTTTCGTGGAACGAGAACATTTCCGCGGCCGGAAGAGTAACAAAAAAAGCAACAGTACGAAAAGATTTGAAGCAATGTTGTTTCTTTTTCCTCTCTTTCGATTCAAGGTCGTCTGGCGGATTTGCTAAAGTTACAAGAGCGTGGAAACTATTCTGTTTCACTGGCTAACAATACGATTTCTGAGTGGCACCGGGAGAGTTAGGAATGATGATAAGGGAGAAGTTACGCTTGGTTACGCTTTATAGCAACACCGAACATCTGAGAAATACCCTATGATCGACAGTTTTCCCTGCATGAAATTGAATTGCCTCCAAGTTTTACCAGCGACAATAAACAACCTTAAATAGTGATAAATTCATTACATGTAATACACATACTATTGGATATTTTAAGAAAGTCCCCTGCTGACCGTGAAATGATGCTAACCCGACTACTAAATCATAATTTAATAAGAATAAAAATTTTAGGACTATCAAATTCCTAAGCTTTTTGATCGGATTACATGCATTAAAATAAACACCAAGAAAAAACTTTGCAACTTCCACAGATTTTCTCCTTCCACAGAAAATTTGAGGAAGTTACAGAAAGTTTTTTCTTGGTGCTTCACCATGAAATTCCACAAAGTTGAGCCGGATACCGCTTTATTAGTGCATGAAAATGCTTTGAATTATATTATGATAGGTAGATAATTTGGGGGAAAACTACAAGTACTATCGTAACAACTTAGTGGGCACTAGTTGTGGGAGCGTCATCATACGTGAATGAAAATATTTTAAAAATTCTCCAATATATCTGTTTATGAACAATTATAGCAAAGTGTTTTTGTATGTTTAACAGGAGGATAAGTGTTTAGGTTACAAAAGAGAAAGAGAGTCAAATGGCGATAAACACAAGAATAACCTAAAATAAAATAGATCATAATGATTTGTAAAGAGCCAAACTGAGGTATTTCCAAATTCAAATAAAGATGTAAATTGTCCAAACAACTTAGACTAAAAAATTACCTGTGTGTCGATAGGTTCTTCCCTGGGAGACTTTGAATATCAATGAATTATCATAACAACAAAATGTCAAAAACTCTTCAAAGAAGTACAACCAATACTCACGAAGAAACGTATGTCTCCTCCGAATTAAGCCTTGACTTACGAACTTTTTCATTAAGTACCCCAAAATAAAATGTAAAATAAACAACACGTCGTTCCAACACAAACATTCAATTAGATCGCGTAAAGGTCTACTAGCCCAGTCAAGGAGTATTCGCTGATGCCTCAGAACCTTGCTGAGACATAATACCATTTGTTTTTTTTAATCAAAAATATATTGGATAAAAAATATCTACTAAACAATCTCATACTTCCTTCCTTTGTGTCAGTCATCCTTCTAGCGTTCCTAATTGCAGCTGTGAGCGTTTAGGAATAGGTATCAAAGAAAAATACTTCTTTTCTCTTCAGCTCAGAATATTTTCATTAAAGGTAGCGAGTGTAAATTTCAAATGCCAGCTTATTCAGTAGACTATTCTACTGCTCTTTCGAGGGTCTGTTGGTACTTTGGATCCTTACAGTAGCTGATATTTCTTAGTCATTTTTGCAAGGGTCAAACCAACGTGGTTTCTCGACAATGATTCCCATAAGGTATTGCAGCCCGCAAACATTTGGATACAAACGACGACGTCCCACACCCAATACACCAGGCGTGATTTCAACATTATTAGTGCGGCAACACGCGACGCAGGTTTGGAAAGGCCTTCAGACCAATACACGGAAAACTAAAAACCTAAAATAATCAAAACCATGATCATTGTGTTCATGTATTTAGAAATGGTGATTTTTTAAACCCATAATGCGAATCGATCGTATAATTACATAGTGGGGCTGTCATAAAAAACAGCAGTAGAACTTAATCGGCGACTACTATGGGAAAAATATTCCAAAGTTAAAAGGTGTTCTCAAATATATCACAATCCTTGCACGTAATATAAGGCGTGCTCAACTTTTAACATTGCAAGAATGAAAGAGCACGGCCAAGCACAATCTTGATTAGCCAAGGGCGAGTGAGCTTGGAAAGCCCATATAAATGCCACACGCTCCATTAAAATGCATGATTGATCACATACCACATAGATCATTGATCGACCACATATACTTTAAAGCAGAAAAAAACTGATATTTAACTTCAACTACCCACGATTAAAAGAAACAAGAGATAATAAATAAAGGAAATTTCCCTCTAAGTACTGGTTAAGTATTCTTCCACACGGTGCTCATCGAAACTAGAGTTTCTTTCAAGCAAGCAAGAGAGAATTAGGGATCATATTTGTTTTGAAAGCGTTATCGTAATATAGTTTTCCATAATTCCCGCGGAACTCATGCATGCACACAACCACAAAAGGATGGAACTATCCACACCGTTTGCCCTTTATTTAATAACTCGTATTTTCATCTAAATGCCAGAAAGTTCTTTTTAACAACACCCGATTGAGCTATTTTGGGAAAAGAGCTATTATATTCCTCGGAAGGCTTTACGTTATCTCTAAGACGATCTTAAAAGCGAATAAAAAGGGCAAAATGACAAGTTACACTCAGAAAATTGTGGGAACATATTCAGGATATCGCAGGAGAATTATTTTTATTTTAATGAGACATTGCAGGAAGAGACACAAAGCGTCCAAAATGGGAGGATGCGAAAGAGCTGTGAAGATTACCGAGATGAAGTTGAGTGATAAGAAAATTGAAACTAGAACAAAGAAAGGACGCAGAGTGCGCCTGCAAAGTGACAGCGGCTGCTTTCATCACGGCCCTTGTAATAACGCGTGAAAATTTTTTCGTAATTTGCAAAAGAGATGAACACCAATGCTACTCTGATATTCCCAAGTTAAGTAAATATGTACTCACGGCTAGATGTCATCAAAAAGAACAGGGGAAGAGACGTAAATACAAAATTTCCACTGGTTCTACACGTCAATTCGAAGATCTCCATCCCTTTCAACTGAATCCTATCTTCCGTGAATTTGGCCGACTTGGCGTACACTCCGTGCAGGACCACATCCTACTTTTTTCTACCACTTGTTCGTATCTCAAAACTGTCTGCGGCAGACAGGTCATCTTTTCCTTTAAGAGCCTACTTTTTGGTTCCCTTACCACCCGACCGCATCAAAAGGGTCAATGCCGCAGAGTGAAAGTGACTCCCTAGTGGGATGATTATGTATGTACCGAGCTGCACCGAAGGATGTTTACACACACTTGGAAGAGGCAAGCAAAAACTCCGCTTTCAGCCTCAAAGACTTAGCCTGCTCGTTCTTTTGAGTTCCGAGTATTTCAGCCGAATGCTATATATTAGGATTTTTAAATCTACGATAAATTTAATATCGCTCCCACATATTTCTCTTTCGAATACATTTTTACGGGTAAAAAATTTTGTGACATGCAAAATTCGTTCACGATTTTCAGAAATAACAACATCAACTGAACCCAACAAACAGGATAAATTGTACAGTTAGATAACTGAGATAAAACAAAATACTTAAATAACGACAAAGTTTTTAATAGGTAGGTTGATACCTAATTTCTCCTTAGTTGTCAAGGTAAATGAAAAATTGTTATTGATAATGATAATCCGGCACTTTGACCCTCCTGGAAGTGCTTAAACTCACCGTGGATTTGTGTACACTCAAAGAAAACTCAACAAAAAGAGAACTAATGATTAGGGAAGGGAAAACAGCAATTCCACCAAATTATATATTTAAACGACCATGGTTTCGATGCTGTGCGTCATCTTCACCTGAAGATAATGCATAGTATCAAAACCGTGGTCGTTTAAACACAATTTTGTGGAATTGCAGCATTTTCTTTATCCTCATCATGAATGAATTCCACTTACAATTAGTAAAGCCAAAGACTGTCACCTAGGAGCAATTCACAACTCCTGTAACATGTCCTCCAAGAATAGGTAATGCTAGCTTGATCCCCGAAAAAAAATAAAAGGACCGTGAACCATGAGGGTGATTTCTTTAGTAACCAGAGGAATATGAATCTACTTAATAGATGTGAACAAGCGTTGAAAGGTATCTCCACTGAGGCTAAGGATATATAATGAGAGCGCCAGAGGTGTAATCAAGAAGCCCTATTCAAGAGGCCGGATAAAGAACGCTTCACGCTCAGCACGGATCATTGCATCCGAAATCGTTCGAGAGCCAAGCATACGAATAAGCTACACAATAGAAGAGATGGGATGCATCTGAAATCCGTATTCCCAGATATTCCCTACCGAGGGAATTTGTTTCACTTCTTAAAGGTGCTGAACTCACTCAAGCAGTAGTATAATCTATTGCCGAAGGCGGGTAACATTGCCAGGGAACAAAAGACTGAGCATAATTATTAATCATCAAAGGCAGTTATGATCTTTGTTTAAGTACGATTATATCAACTTTTACCTTTTTTTTAAGCGAAGGTTTCCGGCGTTATCCCGTTATCAGCGCCATGTGTGCTCGTCACTTTCACTCTGACCGCCGTGGCTGAATTGAAGCTATGGGATGACAGTTATGAAACCCATAAAGTTGCCTCTTTCTAAATTAGGCTTGCAGGAACTATCGATTTCATAACTAATCTCCGAGTATCCATTGCTTCGGATGTTTGGCATGTTTTTATTTCGCTTAATAAAATGTATGCATGAATATTTTATGCATATATACATACTTATGCACATTATTAACACCGAGCCTGAGTAAATAAACTCGTAATTCGTCCTATAATTACTCTTTTATCAAGTCATTAAGTTTCTAAGTAGTAAATCACGCATCCACCATCTTGGTTACTTATGGAATTCATAAGTATTAAACTCCATTTCATCAAACCAAAAAAGTTATGATTCCATTTATGGAACCGCTTAACTTATCGAATGTTTTGTAACGTACATGTCGCGAATTTCCTGACATATATCTCATGACTTTATTCGATACGTAAGTGATGTTTCTGCAACAGGCAGGTAATTAGTGAATTAATACCTACTTTGTATTATCTCACACTTTTTTATTCCCGACCAGGGTTTTTACAAATAATTTACGTTATCGAGGTGCCTTGCCTTTCGACAAATAATTGGCACTACCGAGATACTTAGCAATGTACAAGTTACCTTGTTAGTGAGAATTATCGGTCGAAACCATGGTCGGGTATAAAGGAGTGTGGAATATACATTCCTTCAGTTATTTCTCTTGTTCTTCACTCTCAACGCTGAACCCGCCCACGTCTCTCGTTGCAACAGAGTGAGAATAAACGGCTTTAATGGATCGGGTTAGCTTGGTTGCTGAATTAATGGCTTCCCACATCAAGCGCCTCGGGTCCGAATCCCGGCAAAGAATATTTTTCCTTGTAATCCCTACTTGTTGATGCCAAGTGTATTTCGATTCAAGAGTAGTACCCCGTTACGCCTTCGCATGGGACCGATAACCGTGCACCCCTTGGAAAGAAGTATAATTACGTAGCTGAGCTACGCTTGTACAGGAGTTCGGGGTTGAATGGAGTTTTATATGCGACGTCGAGCGGAGGGAGACCTATCCGTTTCGTCACTTGCTGTGTTCGTCCGCCTGGGACGTCTGATTATGAAGGAGTACTTAACGTATGTTCATGCATGTATAACTCTTATTGCGATATCGCAAGAGCGGACGTCCCGCATTGACACGGGTAACGTGTGACCATGCAATTTCGCCATTCTCTGTTTTATATGTATATCCCCAAAATGGCAGAGTTCTATCTTCATTAAACTCGACGCTACGAGACCGAAACTCCTCTGACACGCTCATCCACAGCTACATTACAACATTACCCACTCCAATGGGGCGTACGGCAGGGGAGTACGTGATGTCTGGCTATCTCCTGCAGGGCATCTCACGTGGGCGGAAGCATAAATCCCGGCGACCTTTCGCCTGCGGAGCCAAACGGCAGGCCGCGCTCGATTTCACCCAAATTACACCACTGGACCCTCCACCCCTCCTCTCCCCCTTATTCCACCCTCCCACAACACGTGCGGCCATCATACTGCTATCATCAGCCAACTCTCTTCTCCACACACAGCATAGGGTATCGAGGACCGACCCCAAAGCGAGTGTTCACCTATGCGAATCCGGCGGGCATGGACAACCCAAAACAAAAGAGAGATCAATGTGGTGCGCCGAAGGCCGGAGGAGGTGAAAATTTTGCGGAGGCATTGAGGACTTTTGTGACGGATACAGGAATTCAATTGAACTTCTAACGAACCCTGCAGGAAAACAGAATGGTTGAAATTAATACCGTTTTTTTCACGTGCCTTTTTTATGAATCGCCAAGACCTAAAAACGAAAACATTAATTTCAACCAGGAATCGTTATCATGAATTTAAAATATAGTACTTAATAACGAAAAACAGAAAGGAATATTCCAAGAGCCCATAACTACATCTCTTAAGATGAAAGTCATCCTCACATTTTCAGTTAATAGACACCTTTCTTATCAAATACGAATTTGATGCCAGTTGTGGTTTTCCAGCTGTAAAAATGAAATAGCGCGGCCTATCAAATTCAATCCTTTGGAAATGAATTCATGTGAAATCCATGGATAGGATAGGTTTGGTTCATAAAACTAAATGAGGCATAAATAATGGAAATACTTAGGATACTTCAACCTCTCCTGGCCTGACGCCAGGAGATTAATTAATCCTCCAACGAGTATAATTTACTATTAAGCATATGACTTTCGCAGCGACGAGTTGATGCCAAGGATGCTTATGGCTGTTTTGAGCTCTTTATGGCTCGACGTTTCTGTAAAGCTGCAACTAACGTCTTCAAGAATAGAATTAAGCACTTAAAAATCTGAAAAATAGCAATATTGCCGTAGTCACCTATGAATTCTTTTGACTAATTCATTTCCTATTACTTCCACACATGACTCACAAGAATTGAGATAAATTATGTGAAAAATGACGATGATCAAATTATTGCGCAAACGAAATAAGTGAATGGTTCCTCATCCATAAAAACTTATGTGAACAATAGATTTATGACTGAAATAAGTTACAATATAACGCAACGAATAACCGCAGTTATGACACTGTGGTGGAAAGCACAAGGTATGGTTCTTTAGTGAAGCTTTGCCACCTTAGATGGTACATACCATTCCAACACGCGACCAGCACGCAGAGAGAGATGACACCTGTAGGGGACCTTTATTTTTGTCATGCAAATTTCATCCATAAAAGCTCATGTTATCTGCTCTTAACAAGAAACGAATGGCTCACAAAAACACCATGAAAGAAGCCACTTGTAGCTCGCGATCTCGTGTTATCCAAGGACCACGATAATCCTATTTGGGGCTCCATTCGTATTAATGGCCGCTAAAATAAGAAAAGGCGGGATGTTATAGGCTCAACCCCCCAACTTCAATCTAATCCTTTGTATTGGTCAAGCGATTCAATCCACAGCCATTCAAGCAGGAGGGACCAGCAGTGGATCCGAAAAGATACGGCTCCGTCCACATGTCAACGGGAATTGTTAATGAGGTCAAAGAGCAGGAATGAAAGGTCTCCTCTCACATTAGCTCAGCGGCCGCAGCAACGACCCATTATTCGATACCAGACAAAACTGCGTAGGCTTTAACCGGGACTCGTCATCCTCGCTGAAGATATTGTACGTATGCGGCAGTTAATTACGCGCGCACATCTAAGGATCAGTAAGTACAAAACTACCGATAGGCATCTGGGATTTCGGCTGATATAATCTATATTTTAACAAAATATACATGGTATCAGCCGACTTGATAACGGAAATTTTGTTATGACCCGGGCCCCCACATATTTGGGAACCCGAGAGCATAAGATTTTACGTGGGTTCTTGCCCTTGGTGTCGGGAAGCGAATAATCACACACAAATATTTAAAGTCTTTTACCCAAAGTTTATTTCCATTTAAAATCCCAAAAGAATCAATTCAATGAACAAATATCAAGTTATGAATTGGTGCGTCTAGAGTAGCCAAATGTTAACATATTACCAATGTCTCGGGAAGGAGAGGAGCTGCTGGTGATGGCACGGGTGGATAGCGAGGCGCTTCGGTAGCACGGGCCCCATGGCCCGCGCTTCGACTCCCACTGACGGCTACATTGTGACTGTACCGTCAGTGAATGGTTGCAGAGTAACCAATAGCCGATCACTGTCCGATGAGAGACTAGTGAATCACTGTCTGACTGACTGCCTGACGAGTGTCGGGTGTACTCCCAGATAGCGTCTCCACCGTGCCATTATATAGGAAAGGTGAAACTAGGATGTTTTCTACAAAATGGCAAGAGTGGGAGGGGAAGAAGAAGAGGAAGGTTAGCCGTTCTCGAAAGGGAAAAGTACAGTTCCCGAGGTATAGTTTGACATAGCTGGCTATTCTGAGACGTCACACAACACATTTATGCATATTTTTGGAAATGGAATACTTCCATTTCCGGATAATTACAATTTTAACGTTCCATGATGCCCGCTGATATAAAATCTGGACCTAAACATAATACTCACGCATGGTATCAGTCGAGAGCCAACTTGACAACGAACATTTTAACCCGTTATGTATGTGAAGTATTTAAAATATGTAAAATGATTAAAAAAAGAATGCATAATTTTTAATTAGTAATTTGAGATGCTTCAACATTGCGTTCACTATGCATTATGAAATAAATGAGCAAAGCCAAAACTCTTTCAGATACGAAGAATCAATGGCCGCGTCAAACATTCTAATCTTCTAACACAATCATATTCATTTTGTCACAAAAAATATCTGTCGAAAAATGTTTTAAGCTTTAAAAAACATATCCTACTATTGTTAATAAACCCTTAAAGCTGATCACAATATTCTTAAGGTTACAGCTCAACTAACCTACGATGCGTGACCACTAAAGAATAGATTTTTAAAACTTATTTGTATTTTCATCAGCATATAAAAACGCATTTGCTATTTTCAAAATGGGTAGAGCAGGTAGAAGAGAGAAGGAATAATTCAGCTCTCCACCGTATCTAAACCGTTATTAACCTAACGGCAACTTACAACAGAAAGTTATAGGTGCTGGTAACTGAAGGTTTCATACAGGTAACTGAAGAGTTCATAGTTCACCTTGAGAAAATTAACCAGAAGACAAAGAAAATTGTAGAACAGAATCCCATTCAAAAGAGAATAACTGAAAAAATGGAAAAAGTCACCAGAGAAAAAAATACGTTAATTAAAATAATACCATCACCTGGGTTCGAACTGATGATCTCCTTTCTGTGAAAGTTATATAAGAAGTAAAGTAAACTATGAAGTCAAATGAATTGGTGACGTTTTGTAAATAGGAGAAAAAGGAGGGGCGCAGTAACCTTAAGGTTATTATCCTAGGCTGGGGTCACCCGACGAGGTCTTCTCCACCTAGCCATCCCCACGGCCGTCTCTCGCCTTGTGCCCTTACGCCCACGGCCACGCCGCCTCCAACAATCACCGGTGTTAATTAAGGCTTTATATTACTATATAGAAGACGGCTATATATTTAATAAATAAGAAAGAGGGAACTTAACTTCTTTATTGTCATTTGACATTCTATTTAATTTCAGAAGAGTAGAATCTGATATAACCGTAAGCATTTTACATTTCTCTATCAAAAACGAATAATTGGATGCAGTAAAATTTTTATATGCGCTACTTTCATTTGGCGGCCATTTACAAGGAAGATATTATTTCATTGATTTAAATTTTCCTTATTATTTTTGTGACTCATAAAAGTCTCTGTAAGAAACATTCATTGGAGATTTTCGATTACACATTTCCCGCGTTCACTCTCTCGGATAGTGGTTGTCATGGAAGTTGCTCATTGTTAACGCCCTTCTTTTAGAAGTTGTATTGACGTGATTTTACTGAATAATGAAGCATCATTTGCATTCAGATTGGATCTCTTACTGATAATTAAGCTAAATGTTTTGAACAAAAATTATTATTATTATTTGCGAAGAGATAATGTACACTCTTCGTCAAACAAAGTATCATACGTCATCATAGTAAGAAGTCTTATGGGCGTAATTTAACTTGAGGCACGAAATCTCTGTTAATATCGAATAATAATTTTTATCACCCTTGTAACGTACTCGTACTAGAGATGGGCGCCGTCTTGATTTTGGTCGGCAGCGGCGGAGGGAAATAATGCCGGCGGCGGCGGCGTGACGGCGCGAACGCCGAGGGTTTGATCGGCGGCAGCGGCTCGGGGTGTTAACGTCAGTCCGTATACGAGAGGAAAAGAGTGAATAACTGGAAAATCTCAGACCATTTTATTACAACCGTCAAAAATTTAAAGGGCTATCTTAAATACTCCTTTTCCTTGGACTACAACCTTGTCGTGGTGGAAGGGCTTGCGCGCTCCGATTACCCCTAGAGCTGAACTGGCGGGAGCAATGCCCCTGGTAGGGACACCCATGCCAGATTGGTCGAAGGTTAGGAGAGAGACGAATGGTAGTCCGCGCAGCGTCTGTACCTCAGTGTGGCGGCTGCATAAGGCGTCTGACCCCAGTAGGGCGGCCTCTGAAGTGATAGTGTCACGTAAAAAACACTATTGAGTAAGGCCACGGAATACTATCTCAATTAAAACAAAAACCTTGAAATTATGGACAGTTCACAAATGATAATTAATCCTGGCAACTACGGGACTCGGCCCCGCCTGTCGTGCCCGGCAGCGGTGGGAGCAAGGCCCCTGCGGTCGTCATCACACGAAATCCTTGCTCATAAAATACAGCAGTAGAGGAAAAGAAGATAAAGAGGAGGAACGAAACAATCAGAATAGGCAAATGGAATGTTAGGACTATGCTGAGGGCGGGCAAGCTAGAGAATATAAAGCAAGAAATGGAGAGGGTGGGTGTAGACGTAATGGGTCTGGGTGAGGTAAGATGGAAAGATGACGGGGACTACTGGAGCGATGGCAATAGAGTAATATATAGTGGAGGGAATGAAAGTCAGCGCGGGGTTGCATTCGTAATGAATAGGAAACTTGGTAGAAAAGTAGTGTTTGCAGAACAGGTGAGTGAAAGGATAATAGTCGTGGAACTGAAGGCAGATTCAACGAAGTTAGTTACAATCCAGGTTTATAAACCTACCTCTAATCATAAAGAGGAGGAGGTAGATAGTGTATACGATCAGCTAGAGGAAATAATTGATAGGATACCTGGGAGTAAGCACTTACTACTTAGTAGTAGTAATGGAACTACTATTGGAACATGGTGGTGGGTGAGGGCAGAGTTGGGCGGGAGGTGGGCGATTACGGGCTAGGAAGGAGAAACGACCGTGGCGAGAAAGCTGTTGAGTTTTGCCGTAGAAATAACCTAGTGATTACAAATACATGGTTTGGACATCATCCTCGACGTATGTACACTTGGAAGAAGTCGGGAGACACATATAGGTTCCAGATAGATTATATAATGGTTCGTCACAGATACAGGAATAGTGTTAAAACTCGAATACATATCCAGGAGCTGAT
This sequence comes from Pyrrhosoma nymphula, assembly GCA_963573305.1. Lineage (NCBI taxonomy): Eukaryota > Metazoa > Arthropoda > Insecta > Odonata > Coenagrionidae > Pyrrhosoma > Pyrrhosoma nymphula. Next base: position 67,974,524 of record OY754335.1, on the reverse strand, counting down.
GCAGACAGACCAAAACTTATTAGTCAGGAAATGTCGGGTAAAACTGAAAAAGATAAGAATGGGGAGGAGGGTACAAAATAGGAATACGGAGGCATTAACTGGGGAAATGAAGAAGTATCGTGAGAAGGTTGATGAGATAGTGGGTGAGGATCATGGAGTAACATCAGTGGAAGATGAATGGGGAAGTTTGAAAAATAGAATTGTAGAAGCGGCGAAAGCAACGGTAGGCGTAGTGAATGCAACTAAAATTAGAAAACCATGGATCACGAAGGAGATGATAATGGATATTCAGGAGATAAGGAAATGGAAGAGCGTAAACTCATAGCTAGGTAAAAGAAAATACCGAGAATTGAATAACAGGCTTAGAAGAGAAACAAAGAAAGCAAGAGAGGCGTGGTGGAGAGAACAGATCGACTCGTTAGAAATACCAAAAAGAGGGAAGAGCAGATTCATTATATAGGAAAGTAAAGGAACTGACGGGTGGTAATAAGGGAAGGGGAATTACAACGATAACAGACAAGACGGGAAAGGTGATCGTAGAACCGAAAGAGATCCAGGAGAGGTGGAAGGAGTATATTGAAGAGTTGTATGGTAAAGAAATAAGGCCGAATATGTTAGATATATAAAGGGAAGACGACATCGACAGAGATGGCATCGGACCAGGTATCCTAGATAGCGAAATCGAAATAGCTCTACGAGACATGAAAAGGAATAAGGCGGTGGGAATAGATGACATACCTAGTTTTATCGCAGTATTTAGTATCGCAGAGTTTTTAAAGAGCATGGGGAAGAACGGAAGGGGAAAACATTTTGTGCTCATTCGTAGGATTTAAGAGGATGGAGTGTGGCCGGAAGACTTCGCGAAGACTACTAATACCTATACCAAAGAAGAGCAAGGCAAAAACGTGCGCAGACTATAGGACAATAAGCTTAATATCCCCCGCGGCCAAAGTAGTTCTGAGAATTATAAACAAAAGGCTAGAGAAGAAGGCAAATGAATACCTGGGTGACGACCAGTTCGAGTTTAGGAGAGGGACGGGAACGCGAGACGCTATAGCGGTGATGAGGACGCTAATAGAAAGAAACCTAAAGTATGGGCAGGATGTTTTTGCATGCTTCGTAGATTTCGGGAAGGCGTTTGATCGGGTGGACTGGACGAAATTAATGAGAGTGTTGAAGAAATTAGGGGTCGATTGGAGGAACAGCTGTCTGATTCGGAATTTGTATATGAACTAGACGGCGCAGGTTAGGGTAGCCGATGGAGAATCGGGATGGGCCACGATAGGACGGGGAGTGCGGCAGGGGTGCCCACTATCGCCGTTGCTTTTTAACGTGTATTCAGAAGAAATGGTAAGGGAGGCATGGGGGGAGGAGGCGGTAGGGATAAAGGTAGGAGGTGAGCTGACAAAATCAGACCAATCCATATAGATTAGACTCTCACTGAAAATAAATCGACCATAATACTATTCACAAACCTCTATGAAAGTACAGCCAATATTATTGAAATAATTCACCCAAATAGCCATAACAGTAACAAAGCAAAAACCGAAAAACTATCCCTCTGGCGATAGAATTTAAGAAGAAGGTAAGATGGTAAAGGAAGTATGGTTTGGGTAAGCGGAACGATATGGGAGAGAGATTGAATCCTGCGTACAAAATGGCTTTGTTGTCACATACACACTATTAGGCAACCACCCGCAAAGAAGATACATGTGGAAAATGCCACGCGATAGAAGAAGATTCCTAACTAATTATATATTTGTGAAACCGATTTAGAAATCGAGTAGAAGACTGCAAGAGCTACGCGGGTGCTGACATTGATTGGACTCACGACTTTGCCATGATAAGGTGCCACCTTAAGTTTTAAAAACTAAAGAGAAGAACGAAAAATCCATGGCAGGTGGGAAGACTGTGGGAAACAGGCCACAGATTGGACAAATAAAGTACTTTAGAGAGACTGAAAAGGGTATAAACGATCAAGGATCAATGGAAGAGATTAAAAAAGAAATTATTAATGAACCTGAAGATAAAGTAGGAAGGAGGAAAACAGAGAATCGGAACCCATGGATTACACTGGAAGTCCTGGACCGAATAGATGAAAGAAAAAAGTAAAAATTCGAAATCCGATGAAGATCAGCAGGTGTAAAACAATAAGAGATATGATCAACTGAAAAGCAAGAAGGGCCAGAGAGGAGGATCTCGAATAACTATACAGATTAATACATGACATTTATTCATCTGATCAAATGCCAACACACTTTTAAAAGAATTTAATTGACCCAATCCCGAAGAATAAAAAAGCCGAGATATACGAAGACTTAGAGCAATTAGCCTTATAGCACATCCATTGAAAATTCTGACGGAAATTATACACAGTAAGGCAATAATAAAGAATGAAGATTCTGACGGTACGTTTCATGAATATGCCATTAGAATCCAGTATCAAAAATCACCGCTAGATCTTCCTCGAAAGCACCGTCTCAATTATAATGGTCAGGCAACAACCCAGGAAATGATTAAAAACTGTTGACGCCATAAAATCGCCTTCCAAGTGTGAATAACCCCAGCCATTGTTTCTGAAGCGCCAGGTCACCACAACTCCTCGTTAGGCTGAGTAAATGTCTTTCCTCATTAATTTTCTTATCGAAGCCATCCGCCCCTGCACGCAGCAAAGAAAGGCGTTTTATTCCGTACCCGGACGCCGCGCCGGGTAGGTGGAATGGTCTGCAGAGTGGGCCGAAATGTACACGCTGAGATCGAGTGAATTACTGGTTACCGAAGGACGGGAAAGACGAGAACAAATTATAGGTACAGGTACCGCTCTAAAAAATATACTCATTTCCACGTGTGATCCAGAAGAAGGTTGGCCCAATATGATGATATCCTTGTTACTGAAATAATAAGTGCTACTAGCCAGGCGAAATTCGTTGACAGTCGCTGATGATCGAGTTGAAGACGAATAAGAAGAGGTTCCACTCAAAAGTACAAGCTACTAATTTACGCGAACAATAATTCACATTAAGGCTAAAAAGGGTTTTGGCTATCCCCGTAGGTTATGGCGTAATTTATCTAGTCTAACATTGTAAGAAGGTGCTTAATTGACAAAATTATTCTCGTCCACCATCAATATACGCAGCAGGCAAAACATTGCGCCTATACGAGAGTAATCAATGCCAAATCAAACCTTGACTCCTTTACATCATCCTGCGGTCTAGTACGAAATTCTAAGGTGCGAATCGCCGCTCATAACCACGAATTTTATTTATTACAGTTAAATTTAATACCTTCTTTAAGGCAAATGGCTAAAAAAAAATATCCACCAAGAATTAGGAATATAAATGTCTCAAAAAGTCAACTAAAGTAATGAAGCATGTGATCCCTACTATACACATAAAAGCATTCCCCGCTCAGTATTCAATCCGCCACAAACGATAAGTAAGGCAGCGATTGAGGTACGCAGTCTGGACTCTAAAAAGGCAAACAACCAAGACTGTGGACGATTATAGAATTAAAGCGGGTTTCCAATAGCAATTTTTCACTTTCACTTTTACCGGTATGTTAAGATATACATCGAAAGTGATCGTAAATCGACAACGGCAACACGCGAGCACGAGAACGACTTGACAACTGGGACCTTTTAACCGGCGACGGCAATTTAAAGAATACATAAATATACGTCGTGAGAACGGCCACCTTCGTGGTAATCAACCCGGAGGTTGGTCTGATAGCTGACGTTGAGTTCAACTCGCACTACGCCCGACCGGGCATGAAATCACGCAATCTGTAAGGGAGGAGAATCTTTTCACAAAGCTGCTACAGGAAATTTTTCGCAGAGCAAATCAATGGAGTGGGTACCCAGCAAAATACACTGCTTGAGTAAGAACAACACACATTCACAGAGAGTTCCCACAAGTAACGTGAGACGAGGAAATCATGAAGGACCGCGAGTGTACAGAAATAACCGAATCTTTCCATCACCACAACACCACGATATGTCGACTAGTCACTATTAGTAGTTTTCTATTACAGACTGCTAAAAAGAGGAATTCATCACGTAACATTGGGGAATAGGGTCCTTAGACAGCAACGGCCATTCGCACTCCGATGCATAAAGGATATTAAAAAGCATAACTGCAATAATAACTAAATGCTCAATGAACTGCTACAATGAATAACGATAAAAGACCAAGATCATACAGTGTATATCATAGCAGCCGGATAAGGCTCGTTCCTCTCAAAAACAAAATAATTCTATAAAATCGCCTTAGTCTCCTAGAATGCCATTCCCCTCTCGTGTAGCCATATACTCCTAAAAATTCGATCAGGAAGCGAGGAATAGTCGTAAAAGTGTCGCAAGTACAATGGGGTGTAACTCTCTGGAGCAACATTAGACACGATTATGCAGATTGCAAAGAAGTATTATAGGGTAAATCGGGGAGAGATGCCGCACATTTTGTAAAATGACTATTTTTTGTCATATTTTGCACTTTTGATTAAACTAAATAGTAAACATGGTGACTAGTCTTGTTTCTGACGTAAACACAAAAACGTATACTTATATCATTCTTCTCTTAGCTGTAAGAATTATTTTTGTAAAACATTACCTCGCGGCGTCTATCCCGTATGTTACGGGTGACACGCCGCACCTATAAGGGTGATACGCCGCATGTCATTAAAACAGACTAAAACTGATTCCTCTATTCTGCAGCTCCGTTTTTTTAAAGCATTTTGTCGTATTAATGAAGTTATGAAGAAATTAAGCTATGTAAATACTTTTTACATTTTTTTACTATTTTTCTAATTAATAGTACATGCCTACGATTTTAATGTAACTGATATGTAGGTTGGAAAACTACAGCTATGTTTATGTCATTATATTTGAAGCATAAACGTAAAAACAAATAAATTCAATTAATATGGGCAATATTTATCTAATTTTTACTGAAAAATACAAGTTGAACGGAAGAAAGTCAGGAAACAGAGACTTCATTTAGGACTTTTTTTTAGAATTCCAAAATACAAATTGAAAAATAAATTAAGACAATTAACTTAAGTTATGCCTTGCTTAAGTTAAAACTTGCCGTAACTTATAAAATTAGCATAGTAATATTTATAAAAAACTCATTTATGGTAAAAGCCTAAGTAAAAAACTTATTTGGATTTTTTTCTATCATCGCGACCACAATAGACAAAAACATACAAAAAATTGTGCAATCATCGTGCAGCCATGATTTGCATGTAGCACAGCATAACCAATCACATGTTTTTTTGGGTTTCCTGGTAGACTTCACCACACTCCTTGCTGCTACTCTCGTTGCTACTTTTTTTTAGTTTACTGGGTTAGGTTTTGCATTTGAACTATCTTGTTCGCTATGAAAAGTAAAATTGCTGTCAGTTTCAGAGACAAGATCAAAATTTAAACTTTTCCTTCTAGGCCCAGTTAGGACAACTTTTCCCCTATTTTGTTCTCTTTTTAGTTCATTTTGATATTTTTAGCCAACCATTTTTTCAGGCGCTTCCGGTTTTCAGTAGAGCTTAATACAACTGGACCATTTTTCCCACCAATCTTTGACTTTCCTTCTTTAAGTTTTGGGACAGGTGAAATTTTTGTTAGAAGTTTTGAGGGTGTTCACTGTGGTTCAGGCCCAATATTGTCTTTGCTACTGCAACGTTGCAGTTCCAGCTGAGAAGATCCTGTAGCACAAGGTCTAGTTTCTCGGTGAGGTTGGGTAGGTGTAATGCATGGAACAGATTCCAAATTATCTGAAATAGAAAACAGGTAGTCTGGAAGAGCATTTCTGTTAAGAGGGAAAATTCCCGAGGATCTGAAGCCTCTAATTCCGTTCCCCAAGGAGGCAGATTTTTCCCACGCCTCACAAATTAAGGGCCCGACTTGGTACCGCGTTAGCTTGCAGCCCACATGTTGTTCAACCTATGTGTTGCTGGCGGTTTTAAAGTAGTATTTAAAAGGACCAAAAAAAGATTTATCTAGTGGCTGTAAAACATGGGTAGTGTGAGGAGGTAGACAGAGTAACATGACGTCATTGTTTCCATCTAGCTCAAGAAGGGAAATGGAAGAAACATGCGATCAATGCCCATTGAGAATCAGAATTTTACGCCCAGGTGCTTTCCGGGGCAAAAACTGCTCACTAAACCACTTGTAAAATATGTCACTATTCATGTACGCAGACTTCTGGTTCATGTACACTTTGGATCCTGGAGGGAGTCCATCTTGAAACTCTGGTTTTCAGTTTTTTCCTTTGATGATTAATGCAGGGGGATGAAATCTGCCTTCTGCCGAACAACACGCAGTTGCTACTTTGTTTACTACTTTAACACCTTTTTTTGCCACAACTTTGCCCACCTTGTTTATTAGCAGCACTCCGGTCTCGTCTACATTGTGTATATTTTGTGGCTTGTCCTGAAGTTTATGTTCTTTTACTACTTCCTCTAGATGATCATAAAACTTTTCTGCTGCTTTTCTTGTCAAGCTCCTTCCCCTTGCCATTGACAAACCCTCTGCTTTCCGAATTCTCAGCTCAGGATGTCTCCTCAGAAAAGACGAAAGCCAATCATAACCAGCAATTTTTTTCTCGTAGTTGAATTTATGGCTGACATTCAAAGCCACTGCAAATTAATACGCCATTCTCCTTACAGCTGGCTGATCTGGGCAAAATCCGGCATCGCCAAGTTTTTGGATGTCTTACGAGATTTATTCATTTTATGGTCTGAGACTGCCTGAATACCCATACGATTAATAGTGCACATATTTTTATACTAATAAGCACATCATTGGAGTGACTATCTAGGATAAGCTAGGCCTATATTTATTTATAAAGTAAGAATTAGTAGTTCAATACTTCATATTAAGAGTTATTTACAAAAAGTTACTTGTTGGGCCATGGCCGGGGGCGTGCGTTTTTTCCCGTGACCATTCTCCTCTTAATAGTTCTCCTGGTACCCCGTATAATCATTCTGCTTCTCGAGATGAAATATCTCCTGCTTCTATCCTAGAAATGGCTTCGATTAACCTTTGTGGGTCCCATTGTCCACGAGATTTTTCCCCCACTTTTCTTTTATAAATCGTCGGCATTTTTAAATTAGTCTAGAAGTAGAGTTAAAAATGTTTCTACTTATTTTTCACATTATTGTTCAAAATATGTGCACAAAAAAATTAAATAATACTATACAACACAAAAACAATTGTATTTAGTTTTGGTGTACACACTAAAACATATATAACGTTGCTGAAAACGTGTAAAAATTCATCTGAAATCATAATTCATTCCGTGCGGCGTATATCCCGCATGAGAGAAGTGCGGCATGTGTACCGAAGTTCATTGCGGCGTCTCTCCCGTTCTCTACGGGAGAGACGCCGCACCTCGTGGCTCTATGGCCTTCAATGCCAAGATGGCGAAACTAGACTGAAAACATCCCGAGCAGAACATACTGTTGCTGCAAACCACAAGCAATCGTAATATAGCGGTAGTTCAACGTCTAATACATATTTAGTGTAAGGCGGGGAAAATTTTGAAGGTAAAATACCAGACTTATTTCTGTATATGCGCTTTAAAATCTGTAAAACCAAGGAAACAAAAACGGGACCACCTCACTTATTCCCTGGCATCTACTGCGCCTCTGCATTGCGCATCTGCCCACAATCTGTCGGGAAACGCCAAAACTAGGGGGGGTGCGCAGTCTATCCCGTATGCGGCGACTCTCCCCGAATTACCCTATATTCACTGCCAAATAACTCAAGCACTTTGACTTTATAGGAGTTTTTCTAGTGGTGAAACGTAATTTGCGGCAATCCTCAGAATGAAGGCCGTTAGTACCCTAAAATGATTGTAGCAGAAGACTTGTTAATATTGAGCCAATAATTAAAAAGATCAAACCTCTGTCGCTCAACAGACTTGATCGTTTTAAATCTTTATGTAAGGTTTCTCAGCAGAGCATTGTACATTGTAGTATAGGACCTTCTCAGCCGATTACCAGTCCAGCAGTGCTGTTTTCTTATTCGTACAGAAATGTCAGAGACACTGTCGGTTAGTTATCTTTTTTAACGTCTAGTTAGTGACAATCGCGATTTCGTAAGTCATATTTAACAAAATTCACCATAAATTTACACTTATTTTAACCAGAAGAACTTAACTTCATCTGATTGGTTTTAAATCGTAGCCTTCATGCGAGGTATGTATGTACTTAAAAATCAAGTACCCCCGCCAAGAAACGGAAACTTCGATACAGCTAATGTAACGATTCCCTATCGGGCTACTACGAGCTCTTTAACAAGCTTTCTTCGCTAAATTTTCAGAAATAACGGCAATTTTGATTAATAATTTCTGAATAATGGAAACAATAAAATCTGTTCTTGGCACAATAGGGAAATCGGTCACCAGCGTTCCGAAGACAGGTTTGCTTAACTTAGCTCCCCAGTCCACACTTCTACCAGCGGACCGTTCCATTCCTTCATAGGTCTCCACTTCGGCGTCCGTCATAATTTTCCTGATATATTCTATCCTTAGTATTCCTCGCCAACTCTTACAATTCAGGAACATTCATAATTAAAGATATTGTTTTTAATACTCCAGCATAGTGCATTTCCTTTGAGATTCTTTATAGTGCATAGCACAAGCACCAGAGAGAAGAGCGCTTTCATTATTCCACTAAGCAGCTTCTTCCCACTCACGGTTGAACCTTCACTATAGAATAAGACTACGTATATCTTCCTTCGACCATACTCACGTTTCTCCCATTACAGTCAAACTCGTGGGCTTACGCGATAACGAGCAAATGTACTCCACGAGTTCAAGCTTGCCTTTTTTGGTTTCACTTGAGCGTAATCGTCCATACCTCGGCCACGAACCGTTAAATTCGTTTTATAGTGCCCTATATATTAAGGATTTACTCATTTTTCATCCCCAACTCTGATAAAGCGAGGAGGTTTGCCCCATGGCTTTTCTTCCTCCCAATCAGACCCGCACCCCAAACCGATCTAATAATTTCCCCATTTTCACCCGTAGCATAGGTAATTAACGTTTTGCTCATCGAACTAATTATGACCTCGATGGGCACTTTAAATATCAGCAAGAGGAACGCGTAAAACGCAAAAAGAAAGTTTATTCATCACATATTTTGCTTCCTTTTATATCCTTTGGAGATACTTCGCGAATTTGTGAAAACCTCAACGACTCCCGATTAATTCAGAAAAAAAACAAGTATAAGAATATTAAAATTCGAAACTAGTTATTCCTCATAGCCATACGGTGATTGGTACATTTGATATCAGTCATCATTTGTAGCAGACCGATATCAATTTTCCGATCGCAAGTTATAATTTTCTTTAGATAAATAATAATAGCTCATGTAAGGCATTTAGAGAGTATAGGTTTTTAACTATAAAGTAAACGTAAGATAACTTCAAATGGTAACACCGTTACATACATTATAGACGATGCAAAGAGAATAATACAATGCTCTAAAAATTATAATGCTAGGAGACATTCGACGAAAGAAATTTAGTAGGTTAGTGGCTCATGTAATACGTCTTCAGGGATAATGAAGCACAGAAATGGCAACTTTCCACATGATAGAATTTATTTCGACCATGGTTTCGATGCACGATGGTCGAAATAAATTATATCTAGTGGAAAATTGCCATTTCTGTGCTTCATTATGCTGAAATTCCACCATTGCACGCCTGGTACTTCTCTTTTTGTCTTCAGAGATACTTTTTCAAATGTTACCAAAATATCGGCCACTTATCGCACTACTTTTCGAGATAAATAAAAACAGCTTTCCATAGGATATTGTACGGCTCTTCGTTCCAGAGATACATTATTTATAAAAAAAGAGGAAGTTCTGAGGGACAGATCGCGTCAGATATGTAACTTTACGTAGTTCGTATGTTTTCTTAATGACATTCTAAAATAAATTCATTACTCACCGAAATAATTGTCATAAAATCGCCCAAAAAACCCTTTGATAGTAAAGGCGTTTGCAGAGTACGATGCGAGACAAATAGCTCACGTGAAAGACTTAAACATGTGTATTAAGTTTATGGGAGAAAATCTCGGTCGTATAAAACGAAGTTTTTGCGTAGTCAACATTACCATAGTTACTTCAGGCTTTTCAGTACTGCTTCGATATTAAAATAAATTTCAAAATATGGTCTCAATTATGACTAAAGAAGAACCTCGCTCGAACTAGCGTCATCCAGCAATGAGTTCTAAGTATCTATCAATGGCAACATATATTTTTGTGTAATTACAGTAAATTTTGAGTATAACTGTGATAATTAGCCTAAATTTCTTTATTCTTCTCTCCAACCATTCTAATCCAATATGTCTCCTCCTCTTACCATGTCTTTTTTCTTCATCAACACATAACTAGGGAACTAAGTACTCTATGACAATCGAATGACAAAAGAGGTTACAAATAAATAAATGAAAATGAAAATATGTGTTGATAAATAAATAAATAAACTGAACTGCAAGTTCTCAACTTGAAATTCGACAGAACTATGTTTCTTGATCGCAAGGAGCAATTTGCCAACTACGGCTATGGCATGTGTGCTGGGTCGTTCGTATGAGTTCTCCGGATGGTAGGGCCGAAGGGAGGGGGGGGAGGACGAAGCGGTTGGGGGATAGGTGTGGGGGGAGGGGAGGGGGGGCTCGGCTCCGAGCCGTGACCGTAACCTTGCGATTTTCTCCCGACAACACAGAACTCCCCGCGGTCCCCGCTTTCTAAGCAAGGCGCACCAAGGCGGGGGGGGGGGGGGGGGGGAGGCCAGCCTGAATGGGGCAACGAACGACTAATCCTGCACAAAGCGGAGAAGACGCCTTAATTAACCAAGCACACACAGACGCGGTCACTGCCTTGGCCTCCAGCTCTCCTTTCTCAAGTGTACACACGTAAACAAAAATACACAACGCGTATCCTTTTTTTCTGTAACCAACCGCTTTCTTCTTTTTTTTCTTCACTACGTGCGGCAGCGTTTTACATGAGGTGGTCGCGGCTCTCGCCGACTTAACGTGATTAATCGGTTCCAGTGGAAACAACTGGTGAAGCCATTCCGCGCTTAACGGATTCCTGCCTCGCTAGACTAATTTAAACGCCGACCATTCACCATCGATGCATGCCTCCTCCCCCCTTCGCGCCGTTGGAAAGTACACCTGACCTGGAATCAAAAATCTAAAGCGCATGATGTATTTCTACATATTTAATCCGCAACTTTTATTTCAAGAGCGCGAACAACTGACTACTTAGAAGGGATATAAACCAGAGCAGAAGGAATTTAAGACTTTTGGAAAGTTATTCTATAGCATTAGTGGAGAAAAATCAAAGTGGCGGAACTTTTAGGAACTGAATTCGTTTTCATATTTTCCTTAATTGCTGGTATAATATAGCCCTGTGTCTGCCGGGGAAGGGTCCGAATGACATTAATGTCAACTACAGATTTTTGCACTCGTGCAACTGGCTAACTGAAAATAATTCCTGGAATACAAAACTCTGTTTCTGGATGCGGTAATAACGACATGATTAACCTTAAATTTTACAATGACGAACATATATTGAAATATGTTTTGAAATAGAATACGACCGTGTATGTATAAATAAAATCCATGTTAAGGAGATCTGAAAAGATCTCCTTCAATAAGTTCGTTAAAACGGGACGCTCTTTAACCAATCCACTTCAAACACCATCGGTGATGTTTATTATCAAAATTCACCATTCAATGCACCATTTCATCCAACCCCATTAACCTCCAAGAAAAAGAACACTTGAGGACGAATAAGTAACCCTTACTCGGGATCAGGATAACCTCCTTATCGCAAAGGCCAACGCAAGATTAACTGAAACGGGCCCGCCCTCAGCCGTGCCCGTCGCCAGCCGTGCCGTCCCCAGCAGGTCCGAAACAATTATATATATTATCAAAGTTCTGAACCATTTTACAAGCGCATGGCTTACATGGAAATAATCTATACTCTACCCTGAAATGATAAGCATACTGAACCAAACTAATGCCAAATGTTATGAATGCATATCGATAAACGAATCGACAATGAAAAAACTCCATACCAAAGCTAACACCGGGTCGGATCCACCCACAAGAAAGGGCGTCTACGATTAACCAACGATCATACACGCTCACCGACTAATTACTATCTACTTCAGGTTCATTAACTTGGTCCATTAAAATTCGAGTTACTGCGAATATTAGATTCATATACATAAACAGTTAAAATAAACCCGATACAAACTAGCCAACAGCCCAGGAACTGGCATGCTTCCAGAATTCATTCGCCCGCATAAAATGAATACATCTTGTATAAGCGATCAACGTAATCTTTGATCCTTTCACTGGTCATCGCAGTGATGTCACTCTACGCCGCTCGCATCAAAGAAATACTTGGAACGACGTCGTGTCAAATGAAATCCGAGTAAAAGCCGTGCGTACATCGACGTAACTCGATCCCGGAAAGAGCGCTGTAATCAAATTCCATCAGTCGAAAGAAAGGATTGTCCCCCACCCTGCCTTTTGCTTTGATGCTGTGATCAATAATCAATTTTCGTTATCCAAGAACGCAAGCATCATGCCAGATTGGTGCTTTCATACTTAATCTCGAGACCATCGGCATTGATTGAATTTAATCAGACGGTAGATGCATCATGGGATGGAAAATGAATCCTCAAAATCATTTAAGCGTCGCCACGTAAAAATACATGTCCCCATCATTCCCTGAAAATCATTCCCTGACTGGCAATAGAAATTTGTAGCCTTTGCGCAACGTAGCTGGCGGGCACGAAGGTCCATCTTCAACGAAAAACAATTTTATCATTTGAAGATTCTTCAACTGAAACTAATATAATTTATTTTTATGCAGTAAAGCTTCATACTTTTATCAAAATCGCGGAAAATACTACCATTCCGTAAAATTAAAATAAAAAGTCAACGTAAATAAAAAGCATCTCGGTATTTCTTATATTTTATTCTAAAGAGTGCATTAAGCCTTTTTAACTATTACGAAAAGGCATGATTAGAAACATTTATCAACAAATACAAATGAACTCTTAAATATAAATTCGTACATTTAAAGGTAATTGCGAAAAGTTTACAGTTGTGATACACGTTACTATTAATATCAACAAAAAGGAGAACGAATTCCACGCAAGTGATTCTGATTTCAAACTTAAGTGATACCGCAGTATATATATATATACTTACACATATGTTTCGTACAATGTCCACCACTTGAAAATCAATTACTATCCAGAATATTAGTTGCTCCCTTCGAGACACAGAATGTGCATATTCGTGGAACTTACAAGGTGCTTGTGCCGGTGAGTTACAACGGAAGATATTCTACAAACCTCCACTGACCCCGAAATCAGGAAATACACTAGAAATATTCTCAGACTATCACATATACGAAGCGCGGGACGAGCGGAAGATCTGCTGAGTTCACAGCTATAGCAATTTCTCCGATTAGGCATGGCATTCGGGCGTTCACATCCGCTAACCCCTCTAACATTCCTCCTGGCTCGGTTCACTCAGACCACGTACCGATCATGGGCACGAGAAGCGGACAGCTAATCTGAAACGAAAGTAGTAAACCCGCATCCCTATGACGTTCTGCGATTTGGAGAACATTTTAAAAAGCAAGTGGCACTTTTCACTACCTTTTCATCAGCAAACTTTATATCGTCACCAATTTATTTGCCACAACGGATTATCGCTTTTAATTTTTTCCTATTTCTCCGGCGATTCCAGCGCGTACCATGATAAGTTGGCGGTGCGAGGAACTAAATGGTACGATGGTATTCACGTGCATTCACAAAGCGTGTTCCGCCTACGGTAGCACACACGAATTGGCAGGTACGATTGTAGTGTGAACGGGAAATTACCAACATAGATTACGATCTCAGATTCACCATAGGTATATGAGCGAGAAGAAGGCAATTAACCACAAGCGTAAGTAGAAAGCCCACATTTCTACGACGATAAGCAATTATGAGATAGCATTTCAAAGGAAATTACAATCTTCTCTCCTTATAAACGAAAAAACATTTCACCCACGTCCGTTTCGCTAATTTCAGTTGATTATTGCGTTTCTTTATTTACTGGTTTTCCCCTGCGATTTTAGCGCCCAATAAGTCATTTTGGCTGTTTTAGTAACCGCGAGCCAGGAAGGAGTGGGTGGAGCCTGCCCCGGGGCACGCCGACCACACATTCCGCCGACCTCGCGATTATGCGATCCCACCGCGGACGTCACCGATATTTCATGCACGGCCGCGAAAACACACCTGCTCTCGGCTCACCCGTGGGAAAGCACTCTCGCAGATTGCGACCTGCTCATTTCCTTATTTTATAAATATATATTCCCGACGCCGGACGGAAGTACCGGATCCTCCGGAACCAATTCGCGATCCCCAAGATCTGGATGACGAGCTCAGTTTACCATCCGCGGGAAAAATCTGGTCCGCCAATCTCTTTTTGTAGGAAGCCATTAGCCTATTTACCGGCCATAAGTGCGCACGGGTGAATATGCACCATCGCGTCATGGTAATGCCGTGTCATGTCATGTCCTTAGCACTTGATAGTTTTCCGAGGAAATGCTTAACAAATGTTTAACGATGAATGCAGTAGGAGAGAAAAACGCACGCACTTACTCTCAGAATTTTTTTCCGAGAAATTGTTTTATAATCTTTTTAAAATAAATTCTATCGTGTAGTAAAACATATGCACGTTAACATTTTTATTACATTCTGAAATTTGGTAGGAGTCCTCTCGATTGAAGTCACTAAATAGTAATATAATAATTCGTTAAGTATTAAGAATGCAGTGTGGAGGAAACGGTGTGAACTAAAGCCAATCGGCCGTCCATGAGATGGATGTGTTGACTCAAACTAGGACCATGCTCCTTATTCACATGACACCTCTTCGTTAATACTATTTGGTCATACATAACGGTGAGGGTAAGTTTTTGATGGACCATTGCTACTCTCATAAAACACTTCGCCGGATAGTATCGCTACCTCACACCATCTCTGTCTGCAGTTCTACACACTTCCTTCCTTTCATCATAACATCCAACATTCCTTTTTTCTGCTCCCACACCCCCTCTTTCCAACACTCCACCTTCCATAAAGATCTTCGTCACTTCATCCCCATTAATTACCTGCTCCTCTTGTTACTACGCATAATCATCGGTAATCTGCTCGTATATCAGTAGTCCCAATAACCAATTCAAGGGCTATGTGCAGGTTGGAGTTAGTTCACATGGAATACAAGAGAGTTATTCACCAACTACAAAGTATGACTTCAAATATTCATACATATAACATCTTTCTCACTTTAGTTCGATTGACCTCCTTACCTCATTTCTAACATTGAAAATACTTAGACTCCCCCCTACTCTTCGCACCTACCCCAATATTCTCCCCCTTGTATCACAGGCTTCAACATAACATAATTTATTATTACCTCCTCCAACCCCATACACCTACTTCGAATTATTTCTTCTCACGACTTTCTTCCTCTTGCACCTCTTTGTCCACCCCTCTTTATGCCTAAATGCTAAATGACCTTTCTAATTTTCCTCCTAACCTGACCTACACTCCAAGGCTTCCAAAGATCATTCCCATTGGCCTCTCTTAGTCTGGTATATTTCGCGTACTTAACCTGCCTATTTATTTGATCTGCCGTTTAATATTTTTTTCCAGCCGGAGATGGCTTTATTGTCATGAATTTTTCAAATTGTTTGTTTCAAATTACGTTTTTCGAATATAGAACATCGTACATCTCATCAAAAGTTCGGACATAGAAGCATAGCCCCTGTTTTTTTTACAATGAAAGCTGCGATTTTCCAAAGTTAACTAACACCCAACGAAAAATGTAACCAACTAAAACGAAGGAATGCATACACATAGCACACAGTCAGGATCTTATGAAATTCCGACGAAGAAAAATTGCACCATCATACTAAATGCCGCATCCTAGCGGAGGAGCCAAGGTCAGATGCTAACCAGGTCTAAGAGGCGTTCTAATCACATTAACAAACCAATCAACAAACCTACTGACACCAACTAGTTTGCACTACTCCCTTCTCCCGTATCTCGCATTAATGTTGGGTCCATCAGCCATCTTTGCAAAACGTTTACGCCAATTTGCATGCATGCGCAAAAACGTTTCAATCCGGCGTATGGAAAATTTCGTTATCACTATATAAAACTTTCCAGCAAACAGATAACTTACACCACTCGCGGTAGATATTACACAGACAACATTATAAATTCACAGGTAATCACAATCGCATCCAAGGCATATGCACACATCAAATCAATCGTGTGACAAGTAGCAATGACAAATTAAGTACACGCTTCGCGGTGGCACAGTAATAGAAAGACAAACAAACTAATACTGCATCACTAAAACCCATCCTTAGCTAGCACTGCGCTTTGGTAAAAATATTAATTATTATTTTTATCAAAAGCCCATGCAGTTGACCGCGTACGAATGAAAGCAGACTTGATTAGGTGCGAAGTGATGCATTGATTTCAACCACAAGAGTATGACGAATTATGACAAATTCCATCACCTTTTCACACCACAGTGGAATGAATTTCTTTGATTTAAATTCAAATTATTTAATCTATAATAACAGAATAAACTACTCAGTAGTGAATAAAAGTGTATACTTACACCAAAGGTAGACATGCCACAGGCAGGAAAAATTAAACGCAAAATCAACGGTAGTACACAAGAGTTTAATTCATCGGATTAGTGAACACACTAAAACATACTAAATAAGACTGCCCTCTAGAATAATTTGGGAAGTGTTTCATTATGCCAAGTGGCCCACAAAACACGAGCCATTGAGTCCAGAATTGTTAAAATTCTCCCTCAAAAAAAAAAGACCGAAGTTGCCACCCGCGATACTAACCACATCCTTGATTTATTCTCGTGCGGTAGTCGCAAAAAAATTTGGAAAAAACGAATCTGTCACGGAAATTTAGAGTTACGAATTGAACTCAATTTGAAACTGTGGTCGGGCGATAGAGCCAGCTGACAGAATGAAATAAAGCAAGGTCCAATAAAACACCCCAAAATCAGAGGAGAAAACTACAAGAATCGTGGGAGGCAAAGCGGATGTTCTCTCTCACTGTCCCTTGAAAAAGCTACAACCGTAATAAATAATAATCTTTCCGTTAAGAAGTAACTGTTGACATCATTAAAATAAATTAAATCGCCGTGATTCGGCAGGATGAACATCATCATAGAGGACAGAAAGCAGCCTGGAATCATCATTTTACGATACATCTAGACTAAAACTCTCCTGAGACAATTCACAGGTTGATTAAGCTGAGCAGGAAAAAATCGTTTTATATTTTTTCACAAGAAAGAAACCATTATATATGCCCTTCTTAACTATTGAAAACATTATTTGAATTTCAGAAAAGTAATTAAAAACAAGAAAATCTTATATTTTACACAACAAATAGAGAATGATCTCCATTAATTCATTTCTCACGCCATGCCCAATATAATTTGAGATCTTGATCACTAACAAGTATTCAACTTCACGTCTTATGGGAGAAAGCGAACATCAGTAACGTTCCAAGTATTTCAATAAATGAATGATGGTCTATGCAATAAATACGAGGTAACAACTTCTCTCACCTCCTAGAAATAATAATGATTTCGTCGATTGCCATTTCCTCATTGTTTCTCATTCTATGCCAAAAGGTGAAAAAAAAGAGGTAGTTGAAGCCATTTTAACTGTCGAAAATTGTTCTTTCGGAAGTTATTTGAAAGCAAAATCAAACGGTTAATCGGTCAAAAATAACCCCAAATTTTAAAATTTAACTGACACGATTTCAAATTGAAGGCCTTCCATAGTTATTAATTGAATAACTGTCACAAAATACAATAGAAGACCTTGTTCCAAAGACAAACGAAACCCATGGAATTTAGATAAAGTTAAATTTTACGAGAGATAAAAAAATTAATTCCCAAAAATGAAAAATAACATTTAAAACGTGAATGTCCGGTCTCGGTGGGGCTAAGTCGTCTGCCAAACCGAAGGTCGCGGGTTCGAATCCCACCTGGGTAGGAAATTTACACCTCCCAGGGCATGGCTGTGTGTGTTCGTCCATATAATAAATACTTAGTAATTGGCTTTGGCTGTTAAGTATACTGAGATTATTATTAATAATAATGTTTCATTACTCAAGGTCTTAATTCATAATCTAAATATCTCCCATTCTATAAAAATGCCGTAGTTTCTTAAGTTGTGTTAACAATGCAGTACAAAATAGGAAGAGTGATTTTGCGACGAGGCTTTAAGCCGAAGGATTTAAACGGCAACATCCTGAAGTTTCCCATTTCTCGACTACAGAACCATGTGGAAAAGGCGAACACGTTTTTCCTTTCCGTTAGACGGCATCACATTCTTGACAGATGACTCCCCGTGTGAGACGTCTACCTTTTTGACGTGAACGAACGATATTACCTACGGTCAATTTGTTGTCGGACACCTTTGGAGCACCTTCCGAACCCTTGGGTCTCGTATACGAGGGACCCATAAGAGGGAGAGATCCCTTGGATATAGGTAAGATGTGGAGAAAGGAAGGACAGTCCGGGCGACAAAAATCACAGAGCGACGAAGGATGAAGAAGAAGAAATAGGAGAGCAGACGTGCGTCTTCATTTCCTGAATATTTACGCCGTCGAGAGAGGAGAAAAGGAGCGGGGAAAAGAAGAACCGTGACGGGGGGCTTGGATCTCACCGTGAACCCCCGGGGGATTGGGGATCTTCAGAAAGGGCCCAACTGGAAGGAAGAGGAAGCCTCGAGTCCCTTTCTCTCCTGACTCAACTCCTACCTCGCACCACCCTACCAAATCCCCCCCAGGGGGGCATTACGAAAGGGATTGACTACCCTCAAGGCACCCTCTCACTCCTCTTCTGCTCCATCGCTCTTTAATTTCTTATTTTTTCCAGTCGGGGGCGGGCGGCGCTGTCAGCAGCAGACGCGGTGAGGAAGACGAAACCCGGCATGCGCGCAAGGCTTGAGGGAAAACATTTCTTGACGGTATTGCTTGCTTCCGTTCCCGGGCGAAAGGCGGAGGAGGACGTCGTTGGCATGGCAACGCACAGATTCCTCTCTCTTCCGTCGTTATTAAGCTGGTTACCTTCTCTTTGTTTAAGAGGAAGCGAAGGCAGGAAGGAAGTTCTCTATAGGAAAACGCCAGCTCTATGTTCTTCACCAACATCATGTTATTTTTTTTGCACGCAGCTCTCTGAAATCTCGTTACTATGAATGTTCCTGTACAAGGTTTATTCAGCCAGGCGATTTTCACGCATTTCGCAACTGAATGGATGTGGTTTCGCCGTGGGAAAAAGAATGAAAAAGTGACGCGAGTTTTTTTTTATTCCACGCTTTCCCGTTTAATGGCCATAATTTATGATTTGATGACAGTTACGGTAGATGCCGACATTTTTTATGGCAATCACTATTTTCCGTTAAAAATTAGGTTAACAACGAATTTCTTGGGACCTACCAATGGTCAACTAGCCAAAAATTACAATGACCATGTATCTTTCCACTAGATATACCCCTATTTGAGGGCTAGTGCCACTAAGTGCCACTAATTTGCGTAGTGCAAGAAAAGAATTTCAATTCTTTGAGTGTATCTGCTGAAAATATGTATAATTTTTATTTATTTACATATTATTCTCGTCCAAAAAAAAGCTCAAAATCATTTACATTGGACAAATAATAACAATAACAAACCGCTAACTATATAACAATATCAAAAACATATAAACAACAAATAATAATTAACAAAAGTAGCAGCGAACAATGAGCAAAATAGAACCTAAACAAAGAGCTTTGAATAGTGAAGAGGGAGGAATGTTACAGATATGGGAAGAATTTAGATGGGAATCTTTGAATGAACTTGAATTGAAGATAAGAATGGTCATATTCTTTTTGATCAATTGTACTTCTTAGCTATATAATCATTAACGAGGAACACATATCTCCATAAATTAATTCAAAGAAGAGCAAATAACAGTTTCCCCTGCATCTTGAATTAAAGTTTTTCTCAATACCGAATATTCATTTTAAAAATAATTTTTATGATATCGCTTACATTAAAATGTTTATAGATCGTTTTTATGTTATTACATATTTTATTTGGAGCAAGTAAATTTCTAAAGATGTTTTTGGTCCAGATACAATCATAGACTTTGCATAACGAACAAACCTTGTATTACGAAAAAATATGCCATAACTTGGCACCCGAAATAAATGTCTGATGAAACGTACGCCTAGCACTATGAAATGAACTTTAAATAAGATCAAAAATGTTACGTATAGAAAAAAACTCTGCTAAGGAGCTTTCACATTAACTTAAAATAGAGTAATTTAGCCATATTTTCTAAAGTATATCTTAGTTAAGTAGATACATATCTTCTCATAAGAAGCTGGTATTTCCTGATTCTCGCGATAGGGAATCACGGTAGGTATTGGTCAGAAACATTCAATACCCATAAGTTATCATTATAGCTCCCCTTCGTCAAACAAGAGCATCTACAATGTTTGAGAGTTACGAAGTTCCTCTTGGTTTAAAACTAACCCGGGTCGGTTAACTCTTTCATTAAATGCCCACCCTTCAAAACGCTCGATGCATGAAACTTCAGCAACAACGGCCGACCACATAATTTTCGTCCCAAACATCGTATTCCATCATTTGAACCGTGAGGAGTACACGATGAAAACTAGAAGGGGTATCCCTTAATTGGGTTAATGCAGAGGATAAACTGATTCGACTATCCATAGCGTACGCAAAGTTTTATACTTGGACAGGCAACGATAAACTTACTGAGGAGGTTCTAGGAAGCATGTCACGCAATTAATTTGTGAATAATGTAAGCGGAGGAGATTGTGAGACCAAAGAATGATGAGGATTAAACGGACGAAGATAATCACAAACGAAGAACTCTTACGAAGAATTGGAGAGGAAAAAAGTACAAGGAAAAATCTGCGGACTAGGAGAGACATTCTTATTGAACACATTTTGCAACACAGCTGCTCATTGGATACAATATTGGAAGGAGGAACCAACGGGAAGAATTACAGAAGAAGACCAAGGATGGAATAAATCAAGCAAATTATGAAGGATATCAAAGTGAATAATTGTGTAGTGATGAAGCGGATGGCAGAGAGGAAAGTGGAGTGGAGAGCTGCAGCAGACCAATCTTCGGATTGATGACTACTGATGATGATGGACCATAATATTGCGGTAGAATGAGTTTTACTTAACTAGGAAGAAAACTCTGATAGATGCTGATGCATATGCTTATAGCAAAATGCCAATCGTTTAAACTCAACACGAAAGAATCGCAAGACATAACTGAGATTCGACAGCGGATTTTCCAGTAGCCGGTAAAGTGCATTAGCAAGTTACACCCGCATCTATTTTCAACATTGATTCTCCAAGAGGTTCAAGAGAACAAGGTTTTCGCATATGTTATGTCAGGTATTACTGGCCAATACACACGGCAGGCAAATTGGAGACGCGTGCGAATCCAGGCCATGCGTAATAAATTTTTCATAATGATTTCCACGGCAATTCTTTATCAACATGCACCGAAGCATAAAACTGCGAACAATCTCACCCGCTGTCTTTCCTCAAACATTTTTGACAATTCCTCAAATTTAAACATATAAAAATAAAGATTTCTTCATTCGAGCATCGATTAAGAATCCATGGATGGCACCATTCGCTAGTAAAAACGCACACTGACTTTTTCCAGAGGAGTTAATTTACATTAGTCCAACGTAGGCTCTCTTGACTTAAAAAACAACCGAAGCAATGAGAGAGAGGGCGTAAACATAAAAAATAACACAATTAAGAGAGAAAAAGCAGCAAATTTTCCATGCTTTGGCACAGCGGGCTAAAACCAGCAGACTGTGGGTATATTTACGGCGAAAAATTAGCCGCGACCACGACTTTCCTTTTGCTCTTAATTAAGCCTTTCTTCGACGCCTCCTGCGTTGCCTTTTTCCGCAATGTTCCCATGCGTGAACAAGTAAATTTTCCAAAAAAAACGTATGATGCCCAAAATCCACCACTCGGGTGACGAGTGTATTTTACTTTTCCCCGCATAATCACTAAAAGAGAACCTCGGACGAATAGTGTATGTACCGAACAACCCAGAAACTGCCGAATATGTCAGAAAAAAATTACGGGAGAAACTTCTTAACCAGTCGCAACTTAACTCACATCACTTTAATTACAAAAGATGCTGAGTGATATGGCAATTTGTAAACAAAATTTAAGTATAAAAATGAGGGAGAAGTTTTGATGAAATTACGAAAGCTGGCGTTAGCCGATTGCATTTGTGGCTACATCAATTCACCCCGGCCCAATTTTTCTAAATAATAATTTTCACTCAGATAAATAATACATCATAGCAACAATGCTCGCGTCGATATGGATCTCATCCAAAGACCATTTTTCTGATCGAATGAAACTTTTGTTACCCCCATTTCATACTTATCCGCACCCCCACCTTGGTCCCAGCGACAAACTTTCCGAACCAGAAAACGCTACGCAGCATCAAATTAAAGCTTCGTCAATCTGTTCATCATTTCTTTAGCACACTCCCCCTCATCAATTCCCTTTCTTTCGTAAATGCCTCCTTGGCCAAAATAGTTCTGCAACCAATCCCCAGACCTAAAATACCAAAGTACGACCCATATACCTGAACAGTTGCACCAGTTCATTTCTCTGTCCTTTATATTTATTCCTACGCCCTATAATTGTAGAAAATCTCATTGCCTCCGTCTTCTTACGGTAGATCATCAACCCATACCTTTTAAGATGAGAATCCAACACACCCATCATTGATTCCGCTGATAGGAAGGAAGAAAATGCTCGCGGACTTGAAATTGAACGAAGAAATACGCTCAAGGCCCCCTAATGGAAAATAAATCGAGTTTTCTAACGACAAAAGGAGTTCGCGGATGGAGTTTTCTTAAGGGGACGGCCGACGATCAGGAACTGAATGCGATCCCCACCAAAGCAATCGATGCTCCTGACCAACTTAAGCGAGTAGGCATCGCCTTGCGAATGCAGTGCACGTGCTTTCCCCTTTCTCTTCGGGGTCTGAACGAAAGCGAGCGAGAACCCCGTCCCCCCACCGACTGGGCTCCTCGCGGGCTCAATTACCTACACCTCGGCTGCACTCTCTCGTCGTCTCGAAGAAAGCCCATTTGTAATAAAACGATCGCGACTTTTTTCACTCCCCGAGACTCTTTGTATTATTAACTCGTAACCTACATTTACCACTCAATTACGGGTGAGATTCGGTGCCGATGGAAACAGCGCCGGTTTTCGGGCCACTCCCTGCGCACATACATGGTGCTTTGCAAAGACACTGCGTTTTCCTTGAGCCAAAACAAACCGTTGGTGGCGAATCGTACACGACTCGAAAAGGTTGCCGATGTTGAGGTCTTCTCATTACGTGTTACGAGGCGAGGCTTGGAAATTGCTCCACACTTACGCGATTTACGCTGTGACAAGGTTGCAACACTGACAGAAAGCTTAATCTTAAGTTAACATTGCAACTAAAAACAGAAAATAATGAATTTGGAACAAGTTAAAATTACATTTAATTTATATAAAATTAAATTCCTATAGAAAATAGCGGGATTTCTCAATCACAGGATGTATTTGCATATCGACTATCTCGATTTTTAAAAACTTTCAGTTTGGCCAACCAAACTATCCTGAAAACCATTATAGGGTGCATGTGCTACAAAAATTACACTACCAAAATGAAGCATAGTACCTTGGACACGATCCAACTTCCAGAGATGAAGTTTCAGTTGTGAATTTACTATAAATAGATCTTTTTAAAGCAATGAATTCCATGTAAAAAGACGAAATAATATTTTATAGCACCGATGGTAATGTAAAATAAAGACTTACAATGGACTATACAAATATGTTTTTAATCGAGTATTTTGTGAGTAAAAAATACTAAGCATAGTTCCCTTCTGTAGAAGACCGCATTTCGCTCGCGTATAGTGGTCTTCGTACTGATCCTTAATTACTTTTTCCGAAGCCATAACGTTCCGTGGTATAATATTTATCAGCTTCGTATATATCCTTAACTTTATTTAGAGCATCCACAATAATTTGGACTTCATGCAAATGTTGCATCGCTACATATAGATGGTCCGGGAAAAATGAACTGTAATTTAGAGGTAGGTAATGTAGCACTATTTGGCACAAATATATTTGTAAAATTAAAGATAAACTTGCACAGCTTAAAAATCTAAATATTATCCACGTTTCATAATGCATAAAATTTGTACTTTATAAAAATCAGACAAAAATCCAGCAATCTCTAAGTCTGAGCTCTACAGAATGCGTCTCCATAGCCCCTCTCCCTTCCACGCCTTCCCATACAAGTAACAATAAAATAAATGCAAAATGACCAATATTTATTTTTACATTTTTCTCGAGGCTTGCGCAAATAGGACTACTCCACGGCAAGGTCGCCGGCTCCTCCTCAGGTGGATTATTCACGAGTAATGTCAACCGGATCCTCAAATTTCACCTGCATCATATTCGTGCGCAATCGCAGTGAGCCACAGAACCTCTCCATTCGGCGCATAAAATTCACCGCGGGCCCACATTGATCGGAGAGAAAAAATAAATGGACTGCAGTTGTTCAGGCAATGTCCAACACTCACCATTTTCGATGTCTGAGCATTAACTCCCTCCGACTTCGAACTCCCGAAATAGCTTCCTTGCGACGTTGAACACTCGGGCGACAGCCATCATAGCCCGAGCGAAACTACAAAATCACCGAAAGCATGCCGGATCGTAATCATCTCACATAATGCCATCCAGTAAAACGAAGTTAAAGCATAAAAAACACATCTGATAATTCCCGTGCCAGTAAATATTATATGTTTTAACACAGGAAAAGATAATAAATTTAGTACATTCATAATTTTAAAGCTAATACGCAAATTCATTCTCGTAACTGACATTAAGGTTTATAATGAATGCTCCAGAGAGACCAACAATTTAAGATTACGGGGCAACGTTCGAGAAAAACACACTGAAGTTATGGCCACCGACCGACGATTTATTTACATATACGAGAATATGGAAGAGAGCCAGACTCCATTGAAATGTCACCACGATTTACAGTAACTTCATTCTGCCAACATTTCATTTATACTTCTCATTTGTCGTCCAAGATATTAAATATATTATTATAATTATTGTTGCGACGCAGCAAATAGGATTTTTTACACAGCGAAGTTGAAAATCGGAAATAAATTACACTGAAAGAAAGTGCTCACATTTCCACAAGATCCAGTGCCATTATTTTCAACGTATGAAGCCAAGATAAGCAAGAATATCTTGAACTATACGGCGAAAAACAAAAGCCTGCATCACATGCAAGCGATGCATTTCATTTACTATTTTCCGGATCTCAAAGTGAATGAAGCAGATTTTATGAATTACATTTGTAGATAGTATTGATATATCATCACAACTTCCATCGTAAATAGAACTGCCAAAACATTCATTTCCATAAATGCCGATTTTCCTCCACCGAAATCTGTCACAAGCCGCGGAAACAACCAGCGTATAAAGTACTGTTATCAAGGAACTGTGGCAACACCTCCCCGGCATCCTCGGGGATGGAATATATCCCCCCGAGATAGGTACGTACGTACATGCATACTTCAACACCTTTCCACCGAAATGTAACCCGTGGAGTGTGTGAGTGTTCCTAACGGTGCCTAGCACCGCGGAACCTGCTATAGGTCTGCACAGCCTTTCCGCGCCAATTAATGCACCCAACCTCAACACCCCATAGTCATCCCAACTCTTTCTCCCTACCAACCAACATTCCGCCATAAATTCAATCTCGCGCGATTAACGGTTTCGGACGATGGATTTGCCTCCGTGGCTTACTCCCCTCACACGGCGATGGAGGAGGCATTTCATGGAAATCCGGACTCGTGACTTGCAGACTTTCAAGAACACAACACAAGCCTTTCTCCCCCGCACCGGTTTGGGTTTTTCGTCGTAACCGTGCGTTCGCGATTTTAATGAACGGATCGACAAGGGCCGCTGGGTTCAAGCGGCGGCACCCATGTGCCAACCCATACTTACCCATCGCATCACTCTGGTTTCTTTATTTTTTTAAAATTTTTTATTACATCCTACGGAAACCTACTGACCATCCATCCGCACTGGTCATTGCCAACTCCGTGAAATTTTTAGTCTATTTTTTAACGAGGCAGCCACTCGTTGCTCCCGTTTCCAAGCACTTGGCACTGAAAGTTTCGAATCAAATTAAATCACTCGCTGATCTTAAGCTTAACTGAAGCGGAATTTACGTCTACCAAAGGGAGAAATTGGCGGTTAAGGGGTGTAAGAGCGGGATTACAATAGACTTCTCTTGACGTGACGGAAACGGACGGTAGCGTTTGCGAAGTTTGTTCATTGTTATGAAATGGAACCTATTACGATGGCCGGACGTAGACAGCGCCGTCAACGGAGTGATATCGTACCTCCTCGCCTATGTTCACGAAGTCATTCCCTCAAGAATCGCGGAAAACGAAAAGAGTCTGTACTCTCTAAAGCACCGTTTATTGGGTTACTCCCTTCACTCGTTTCCCTTACAGCCGCATCAACCTGCCGAAATAATATAATCTTCCCAGTTTTTCCAAACCTGTAAAAGTCGATGATTTTCTGATCGTTGATGTAAATATGGCCTAAAATGTAACAAATTTGGGGACTACAGTAATACAAAACCGTCAAACGCCCTTGGAATTTTGGTGATTTAATTACCTAATCAAAACAACAATGGTGGACGTCGTGCGGTCATAACATTCACGGGATCATGCGATCAAAAATAGAGCATGCTCTAATTTTGCCTGAGTGATCATGCGCATGCTTTTTCAAGCGTGGAATTACCCATTTTAGTCGAGGCATGGCCATCATGCGCAAGATCATTAGAATTATCATACGCAAAATTATTCACCGTATAAAACGGTCTTTAGAATAGTTGACCACTGATGATGAGCATATTATTCAAGAGAAGTACTCATACTTGACGTCCACTCGAAGAATAATTAAAACGTTCATCGAATTCGTAAATGGGGCAGTTGACGAACTAGGCATGATTTAAGGGAGGAAACGTTTCAGAAAACTGAAGTTTCACAACGAGAGTCACGCCGTTACAAACAAAGGAGAATGTAGGTCGTTGAAGGAATGAGACTGCACGAGAGTGGATAGCTTAAAAGGGTGATTAACGAGGAAAAAGGGGAAAGAGATGTCTAGCTGCAGTAAGCATCGTGGAAGGCGAGCAAAATCGAGCTACATTTCCGCTTATCAGCTAGGATAACAGGACAATCATAAGATCATAGCACGATTTTAACTTCACTGCTCTCAGTGTATTACTACACTGATTCCGTATTACATGATACCACTTAATCCACATGAAAATATAATTCTTATTTACCACTCAAAATCATGACCATAGTCTCAAACCTATTTGTCGGTTTGATATTCGACGGCAGAAATGCCCGAGTACTCAGTCCAAAGCCTAGTTAAAATCCCGCATTAGGGTAGGAAAGTCAATTCCTTGCCCCGTACCACCCATTTGACACCTATAAAATAGCAAATTTTGATCTTAGCGACAAAAAACCGGCTTCATAAGAATTTTCACTTCGTACTATCCCATATAATAGTCGAATGCTCAATTACTTTCGCTACGACCCATTAACAAATTGATAGAGGTTTGTAAAAATATGCTCATTATTATTTTACATGCTCTACCATCGAAAATGTTTCTTTAATATCACAAATATAAATCTCCAATGACTTTAATCGACTCTAATTGATTTATAACTTTTCGGGGTTAAATGATGCGGGGTTATTATTAAGTATTATTAAATTTTCTTCAGAGTACTGAAAAGGACCGAGATGAGCCGGAAAATCCCCTAGGTGCCTTCATGAGTAAATATTAAAAATCAATAAAGAATAATTCTCAGGGACCCACGCTACGGAGCACCAACCACTCTCTGGTATTTACCAGTTCGAGATTTCATGAGTACCTCTGGCATCTGAAATATCCTCCGTATGAAGGCAAGCTACAAATAAACTACCTTGAATAAAGTCATTTCGGCATGGTTGATCGGTGGACAACTACGGGCTGTAGGATCGCGGGTTCAAATCTGGGTACATCTCCCATGCACTCAAATCGCTGTATGATTTTCAAGGCTCCGGATATTTCAGAAACAAAGGGCAGCACGAAAAAAAATTCATCATCCTGAAGTGCGACTTTGACATAAGATAACCAGAAGGTGACTCTAGGCAGTAACTAGTTTTCATCACAAAAAACCATTTTCCCAAAAAATACGAATTGTAATCGTGTAATTATTACTATATCGAAGTAAGTAAGGAAGCTTGCGTGCAATTAGCTTTGAAGTATTTAACATTTTATGGAATTGGTCATTGTAAAGATACTCGAATAAAATAAACTAGATTGCATTATTCATTAGCATACCTCCTGAGTTCAAAAAATAACGTAGGCAAAGCGTAAACCATGGCGAAGAATGGATGAATGAATGGCGAGGAATGGGTTAGAAAAATGTTAACCCTTTATTTTCTTAGAAAAAAGGATGCAGTCAAGCTTCATAATAATGTGCTAAACTTTTTAATTTACATGACAATGATCAGAAACGAGCAATTACTAGCAAGGATCCAATTGCTGTTGTCGAAAATAAAACCTACCCGCAATTTCGCTTTTCAATCCAATTACTCAGATTGGAAAGTCTACTCATTATTACCGCCTTACGCATTTGAACTTGCTTGCTTCATTCCTCGCACGAGTTACACGACTTCAGTTCAGTGCATATTTGATCTGAATCGTTGTAATTAAATCAGGGATGATATTTGATTCCCGTTTCATATTGCAAGCAGACTAAATCGCCAGTACCCCAACGCTGTAAAAATAGATCAAGCATCGTCACGTACATTTCTAAGTGAAACCGCGGACTCAAAAAAGATTTCACAGGCATTAGGGGAAACACCATTTTGAGCATGTAAATTTCGTCGTAAAGGATGAAAAGGCAAGCCTCATAAAACTACCATAAAGCAAAAAATAAAAACACTGCGCCGAAGAAACACGTAAGGGCACACGTAATCTCAGAATCACGGCCAACAATCCAATGAAATAAACAAAAAAGCCTTCTCGAAATGAAAATGAAATGATACTCCACGACAGACGTAACATCCACTGAGAAAGAGAGAGACAAAGACTGCGATACGTTTGCACCACAATGGACTCATTAAAACGAGACAAAAAGTCGAAACTGTTACACATTCTGCTCGGAGCACTGGCTAATTCCCCGACTGAATGGATACGGAGCCAGGGCACTAAATTATGGAGGAGCGGGGCACCTGCCTCATATGACGACGCGGTCGATGCGAACTCAATGAAAATTTTAGATCCCTCATTCCCGCAAAAGGATGGAACTATGACCCCCGTGTGAATAGGACAGGCAGCGAACGAGAGAGCGAGGAGAATTTATAACCAAAAAACGACCTCCGATCTGGGCGAATTATCACTCCGGATGAGCCCGACCTATTCATTGGCCGTTTGATTTACGTAATTTTGTACCTATGGAGTTCCGGGAAATAATGGTTTTTAACTCACGTATTTTGGAATTCAGGTTCGATGTCAAAATCACTGCGGTGGAAAGCAACGGGAAACCATTCTCATTTTTATAATTCCCAGGAACAGTGCAGACCCAAGCTATTTTACAAGAGTGGACAACATTTTATTTGGCCGCCCATAATGAGGAATTTATTTCGCAATTGTGATTTCTTCAATTGCGCGTTCATATGAGGGGATTCAGAAGGATGTTCTGAACACAATAGTTCCATTTTCCGTCGGGAACTCAATTTTTGTTGTGGTTGTTGAAGTTGTCTCCAAGTTTTGAGTTTCAAGATAAAAAGTGTTATATTATAGGGTTTATTTACATTATACCTACTTCTTATGGGTGGGTGTAATTTCAACCGTGAACTGTAATGAAATTATAGCCACAGTTCCTTCAAAAGGCTGGTGACAAGAATGCTAATGAAGGAAAAAGTCTGAAGGTTTCATTGTACTCTTTGTTAAAGTTAGTTATGAGTGTCAGTCACCTTTAACATACACTAATGAAGTTCATTTTGAATGGAAATACACGCAGGAGGTTAGTAACATTTTGTGACCCATACTTTCTGCCCCATTTTCACGTTCATTAATAAATCGGGCACTGGCCGCCCTACGACCTGTGGCTTTTACCCACGTTGCCCACGACTTGGGCTTGCCCTGCCCAAGAATAAAGACAGTCGTAATAACGAAATATATAAAAATGGATGTGGGTATGAATGTTCCGGCACTACTCAAAAACGGCTGAACCGATTACTTTGAAATTTTGTACGTGGGTAATTGCTCTGGGACAAACAATCTATATTGAAATTTCCGCAGGGCCCCTAGATTTAACTCTCATAATAAAAGCATTGGAATCATGCGGCAGAGGTTTTTCTTTTCCTTTTTTCTAACTTACTTGCACTTATGATTTAGGACTGAAATTTGCACTATCGGATGGCTGCAAGAACGAAGTATTTAATTATTGAATTCGAATGTTTAACGTTCCATTTTTACTTAAACATTAGGTTTTATATTCCAAAATTGTTAATTTTTCTCCCATTTCAACAATGTCACATTTTCTTGGCAAGCATGGTAAGCATGCACGGAAATTCTCTTTCGGTAAGCATGCACGGAAAATTTCGCCCGGGCCATTTATGGCTTACATTAAATTAAATGATCAATATTAGAGAATTTCAGTGAGATTTCAGTTGGGTTATTTTGTACCCCAACCTCTTCATTTGCGCTTAACGGCTTAAACATAGTACCTACCTATCTGCATTTAGCACGTCACATTGATTCTTATAAATAGGGCCCATCGGTATGCGTAGTATAACGCTTACTACGTAGAATTTTGCACACTTCTAGAGACCTACGTACTACCCCTATTAAACCTAAATGCAGTCCTACAGCTCAAGAGGGATGCTCTCGATTTAGCCTCGGAATGAATGAAGTAATGAGCCGTTTTTCTTGAAATTTTTCGCGTAGGTATATGATACTTATTTCAAATAAAAATTCGAATATGGTATCTATTGGTAATGTAAAAAGATCTCGCTCAAACTCATTTCAGGGAAAATATGCTCGAATTTCTTGGCGATTTTCCTCACGCCCCCCTCGCAAAACTGGAATACTTTTTTAGTTTTACTGTTTTAAAATTAAGCAATTTCAGTAAAATAGCTAAATACTACGCATCATTAAGCGACAAAACGGGCAATTTCCACTTAGTAAAAAATACTAAGATGAAAAATGAGAGGTCAGATTCTATTTTGTA
This sequence comes from Pyrrhosoma nymphula, assembly GCA_963573305.1. Lineage (NCBI taxonomy): Eukaryota > Metazoa > Arthropoda > Insecta > Odonata > Coenagrionidae > Pyrrhosoma > Pyrrhosoma nymphula. Next base: position 67,943,006 of record OY754335.1, on the reverse strand, counting down.
TGAATATAACTATTACTATATTATTTCTTAATTTAATCCCTCCCGTTGAGAATCAACGGGCATTTCTGCTAGTAAGGAAATATATCTAGTCAACTACGAGACTCAGCTCACTGGGTTGGGTGTGATATCCCACAGCCGGTCGTCATCTCACGAAAAATTCTTGTGCTTTTGCGTTCTTAAAACTACTACTGTAGATATTAAATTATCAGACAAAAATTTATTTCCAGTATACAAAATACCTACGCTTAAGCTCATATTTATGACTTTTTGGAAGAAACAATCTTTCTAGACATTAAAAATGGATTTAACAAAATTTAAATACCTATGTGTCTTAAAACTAACGAAATGTTGCTTGGCACTATTTTACTACGACGCCTTCATCGTGACTCATGAGAAGAATGGATAAGGATGGACCGATGATTCCTAGGATGGAGGAATAGTTAAAAACTGGCTCAGAGCATACCAAAATTTACATAGTACCTCTGATCACGTACTATGGAAATCAAAGAACTGTTTCAAAACTCATCGTTAGAAATTCTGTTCGTCAAACCCAAGAAATCGTGTTCTAATATTAGATTACAATTAACCAAACAATGAAAGGGGCATAATTTCTATAACAAAAGCTAATAAAAGGGGCTAATAAAAGGGCAATAATTTCTATTGGCTTTTTATCACAATTTTATGGTTTCTCAGAACTTTTTAACCCAAAAAATCACAACATATAAGTTAAAACTAAAAATAATACACCCCAGGCATGATTTCCTTAAATCCACGACGGACAGGGTGTCTCATTTACAAACATATGAACCCCGCTGAGAAATATAACTTTATGCGGAATGAATTCTGGCAATGTTTATATTAAGAAAAGTGATTTTAGGATTAGTGAAGAAAAACAAGTTCTGCTTAAAATTTCCATTATCTCCGATAAGCTTCTGGGAATTTCATATCAACAGACTTAGTCGGGTGAGTCAAACCCAACCCAAAGGATAAAGATCAAAGCTTCCAAGTAGGGAAAACGACGTGGATGGTTCCTAAAATTATTACAGACTTAGACGTAATTGGATAGGGTAACCGCTCCGCGGGCATTTACGTTAATTATTCCACCCAGACAGGTTTTTTCAACAAAGAATGCCTCCTCGTTTCACTTGTTCTCAACTCGTTGTTAGTAAGAATTTAATCATATAGAAGCTGGGAAATTATCGTAGCGAATCTTCACAACTATAAAAAGTCTTATTCGACGCAAAAGTTTGTATTCTACTCCATCACTGGAATTTCAAGATACGACTCATTGATAGAAATTCAGAGCTAAACTAAAAAAACTTAATTTTCAACGCAAAACTTCATATTCAACTCCATCATATAGTTTCTCACATAAACCACTTGTTTAAGGAATACTAAAAAAACTAACAAGACTCAAGAAAAATCGACATAACAGTGACGGACAAATGATAAACAAGAACGAATACCATGAAATTGAGTAAATCATATTGAAGATACACCACGGAATTCTCGACAGCCAAATGAGGAGACTCCATGATAACTGGCGAAAGGCCAATTTTAATTTGTCAAAATCATACACATTCCTAATAGTAGTCGGATGTATAAACGCTATGATGTGTACGTTAAATAGCAAGTTTAGACTCGTGGCGAAGCCGGATAAATCACCCTAAAGCGCCTTTAGAATCTTCATTAGCCAAGGACTATGTAAAACCTCGGAAACCCGGGTTTAACTTGAAATCAATAAATACTGTTTTAAGCATCTCTTTCACCTTGTCAAATATATCGCCACTTGAGAAAATTTCACAGAGGAAATATATCCAGAGCAATGGACGACACTTTCATCATAAACGTTTAGGATGTATGTAGAGGAAATGGACAGCGGTCTCGCTCCGCGGTTCAACTAATAGCAAAAATCCAGGATGGAAAAAATTCCCACCTCGAAATGCTGGAGAGCGGAGGAAAATCGATGATTCCGGATCAGTTCATCCGGCGAGGGCTTTTGTAAGCCGGCGGGATGTAACAGCAGCAGACGAGTCGTTCTCCCACGGTTTCGAGCATCACTCGTCGCTCGCACGGAGAGCCATTTATCACGCCCGGCTCCCAACCCATAACCTCACCACTCCCGCGTCCTGTAAAACCTTGATGAAATGCTCTCGGCTTTGATTTCGGCGTTCGGGGGGGTTGTAACGGATGGGAGTACTGCCGCCAAGGCCTGATGCCGCGCAGTCGAAGGAGAAACGAAATTTTCGACTGCGGACGAGATCGGGAATTTCTACCACTGGTGCTGAAATGGGAGCTCATTTTTTTCTAACGAAATAAATTTGAACAACGCTTTAATACACTGTTTGATTATCCATCATCACATTTAGAAATCACCACATGCTACTCATAATATCTTCAAAAATGTAAAGGCCAGGGCAAAATAACAGCACGTTGTATACTTACATATTTTTGGAAGTAGGAGAACTGTATTTGGGAGGGAAATTGGTAGAGTAATAAAAATGAAAGATAAAGGAAGCAATGAAAAAAAACTATTTAAAGTTCCACTTTGGAAAATATAATTTATTTCGACCTAGGTTTCGACAAATTATGCCATCAGATTTACTTGATGGAGAAATTCCACGAGTTAAGTCTGAGAACGTTGAGTTCACAATGAAAGATAAAATTCAATACCAGAAGAGGTATTCCTCGACTAAAAGAAAGAAAAAACAATACAATTTTAAATCAGGAATTCTGAATGACAAAATAAACAAAATATAAGACATTGACATCGGGCGCGTGGCGTCGTAAGATCTCTTAACCTTAGATTCTTAGAAAAAATGATGGACTGAGAAGGCATTTGAGAGCCTGGTTCGGAGAAGATAATAAAAAATCAGACAAACGAGAAGAAGTGCAATGTGTTGCAGATAAACAAAAACTGTAGGATGCAATTCAACTTGGGACGAGGACATTGATGGAGAAGAGGTGAAGGACGTTGAAGGCAATGTTTGGAGAAGTTAGGTAAACGGAGGGAAGATGTAGTGTAGGTATTTCAGATAGAATAAAGTAATTTAAGAAGTAGGATAAGTTGCAGAATGAACTGTGAGTCAATATGGGTTCACAGATGAAATACCACGTTTGGAGAAAAACTCTCAAACACTTAACAAGCCACCCTAAATCGGAAAAATATAAATGATAATTATGAAATATATGAAAGCAATAATTCAACTGTCAAGTCTCAAGACACAGGAGTCCTTCAGAACATTAAAATCGGGGACTACCAATCTAAAAATTGACTTTATTATGAATTAGACTATGCTTGACTACTATGAATTAGGTAGTATCATGAGAATTTTGAGTATCCGAGATGATGCGGTTTGATATAATAAAACACGATAGAACAAGTTCTTTAATGGTCATGAATACAATGGAGTTGACTTAATATCGCCCACCTATAATAAACCCACTTATAGGAGAATATTTGGAGAAAAAACTTGAAAAAAATGTGATTGACTAGCATTTATTCCGTTATTTTTTGCATTTTTTTCACTCCCACTATTGTACTCTCCCTACATTTGTTTCCCTGAATATTCGAAGATAAATAAATCTCTACATCATCTTTTTTTGGAAGTTGGCAGAGCCGCTAGCAAAATAAAGAAGAATCCATGCCCATCGCCATCAATGGCCACAAGTCCAAGAATTATTCGCACGGTGCGAGCAACTGCGATTTCGAGATAGGACACAATAGGACTCTTAGGACTCTTGAAACTTTTGGGTTCTTCCCTCAGTTTTCCAAGGAAATCCTGATTCGAAGTATATCTTCCACAGTTAAGGTCAACACCTAGGAAACACACATACACACACAACAGGAAACATCGCTTTCATAATGGGCTTAAATTACCGGAGCTTCAGCTGCATTCAGGCTCAATACTCGATTAAATTTGTCATTCGGGAAGACCCAGAAGAGCAGAAAAACGCTTTCATTCGAGTTACTGGTGAAGCCAAATAAGTGAGAGACACGGGGAGGATTTTATGAAGGGCAACTACTGATTCACTGGCATGAATGCTGCTTTCCAGCGTCCTATTTAATTTGAAGAGTCTTGAGAAACAAGAAGGTTCTTAATATTACATCTCTCCTCCGTTATTTCTAATCATGAATTTAACCCGAGAGATATACAGCCGGGAGTCAAGACTTCCAAATTTTAATCCAGCACGTAACCGAGTTCTTCAAGCAGCAAGAACAATTAAATACGATATTTGGATGCAGATAATATGCTGTGCGACCGCGAAAGAATTCTCCTCACAGCCGTTGAATATAAACGACTGTTCTATGCCACCAAAGATCCCATTCCCCGAAGACTAATGTATTCCATAGTAAGCGTGATATGCATAAAAATAAGGGCGCATGGCTCTTCGCAAAGGGACTTATTTCCCACAGACGAAGAATACATTTTGAGTACACTCTAACGCTTAAAAACTTTCAATCGCTATTCTTATTGCAGAAGATCCTCCTTTCTGTCGCCAGTTAAGAGTTTTTATGCAAACATTTTTACACAAAATCCCCTGTTGACTTGGTTCTGGCAAAACATAGAGGAATTACTTTTAAGAGCCCCACTCGTGGTGCTAGCACACAAAATGGAATATTTCAGCTACTTCGCATGATGTGAAAAATTCCTGTAGCATCTACGGATATTAACTAAATCTAATTTTTTAGTATGCCTTTATAACCTGCACTTCCCAAATAAAATCAGCAGGATAAAAATACATCGGGGGTCAGTTTCTTCTGTCTGCAATAAATATTACACCCCAAATAATACGTTAAACTATTTTTCCACTTCTAAGATAACAAGAAACAAAGATTAGGATCTTCCCCGTTCAATAGTTTTACGAATGACTAAATGTTCTAGGCCCAAATGTTTCAATTCACAGGTTTTAGCATTGACTGAAATTATTAAGGCAAAACCAAATACACAATTCCTTGAGTAATTTGATTACTTCTGAATAAAAGCGGAGGCAATAGAGGAATTTCCACCAAAAAATATAAATATTAAAATCGAAGGAGCAGAGACTAAAACATTGCCCACAAATGGAATGCCCAAAAGAGGCAGGCCATGCGTGACACACGAGTATTCGGCCAGCTGCCATCCGTACGGAATGAGGTAAAAGTTAGCACGATATGAAGCAAAAGATATCAGTTCCAGACTTGGGAATTATCCGACCCGTAACCAAAACTTTATCAATACAAAGAAGATCCCTATGTACCACCACAAAATCATGCACTAGGAATATTTTAAAAAGTTTGTCTTAAGTAGGTACTCTGATACAGCTTCACCCATATAAATGGGAAGTAAACATCGTTTTACTCTTTTCCCTAGCGCAAAGGCAATGCATTAACTACGAAAGGAGTTTAATGTATCGCATAATATTTTAATGGCGGAAGATCAAACATGGTCTACTGGTGATAATATTATTTATATTGGTTCACCATTACGTAAAAACAGATAAAAATGAAGGCAGTCTCCTGCAATTAAAGAGAGGTACCAAACAATAACGCCGCTTGACAGCTCACCACGACTTGGGGCGCTTTTCATTTTTCTGATAGATACCATTGCAATAACTAAACTCAGTACTATTGCTCAGTTTTTCAATTACTTCGGCCACCGGTTTCACTTTGACCAGGCCTGACCTTGCTGGCCGACCTTCTAATATTTTTTGTGAGGTTCCCTTTTCGCATTGTAAAGAATCATAAGTAAACAAGAAAATAGAAATTGAAAATGAAGCACTTGGAACTGTTCCCTTGAATGAAGCCTACACCAACATTTTCCACACCACAGAACTCAACAATTCTGACCCAAAATCATCGTGATTTGGTATTCAACCAACCGATTGGTAAGTTTCATTTACAATGACTACGTCAACTACATAATTTAGGGGCTCAACTACCCAATCTTTGGACGTTCCTACACCATCTACATTTCCGCCATTAAGATTCTCTTCAACTCCTTTTGCACACTGGATTTTTTATATTACTGCATTCCTTCATGCAATGCTGACCCATATAATTTTAAAAAATGTTGTGAATCTCAAAGTTCAAGCTTTACTTTTAATCCCTCACCCCGCGTACCTCGCGTAGTGACAGACTGGACCAGCGGTTGGCAATCAATATGTTCGCGCGTGCCACATTTTACATAACAGTTTATAACAAGTCGGGCGCGTGCCACCTCTAAGTAATAGCGTAAAATACCGGAAAGTTTAATTTAATCACAGTCTTCCTGGCGTACCATCAACGAAACGTTCGCGTGCCACCTGGTTGCACGCGTGCCATAGGTTGCCGATCACTGGGATAGGCGACGTGGGTACAGAGAGAAAGAAATAAAGGGAGAGAGCCAGACGCAGGTGTGATTAATAGGGCATCACTGCATCGTTAAGACCGGAGATAGCGCACCCGACTGGGGTCAGCTTCCTTCCGGCTTATAGCCGAGCAGCGCAGCGAGTCCGCGAAATCAGAATCATGCACCGTGAATGCATCCCTGCTGTTCACAGTGCATACCGACCTAAGGACAAGAGGCAAAAACAGTAAGATTGTGCCATACGAGGCCATATTTGTTCACAAGGCGTTCCACAAATACAGCCAAAATACAGCCGTACCATCATCATCAAGGTGTTTATGTCCCAGAACTGGTCTCAAAAGCCTATTTTGTCCGCTGAAGTCGTCATTCCAATCTTCTACATCAACAGTTGCGCGGGCTGTATTCAGGAAGGAATTAGAATTGTCGTGCCCCGACTATGGTGAATATTTGAAGTCGCAGCCTCGATGAATCCTGAGTGTAGTATTACCGCAGATGAATTTTGTCGAGGATGTGATATCAGAATCGCGTTATTGTCGATGTTTGATAACGTAGAGTCCTTGAATAAGACCTCCGCGCGTATTCTCTCCTAAAATGTGCCTAAACAGCTGGCATTCTGTTTTCTCATCATCTTCACATTAATTCTATCGCTCATCTCCAAGCATAGTCAGCACCAATGCCATCCTTACCCCATTCCTCTAACTTATCCTGTCCATCCATTGCCAGAAAAGCAACTCAAATCGTTCTATGCAATGCCCTTAATTCATTTATATTCGAGATCGAAATGAAACGACGCCCTAAGAAGTACTTCAACAATATGTCCCTCAAGTACATGTTGATGTTATTAGCACAGTTTCTCTTCCATACATCGCACCTCAGAGAGTGCGCGCGAAACAAGGTCAGTGGAGAAGCGACAAAAACACTCCAAAATAAAATAACGCTTTTACACTATTCTAGCCTTCGTTTCTCAAGATGGAGAATGATGGATGCACGGGAACCTGAAGCAAGCTTGATAGTTGGATAAACGAGAGTGCCCACTTTCCCTACCCTAAATCTAAAAAATGAATGGTAGAGAGCACAAGACAATTTTTAGGAGATCATGAAAAGCTTCCCCTACATAATACTCTGTAAGCCATCACAAAAGCGCGTGTTAGGGGTATTGAGTATTGAAAGACGAATATAGGGGATGAAATGAAAAAGTATTCAGAAAGGAAACGGAATAAAATGGAAAATAATTCAATGTATTAGCTTATCGTTGTTTCTGTTGTATTTGTGATTACAGCGAGGGGGAAAATCCATTTTTTTGTGTTTTATAGTACCTGTCTTATTATTTTGTCGTTCTCGACTTTCCTGCCAATGCACAGTGGATATAGAATGATATCCTACGCGTCGCCAAACACTCGCGATTTGAATTTATATGGTAAATTAGTTAACTGGCTTTTAACCTTCCACTAAAGATTTCATCCCAGTACTCCAGTTGCTGTGCGACACATTCCGTCAACACACAGAGGGTACAAAAAGAGAAGCATCAGGCGTGATATGGTGGAAGTTCAGCATAATGAAGCACATAAATGGCAATTTTCCACTAGATAGTGGAAAATCTATTTTCGTGGAATTTTTATCTAGTGGAAAATTGCCGTTTCTGTGCTTCCTCATATAAGGTAAATGAAATTGTTGGTTTCCCATTGCATTTCGGTCAACTTACGAATAAAATTTTTCCACCTTTCGTTTCAAAAGCTTGTTCCGTGCAAATGCGAAACAAATGAGGCATTACTCCAAAGATAAAAAACTCTCTATTTTTTGTCCGAGAACTTTCAAACGAATTTATGTATAGATCCTAGTACCTATGTCAATGCCACGAACTCGGAGTCCCTTGTAGAATATCTCCTCTCTGAGTATGACTGTTCCTCGGAATCGCGAATCGCTATAATTCAGTGAAGACCAAGAATATGATCCATGGAACGACCGTGATCACTTAAGGCAAATGATACTGATAGGCCTATTTAATGAATGCACATTGCCATTTTAGCTAACGCCACAGCCTCCCGGGAATTTCCCTCTCTCGTTGGGAATTCACGCATGATTGTCTTACGTAGAGGGTAGACAGAGTGAGGAATAATATTGTATTCAACGCTGAGCTATCTATTAATGTGAGCCTCTATTAATGTGGTGTACGCGGAAGAGTTTCCCTATCAGAGGGGAGCAAGGAAAACCTTAATGTATGCAAACAATTTAATGGCTACAAAGTTCTTGAGTATTAAAATTACCCACTCTGTTCACAGCCTCCTTCCACAAGAACGGTTGAGAAGGGTACGTGTGCATGCCTTCTTCAATTCTGTGCAAATAATTAACACCGACCAACATTTTTCGTAAGCACACTAAACCTTTTTGATTTTAGCTTTCCCTATAACACCCAACAACTGAATAAGACGCAATTATCATAAAAATTATGAAAAGTTTACATCCACTCAGCATCCATCCATTTCCAGTTAACTGCTGTATTTGCTGAAAAGGACATTAGAAGAGGCGCGGGAAAAGTTGATTTTTTTTTAAAGCGACGAGTTAATCGAAAAAGTTTGAGAATCTCGTACCAAACTTCCTCCTCCGAACTTTTAGACACTTTGCACGAAATATTTGAAAATCTAACCAGCAAATAATTAAGCTTAACACATCTAGGTTATGGTAAGGTATGGTTAAAGGGATTAAAAATGGTTCCAAAATCAGTAGGAACGTAGAACCAATGAAACAAGAGCGAAGGACGAAAAAAGTCAGAAAAAATCAATGATTGTCATAAAATCTTAGACATGCATACTGGAAGAAAATAATGACTCTAGAGGGTTCCATTCACGTGGCATTAAGCACATTGTTCTCCTATATTCAAGAATTAAAGCGGTCGATTCCGCTTTAATGGTAGCTCCACCATATTACCATCTCGACTTAATAGCACTAAATCATGAAAGAAGAAAATGTCATCAAAACAGGTGAGGTAGTTAAAATATAAAATACAGATTTAGGTGTAATGTGGTGGAACCGTTCCATAATGACAAAACCAAAACATTTGCAGTTTTTCACTAATAATAATATTACTTTAACAGTGGAAAACTCCAAGTGTTTTGTTTCTGTCAAGGTGAAGTAATGCTTTAAAGGTCAATAACTTTGTTATACATAGGGGATGGCCATTACCAATGGAATGAATCACAGTGAAAAATTATAAAGTTAGATACTCAGCACATTTTCACACAAGTTATTCTTAGTAGCACCAGCTTTTACTGTCAGCGAATAATACGATCCTGGAAGCTATGAATGATTAGCAATACTCAATACACGGTAGTCAACTACATGTAACTCTGGCTTTACTACATAAATGGACAGCAGCGATACATATAGGATGAATAGACGGACAGTGAACCTCAAACGGACTCAAAATGACTGTTTGAGAAAAAAATAAAACAGTAATTGAATCAAGATTGAAAAAAATACACAAAAGAATAATATTTATTGCACAGTCATTGACACAATGGTGGACTTCAATGTAAGGAAGGACTTAGGAGAGAAATCGTTGAAAAGGAAGGCTCAAGGTGAATCACAGGTAAGAATCTTAAGGAAGCCATCAAAGGATTACACTTAATTGAACCTACGATAGAGGTAATAAAGATAAGAGCTCGGAGAGGTGGTAGAAAATAAATTTAAAACCTCACAAAATTCAATGGTATCAGGTGAAAAATGATGGAATTCCTTCATGATGATTCACAAGGAAAGGCACTGGCAAGGTTCCACAGATATTTTATTTGGCGACCGGTGTCGATACAAGGTATGTTTTTCCTTTTGAATCCTCATGGAATTGTAGTTTTCTAAATTAAAAAGTAATAAAAGGAGGGATTTCCCAACAGACAAAAACAATTTGACTACATATTTTTGCCAACTTCGATAAGTCGCAATGCCTCAGGAACTCAAAAAAAATGTTTCGAGTTAGGGGAAGTTTGAGTAAGAGAAAACTTATCGACACTACTTATAAAATGCCAAGAAAAATGTAAATCGTGTTTCACTCGCATTACCGAAAAGTCGACTTGCAGAAGTTTAACTGCGAGCCTCCGAATTCTCCTCTGCAAGAGTTTTCACCCTGCTAGCGAACACCACTTCCCTTTCACCTCACACTCCTTTCGTCGACCAACATCCCTGCTTCCCTCCCCCTTGGGTAGCCGTAACTCGCCCCCAAACAAACAAGTGAGATGGCCCATGCCTGTCACGTCCCTCTCTTCCCACAACTCCCCCTCCATCCCACCCGAAATTTGACGTAAACACATGTAACAGCAGCAATATTTGTGTAACTGCTGAGTCCAGCTTGAGTTCGGTTGCTCGCACGCGCAAGCTAAACTAGCCGAAAGATTAAACAGTTCCCAGAGTTTATAATAAAATAATCTACATAAGGATTGCCCAGGGCCATAGCTGTATTAAGCTGTATTGGTGCTCATTTTAGAATTTTCAGTTTGATATCAGAAAAGATAGTATCTATTTCATTCTAAAATATGACTTACAACAGCCTGAGTATTGAACGAATTACATCAAAATTATTGAATGTTTACATCATCACATCCCCGAAATATTTTCATGTTCTTCAAAACCCCTTTCAACGAATTACATTAAAATTAACACCGATTAACTTGGTAAATTAATTAAACAACTTAAGAATAGTTTTTGGGACATTTATGATTAAGTAAAACTCTTTAAAAGTAAAAATGACTAATGACTGATAAAAAGAGTTTAAATGTAATTTCAGTTTACAACCAGAGGATAAAAAGCCAGCATTACTAAACAGACCTCATCCCGAGTAAACACTAAAACTAAATGTAAACGGAAATTGAAACAATATTATAAAACTCAATCGAAATTCGCAGAAAAAAGTAATTGCTGAACATAGGACGAAGATGCCTCGTGAATGCGGCTATCAATGTCATATACGGCCACGGACACGTCAATTTCAAAACAGCATTTAAAACTAAGGGTAAAAATAGGCAACTAGTAGGTACAATCAAAATTCCAAGTTTTCTGCACAAACCTTAGTAATTACAAACTAACCAGAAATTCTGTAGGTAAATCACTCATGAGACCTGAATACAAGACCTGAATTAGAAACGCGCACCATTTCTTGCTTTAAATATAAATGGGAATGAATGTGGACGTGAATAAAAAATAACAATGTCGGTGATATTCCAAAAACGAAACATTCTTCTGGAATAAATAAACACCAAAATGAACCTATTAAGTTGGTTCTACCGTAAAACGGCTAAAATGTCATTAAATCATATTCTGGCTAAGTATAAAAAACGTGTCTTCTCTTGGATATGAGCAACAAAATCAAACCCACGTTTCCACGCTATTTCATTCTCAAGTTGAACTGAAAATTACGTGGTGTAAAATGCGAGAATGGGTGAAACATGAGAAAAAATTATCATTTTTATACCAAATATAAATGGCATTTTTGCGAAAAATTATATAAGAAGCGAAAACTATCAGGGAATTGAAGGAAAATAAAATTGGGGCAGCTTACCATCATACTATTTCCCCTAACAGCGAAGTACTGCAATAATGTAAGACAAAATACGATAATACAATCAAAATTGAACTTCAGAAGGCTAGTGTTACTGAAAAAGTGTTCATTATAAATATATCCAGATACTTTACTCTGCCGACCTTTTTATCAAACTCATTTTTTCTTCGGGAAAAGATAGGTCTTGGATCACATCAGAAATATCAATAGATCATCATCACCTCATCGCCATCACCTAATATATATACTTTTTATAAAATATTATAACAAATGCAAATTTACAATATTTTGTAAATGCTGTCAATTTATTTTAGCCCTGCAGAAGCACATATACATTAGCGAAACGTTTTTAATTATGCATCAATACAGTACTAAGACCTATCTTCTCCCAAAGAACAACTTATTCATCAAAAATATATTCGTCGAATAATCTGCTTATTTTGTGCCTTAATTTTGCCTTTTCAATAGCTAATGCATGTTATCAGTGAAATAAGAATTATTTTAAACCAAATGAAAAAGGAGGAGTTAAGTATTTATTTTGACTCGCGCAGTCGCGATGGAACCTCCTTAATTATACCAGAAGACGTACGCTATAAAGTTATTTAGCCGCCGCGAATAATTTCAAAATATCCTACTCCCGACTCCTCTTTAATGGCACTTGAAGCCGACATCTCCTACAAAAATTATATAAAGGGTCCTGACTCGCGCCCCGAAGTTTTAACCTAGTTCGAGATTCGACGCGAGCACACTCAACGACGCCTAAAAGCGTTACAATCTACGCGGCACACACACACAGACACCTTTCACCACACCGAGATCGCGGAAAATTGTCCCCTTAAATTTTTTTTTTCGCCTCCCTCCTCCATACGAAGTTAACGACCCTGTCTTTTCTCTCGCCTTCCGCCGAGATTCGTGTTGATGGGAAAAGGGTGTAAGCAACAGAGTGATAGGGAGGAGGCGCAGTCCTGAATGGCGCGACGCGGGAGACAAAGAAAAGCGATTCCAGCGGTATTATTTCGCTCCCATTCTTCCATCCGTCACTCATCTCGTACCTAACATTCATTCCCCATCCACAACACCGTGGTAAGTGCAAACCAACGTAACCAATCGACACGGGGCTCGCATTAAGGTGGTTAGAGCTTATCACTAAACATAAGAGTGGTTAGTGATTATCACTTCAAATAAAATTCAATGAATTTGGCCACATCATAAAGAAAAATCTCTTTTTTCCATAGATACCAAAAATATCAGCCACTTACCGCACTACTTTCTGAGATATTTGCCTAAAACTTAGAGGCCGTTTTCCGTGGGAAATATTACGGGTATGCACTACAGAGAGGTATTATTTTAAAAAAATTAGGAATTATTTCTTACACATAGATCGCGTAGGAAAATTAAGTGTGTATTTTGTATCCTTTCTTAACTATTTTTAAAGGTAAATCAATTACTTGCAGCACTAATTTTTACAGAAGCGCAAAAAACCGTCTTTTGTACCGTACGTGGTGAAAAAATGAGTCAAGTTAAATACTTATGTATGCAAATTTAGTTAATCACTAAGAATTTCAGTCATTTAAAAGAGTATTTTTCGCCATTACCATTGTAACATTTACTTCATGCTTCTAACAGTTGATTTAATTTTCAAATAAATTTGAATATGGTCTCTAATATTACTAAGGAAAAATATCATTAAACTACCTTAATTCTTGATTTACCACTGTAGCTCCCAGCTTCTCTCTCTCCAGAATTCACATTTGACAAGATACACGCAAGCTGCCTAACTATAACGAACGATGGAATAAAGATTTAAAATTCTGAACAAATAAATTAATGAAAATTTAACTAAATCCCAGGTTTTAATGGTAAAAACACTTTTTCAGGTGAACCACACCTGAAGATGATGTAGAAACATCAAAAACTGGGTTGTAATTTAAGTTTTATTTATTTATATGAGCAAAATTGCAAATATTTATTCAATCATAATGTTGAGGTTCCACACATAATCACCGGAATCTTCTGAATTTCAAACGGAGATTGAAATTCAACATTCAACGATCTTTTGCAATTTTGAGAATATATTTAACGTCTAATGACAATCTCCTCTCATTATTTATCTTCCATATATGAAGTATGAAACTATGTCGTCTTGAGTTTTCATCCTGTCATTTATTTTAAAAGAGGTTTAACAAAGTGAGGCCAGATGTTATATCCTACATTTTTTTAAGTGAATGTTACCCCTCCCTACTTGCTCATCACTGAGCAACGTAACCTTCTTTGTTTTTTCGCCAAAGTTGGTCAATGGGCCGTATAAAGGGAGGCAAAGGACATGAAGAGTTAAAAAATAATTTATCAGTACTAATGTGAAATTCCATTGAATGAATCCCAATGGGATTGGGGGAAAGGGGAAATGGAAAAATCAGAGAAGGAAGAAAGAAAAATCTTGAGAGAGATACTCGGTCCGGAAAAGAGAGAGTATGGTACAAGGTGAGACCAAAATAAAGATATTTACAAATAAGTGGAGAGGACTACAGACACAATCCACACGAGAAGACTTAAATTTATGGGCACATCTTAAGAATGAGTGATTACGGATTGGCAAAGAAAATCTTCAGTTACATCATCAAAATAAAGACGGCGACAAAATGGGTTGAGCAATCAAAAACGATATGGAGGAAGTTGGCATCAATCTAAATGGTTTCTGGAATAATGAGATTTTTAGAAGGAAATTTGATGGATTTCAGGGGTTCCAGGAAAAAAAATAAGTAAAAGCTCAAAAACACCTCATTAGAGGAAAGGAGGCGGAATATCTGCGAAAGGACGAAGGAATTTTGGGAGGCAAAGAGAAAGACTAACTAGCAAACCATCAGCCCTGATGACGATCGCAGACAAACCGTCAAAACGTTGGCACCGGCCGCTTTCCCGGACCAGGTTAAAAATACCAGAAAACTTTATAAGCAAACAAACTGTTTCCCGTGGACCACAGGAGGCAAAACTCGAAAATGAAGAAGAAGAATAGAAAAATCGATAGTGTTCTGACAGAAACGTAAGAGAAATCTCTCTACAGTCCGAAAAATTATAGACAGAACTCGATGACACAAACTTATTGGACAACATGTGGGACAAAACAGCCTGATGAAAACAATAATGGGAGTAGAAATGAATTACAGAGGAAGACCAAGAATGAAATGTATCGGGTAAATTGTGAAGGACGTCAATGTGAATAATTATGTAGGAATGAAGCCGTTAAATGAGAGAAGTGAAGAGTGGAGATCTGCAGCAAACAAAACTTCAAATTGACGACTGCCGATTGTGATGATCGTCAGTATTTCTTTTTCGGCGTGAACTTTCGATTGCAAAAATAAGAGTACACCCAATTAAATAATTTCGGACTGGAGGTGTTTAATCTAGTGAAAAGAACAGTTGTACATAAAAAACATTACGCCAGAAAATAAAAATTAAGTGTAAAGTTTATAACACCGCTGACAAGGAATTTATGCATGTTGCGGCGACGTACAGGCCTATCTTCGGATTGATGACTGCTTATGAAGACATTTTACTTCATAGGAACATACATGCAACATACTGAACGCGGGTCATGAATTTTCCCTATCCCGACCCTCCACTTCTACCTTTCCGTAACCCTTTGTCCCCCTTCCAGCCCTTCACCACGCCGCCAAAAGGCAGCACCCGCCACGCCTCGACCGCTCCCCGGCGAACCCTTTAAAACGTCCCCAGGGCACCTCCACTCGGATTCCGCAAAACGAAGCCCGTGTCCCCCTCCCCTCACCCGGACAGCACCTGCCACCCTCCCTTTTTATCCCCCCTCCTCCCCATGGGATAGGGTGGGGTTTTTCGATGATGTGTATGGACCGGACACAACGAGTTAACGGCTAAAAACACGGCAACTCCCCGAGGGATGTTGAGCTTCCCCTATACTCTCCATATACGGCGCCGAAAGATTTTAAGGGATCATTATGCATCACCATCCCAGATAATATGGGGAGTGCCCCTTGATCGAGTACCAGATTTTGATGAAAGTTGGCGGGAAGATAGTCCACGGAAAGTGATTTCCGTATCATCCCCCCCCCCAATCCGAACCCTTTCGGGGGTTATGTAGGTACCCAATGGTTTTAACAAAAAAAATGCTTGAATACCTTAAATCAAATTTGACCCCTTAGTATCAGCTTCCTACGACAGAAGAGCAGTTGCTAAGTGGCTGGCGTCTCGGCTTCGTATTCAATAGGATTATCAGTAGCAATAAATATAGCCTCTCGGTAGGATTTTCATTTCTCGTTAGCCGTAGAGTTATACCCATCTAACCGCGTCTTATTTTAAATATACGAAATGGTTTAGACGAAATGTTACGTAGATGATGCACCATCATGTCAATGGACAATTTAAACAGTAATATCCACACTTGTTATATAAAACAACGTAATCAGTTTTCCACACTAAGAGCCACTATCAAGATTTTCTGCATGGAGTGCCATTTTCAGAGCGGAAACCTTGGTCGGTTAATGCACACTGAGTAGAAATTACTAATTTACAATATCTGGTTAAGGTTAACTGCAATATGACGTGGCCTTTAGGTTAACTTGATATTAACCGAGAGTTTGGGTATTATATGTTACAACAGACTGTCAGTTAGTTCATGGAAGCGTTATCTATGAAAGAACATATTTACCTCAGTTTTCATACCGAGGAAAAATTTCACCAGAGATTATAAAACCGGGCCAAAGACAAGTGTTCATTCATGCGTAAGGATTCTATTTTAAGTCTTTTCATCAAGTTCCTTTATCCGAGATAAAATTAAACGATAAACTGAGATGGACAGCTCAGTGTGGCGGCATGAGTACTGCTTCCCGATCCGAGGGCCCGAGTTATAGACAAGTTTTCTTTTAGTGGGATCCATACTAGGGATGCCGCGGGGAAAGCACTTGAGGGTACACTCCGTCCCTCGGAAGGGACGTTAAACTGTGAAACTCTTGGTGACTTTCGCTGCTAGTTAAGGCAAACGAGGACGCCGGGTTCCGCCCTTTCTGCACCCCCAAAAAACCAAACCCTCGCCAATCAGCCCGCCAATCCGAAATGGCGCCAAATTACCTCACCTGTTAGTCGCCTTCCTCACAAATTATTACCAAAACGAACGAACAATGGGAGCTTTCCACTCAAGGGCTGAAGTTAGCGCCGATCGGAACAGATCAGCGCACTTGAGCACACACGAACAACGATGAAATGAACGATGTGCGCTGGCGAAAAGTTAGAAGAAAGTTAGAAAAGAAGGTAACCTGGTAGAAACCATTCTGTACGTTCATAATATTCACAGCTTCTCTTGCGTATAGTCATCGAATTCGTTCAAAAATATATTTTAAAACGTAAGCCTTTTACAACTGAGCAATTGAAAACTTTGCATTATCCATATTTGGCGCCTTCACTGAAAAGGAATAAATTATCAACAATCACGATGCGATTATATAATTTTAGGTTCTTTTATTGTATAGCGCACATCAACTCTGCTCCCGATCTGTTTGAACTGCTCTGCCTAGTGCGCAGGGTCTGAAACGAATGGGAAGCAAGTGCGCAGTCGTGTTGAGAAGTAAGAAGCGCACTAGAGCGAATGGAAATCTCCCAATATCATTAATTACCTAAGTTAACCCGGTTCCTCGGTATAATGCAGTCCCTGCCGCCGGATAATATAGTAAGAAACATGTGATATGGCACCTGGGAGCGATTTTACTGCTGTAACAATAAAATTATTCTACGAGGTGGGGCATCACCTCCACCCCAATGAAAATGAAACGCATGCAGGGTCATGGGTAATTTTGAGGTTTCATGGTAGAGAAGGCTGGTTTTCCAACAGGGAGAGCAGGTTCCCTCGGCCCCTCTCCCATACGGTATCTCAAACGATCTCGTTCCCCCAATAATGACTGCGGGGGGTCCACTGGATGATGAATCCTTACCCGAGAGATGAACTATGACCGGGTAAGGTAACTACCGATACTGTGGGATTCCCCATCAGAAGTTTCAATCATTTTTTTTTTACTAACGTGGAAATTTTTTCAGGGGATTACCACGCACGCGAGATAAAAACGATATGATAGTTTACGCAGGAGCTACTGGTGGGTGTTGAGCTGTTTCGTTTCTTGAATGGCGTACAAGGGAATGGACGGTTGCACACGAAACTAAATGGAGTCATTATTCCACAATTCTCCGAAAACTTGCCAAACTTAAGTAGCTGAGAAAGTAACTTCAGCGGAGTGAGCCATAGAGAAGAGCACAAATGTGTTAAGTTAATGATAAATGTGCTCTCAGGGAAAAAAAATCATCTCGACGGGAATACGCATCCAGATTCCTCGAATTCGCATCTTATACCATTTAAATCAAATAATTTACTCAGTACATTGTAGTAAAAAAACCTCACACCTTTTGTATACGGTATTATTTATGTCCACATTCGGTTTCACCTTGATTAGGCATCTTCGGACACATCCTAAAAACACTTTCACTATAATATTTCTTCAAATAGTCTATGTATAATATAGGAAGGAATATGTCACCAAAGGGATGGTTTGAGGTGGAGGGAAGAGAACGGAGGAGGTAAGAGAATGGTAGGGAGGTTTCTTCCCGGTAGAAACTGCGTTTTCTCCCCACCTGAAACAACCTCCACCGACTATATATTCCTGCCAAAGTATATTGATATGTGACGTATTAAAATTTACTATAAGATGCCGCATCAAAGTGAAGCCGGTAGCAGATAGAAAAAATGCTGGGGAAAAAAGACTTGCCATTACAATGGATATCCGTCACTTTCACGCCGAAAATTATCTAACTAATAAGTTACCAAGGATTGTGAATTTCTCACATTCATACTGTCCTCGGCTACCTTCTCAGTCTGCATAATGCCAGTGTCTAGCATTCAGAAGTAGGAAAGCCTGAACAAAAGAAAAATACGATCCAATGAATGAATTGCAAATGTTTCAACTGCAGAACAAACGCCTAGTTTACGGTAAATGAGGTTGGATACCGACGACGAAGTAATATCGTTATAAACAGAATACGCCTTACCTGAAAGACAAAAAAATAATTTCGACGACCAAAACCCGGAAGGAAAAATAAAACGTGTAGCACATTTGCTATCCAGAGAGTTACCTATCAATATACTAAACACCATATCCGAATTCCAAAAAACAACACGAATCCGAACAGCCAAGTTCAAACTCCAAACCATTACTACTTAAAGAAACCACCTCACAATTAATTTCCCACATCCCGGAAAAGTTTGACGGAGGAATTCCGGAAGCACTGGCAAAGGGAGGAATATTATTTGTACAGGGGAGAGAATGGTCATGATTTTCAAGCACGATTTCAACGAAAGCAATTGAAGAAAACGCCGCTGGGAAAAAGAGGAAATAAAAATGATAACACAGGGAATATTAAACCCGTCAAAAAAGATTTGAAAAGCAATAGATAAAGAGCATGCAAATGATAGTAGAGATTCGTATTTCCACGATCCTTCACTCAAAACGAAAACCCCTGGAAATCTGTTCCGAAATAGGAACGGCGAAAACTTTCAAGTTTTTTGGGCTTATGCTACTTCGAGTGGACACATTAAAAGAAAACAAGGCCCCGGACTGTTAGAGTCGACAAAAACAAAATATGGATACTGCAATCCTGCAAAAACTGTTTCCGCGCGGCAGCGAGAACTCGGATAAAAGTATCCAACAAAAATAACAGGAATCCCAATTCCGCGGGATCGTCACAATTTTTTCCGTACCGGAGCGTGCAGTGCTCCGAATGAACGGAAGCCATCCCCAAAGCAAAACTTCCTCTGAATAAAAAAATTTCATATTTACGAGTCTAAAATCTGCTCGCGGAGGCGATCTCGTATGTTTTGTTTTCCTCTCGTACACGCCGAGTAAAACATAGCACGGCGAAACCTCAACACTCCCCAGACTCATTCTGAGGAAATGTGTTCTAGTACGTACGAACTCGCCACATGTTCAAAACGTTTGGAGAATAAATTCAAATCATACGACGTACGCCGTTTCCACAATTTACGTGAAAAATTTTTATGATCTATTTTATTTGTTCTCGGGAAAAACTGGCATGAAACGTATGAAGCGAGTTTGTTCATTCGGGTAAAAAGAAGAGGTAGACGCGCGGGCCGTCACTCGGTGAACTCCAAGGGCAACCTCCGGTCGGCGGGTCACCGAGTGACCTACATCGATTTTGTCAGAGCGCTAAGTAATTCAAAATTGCTGAGGGCGTCTGGACTAGATACCCAAAGATGGGCACATAATGTTTGTTGACGCGGCGTCAACCCTCTTATTGTCAGCTATTTCAACAGGAAACTTGGGAAAATGCCGGCGGCAACTTGCAAATAGAGGCAGCTTTCCACTCAACGAACTGATGCTGGTGTAGATCGGAACAAAATAGCGCACTCCAGTGCACAGGAACGACATTGAATGGAATGACGTGCACAGGCATTGCATTCGGTAATCTGGCATTCTATGCGTTCACAATATTCACAGCTGAATTTTTTATGAGTTATGGAATTAGTTCAAAAATGAACTTAAAAACATTATTATAACACAAACAGAGTAACTGCAATTTAACATTATTCAAGTATGACGCCTTCACTGAAAATCAACATCCTATCAACAAATCTCTCTTCCTTGAACTACGACCTTGACGTGGTTGAAGGGCTTGTGCGTTCCAATGACCCCTAGAGCTGGACTGGCAGGAGCAAGTATTATTGCTCCTGGAAGCAATGGGTAGGAGCAATAGGAGCAAGTATTATTGCTCCCATTGCTCCTACCCATGCCTGATAGGTCGAAGGGTAGGAGCCAGACGAAAGGTAGTTCCGTGATGGTGTCACGTTAAAAATACCGTTGAGTGGCGTGGGAATACCTATCAACTATCAATTCCTAGAATATGAAAGTCATTCACAGAGAATTAATTCCTGCCAACTACGGGACGCCGCCCACTAGGGCGGGTGTCGTGCCCGGCAGCAGGGGAGGCAAGGCCTCCGGGGTGGTCATCACACGAAATCCTTGCACAGCATCATCATCGGCTGAAACAAGGGATTGGAGGAAGAAGAAGAAGAAAAATAGAAAGAGGAAAACAGCGGAAAAAATAGGAACTTGGAACGTAAGGGCCATGATGAGGGCCGGGAAGCTTGAAAATATTAAGCAGGAAATGGAAAAATTTTCAATGCATATTTGCAAAATGCCTAATAACACACCTATTTTTAATTACAGGAACAATAAACAAATCAAAGGATAATTCGCCAAAAAAGTATGGATAATGTGGCATTAAGAGTGCTAAGGTTAAAAAAAAGTCTTTCTTGTGAAGAATGGACGTAAATCAATTAGTACTAGTGTGCCCTAAGCACCAGAAACATTCGATTGATGGAACGGACAATGCATTCGACAAAGGATAATCCAATTATGTTGCATATGCGAGCAAACTACACTGGTCCTTTCCATTCAGCCAGAAAACTCAATTGCCTGGGGAAAATGGAAACCGGCACTGAATAATCACAATATCCCGAGTATAGGATTTCCATCGCACGGCTCAGCTAAGCCGTTTGAGCCCCTCCAACAACGTAACTAGAGCAAATAGAGGGGTAATTTGGAGTGATATGTCACTGGATTACGCTATTTCAAGGACAGAATTTTAAACTACTTCCACGATGGATTCACCCTATGTTATAAATCTCATCCATAACTCAAAACAAAAGAGTATATTTCGAAATTGATGAATCACTTCCTTTACATTAAGTCACATTAGAATGTCTAAAAATAGTATATATTCGTGGTTAAGATAGTATCCTTCTTCCATGAATTTAGTAACGAAGATATATGAGACCACAGATTTTTCTCTAATGTACACTATTATCAATTCAAAGAACTCCATAACCAGAGGAAATGCTGGCAGGTCAGACTTAAATTTAGAGGTAAATTAAGCCCTGTAACACAAAAAAGAACCAAATATCGATGAATATAATGTAAGAGAGTCTAAGCGGCAGCAATAACACATAAAGATAAATCATGTGTAAATCATTACAGAGGTGACCAAACCAACTCTAAAACCATAACAACCATAGAAAACAGGATGAATTCCTCCGTTCGGCACCCACTAATTTAGAAAGGCAAACATTCGCTGTTTAACATTTGGATATATAACTAAGAAAGATTCCTCCTAAAAACTTATTATAAAACGGGTAGTTAGGAATTATGCAAAATGAAAAATAAGTTTTAAACGCAAACAAATAAATAAGCATTAAGATTATAAATAAATACTTCGCAAGGAAGAATTCTACAAATACGAATCTTCCAGGCTTAATTAAAATAGTACGCTAATAACAGAGCAATTAAAAGGAACTAGCAATATATCGATAACGATTAGGATATCATCTTCATTGAGTTTACTTGAATACGTTATTTCGTACTTATTTAATAAATAACAGCCACCATATAAATCAAATCATACTTCATTTCTCAAAATCAACGGCAATCCGATAAGATGGGATACCTAATATAGTGGAGAGGAGGGTGTGGAACCTGCGAAAAAATTCGCGGTAAGCCTATCGAATAATCCCGCATAAAAAGTTGCGCAAACAGTCGGAAAAAAACGACCAAGAAACCACAATAAATCGCGCGCGTCGACGACAAAAGCGCACTTCTCTCCCGTCGACATCGTCAGGCTAATGTTCCGCACGCATCGCCGCTCCCGAAAAATCCGCGCTGTAAAAGATATCCGAGATTTCCGTCGCCGGAATCCGCGACTTCGGAGTCGTCGCCACGCAATGGCAACGTCGACGCCGGGCAGAAGGGAGAGAGAGGAGGACACACTTAAAAATCTTCCCCAGCACTTCAACATAACGCTAACCCGCCCCGCCAACCCCAAGTTTCCAACCATCCCCACACACACGTCTTACCCCCTTGTATCTCCCCCATTCCCCACACGAGAGCACAAATCCCCACTTCAACCTCCCGCGTATCCCTCCGTATATATACCCGCCCCTCCCTCCCTTTCCCTACACACTCCTCCCCTCACTCCCCCCATCCCCCCTCACGCCCCCGGCTCCGCGGCACCAGAATCAATATCCGGCAGCACAGCCGCCGACGACTGGACGGGAGATAGAGGGAAGGTTACCCCACCACGCGCGCGTCTGGTGGGGGACCGAGCAGACACAAGGTTACGGCCAAACCAGAGGTTGGGATGGGAAGGGGGTGGGATGTGCCCTGAAGGATGAAGGAGAAGAAAGATGGGGAGCTGAGAGGGATACACCCCACGGTTGTGTAATAGAACATGATGCTTACTCGGATGACGATTTCGCGGGATACCCAACGGGTCAGTGTTTACATCCCTGACGACGCTACGTTTTGATGGTCGACTCGTCTATCGCCTTCAGGGCGCATTCAGCCTCCCTCAAGACGGGAGGGGAACAATTGTACTTTCCTAGATTATGTTCTAGATGGGATCACCACCAGGTCAGAATTTACCCTTCCTATAGACGCTTCATCGTCGACTCGTCTATTGTCTTCAGGGATTATTCAGCAGCCCTGCTTGGCCAATGGGCGAGTCGACAAGGACTATGGACTAACAGGATGAAAACAGCGGCTCCCGCTCGCCCATCAACGTTAAGCGTAGGTGGATTCGGGTCGAATTTGCTTGAACGATGGTTCTATTCGTTCCGAGTAATCCTGTGCCTGTCTGGAAGCGGAAGACAGTAAGTGCTAATCGACCTAATCCGTAGAAGCACGTTAAACTGAAACATACCAATTTTACTACTACGAGTAATACGGTCGGGTGCTTTCCCGACGTGTTCTGGGTGAAGATTTCACGGGATCTCCACCAGGTCAAGGTCTCCATTCTTGTCGATATTTCGGAGATCGTTTCGTCTATCACCTTCAGGGTTCTTTCATTAGCCCTGGACACAATGGACAAGTCTACCAGGGCAACAGCCTGCCACGATAGAAATAATAGTTCCCATTCGCTCACCAAATTTAAGCACCGTAGGACTCAGCACGAATATGGACGGGTGATCTCCCTATTCGTAACAAGTGCTTCTGCTCCTGTGTCACAATTTGTGTAATCTACCGGTTAGGGTAAGTTGAAATGGAAGAGTAAAAATCCTGTGGGTTTTACCATGTGCAGGGCCCTATCTACCAAAATATTTCTTTCTTCATCTCAGCCTGTGTCCTAGCCTTCTTCATTCCGTCCACAAAACCTATTCTCTTTCTTCCCCTTCCTCGCTTATCCAACCACCTCCGCTCAATCACGGCCTTCAGCAATCACTCGCCCTTCATTACCTTTTACCACCTCCTCCTAATCTCATCTAGAAGTTTCTTTTCCTCATCAACCATACCAAGCACTTCCTCCTTCGTCTACCTTTCCGTCCACCGCACCTTCTACATCCTCCTCTACACCCACCTCTCGAACGCCAATAGTCCATTATAACTCTTCTTTTCCCTGAGTTCACACTGCTCCTCACAACGCTACACCCCATATTAAACTCTTCACCAGACTCTTATTTATATCCTTACACTAATTTCCCGTCATTAGCTCCCTCCTACTACTGAAAGCTTCTTTCACTAGCGCTTTTCTTCTCATGATGTATTTGTTACTATATCGATTGTCTGCTAACAGCAGGCAGTAAAAATTAGAAGAGCTTAATTCTTCACGGGATTTCCACCGGGTCAGGTTTCTGGCTGCTGCCAACGTTTCAATGGCTGACACTGCCATCGTCTTCAGGGCGTTGGTACCGGGACCTACTTCGTGGTCGCCAAAGATATATGTACTCTTCGCTCACGGTCACGTTTTTTTCTGATTGGCCCTAAAACTTCCTCCTATCTGAATGGCTCTCAACCTTCCTCCTTCTGAATCTCGTAACAATTTACATTCATCATACACCGGGAAAATACTAGATCTTATACATGAATTCAGTCGTCAAAGCACGTTCAACAGAAACACACATAACTTATAGAACGAGTCGACCATTGAAACGTCGGCCGGAATGCATACCCTGGCCTGGAGGAGATCCCGAGAAATCGTCATCCACCCCATGAAGTGTGAGCGTGAGCTTTAATACAGTCCAGTGCCAAAAAGGGAGGAGGTGGAGCCACAGGGAGGGTTTAAAGGGCGCACGCCCGGGGCCTCCCCAAGAATGGCACCGGCGCCTCCAACGTTCCCGCCCTACCTATAAAGGCAATCGATAGGCTACAACAAGCTGAAGATGAGTCTAGTGGAGGGAGCAAGCGGGTGGGCATACCATTTGTTTGGCTTATCTGTTTTCTTCGGCAGAGACGAGATGTTTTCAAACGCTCCGTAGGGCGAAGACGAGTCATTCACAAAGATGGGCGCGGCATGGAGACATTGATTGATACCATCAACTAGAACAACACTTCCCACGAAACGAAACGTGCATGTGCGTCAATGGAAATACCATGTCGCTAGAAATCGGGTTGGTTCGGTGGCTAGAATGGCTTCCCACCTCAAGGGTTCGGGTTCGAGTCCCAGCAGTGCGGTAGATTAATCATAAGAACGTCGACAACAAGTTGAGTCTTTTAGAGTGCACTTCAACGGCATTGCTCCGTTCTAACGATGGGACGTATAACCACGGAACCTTCTGCGTTTATTGATAAAGAGTAGGTTAATGTCGACGCCAGGTTTGACTTCATCTTTCCTCCACGTTTCAAACAATATTCTTACCAACCTTATTATCGATCTTAAATGACATAAGCTGTTGGTCTTCTCCCCAGAGAACTACTGATAATGCATTGAAAACAATATCCCATAATCATATCACTAACTCACATTGCAATTAACTTACGGATATTATTGTGAAAATAGTCCACTTCACCTCCGAAATAAGATGACCCCAAAGTTTTTGGCCGTCTTGAAATGAGGCATACAATTTCCCTGGACCTCAACCATAGGCAGTTCAGCCATATTAAGTCTAGACATGACCCTGCAGTGACCAATTATCATGGATTTGGTTTTGTTACTATTTATTTTTATAAAGTTGTCTTGTGCCCATGCCCATGAGACGATGGCAGATACGTCATCGTTTATTTGTCTTAATGGTCTCAGGGAAATCTCACGGGTGACAGTGCATATAAATTTGGAGATCATCCGCGTACATCATACATTTACACTTGGTAATACATGCTGAAAGGTCTCCCACATACAACGAAAACAGTAATGGCCCAAGGATTGACCCTTGAGGTACACAGCAAGAGATAGGAGCCCACTCAGACAAGTTGCCATTAGGGTCTTTAACAGGTTGGAGTCGTCCAATTAGGTATGAATAAAACCAGTTTAATGAGAAACAGGAGAAAATAAGGTTTCTCATTTTTTGTAAGAACAATTAATGGTTTACATAGTCAAAGGCTTTGCTAAAATCAAACACCAACAGTATAATCAACAACCTTTTGTCAATGGCATATCTTATATCATCGGAAACCTTAATTAAGGCCGATTGAGTAGAAAAGTGTTTGCGAAAGCCTGACTGAAATGGGTCAAATAATTTATTTGCAGTGAGATAATCTAGAGTTTGTTGAAAAACTATCTTTCCTAGACATTTAGAAGTGGCACAAAGTATATAGGACGGTAATCACCAAGAGAAGAGGGATTTCTCACTTTGTTAATAGGACGAATTAGGGACGATTTCCAAAGTGTAGGGTAAATGCCGGAAATCAGCGAAGAGTTGAATATTTCAAGTAGAGCAGGAGTCACAGCATTTAATACCACTTTAAAGTATCTAACAGAGATGTCGTCTATTCTAACTGAATTTGATTTCGCCCCAATGAGTACCTTTCGCAGAGCGCCTGGCGTGACGTAATGAAAATAAAAATTTATACCATTATATGACACTATGGCATCAACAGAAGGAATATTTATCAGGTGGTCATTGGTGGGACTGGAAGAAGGAATACCACTCGAAGAAAAATAAGTATTTAATTCATTTAGTGAGAGCCCATTTACGATTGAATTGTCTGTCTAATAAGCCCCAGATTTTTTAGCTTTTTCCTAAGGTCGTTAGGATTGGCAGGCTTTGAAAGAACATTAGTTTAGTACAGTCGTTTCGAGTTCATAACAGAGCGTTTTACGAGGTTACGTTGTCTCATGAATAATTGGTAAAGGGCTTTACTCTTCGTCCGAACAAAGGCATGTCTAAGCCTCTCTCTTTCTTTGATTTGTTCCTTTACGACTGGGGTAAACCATGGAGCTGGAGGACGCCTAGAATGTATAAGTCGTATAGGGGCAACCCTGGACTGCCTCCCCTCGACCGCTACGCCCGAGGCGATCACCCCCGGTCAAAATATTTTCGAATCTGACAATTGATACTCATTTCTTTTTCCGTGGCTCGTGGAAACACCACGGGGCTCCTCCTACTCAGAGTCCTCTGGATGGCCGTTCTCAACACTACTCCCTCATAGGGTTGTACTATGTAGTGTATTATCGGCAATCCAGAGGACTCTGCTCCTACTCCACCTAAACCCTTTCATGCCTGGTCGAAGGTTCGCTGGGTGAACGTCAACCGCTCCCTCGACCTTATTCCCTGGAGTGTCCTATCCTCATTATCCCCTGAATAAGGAGTGGACTTTCTCCACGCTGTCCTCGAGGCCGTCATAAAAGACTTAGTTCCATTAGTTAAGCACAAAACCAAAAACATTCCCCTCATGGTTTAAACCGGACACAATACACGTTCTGGAAACAAAAATCGCGCTTGGTACCTCCAAAAAGCCGTCCCAAACGTGGAAACTCACCAATCTTTCGCTGATCTACGCAGATATTCCACAATCCTCATTCGCCGTGACTACGAAAACTACACGCAGACTGCCTTTTCTACTATCTCCTCCAGCCCCAAAAAAATTCTGGTCCTTTATCAATCAACACCGTAATCGTCCTCAAATTCATGAAGCAGTCTCCTATGGTACCAAAAATGCCGCGGGTTCGGCGAGACCTAACCTCTTTCTAAAATTCTTTTCCGTTTGCCTACAGCCTACTTCCAACCATAAACTAACCCTGTCCATTCCCTCCTTCCTCATTCAAATCATTGCCTACCCCACATACAGACGGACTCTCGGGAGGTTTTTCAATATCTCTGCAAAATACCCCTCCACCGCTCACCTGGCCCTGATGGTCTCCACCCTAAATTCATTCGCAACTGTGCGTAATCCCTCTCACAACTTTTAACCCTCTTATTCAATCGCCGTTTTTCCCTTGGAACCTTCCCTCCTCAATGGAAGTGCGCCAACGTTACTCCGATACATAAAACAGGTCCCAAGAATGATGTTTCAAACTATCGCCCCATCTCTTTGCTTCCAATCCTTTCTTCCGTTTGTGAGCGTATTATTCTGAACAGGATTTACTATTTCACCTCTCCTCTTTTATCTTCTCAGCAACATGGTTTCCTCCCAGGAAGATCATGCTTAACCAATCTTGCTGTCTTTCAACACCATGCCGTCAGTGCAAAGATAAGTCAACTCAACTTGATGCCATTTACCTTGACTTCTCCAAGGCTTTTGACATCATCCATCATCAACTCCTCCTTCATAAACTCAGCCAACAGTTTGGCATACATGGCATGTTCCTCAGTCTTCTTTCTAGCTTTCTCTGCAACAGAACCCAGCGTATAATACTCGCAGGTGCTTCTTCCTCTTGGTCCCCTGTGACGTCTGGAGTTCCCAAGGGCAGTGTCCTTGGGCCATATCTTTTCAATTTATTCATAAATGATCATGCTTCTCAACTCCTTTCCTCCAAAGTCCATACCCTTCTCTATGCTGATGATTGCAAGATTTACAAGCAAATTATTAATACTTCTAACTGCATTAATCTTCATACGTGAAATCAAACCTCCCTGTGGTATGATACCTGGAAACTTATCCTAAACCCTGGAAAATGCAGCATCATGACTCTTGCTCTGAAAACAAAACCCCTGACATTCAATTACACCATTAATTCAACTCCCTTAAACAGATTGACAGCTATGAAAGACCTAGGCGTTATAACCGACCAAAAACTAAATTACTCCGACCACATTCAGACTGTAAAAAGTAAAGCTATGTCCCTATTAGGCCTTCTTTACCGCTTCACAGAAATTAAAGATTCCATAACACTCCATTCCTACTTCTCAAGAATTGTCCTTCCCATAGTATCATATTGCTCCCCAATATGGTCCATATCAGCCCCGACTAATCTAAAATCCCTTGATTGCATCCCCAACTTCTTTGCCAAAATAGTCAAACACAGAGTTCCACATTTCCGCAGTATGTCCTCAAATGCTATTCTGTCTCCTCTTTTCATTTCTAACCTCCAAAACCACAGACTTAAAACTGATTTAAAACTCCTCCACAGTACCCTTAACTCGACCATTGACTGCCCTGAACCGCTTTCTCTCTTCAACTTTAGGATACCAACTCGATCCACCGGCACGCATTCACTACTCCATCTGCCTACTCCTAGGATATCACTCACCCAACGCTCACCTTTATTTAGCCTCTCCTACCTTCTTTATTCACTCCCTCACACTTTTGATCCTTTTTATCTATCATGTAACTATTTCACCACCCAAGCTATGTCCCACCTGTCAACAAATTAAATATTTCCCCTTTCCATGTTGGGTGATTTTTATGTTGTTATTGTATTTTTGTCCTCTTTCAAGTTTATTGTTAAATGTTTCACTGTAAATTACTGCTACTGTTACTGCTGTATGTGAACATTTTTTTAAATAAATAAAATAAATAAATAACGATCAAGGCAGTCAAGGAAAACAGAGTTGAAGCTATGCAGCATTGTATCAACATACGACACATTGTATCAACAAGATACGAGAACCTCGCTTGAAAAATGGAGGGAGGAAGAAGACAAAACGCAAAACAAAACATTGATGGGGAGGTGCGACGCTTCACAATACGAAAACGAAAAAAGAAAGGACGCCACACCTGCAAAGTACAAGCGGAGCACGTCCAATTACGCACGGCCCCCCACAGGATCCCGTCACCTCATGAAAGGGTTTTCATTCGAAGGGTGTTGCGGCGCGCGACTACCCAAACACACGCCCATTCAAGGTGGCGCGTAGGAGAGAGGGACCGAAGTCATACAGCACCGGGTTGCGTGGGGTGTGGCATCCCTCCCCCTCAACCCCCCTCGCGTCCTCAAACCCCAGCACGTCAAAAAAAAGTCGCGAAAGAAGTACGGCGAGGGAAGTGCAAATACCCTTCCGGGTTTGCCGCAAAAATCACGGGACCGTCCCATTCTTCCACTATCGCCATCTTTCCGCTCCTCCGACTTTTGTGTACTTTGGTTTCCGCACACATTTCGATCGCGAAGGGAAAGAGAAAAAAAGAGACGGATATGTGCGTGTGTGCATATACACAACCCGGTGCACGTGTGGAGCACACTTCCTCGATCAAACCACCGAGATGTTTACGCTGGTTTCCGGCGGGGAGTAAAAAATAAAAGATGTAGGTATCGGCAAAATCTCATTCACGCTTCTCTCCTCTTCCTTCCCCTTTCTGATACTCTCTGATCTGACGACTCCCCTGAAAAAATGAAAGATTTAAGAATGGGGGAAAGAAAGGAAGCGTGGGTGTGCCACCTTGACTCATCCTTCCCCATGAGAGACCACCACGAAGAGTGGACAAATTTTTCTTCCTCAGGAGTTGGATCACAAGAGACGGAGGCTGCGTGAAGAACGGATGGCGTGATTAACACTTTATGGACCAAAATTTACCTTATTTTGAAATGAGTTTTTCCTCCTTAACAGTTCCCCTGAATGCTACGGAAACAATCTCCTCTGGATGTTACAGAAACAAAATTAATTATCATTTAAAGTTTTTTTAAAACTTGTTCATAATTTTTTGGACCGAATACGGCACAATGGACATTGGTAAATGAGCTGAGATGATTCCAGAGGTATCGACCGAATTCGGAGCACTTGACATAGAATTGTGAAATGCGTTTGATGCGCAGAAGAACAATAAGGTAAGTAGAAGAGTACAGCAAATCTGTCCTAGGTGACCCATAACCTTCCACATTTACATTGAAAAAAACAATGCATACATTGAAGGGAAAAGAAAAAAACATATAAACCCGCATGGAAAAACAATAAGCATGCTACGCTAACGGTATGACAGTTGTGACAGGGGAAAAAGAAATCTGACGGATACTAAGTCACCACGATACTGGCAGAAGAAAAATTGAAACAGATAGGAACTATGCCGCTACGATAGATTTTCACAAGCGATGAAAGAGACGAAAATATACATGGAAGCAGGCAGGTCAGACAAAGCATAGTGGCAACTTTAACATGAAGAGTCAAATAACTAGTATTACAAGCTTAGAAGTATAAATTAAATTCCCTTTAGGGTACATGAGTAGAGGATGATTTCGCATAGCCGAGAATTTTGATGGAAAACAGCAGTAGAGAAGGTTCAAGGCAATGTAAATGCGTAGTCATCGAAGAATGATGAAGATCAAATTGGACGTGGAAGATCATTAATTAGTGAGTCTACATAGGGCTTGAGATGATAAGCTCTACGAACTAGAAGCGACAAACCTAAACATCATAAAAAAGAAGTAATGGGGGATTATCATTAGAATGCTTTTTCGATATGGCCGTTGAAATCAAATTTTAAATGGTTTTCATATAGATTTACGGAGTTGCTTCGAAACATTAAGGCCTAATAACCAAAAAACTAATCGTAGAAAGTTGCATTTTTTTCTGTTTCCGCAAAACGACTTTGACATCATTTCATCCATTGATCAAAGGCTCATGGTTCGATTCCCGGTGAAGACGGATATTTTTTCAAAAGTATTTTCTAAATTTTTATACTGTTGTGTTTCCGGAAGAAGTGGACATCTTCACACAAGCCTTTAAAAGGCATTTTTAGAATGTATCGGGCAGAAAACGGAAGAAGCGATGGATGAAATGACGTCACGACCGTTATGAGAAGGTTGCCCGTCCATTCAACTTTTGACTCGTATATCTCTGGCAATTTTTGGAATCTTAAAGAGATGATTTGCAAATGATAATTTGTTATGGTCCCCTGCACAATAATGTAAACAGCAAAAATCGTGATAAACCTCCATTGAAGGAAAAATGAACAGAAAGACGCATCGCCGAATATGGAGGATGGAATAATTTGAACCATATTATGAACAATGTTAAAACAGGAATTATGAAGGAACAAAGCGGATATCTGATAAATAGAGCGGAGTGAGTGCCAGCCGCGAACCGATCTCCGCATTGGTGGCTGCTGATAGCGTTTCCGGGGAAAGAATCGCGAGGCGCGACGCATCGTACAAACTAGCGATGACATGGACCGTGACAAAAAAATGGGCGGGGCACTCCAACAAAACATCAAAAGGGAGCGTTCAGCGGGGGGATACATGGATGAACAAGGAGTTTCAGGAGCACGAGACGAATTCCCGCGTTTTTCCTGTCATCGGAAGAGTCACTCGAAGACCCTTAACGCAATACATAACCCCAGGTTTTGTCACAATCACAATAGTTCTCTGCAAGCCATTCAACATTTTCGACGTCAGCATCCTTCCACGGTTCTAATCTTTTCAGTTTCTATCTAGAATATATGGCCGTTTATTCAACGTCACCATCAATGAATACTTTTTTCTGCAACATATTGCAATCCAATTAATAAATACCTAAAAAATTTACATTTACGTGGCCCTTGAATGTTTCAAGTAGAAACAAAAAGAAATGGAAACGTTAAATTAATTCAAAATTCAGACTCACCGAAGGATCACGAACCATGACGGCGTGTTGGAGTAACAAACACTAGATTCCTAAAAAGTAAAAGGAGAGAATGAATTAATTTCGATGGGAAAATATTGGAAATAAATGACATGCGTGATGAAGTAATTGACAAATTGTACATTATAATCAATTAGACCTGAAAAAGTGCACGAAACATGCACATTTCCCAGCTAAGAAACTAATGACGTTAGTCTGTATGCAGCTCACGACAAAACCAGAGCTGCAAAGTCATAAACCAACATTGCTATCGTTCTATCCAACATCCGATAGAATATTGCAACAGAATGTATGCTTCTAGGACCTTAGGAGAATTATTCCAAAGTATTCGCAGTTCTAGGAGCTAAGGAGAAGAGAATTGCACGTCAAAACCTTGGTGTCCATTACAGGACCCTAAGCATTAACTAAGGTTGAAACGAAATTCCATGGCCAAACTGTGATTACCGAAAAATCACAGCTATTGCACACAACAGGGTACAAATCACTATACAGGGACACATTCAGTGCACACAGACTAGACATTGCATCGCTTTATAGCGAGAATCCACATTACAATTTCTGTGACTAACAAAAGAACTGAAGCTATTTAGAAGCGATAATCCAAGTAAAAATTCCAGTTTGTACCTACGGAAATTATTATTTCTACGCTAGCGATTCTTGTGATATCAGTATCATTATTATTAGAGGTAGTCTGCCGATTACGGTAGGTTTAGATGTACACAGACGTATCGCAATCTGCTCATAAGCTTCTTGTAAAGAAGCTAATACTTCATTGCACTAACCATTTCTCCAGCTCAGTATACATCCTATCTCCCTTCCACCCATCTGTAAAGCTTATTCTATCTCTTGCCTATCTTCACTTGCCCAAAATTCCTCCCCTCTATCACGCCCTTCAGTCTTCCCGTCATTGACAGCGACGAACACCTATTCTGCCTCCGAATTTCCTCCGGCAGCTTTCTCTAGCCCACCCATCACGTCCACACTTCTTCATTTGCGACGCCATTACCGAAGGATAAATACTCAGCATCGACGCTGCCCTCAGAAAATGATCACGTGACAAGAAATGCACACCACCAATGCCTAACAATTTTATATAACACGTACTCCATAGAAATTATGAATAAGACCACTTTCTCATGGATAAATGGGAATGATTCCCTTCTCTTGAGGTCCCACACTACCTAGCCGGCCTCCTCTGACACTCTCCACTTCCACCCGAAGAGTGCCGTCCCCTCCCACCCGGATCAACCCCCCCATGCACTCCACACATCCCTTGCTCCCCCTCCGGGCTGCTCCCTTAAGACGGAGTGCGTGAGATAACCGCGCCTCCTCTCCACACATCCACCGGCGACTTCATCCCTCCGACATCGCGTAATTAAATACGACTGCGGTGCGCGCTCTCTCATTCCCCCCACCATCACAGTCGCGTTTTGATCTCGTAATGATTGCGGAGCAGGGAGGAGAGAGCACTAGGGAAAGATGAAGAGAGAGGGGGGGGAAATCATTTTCTACATCTATAATATGGTACTGTGCAAGCCGTGTCATTCTCAAAGATAAATTCTCCTATCAGGAATTCACTGAGTAGAATTTTTTTAAAACACATTGAAGACTAAGTCATAATGTGGTCAATTAATGCTCGTTTGTCTTTGGTCTTTATAACGAGGAATTCCAATCTTTTGAGGTTCCATCACAATATTAGTTGCTGTGGGAAAAGAGGTAGTAAAACTGGATATATCAAAGCAGTACAGATTCGAATGCACAGAAACAATTTCAACAGGGACAGTAGCTACAGACTGAGCAAGGCATAGGATTACTTCCTGAAGCAGACAGCTGAGTACATGGACGACCAAGAATGAGTTGGCAGGAAACCAAATTGGCAGAGAACCAATCGGAGACCATCTGACCACCCGACCCATGGTTTGGTAGGCGGACACAGCGACAGAATGGAATTAGATTCCAGGATCCCTGATGACGGTAGGTGAATAGCCTGCCGAAACGTTGGAAGTAATGCAACCTTACCCGGTGGAAAACCCGAGAGCTTTTCAATTATGGATAATTCAAGCTAGTCATTTCAATGATTTCGGTTGTTAGTTTTTCTTTCTACGTAGAGGATGTAATTTCAATTCCCTGCTGACCCCCAAGTTTAGTTACTTCTTGAGAGATTAATTTTGCTTCGAAGAAAAGAAAGAATTGAAGATACACAAAATGTTATTTTATCATAGCTAGAGATCACTGAGGAAGTATTAAATGTTCACTTTTCTCAGTATCTTTTATTGATATTTATTGCTGGGAATTGTCCCTGGTGTTTTTCCTCGTACACGTGCATAAAACGTTCCTATTTACTACCTTACTTCGCCATTTATCGCCATTTCAATTAAAGTTACTTAGCTTGCTAATAGTCATCCTCACCTAATTTAATATTACCCAGCAAGCCACCTAAAAAGTGTGTGGCACTGAGTTAATTTAAACCAAACATGCTCGAAATTATATGATAATATACGAACTACATTACTGTTAAATCGAGTAAATTAATTGAGCACAAATGTAAGGAATCATTAGAATTTTAATGAGTAAAGTAGTCATGCGAAAATAGCTTGGTTAATTTGTAAAAAAACCCTTATACATGTGATTCAGCAAATTATGCTACCTATTTAACAATCTATTAATGTATTCCTAATGAGAATTATTACGATCTCTAATTCTTCGCGAAGGAAATATCAGTTTATACCTTTCGTCTCGTATTCCTTACCA
The DNA here is from genome assembly GCA_963573305.1 of Pyrrhosoma nymphula. Taxonomy (NCBI): domain Eukaryota; kingdom Metazoa; phylum Arthropoda; class Insecta; order Odonata; family Coenagrionidae; genus Pyrrhosoma; species Pyrrhosoma nymphula. Next base: position 67,907,596 of record OY754335.1, on the reverse strand, counting down.
ATCGACCGTACTTATTTCGGTGTTCGAAAAAAGTGTTTGACGTCAGAAAAAAATAGGTTTCGAACTTTAAGTCCAAATCTTACCTGTGGTTTGATTCCCATCCAAGTTATAAAGAGCTCGCAACACCAATCAAATTTCATGATTCCATAGCCTTTCGGTAATTATCTTTGAAGCACACCAGGGTACTTCCAACTAACCCTACGGAGATTTGTGCATATTGCAAAAGAAGGAATCACATTAACGCACATTTAAGCAGCCGGGGAAACCTTCAGTAGTAGCCAATCCTAAGATTGGTTCGCTGCAGCTCTTTCCAAATCTCTTTTCAGTCAAGCGCACAATTTCTTCGTAATTCCCAATTTAAACATCCCACATAATAAGTCCTCATTCCAAATTCGATATTTCCAGGCTCAACTTCGTAAAATTCATGCTGAATGAACGCAAACTTTGTAGATTTCACATAATTTATTAGGTATTCCTGGGTACATATGCGTTAAAATCGGGTTAGTGTGATTGATATAGGGCTGGCTTCCCATCCTGAGGGTCCGGGTTTGAATCCAAGAGGCGCCGGATATTTTGCAGTGGAATCCCGATGTCTGCTTGGGTGCCATGTGGAGAGCACTTCAAGCGCAGCACTCCGTCTGCCGGATGGGGCGTCCAACCGTGGTCCCATTGGCGCCTTTCGTTAAGAGTAGGCAAACGCCGAGGACGGGTTTCTCTCCATTCTTCTTCCATTCCATACCAATCCCCATCTTCCCTTTTAGCAATCCTTCCCTTACCAGATTGCCCACCTGTACTTAATGCCGTAAATGACCTCAGTTGTCGGCCGCCTCCACAAAATAACCAACCAACCAACTAGTTTCGAACATGTCAAATAAAGACTTGGTTCTATTCCAACTTTTAATTTCCAAATATCGACCATGGTTTCGATACATATATGCTATTTTCAAGGTGCCAATATGTTTTCAGAAATAAAAAGTGTGAAATAGAACCAAGTATTTCATTTAAAATGTTTGAAAGTATTCCACAAAGTGACGCCTGAGACATTCTCTGACAACCAACTAGTCTTAACTTAGTTGATTTCCTCCCTAATGCTTGCATTTTATCTGCTAATTAGTACTAACAGCACATCTTGCATGTTTCTTGTATAACTCTTGTATTTCTGTGCATTTATACAGTTACAAAAACTGAATACAAACAGTTTCTCCAACATTGGTATGATACCTATAGTGTAGTGAATGTTGTTCAAATCTCGCCTTCTGACAAGTAATTGCAGGTTTTCACTAATACATCAATAATCGTAGTTACATTAACATTATTGCAGAGTATAGTGCATTGCATGTAGGTGATAACTTCCCCCTGCCACAAACCCTTGAGTTAGCCTGCAGGGTATTATGTAGATGTAGTCTTCAGGGTATCCTGACGATGGCAGTCAAAGCAATCGAGACGTCGGTGCTGAACAACCCTGCGACCCGGAGGGGAACACGACAAAGAATCGTCCAAAGCATACGGCAGGAAAATCTGAGAACCCTTCGGTACTTCTTTTTCCACTCCCCTTACACAGGCAGGCAGCTTCGAGGCGCACCAGGGCCGGTATCAAGCGCGCACAAATGCGCACGCACGGTTAATCGACCCGGATGCTCTCCCACGGTGCATTCATACCTTCCCGCAGGATTGATTACAGCGCGGTGGAGAGACGGCAGGGGGCGGTTCAGGCACGCGGCGGTTAAAGCCGCGGACCGTGTGGTCCTGCACGCATGGCCCACAATTTTATTTTTTCGTAATAATTTTTATCCGGCAACACCTTTACAGAAGACCTAACAGCCTCCTGAAAACAACAATGGAAGTATCAACGAGGGAAGAATTAGCGAGGATGGGATACATGAAGCGTCTTACGAGGGATACTAAATTAAGAAATGGTGAATGAATAAAACGGTGGGCTCGAAATAAAATGGAGTGGATGGCTGCAGCTAGCCACTCTTTAAAATAACAGCTTCAAAAGGTTCCAAATGTCAGTTTAACCCTTTCAAAAAAGAGTTTTTCCTTTGCATGTCTGAAAAAACTAAAGTTTATTTTCTGTAAATGCTTGTCCCTAGTGCGTGCATCAATCATTTTCAACAGAGACATTCGCAGGGACAAATGTGTCCCCTTAGTAATGAAAGGGTTATATATGCGCTAATGCGTTTAGATCGGCAACGATATACGCTTATCTCCTCGAGGTGAATGAAGAGCATAGCCGTACGTATAAAAGCCATATGCAGGAAGGGGACGGAAAAGGATAATTTTATCATTGCCACGAACCTGATATAACAACAGGATGGGAATCAGACCGTAGGTTGAATTTTATGACCGCATTCATGGTCAGAAACATTACCGAGGAAAGCCATGACGGCATATTATTGTAATGTGATTATTATTGTAATTTTATGCATGCATATGGTCTGACATGTTTACTAAATCAACCAACTAGAATTAGCGCATCATCATCAACGTGCATCGACCATGTATTTGTTAGATTTTATAATGCGTTCGGATACAAAATGCTGGCAGAAGTTAAGAATCTGGGTATGACTGATCATTCCATGGTTTCCTTTGATCTTTCTAAGGGTAAAGAAAATGTGTCCCGTGCTCACTGTGTAAAAAATGAAACTTCTTTAAAAATAAATTACATCATGTTATACGAAGAGGCAAGGAAAATAGATTGGACTCCAGTGTTTAATGAGCACAATGCCTAAAGAGCATTTTCAGTTATGTTAGATTTAATACACACAGAAAACGCGGCAAAATTTCCAAGTAAACATAAAAGATATTTAAGAATACTGAAACCATGGGTAACTAACGCTCTGCTTGAATATATAAGTAGAGGAAAAAAATCATCTTCTCAAAAAAGTTAGGCGTCATCCTAATTGTAATGCCTTAAAAGAGGAATTTATTGCCTTTAGAAATAGTCTAAGGTCTAAGTTAAGACTGGCTAGTAATAATTATTATATGAGAAAGTTTGAAAATTCGAAAGGCAATTCTAAAAATCAGTGGGGCCTGGTAAAAGAAATAATCAGAGAAAGTCTTGCAAATAATCCCACCCCATCGTTAGAAGTAGAAGGCGTCGTCACTACAGAGCCATCAAAATTAGCAACTGAATTTAATAACTTCTTTATGTCGACATACGATACAGAAACTTATACCCATAACCCACACTGTCACTCTCCTAAAAATCTAAACTTATTGAGTAGCACCTGTGAATCGCTATATTTAGAACCAGTGACTGAAGGCGAAATCATTGCGCTGGTTAAGTCCCTCCCTGCAAGCAAATCACCTGGATTTGATGGGATAACCGCCAGTGTCCTCAAACGGTTAATTGATATTATAGCTCCAGTGATGGCACATGTGTACAATGTGAGCATATCTACAGGAGAGTTTCCTTCATCTCTAAAAAAAGCTGTTATCATTCCTGTTTACAAGAAAGGAAGTCGCTTGAATGTGGAAAATTACCGCCCAATATCCCTCCTTTCTACATTTTCAAAAATTATCGAGAAATTAATTAAAAAAAGGATATTAAATTCTACCATAAAATTTAGTTTTTTAGCCCACAGCAGTTCGGATTTAGGAGTAACTTGGGAGCTGAAGACGCGCTAATGCATCATTTTCAAAGTGTTTATAATGGATTAAATCGTAACCAACGTACATCTACCATCTTCCTTGACATTAAAAAGGCTTTTGATACTATGGACCATAATATTCTGTTAGATAAACTATGTCGTTCAGGAATCAGGGGTATTGTGCTTCAGTGGTTTAAAAGCTATTTATTTTTGCGATCACAAACTGTGAGTGAATAACTGTCACAGTGAATGTAAAGTAATAATGGCTGGGGTCCCGAAAGGTTACGTGCTGGGGCCTATCCTCTTCCTGGTATATATTAACGATCTGTTTCATCAAACATTTAACGGGAACATTACAGCATACGCAGACGATATTGCTTTAAATTATCATGGCGAATCGTGGGATATGGTTAGAGGAAAAATGGGAAAAGATCAGATAGTACTCAGGAAGTGGTTTGATCAGAATAGACTGTCTATAAGTCCTAAGTCTAAATATATGATATTCGATATATGCAATAGGTACCAAGAAAAATGGAAAATTGTGTACCATTCCCTTGGATATCCCATGCATAACTGCTCAAATTGTATCCCGATAGAATTCGTTTCAGAATTTAAATACCTATGAATAACTATCGATAATCAATTGAAATGGAATCTGCATGTACACAAACTCGCAAAGACATTGCGGCATTACCTCTCGAAATTATTTTTCATACGCAACGAATGTCCCCTGCCCTTTCTAAAGACTATTAATCTGCTCTCGTAGAGTCAAAATTAACCTACGGCATACAATGCTGGGGAAGTGCATATAAAGAAAATATATATCCATTATTGTACTTGCAAAAGAAAATTCTGCGAACGATTATGCAGAAAACCAGATTCTGCCACACTTTCTCTTTGTTTCTTGAGCTTAAATTACTGCCAATTCGTTACTTGTATTTTTACCAAATCTTTTACATAAGAAGTGGAAATGCACAAAGGGTAAGAAAAAAAGAATTTGCTGTTCCACAAAATAAAATATACATTTGCGACCGGTTTCGATACGGCGTATCATAAGTGGAAATGTTGCAAATCTACTACCAAAGGATTATTCTTTTAATTTACGTAGGAAAAATGAATTATCACTGCCCAAACCGAACATAACGATGTTCCAATGATGTTTTATTAACATTCAGTCAAAAATATTTAACTTTCTTCCTGATTGTGTTAAAAAAGAAAAAAACCCCGGGAAATTTTTGAGGGCAGTAAAAAATTGGTTACTTACCATTAGCAACATTGAACTTTTATTTTGTGATTTACATGTAATAAGTCTAATGTTAAATAGAAAGTGATTGTATAGATTTAACTTGTTAACACTTCTTAATGTATCCTCAAAATTATGACTCTATGAAATACATATAATCACACATTTATGTGTACTGTACTGCATATATACTGTCGTTCATGTATGAATAAATGCGCATGAGTGTATTGTGCTCTATATGTATGTTTTTGTGTATGATGAGCGTTGTCAGTTTGTCTTTTCTGTTGTTCCTTGCACAGAGCATTTCTTTCGGTAGGATTTGTGTACATAATTCACTGTATCTGCTTGATTGTTCTAAATTTGCTTATGTTGCATGGCTTAACTGATGGTAGCCCCCCAACAGGTGCACCTTAGGGGCTACCAAACTTGCTTCACTTAATAATGTTGTACTTTGTATGAAATGACTGGAAGCAATTAAAATTATTATTAATATTATTATATGGGAATCTAAGTAAGGAATCACGAAGATATACTGAGGCTGGCTGAAAAGAGAATGGAATCGAGATTTGCAGCAAACCACTCTTCGGAATGAGGACTGCTGATAATGTCACTCCCTCTACTTACGGCTAATGCTGTCGTCACAGACAAACACAAAGGGGAAAGGCAGTCTTTCTGCCCCTCAAAATTTATCACGAAAATAGAAATAAAAATATTTCAGAACTTTGGTAGCGCTGCCCAGAGTTTGAGATGAGTTTCAAAAGTTCGTTTTGAGACATTTCATTCGTTTCTTTCTATCTCGACATACAACGAGCAGAGATACCGTTTCCAAACACGTTCACTTTCCTCCCCTTCACGTCTTCCTCTTAATCCTTGTTTTTTACGTGTCAGTCAGCAAGCATTTAGGCCCTTTTGAGCCGTCTAAGGAAGGGTACGTATAAAAACTAAGCCTCACTCAATCATGGCCAATGAGATCTCAGTGCACTAACATCAAATCTTACATTTCCCACTGGTGAAGCAGATAAAATATTTGGTTCATTAATCTTTTTCGCTTCACACTCTTAAAAACATTCGTTACCAGAAAAATATTTTGAGTCGTACGATACAATTAAGAATAAACTAAATGAGTAAAAAGCACAATATACCAGGCATCCTTCTCACTTCTTTACCAGCTCATTCCACTTGAAACATCCTTGAGAATGGTACTTCATGTTAAATCCATGGTCGGTGTTTACAGAAATGTACAATTCGTTTTACATTGAATAGCTTGGAAAAATACCATTGAGTTTTCTCCTACAATTATGGAGATGAAATATTTCAGTCACTATATTCTTCTTCGAGCAGCACCACCTCTTGACGCTTTTAAAATACAATCCAGTAAACAATCGACGAATAGAGAAGGAGCACGAAAACGTACCAACATTTTCCGCTGACATACATTTTTGCTACTTTGATCCAATCACTCTGATCTCACCTATTTTTAAAGGCACCCAGCCAGAGTCTCCACAAATAGAACCACACATCCATCGAAATTTACGTTATCATTTGCACAATCAGATGCCATCAACGCCATAATGCAGTAACAACACAGATACATGCAAAACAATCTCACCAAAGCACACCAGCCCCGACAATTTTAAGACCACTTCATCAGAACAACCTAACCATCAAAAAGTAAGTGGTGCCTTGGAGAGGTATTCTATATTTCTACCAACCTCCGTATCTTATTTTTTATTCAATCACGATTCCATTTAATGCCTTAGGTATAAATAACCATAATTCACTAGGGACGCTGGGTAAAAACTGCCCATAAACATACTAATCAGCGGTAGAATACTCAAATGAAAAATAAAGGAAACTACGAAGTGGACCTCAATGGAGGGCGGTGGAAAAAACCCATCAAGCTAAAATTATAAGTTAGAAAAAAAATAAACGAGTAGCAGCCACCAAATAATTTCACACGGATACCGATAGCGTTTGGAAAAGCAAGTAAAAAGAGGGGCAGGAGAAAGTTTTTTTCGCTCTCTTGAAGTACATATAACACAACCTATGAACCACTATCCTTGGTTCATTTCTTAAAGTTGAGAAACACAAAAAATATTTTAATACACTATTTATCTAGTCTCTTCCTTGAACTACGACCTTGACGTGGTTGAAGGGCTTGTGCGTTCCAATGACCCCTAGAGCTGGACTGGCAGGAGCAAGTATTATTGCTCCTGGTAGGGTCACCCATGCCTGATAGGTCGAAGGGTAGGAGCCAGACGAAAGGTAGTTCCGTGATGGTGTCACGTTAAAAATACCGTTGAGTGGCGTGGGAATACCTATCAACTATCAATTCCTAGAATATTAAAGTCATTCACAGAGAATTAATTCCTGCCAACTACGGGACGCCGCCCACTAGGACGGGTGTCGTGCCCGGCATCGGGGGAGGAAAGGCCTCCGCGGTCGTCATCACACGAAATCCTTGCACAGCATCATCATCGGCGGAAAAAAGAGATAGGAGGGAGAAGAAGAAGAAAAAGAGAAAGTGGAGGAGGAAAACAGAGGTAAAAATAGGAACTTGGAACGTAAAGACCATTATGAGGGCCGGGAAGCTTGAAAATATTAAGCATGAAATGGAAAAAAGAAAAATAGATGCTTTGGGATTGTGCGAGGTGAGATGGAAGTATAGCGGGGACTATTGGAGTGATAGCTACAGGGTAATCTATAGTGGGGGAGATGAGAGTCAACGCAGCGTAGGCATGGTACTGAACACAAAATTGGGGCTGAGGGTGGTAAACATTGAACAGGTGAGCGACAGGATACTAGTGGTAGAAATAAAAGCACGCCCGCACGCACGCACGAATTTCGTACTGGTCCAGGTATAAATGCCTACTGGAGACCATAGGGAGGAAGAGGCAGAAGAGGAGTACGAACAAGTAGAAGAAATAATTAGACAAGTGCCGGGAAAGAAAAACCTGATAGTGATGAGTGACTGGAATGCAGTGGTGGGGGAAGGGAGGGACGGATTTGAAGTGGGAGGGATTGGGCTGGGAAGAAGAAATGATCGCGGTGAAAAGGCAGTTGAGTTTTGTAGAATAAATAAATTTGTAGTGACAAAAACTTGGTTTAAACATCACCCCAGGCGTAAATACACAAGGAAAATGCCGGGTGATACTGGGAGATACCAAATTGATTACATTGAGTAAGGCAGAGGTTTAGGAACAGTGTAAAAAAACTCTCGTAGCTATCCAGGGGCGGATGCGGACTCAGATCATAACTTAGTGATGATGAAGTGTGAAGTTAGATTCAAAAGGCTTTGTAAAGGTAGGAAGATTAGGAGGTGTAAACTTGAAGCATTGAAAGGGTTGAAAAGGAGGGAATGCCAAGAGCTGGTAGAAAAGAACATAGGTGAAGCACAGCGGATGGGAACAATAAAGAGAAGATGGGAGATAATAAAAACAGGCATCGTAGGAGCGGCAGAGAAAACAATAGGAACGGTGGAAAAGAAGAGGGTTAGGAAGCAGTGGGTAACGGAAGAAATTATTAAGAAACTGAAGGAGAGAAGGATATGGAAAAACGTCAACACCGACGTAGGCAAGAGGAAGTACAATGAATTGAATAATAAACTCCGGCGAGTGACCAATCGGGCAAAATAAAACTGGTGGAAGGGACAATGCGAGGAAGTGGAAAAGCTACAGGAGGAGGGGGAAGTGGGCGCTTTGTACGCCAATGTGAAAGGGATGGGGATGTTATCGGGTGGTAAGAGAGGGCAAACGATACCAAAGGTTAAGGAAAAAACAGGGAAGATATTAATCGAACAGGAAGATATCCAAGAAAGATGGAGAGAATACGTAGAGGAGCTATATGACAACGAGAATAGACCCTTTAGCCTAGATCTAGAGGATGAAGGAACAATAGATAAGGATAACCTAGGACCAGAGTTACTTGACAGCGAAATAGAGAGGGCATTAAGAGAGATGAAGGGTAGAAAAGCCGTGGGAACCGATAACCTACCTTCGGAGCTACTGAAGAATCTAGGTAGTAAGGGGAGAGAATCATTTTTCGAACTTATTCGCAGGATCAACGAGGAAGGAGTGTGGCCAGAGGATTTCGTGAAAACAGTATTAATACCTATCCTGAAGAAGAAGGAAGCTTCAGAATGCGAGGAGTATATAACAATCAGTTTAATTTCGTACGCGGGAAAATTCTTGCTTAGAATACTAAATAGAAGGTTGGAGAGCAGAGCAAACTTCTATTTAGGTGATGACCATTTTGGGTTCAGCAAGGGGAGTGCCACCAGAGACGCGATTGCGGTAATGAGGACACTTATAGGAAGAAACATCAGAAGAGTATAATCAGGATGTTTTCGCTTGCTTTGTGGATTTCGAAAAGGTGAGTGACAGGGTAAACTGGGAGAAACTAATGCAGATACTGGAGAAAATAGGAATAGATTGGAGTGATAGGAGACTCATCCGAAACTTATATACGGGGCAGAGGGCTCCGGTGAGAGTAGCTGAGGGTGAATCAGGGTGGGTAGTTATAGGTCGTGGGGTGCGGCAAGGGGGCCCGCTGTCGCCTTTGCTTTTTAACTTATATGCTGAGGAAATGGTAAGAGATGCATGGGATGAGATAGATGTGGGAATGAAAGTAGGAGGCCAGTGGATATAGTCAGTGAGATTCGCGGACGACCAGTTGTTGGTCAGTCGGTCATCGAAAGGATTGCAAACTTTAGTAGATGCACTGGAAATGCAGTGCGAGAAGTACGGGATGAAGATTAATAAGAAAACAAAAGTAATGAGATTATCTAGGACAAAGAAAGCGAGGCTGGTGATAAAGAGTAGGAAGTCACAAACTGGACCAAGTCGAACAATATAATTATGTATTTGGGTAGTACGCTAGAAGAAACATGACATAGTAGAAAAGACATTAGGAGGAGAATAGCGCTAGCGAAGGAAGTTTTCAATAATCGAAGGGAACTGGTGACGGGGAACTTAAGTAAGGATGTAAAAAAGAGGCTGGTGAAGACCTTGATATGTATTGTGGCGTTGTATGGAGCAGAAACGTATACCTTGAGAAAGGAAGACGTAAATAGGCTGAAGGCTTTCGAGATGTGGGTGTGGAGGAGGATGGAGAAGGTGCGTTGGACGGAAAGGAAGACAAATGAGGAAGTGATTGATATGGTGGGCGAGGAGAGGAAACTTATAGATGAGATTAGGGGAAGGCAGGATATGTGGCTGGAAGCGGTAGGGATGGTTTGCTGAAGGCCGTGATAGAGGGAAGGATGTTGGGTAGGTGGGGAAGGGGAAGAAAGAGATTAGGTTTTATGGACGGGATAAAGAAAGGTAGGACTTGTGCTGAGATGAAGAAAGAAATATTAGAGGTAGATAAGGCACGGCACGTGTAAGAGTTCGTTGGATATTCTCTGACTTTCATCATAACCTACCTCTAACCGTTAGATTACTCTATTGAATGAATGAATCAACAATCTTGGACGCTATTATCGAAGCACTTTTATTGTTTAGCGTACATCAACTCTGCTCCTGATCGGTTCTGAAACGCGATGCTTAAATCGTAGGGTCTAAATCGGATGGAAAGCAAGTGCGCAGTTCAATTGCGTAGTGAGCGGTGCACTAGAGCGAATAGAAAGCGTCCAATATGTTACCGGTCGGGTAATTATGCAATTAGGACGTAATCTTTCGAAATGTCAAACCGTATTTTCTTTTTCGTTCCTAATATTTGCAAAATGCCTAATAATACACCTATTTTTAATTACATATTAGGTTTTATGGACGGGATGAAGAAAGGTAGGACTTATGCTGAGATGAAGAAAGAAATATTAGAGGTAGATAAGACACGGCACGTGTAAGAGTCCGTTGGATATTCTCTCACTTTCATCATAACCTACCTCTAACCGGTAGATTACTATTAATGAATGAATGAATTTATCTAGTCTTCCATCGTTCCCAATTACCGAGGGAATATAGAGTTAATTATGGAGCCCTCTATAGGTCTTATCATATTACGCGGCTTTCCAATCACCCAAGAAACAAGTTCTTTCAGTTCCCCAAAACTACCATTGTTTCGAGCCAAGCGGTAAGTTGAATTATACTACGATGAAAAGTCAAGAGGAATAAATTAGAAGTGTAAAAATCGGAAGTGCTTATCTGTTAAAAGTAAATGTGATTTGTTATCAATCCACGTTTTTTAGCTAAAGCGTGGACAAATTTCCTCAATAACGTTAAAACAACATTTCATCGGTCAATAGAAATGAGTAAATCATCAGTAAATAAAAACATTATCATGACTTATTATTGGTTTAAAATGCTATGTATCACCACCTCACCACCTTAGAGGGAGTGTTTTTTCCTATGCTATTTACCTCTCACAGAAGAGAGCAACCATGGGTGACCCCTCTGAGAAAGTTTTGACACACAATTTCATTTAACTTCTTCATATTTTCGGGTTCTACCGCGTTGGTTGCTGTGGTGATTGCAACAGTTTCGCGGCTTTCTTTTTTCTTTGACCTGAAGACGCTGGCAGTAGTGCCAGCGAAACTGTTGTCATCACCACAGCAACCAACGCGGTAGAACCCGAAAATATGAAGAAGTTCATCTTAAACCATCGAGAAAATCTTTGCTCTTATACAATTTCATTGATAAGGATAAGATAAGGATAAAACGTCCAATTTAGAGTAGAAATAATTAAACGCTTTTTCTCGTTATAATTATGAGTGCATTATATAAAAACGGAATTTAAACTAATCAATTCCCATTTTAAGTGCTTACTTCCTCAATCTGTAACATCCAAGCACACTTTTACAACGAACTGGTATAAACTTACGGAATACCTACAACTCCAACTGATACTACAGGAACAAAACGGCGTAGGAAAAAGACAAACACACTTATAGTATACACTCTAAAAGTATAATCATGAATGGAAATGGAATCTAGCTCCAACGCTAAAAGGACGGTGGATGGTTAATGGAGGATAGGGGATCATATTCGTCAGGTCTGAGCGTAAACCAAGTCGATCTGATAAGTTACACACTTAACAGAAGCGATTTCCAAGCGAATAACACGCTGATATAGAGATATTGGCCCTGAACGCCACCGACACCAATTCCCATTTATCCTCGGCGAACCGGTTGATAAAAAAGAACAATCCGCGACACTACGGCCACCGAATCATTCGCGCCTGCTGATTCTGCGTGGGAATTCCAGCTGCGGAGAAAGGAAGAGCTGCCCGCCTACAAAAACACGAGTTGAAATTACAGATGAGTCTATTTGTTCGCAGAATGAAAGGCGTTTGTTTTCCCAAGCGTTTTTCCATTTCCCTCCCCTCACACATTGGTGGGCCACCCAAACTCTAAATCTTAAAACGCAGGAATTCTGTACACCAGCTCAATACAAAATTCGATTACACGTGAAAAGGTTTGCGGCGAGCAGATGAGGGCACAAGCAACATAAGCAATACATCGACGAGTCAATATTTTCTCTAACTTACCGCAAAACTGAATGCGACAGGGCTAACTACTTACGCACGTGAGCGGAGAAGGGTGAGCATTTGTTAACATTATCTTCGAGCGAGTGTACTGAGTGTTCAGAACAGATAACCTAGCATTCTATAATAAGATAGTACGAAATTTTCCTCTCAAAAAAACTGCTGGACTGAAAAACATCCGCACAAGAGCGACAACTCAATCGCTCCGATGAAAACTAAAACTGAAAATCTGTGCTAAAAACGCAAAAGCGCCGAAGTCAAGACTGATAATAATAGCAGAAAATGTATTTTAACTGAAAATCACTCAAGTTTTGAAAGCCATGGCAATCCAGAGGAAAATTTTCACGGTCCATGCTTTGATTAACCTAATGGGATCCACGAAATTACGAAGCTATGCCCACGAACAAGAAAAATATACTTCGACCTATTGCAAAAGAAAACTCTCTCCGCGCGTAAATAAAGCAGGTACTGCGCAATTGCTGTTTGTTCTCAGTTTACTGTTACTACGCAGCCCTACCACTATAAATAAAAAATGTATTGTGTTGACAACCACTCCACAGATATTTTTACTCGTGCTTCTTAAGGTATTTCAAAGATATCGAAAAATGAAGAGAATTTAGTTGCACTGTTACCATTTTTAACGTACTTCTCTGTAATGGCCTGTTCAGACTTGTACAATCGATAATGTTTCAAACGAAAAGTTGTGAATAAGTTTACTCTCTTTTAACGGTGCACCCGGCGGCGACTATCTACACATTGAGTCCATCACACAAAGCTGGGGTACCAGAAGCAACCAGTTGAGGACAGCGAAACGTAAAAGTAGAGTATACCAGAAAATTTCTCTTTTAAGTTTTAACTGCGGTTGAAAACTGTTGGCAGCCCGTGATAAACATAATCGATGGAAAAATAGTGAGGAAGAACTTGGACTGAACGTATTACCGTACGTATTGTTAACGTAGTAGACGCAAAGGAGGACATCAAGTCAGAACCCAGTAAACGATTAAGTTCTAATAGGCCTAAGGTCATCGATTCCTGGCAACGTACCGATGTTCAGGATTAACAAATAAACTTTCCGCAATATCATGCTAACCAGAGAACAGATACTTTCAAAATGCTCATAGGAGAACATTATTACGTAACTCATCAATGAAATCACTAGAACACTAAATTCATGAAACGTTTACTTAAATGGTTAGAAGGCATTTATGAAACTTCTCAAATTACGAATGAGAACAATTTATAGCCGAAGAAAAGCGGTAGCCCAGTTCTCGATGGATCGATGAAAATAGCGGAATAGATCACGATCTGCTGCCGGATAGAATAAGCCATTTCGACGCAATATTATGGGTGGCCACTGGATGATATGAAATTCACATGTGCATACGGACACACGCGGCAATGCGGTTGCTACGATGGCGCCACCGATGTCACAAAGGATATCTCCGCGTGTACAGGGCTTCAGTTCCAAGCATTTTCTCCATAATGGTTGGCTTCAAGCTAACTACACAGAGATGAATCTACGGAAGAATTTTCTGCTCACTAAGATAACCACTCGTCAAGGTGAACAGCGAAATAAAAAGGAGGAAGATGACGAGACTCTTCGCTCCACGCAGTGATAAGACGAGCATAGTTGCACTTGTAATGCGTCATGAAGGAGTGTGAAAAGGCCCGAATAACATATTTCACCACTTATCATCTCGGAAGATAAGTCAACTGAGTAAACATGGAGGCCGGCTGATACCGCGATAAGGTGTCTCACAGTCGAACAGAACGAATAGAAGCCCTTCCAATGATAAATTATGAACAGGTAAGCATCTTAGAAAGTATAAAATAATGATGAGCAACTGTAAAAATAAATATACCTCGCTTATAAAGCGTAGTTAAGCCAGAAGCCAAAAAGCCATCTCGGAGGGTAAAATAATAGTGTGTTCCTTGTGAGACAAGGCAAACTCTATGGTGCGATCACTTAAAATGACGGCGTTTTCCGGGTATTAATGAGAATACTACATTCTTTATTATCTCCATCGTCTCAGGCTCAACCTTGTGGAAGTTCATTTTATAAATGAAAAGGAAAACTTTGTTATATTCCACCAATTTATTCTCAGGTACAACTAGTTTCGACGCAGCGGCGTCATCTTCAGGTACGCCCGGTACCTGAAGATGACGCCGCTGCGTCGAAACTAGTTGTACCTGAGAATAAACTGGTGGAATATAACAAAGTTTTCCTTTTAACTTATACTACATTCTTTCTTTCGCAATAAGTAATGATAATCGAAAATTAATAGCACCTGCGATGAAATCGATCGAAACTTGCATTATTTGTGACATCTGTAGAAGATCGTCAGGTCTAATTCTTGCTTGGATCTTTAAAACAACTAAAATTTATTTCTTTATTACTCCCGTGGCTCTCTGTATTTTTTATATAGACAAATAGCAAAACTTCGAGTCATTGAAATTTCATTGATTCACCCAACGCCATGGTAAGGATAAGATTATAACCACTAAAATGGCTAAGACGTTTCCATCAAAAGAAAAATACACATACTTCGTAGATGGATGCTTGGATTAATCAACTAGGAAAATCAACATAAGCTTCCCAGATGTTCAAAACGGGTTAGTTAGACAAAAAAATTCATCTAAGCACTTTTTGCAATACCAGGTCATACGTCTACGAATTAATTAAAGTTCTCAGACTGTAAGCATAAAAGAAAATAATCACCATGACGGCCTGAATTAAGAATAATTTCTCTATTGATTGTCAATAGAAAAAGGTAAATACATGAGGAATCTCGTCCATTATTTCCTAACTCCATGGTCAAACTTTACATTGTAATTATTTGCAGCATTTTTCTGACGCTTTCTTCGATCTCTAAATCCCTTAAAGAAGATTAAAATGTTAATTATATTAACGCCTCATTCTAATGCAACAAACCAAGAAAAACAATGGACGGTGAAATTAGTATTTTACAAGACTCAAAGCATGTGTTCAACTACCAGCAGCATATGTTTCTCACTTATTTTATCGTGAAAATGATTTTTATCCCCACGTGCAGTTTTCACCTCACACGCTTGGAAATACGCCGAGAACCCACCGCGCGTGTTATCATTCGATTTCATGCGGTTGAGCAGGAAATACCGTTTTCAAGACGTCACGCAGTACCAGTTCTGGTTTTTACAACGGGGTGGTGGCCTACGCTACCCGGAGGAAAGCCGACGAGCTACGTGACCCTAATTATGTTTACCATTTAGTCTCGTCCTTTAAAGACGATAAACTAACGAGTTGGAGCAAAAATACTATTTTGCGAAACTGGCATAGACTAATTCATTTGGCTTGGGATTTGCACGAGGATTACCCATCTTAAGTGCCCAAAACAACAGAGCTACTCGGGTTAACCTCGTGGCGCACGAGTTAATCCAATGGACTGTGGCGCCATCCGCACGAATACGAGCGCTTATTGACAAAAATGCACGATATTTTTAGTGAATAACTCGTGCCATTAAATCCTTAAAGACAATAACAGTGGAAGTGGGCGCCTGAGTAGCATAATTAGCTTTAATGAGAATCCTGGCGCGGGGATCTGAGATACAGGGGATTTCCAGTCCGGGCGAAAGATTTCTTTTTTTTTACATTTCACCTATCCGTGTGTCTCCTTAGAGGGTGACTCCAGTTATGGTTCAAATACTCTGAGCTAGATTCAAATACTTTGGATAAGATTCAAATACATTGAACTAGATTCAAATACTTTTCACTGCAGATTCAAATACCTGAAAGACGTGATTATTGCCGTTGGTTCGAAAACCAATAATGCTTTCGCGAGTACAAATCAATGCTCGTGGTCCAGATTGCACTTCAGTTTGACGCGAGAAAGCTGACGGCTTGTTGTCCAAGGAGCTGCGGGTTGTCTCGCATGTTCTACAGCGCTGTATCCGAGGACCGTGCCTAGGTATAGGCATAGTAAAACTTGGTGGCCTCTCAGCGGAGAGTCTGAGACCACTGAAGTCGATGAGCAGGCAGAGGTACTAAAGGACTCTAGCGTGGACATCTTGAAGGACCCTCGGCCCCTAGTCCCACCTCTCCTACGCGCTTTCTTTCTGCGTGCTTTACGCTTTTCCCCCGTGAATGCCACCAAGTTTTGCTACACGTGTACTCCCGACAATAACAAATCTCAAGGACAAAAATCAAACAATAAACCTGTAATCTTATACTGACATAAGAGAAATTATAAGCTATCATAGATTTCTTCAGAGATAGTGATAAACTTCGGCGATAATTGCCGATACAACAGAAGGGGAACGCTCGCAAATAATATTTCATTAGTTCGTAGTCGGCAAAAGCATTATCACTCCGTTTTCAAACCACAGACTTCCATTATGGTAAACGAAGTCATCTGGCCCACACAGCTGAGAATAAAAATGCAACAGAAAAGAGCGCCTCGTTCATTATTGAGGTACAGTTTTTTCCAACGGCATTGAAAACCATTCATGATCATCCTAGGAATGGTGAAACATTTAAACAGGGAACATAGGTCATTATGAAAACAGAGAATGAATGAAAAAAATTGCAACGAGAGGAAATAATATGTAGAAAGGAGAAACAAAGATCAAGGAAAACGCATGAAGTGAGACCAGAACAAGGAAGAATGGGAAGCTGGAAATGGCCACTTTTTGTGGCGAGTAAAGATTAAAAGTATCAGTAATACTAATCTAGTCTAATTAGAAGTATTAATAATACTAAAAAATAAGCACGGGGTCAAAAAAATATCCTCCGAGTCACCCAAAAACTCACGAGGTCTTCAATTTTTAAGCAACCTTCGCCTAGCGAGGAGTCTCGAGCCACTTCCAACCTGGTCTTTCCATCAGTTGTTTACATTCTCTGTTCGTCCATAATAGTTTTTAACGAAGTGGGCGGATTTCCTATGTATTTTCATCTCGCGCATTTACGTCTTTCTCTGTGCAGAGTCCCAAATGCTCGCAGCGTACTCGAGGTCAAGGGCGGCCCCCGACAGGGGGTGTCAACAATATTACAAAGGACGGAAGTTAGTCTAACAACGCGTCTCGTGACATCTGACTCACTCGACAGATAATTGGCCTCCAACCAGACTATACCAAGCGTGAGTAGTTGAAAAGTAAAGTTTATCGTACTTGGATTGCTACGCTCCTCATAAAAATTTCACTGCAGGGCCCCAATATAGTTAAAATTACTGATTTTAAAAAATAAAGAAATCTACTTGTGGTCCACGCTCTCGATTGTTATATAACATTAACGGTTAATGAAATTGCTGTTTCTGTTTTTACGGGAAAGTGATGAAAAAATTTTGGAATATGTAATGAGCGCTAGGAAAATCAGTGACTAACACCTATATGCAAGATTTTGTTGCTTGAAATGAAGAGATGTACTCTTCTTTGGATTCCGAAATTACCTCCAAATTCCTATATCACCTCCGGTTTTTCAACAAATCACGAAAACGTGAAAATTAGAAAAGGCAATTCTTTAACGTTATTGCGTAAGTGAAATCTTTATATCGGGTAAAAGTTTTCTCGACGTGGACATAATTTGTTTAAGATTTTTCATATTCTAGTAAAATTAAATAGATAAAAACAAAACTATATTTCCAAAAAGGATGTCGTCAAGGTTTTCTACGTGCTCAAATGCGAGGAATGAGTGCGAAGTATACTAGCAAAGCAAGAAAACTTTTATTTCTTATGTTTTATTAATAAAGTAGGTATTAATTAGAATGCTTTTAGCATATTTTGAAAAAAACATTCAGAAGTCCGTATCACGTCAGTTTTTCTCATAAATCGCGAAAATGGGAAAATTAAATAATAAAATCGTTTTTTCAGTGGCATTAATGGAAGCAGTAGTAATGGAAGAACGTTCCTCAGAGGGGTGACATCAATTTATAAGGAATAGACACACATAAATATGTAGTAAATAATGAAAATGTAACTATAGAGGCGCTGGAATCCCATATATTTCTTGGTGGCAATGGGAGCATCTAGGCTCACTTTCTTCATGATCATTTAATCTGATGACTTACAAATAATATAGTATCATTTTCGTTATTTGCTATATATAAGTGTCTTCAATTACGCATATTCTTTATATTCAATATTAATTTCTAAATGCGCGGAAAAAATCCATTCCAATTTATAACTTTATTTACACCATAGTGAATAGTGCCATTCAGCATTACACATTTGCGCACGGGGAATATCGTGACTTTATGCGGATAAGATATAATACTTATCTATTAGCTATGTAAATGCGTGAATCAGTTCTTAAAAATTCATTCTGTTCCCCAAGAACATTTTCACAAGTTGTGAACATTTATATTATGCATCGACATAAAAAATGGATTTTTTTATTGTTTTCGTGAATTGCCAAAAATCGAACGTGATACAGAAATTTAAAGGTTATTTTCGGAATCTGCGGAGAAAATTTATTCCGAACCCCCACTTTTCTTCAAAATAACAGAAGAAAGTCGAAAATTTGCTGATTAGTGTTTTTGAAATAAATTACGGGCTAAATAGGATCAACTACAGTAAAAACTCCTTGATGAGTTAGAGACATGTTAAAAGACTGCTCTTGGCTTGATCCTAAATAATTTCCCGAAATAGCAAAGGTGGGCTTTCCCACCAACATGTGCGCCATTCCCGATTTGTGTGAAGTAGAAAGAAGTTCTCTACTTATAGAACTGAAACAGTTTGAAGAACAGTAAGAAATTTTTACCAAGACAGAAAAAGTTAAATATGATGAGGGAGAAGACATGCCTAACATGAGAAATTTTGAAAAGTCAGTGAAGATGATGAAGTTAACTTTGAAGAAGAGGAAAAAAAGGAGTTCATTCATTGCACCCAAAATAGAAAATGCTACAAATGTTTGGCCTGTGCTTTCCCCATTGTCTATGAACTGTCTCAATCTGGGTTTTTTTTTCTTGTACACAGCACCATCATAGCTGGTGTTGTTGTTTTGATTTGAGGAAAAGGGGAATAGGAAGACCACGAATGAGATGGAGTGACAATTTCACCATCGACTGAGAGTTAAACACATGACGACGAAGAAAGAGAGACAATACTCGAGAGGCAATAATGGCTGATTTCTTTATTTCTTGGGTTTGTTGTCACCCATCATTGCACTCGGAAAACATGTGAAAGAGTATTTTCTAAATTAAAAATTGTCAAGGACAGACTTAGATCAACACTGACTCAAGATACTCTGTCCAATTTACTTCTAATGAATGTGGTACAAGATTTGTTTTTCAATTTTGATAAAGACATTATCATTGATAAATTAGCAAATACTAGTTCGGAGCTAAGGAAAAAGTTATTGATTTAATTGTTAATTGGTGCACAAGATATTTTTCCAGGATGATAATTCAAAAAATATTTTTTCCAACTAAATACTGTATTTAATTTATTTTTGGTAATTATTTAGGTTTTACAGAATAAACATCATTATGATTTATGTAACTATGTATTGGTTTGGTGATTTGGCGATTTTTCAGAACGACGAGTTTGTTAAAAAAACAGAAATTCAGGGAATTAAAATCAAGTGCTTTTGAAGTTTCTTTTCTTCTTGAGTTATTTATATTTATATTTATGTCTGTTTTTTTACTGTATTCTATGTCAAATTGTACTGTAAGTACAGTTCGTATAATCAATTAAATGATTATGCCTAGTTGTAGAACTATTTATTAGTGCCCTCTCTACCTGATATACATGAAGTATTAGGTTTTCAAGGTTTTCATAATAAACATAACGTCCAAGTTTTGAAAAAAATTCCTACTTTACGCCAGGCCCGAAATTACAAGTACGCTATTGGGCCTGCACTACAAAAAAATAAACTGATGTTCCAGTATTGCGGTGCGGGCGCATAATAAAATAATAACTTTCGTGGATTAATACGATCAGTTGATTGGTGCGCACTAAATCGGAAAAACTCAAGCAGCGGCAGCAAGAGAGAGGGTGTGGCGCATGTGCCACCACTTGCAAGATCGTTTTGCTATTTGAACTGTCTCCACCGTTTCCACCCTCTCAACGAAGCGCTATTTACGCCCGCTCGATTGATTTTTGGTAGGTACTTATTAGTTTAATAGTCTCCATATTGTGTAGTTATAAATAGTTCACTCATTTATCGAGGGAACAGTAGATGCGCGGGTATTTGGAAACCACTTTGTCGCGCTGCCTCTTACAGACCCATGTTAAATATTTATAAATACATATCAAATATATTTCGCAATAAAACAAACATATTTTGTTTGCGAGTTCTTCTGGTGTCCAAAAAGCACGGATAACAGCGCTTCTTTTCTTGCAACAACAGCCCCCCCAAATGTACCCACCCAAACATTTTTCTAGCTAAGGCCTTGCCATTCACCATAAAATAAGGGGCCCCAAATTCATTTCCAGCCGAGGGTCCCCGATGATGCCAGACCGTCCCTGCTCGAGATGTAGCCTAAGCAGAGCTAAGTAGCATCTCCCTTTCACTTTTTCGTCCGAGGATCTTCCTTCTATTTTCTTGATAAGTCCTAGTATCTTAAGGTGGTTGGAGCGTTTTTGTTAATGCACAAATTTGCGTGAAACTTT
The DNA here is from genome assembly GCA_963573305.1 of Pyrrhosoma nymphula. NCBI lineage: Eukaryota > Metazoa > Arthropoda > Insecta > Odonata > Coenagrionidae > Pyrrhosoma > Pyrrhosoma nymphula. The sequence goes on along the minus strand of OY754335.1, from coordinate 67,886,695 downwards.
TCATACGTGTTCCCATCATATCGTGTTCTTATAAAAAAAGTGAAAAAACTAAATCATACCGATTTGGTTTATTGGCATTTTAATTCTATTTTAATACGTAACCTTATAGCACATGATAAATATATTTCGTAACCATTCGATTACATATGCACAGATTTTCTTCTAAACGCGAAATAATAAATGTTATATTATTATAATTGTAGCTAGCAAATGTCAAGGAGTCCCGCTGAGTCCAATATTAAAATAAACATATTTCAACATAATGTCTGTTTAATTTCGATTATCGCGGCGATAACTCTTAGTCATAACATGCCATAATTAGGGGAAAAAACTACAATATATTCTTATCATATTCATATATTATATCATTACAATTACCGTTTCTATGGTGAGCTCCAACACATAAACAGATGCACTTAAAAGAAATGAATTCTAAGATTTTTTAACTAAAAAAATGATTAAAATGTGCTCTCGATGACCCACAATTACCTATTCAGCCACCTTATATTCAGCGCAGCAAATGCTTCGAATATATTTTCCCCATGTTATGTAGGAACTTCCTACGGAAGTAATGGTGATTCCACGTGTTTGACTTCATCTGATACATGTATAATTATTTCCCCCACTTTAAAAATACTGGTGTTGTTGTTTTGATTTGAGGAAAAGGGGAATAGGAAGACCTCGTATAAGTTGGAGTGACAATTTCACCATCGACTGAGAGTTAACACATGACGACGAAGAAAGATACACAATACTCGAGAGGCAATAATGGCTGATTTAGAGTAATTGTACCTGAAGCTTATTGGAGTATCCGGAAAAGGTCATTCCAAAGTAGTAACCGCTGGAGCGGGATGGGATGGAGCCGAGCATACATTAACCCGCTCCTTGCTTTTATGGGTTAGTGCATGGGGAGCTGAGTAAGACCGAAAATTTGTCCGAAAGAGCTTGGATTCAAATGTCAACTTAGTATGTTGAATGTTCTTTCAGTCAATTGCTTAAAGTTAAGTGAAATGATGACGGAATTCGACCAAGTTACTGTCGATACTATTATTTTTATAAACTTAAGTCAATATCAGAAGTTGTCAATCCTAAGATCGGTTTACTGCAGCTCTCCACTCCACTCTTCCACCAGCTAACCGCTTCATTCCTACGTAGTTCTTCACTTTGACGTCCTTTATTTCACTGCCAGGTGTATTCATTGCTGGGTCTTCCCCTGCAATTCTTCCCATTCATTTCTCCTTCCATTAGTGTTTTCAATGGGCTATTAAGTCTTCTCAAAATTCTCTCGGGCTTCCCACTGGGTCAGAAGGTCCATAATGGCCGACGTTTAGACACTCGACTCGAACATCGTCCCACAGCTATTAAGTCGCAAAATTGTTCAAAAAGTTAGCCTATTCTTCTTCTTACAGTTTTCATTCTACGTCTTTTCTCTCCAACTTTTCACGGGACTTCTTCCTTTTGTTTCTCTCTGTCCATTTGATGTTCATAATTCTTCCGCATCTCCATTGCCTACAATCTCTTTTGTTCTGCAGCTGTAATTTTCCAAGCTTCACTGCCATATGAGAGCATACTCCAAATATGTTTTAATGAGGTGCTTCCGTACTTCCACACTTGTGTTACTAGCTGTTAGTCTCTCCTCTTCTGGTAGAATTCCTACCATGCCTGGACTTTTCTGCTCACAATAGGTCATTCTATGTACGTACACTGAAATTTCATGATGAGGCAGAACTCTAAATCAAATTTTATTAGTGGCCAATATTCCATAATCTGTCCTTGATGACAGTAGTTCTTTGTGTAAGAGGGTGCGTGTGCCATCATGTGAATCTTCATACTACCGCAATTTTCAGTCCTCATGGGGCCAGACGACACTCCTCTACGCCCGGCACTGCCCTTACTTAACGCGTCCCCCCCATCCCCAACCCCCTCAGCCGCGAGCAGCACCGCAAGAAAAGCACCCCTTTTCAGCCGCATTCTTCGCCAATCTAGTCACCGCCCCACGGCCACTGGCAACGGATCTTTTCGGGCGGCCGGCCGAGAGAGTCGGAGGACGGGGCGAAAGACTCTTCGGAGATTGTGGGAAACGAAAGAAGGAGAAGACAAGAGGGGAAAATAAAGACCTAAAGACAGAGAGAAAGAAAAAGTCGAGACGGGAGAGAAAACTCTATAGCGGCGTGCCTCGAGCCCGGCAGCGTAGGAGGAGGCAACGACCTCTTCTTCTCCTCCTCCGACTCTTCCTGACTCCCGCACTCCCAGGCGCTCGGCGGAGGAATTCCGAACTGTGGCCGCCGCCGCATTGAGAGGAGCCAGCGGTACGGCCGAGGGAACACAACACACCTTCCGACTCCACCTCTCCGCCACCCCGACTCCCAGGAGAGCCCACCTTCCCCCTTCTTCCCCTCTCGCTGATACACCGGCTCTCTTGCGTGTGTGTACGTGAGATAGAGAGAGCGGACGATTGGAAGCCGGTAACGGTATGGTTCGGCTTCAAACTTGTGGAATAGGATCGATTATTCCTCTCTCCGCCGACGACGTCTTCGCAGCCCATTGTTTAACTAGCGAAACTGGCCTCCGAAAGGGCTCGATGGGGTGGGAAGCCAACATCGCACGGGGAAGCCAAACGTTCTCTTCCGAGTCAATGTTCCTCGGGATTCCCTCCGAGTAAGGCGCATCCAGACTTTTCGATTAAAAATAAGGTTCTTCGCCTTCTTCAGTGGAATAGATGAATAGATGGGCGTTGTAAAGGGATAAATGATGAGTATGAGTATATTATAAGCGTAAAGATGGAATACTCCGACGAAATACTTCATCGTAAGGATGGAAAAAAGGGCGATATTATGTAGCAAAAGGTATTAAGTAATACCTGTTTCATTTTATCAATCCATTACGACCAGATAGAACTTCTAAGCGGCAAAACCGAAGGTACCGGTACTTAAACTCACCCATTCCTAACCAGTAGAGATGACACGGGGATTGGATAGGTATGGTGGCCAGAGAACTTTTAATCCATAACTAAATGATGGGTTCGAATCCCGGTAAAGGCGAAGATAATTCAGTGGAATCCCTATTCCAACTAGGAGCCATGTGTAGGAGACTACAAGTACAATACTCTGTCCATACGCGAATGAATTCCGGGCCATTACCGCTTCCGATAAAAAGAATAAAGACTGCTACTCAAAATGTAACAATTTATTTTTTCTAATCAAATCAAAACAGCTCGGAAGACGAAGTTTTTCCTAAATCGGTGCGCCATTGTGGGCTTCGTTTATTTTTTTTCTTGTTGTGTACTGCTATCTTTGTTGTATATTTTATGTATCGTACAATGGAAAATAAACAACATTTACACCTGAAGTCGGTTTGGACGTAAAAATGTGGATCCTTTGATGCCTTTCGTGATGAGATGACTAATGCTGACGCGAGTTATCAACCATGATTAATATTTTTTTACAAAATCTAACTATCTGACCTCAATGGCGCAAATGACCTCAGTTTTCTGTCGCCAAATAACTACTGCTACACGGGAGTCGGACGTGAAGACCGTGCGAGGCGCAACGTAAATCAGCCATATGTTTTCGTGTTCAATTCAATCCCGAGCAGTATCACTCCAATCGTTCGAAGATTAAACTGTGAACGGTGTTAAACCTTAAGTGGCTTTCGCTCCAACACACCCGGAGAAATAACTATCAATGACCGCTGATGTCGTAAACGCCATTACCGTAGCCCTGAAAAGGCGACCCAAATTCTTCACGTTGTTTACTTCGCGGCTGTCGATTTTTTCAAGTGCTTCGAAAAGTAGGTATGAATGAAAAAAGTATTGACGCGCTTTCCAGCGATATACATTGCTTAAATAAAGAAGCGGCGAAGATAAAAAATACTCGAATCAATCACATGAGGTCCGAAGTCTCCCACACAGTAGATTATATATCGCCCAAAGACTCGACGAAGTGGATGAATTCATCCCCATTTCTTGCCCAAAGAAATAAAAGGTACACAGCCTCAACGTGGATCAGACATTCGAATTAACCAGGCATTAAAAGGATGAGGATTATGAAAAGCTATTTAAGAAGAATTTTTTCGCAACATGTCAAAAGTGAACTTCTGAAAATTACATTTATCTAAAATAACAAATTTCAACAAATAAAAAAGGCACAACCAATTATAATTTATCCTAGGTTTAGAAACAAATTATATACTATTCAAGTATCATGCAAGCTCATAGGTGCCTTCACGGAGATGATCCTTAAACGAAGCAGAATTAAATGACAGAACATCCTAAATCCCAATTAAGTTTGAATTAATCATTTTCTCACAGAGCTCTAACATAATAATTTCCTAAACATTTACTCTTATGAATTATAAGGTAAAATCTAAGCACGCAAATTTAAGACAGTAAATAATTATAAAACACTGGAGTATTAAATTAGCACAAAACGGGGCATATAAGAAATACCACTATTACCATAACTTCTACGTAAAGCTAAACAATCATATAAAATAAGAAACATCGTTAACAAATTAATAGAATTAGCATATAAGCATTTCGGTAAACATTATTGTTCCACTACTACAACCACAAATATAGCATCTATTTTAGATATAACTCAATTATCTAATAACCCCGTAGCAACATGCGTGGACTAAAGTGCACCGAATGATAAGGTTATATCACTTCGTCTATCCCAAGACCTTAATCATACGACAAACACGACATCCACGATTTGCACAAGACGATCCGGCGACCTTTATACCGCGCAATATTCAGAATTAAAATAATGCCATCATTTTTGTATCCCGCCATTCGCCTTTTCAAGTTGAACCCAGGGTCAAATCCAATCACTGAACACATTCATACCAACCACGCCATTCCCTTTGGAGTTAGGCACAGTCAGAGAACTTAGCCATTTATCCTTCAGGTTTCCATGATTTTTAATAATTTGCTTATCATTACTTTCTGAGTCTATTGCGATTGTTTGCTTATTCACAACTTTTCACTTCTCTTCCTGGATGCGCCTTCAGGTAGAAGTCCCGAAGACGCCTCCAGGAAGAGAGGTGAAAGTGTGAAACATTGTGCATAGACAACAAAACAAGATGGGCCCCAAAAGTAATAAAAAGCAAACTCAATTATTTATTCATTCGTTTACTATCAACTCGATAACTTCCTCTAGTCCTTTGCAATGAGCGTGCTATAACAAACATAATCGGACATTTATACACAACCATGTCCTGGTTGTTTCAAAATTCATGTCGGCGGGAATCGAACCCGTGACCGTTGGGTTGGCAGGTGAGGACTTTCCCTCACCGCTACTTATGCTGACAAACTATTGTTAGGCCTTAAAAACTGAATCTCTTTTAATAATTTCATCCATGATGCCCTATCCTCCATACCTCTTTTGCTTCTGGTGCATTCACGCATTGCTTCAAACATGCTCTCCTATTTTTTGAGATTCCTAATATTCCTCCTCTTTAAGAGTCTCTCCCACCAAATCCACCCATAACTTTCTTGGTCTACCCGTTCCTCTCGCACCATTCACTCCACTATCATATATCTGTTTCGTTATTCGACTTTCTCCCATTCTCTCGACATGGCCAAAATAACGAAGCACACTCCTTTCATATACGTCCATTACTGGAGCAGCCAACCCACATTCTTTCACCACCCACTCATTCCTATCCCTATCCGTCCTACTTCAGCCGCAAACACTTCTCAGGTACCCCAATCCCGATGCATTTAGCCTACTCTTATGCTCATCCTGACATACCCACAATGCCCTATCATTGCAAACCACTTTCGCTTCTTTTACATTCAAGCATTGCTTCAAACACGCTCTCCTGTTCCAGACACTCAATATTCTTCCTCATTAGAATCTCTTCCACCAAATTCACCCATGACTTTCTTGGTTTACCCCTACCTCGCACACCATTCGCTCCACTGTCATATATCTGTGTCACTATTCGACTCAAAGCCATACTCTCAACGAATTTAACTTAGCAATTTTTTCAGTAATAGCTAATTATGTAGCTAGGTTTTTTCATTACCATTAAATCTATCCAGTAATTCCATGATTCTATTTTTATAAAATCACACAATAATTATAATAACGCTGAAAAAATAACTTCAAGCTGACAGAAATCCTTCCACAGTTTCTTCGATCTTTTAGCCCCTCCATAACTTTTTGCCATGAATAAACTCAGCGCACAGTGTACCAACTCGTGAAGCAATCGGCGTGCAGAAGAGATATTACGCCGAGACGAACCACCAACTCATTCACCGCACACTCAGCTTAATGAGTGAAAAACCTCCTTCGCGTACTCACCATACCAAAAGATGAGGGGGGAAAAGCTAACGTCTTTTGGTATGCAAATCCTCACGTCTAGACAAAAGCAGGGACCGATTTTTTCCTCCACGCAAGAACTCCGCGAGAGAGGCCCCAAGTCGGCACGTCTGAAGAAAAAGGACGATTACAAATGTTCACATATTTTTTAGGTTGGATTCCGCCTCCGGCTTCGGCTGTGGTATCCTTCGCAATTAAGTCAAACTTTCGCACACGACAGAGAATTCCATATTTCTTCTCATCACGAAGACCACGGAAATTCCACGGTCTAAAACAATAGCCAGAGTTAACTTTTCCCCAACCGCTTGTTTAAATAATATTTATTTAGTCAATAAGTCTAGTTTTTTTAAATAATTGATGTTATTTACTCCACTAGCCGAAGTTTCACGAAACTTTATTTTACCCCCTCTATTATTCTAGAAACCACACAACAACAACCACATTATACATACACCCAATCTAAGAACAAGTACCAACACAAGAAACTAGTAACAAGCACTCCTCGAGTCCCGAGGAAGCGAAAAAAATATTACGAGACGTCGTATGATGGAGTAAAAAAATCTATTATTAAAAAAAAGACCTATCGTCTCCCGACAAGATGCTTTAGTAAAACAATCTCATTTTTAGAACGTAAAATTGGGGAACCAACCCTCTACCCCGTAAGTGGACGAATTCGTCTATTTCTTCTAAATTGTAAATATAGCATAATTACCCAACTCAAATCCCAAATCCCTTTATTTCTCGGTTCCGAGATGATAAAAAATAGCAAAACTTTTTAACGCATTCATTAATGAGATTGTTCTACAAATGAGATTGTTTTATTAAAGCATCTTGTCGGGAGACGATAGGTCTTTTTTTTAGTGATAGATTTTTTTACTCCATCATACGACGTCTCGTAATATTTTTTTCGCTTCCTCGGGACTCGAGGAGTGCTTGTTACTAGTTTCTTGTGTTGGCCAGAAAACTGCAAAATGATTTTTATATTTCTAACCATGTATTCATTCGCATGATTCATTAAACCTTGTAGTTAAAAAAAAACACTTGCAGAAAAGAATAGTGAATTCTCTGGTGAAAATTCACTCCCCACCACACACCCTTGAGGTACCTTGCAGTATAATACGTAGATGTATTTTAAACCAAGTCTCCGCGCAGATGATGAGCCCGGACAAAAATACGAGGACCAGGAGCATTGGAATTCGAAGAATGCACGTTTAATCAACCCAGGACGCAAAACGAGGAGTAAATCTCTTTTTTTTTCCTGCCTCTACTTTCCTCGAGTGTACCTACAGCGGTGCTTGGCTCCGGGCAGGGGGAGTGGGCTAACGGGCTTCCAGTTCCAATGGAACGCAACGAACGCAGGAAGAAGGAAGATTGAGCACACGCTCGTAGCATTTCATTTTTTTTTAAGTGGACAGCACGAAGAGTTGAAGACCAAACAAGGAGTATACAGTACTCCATGATACCGAATAAGACGGCATGTTACATAAGCATTTACTACATAAATGCATAACATTCGAGTACAGTAAGCCTGTCCATTGGAACCACATGCTCTATAATGGACGAGAGTGACGAGTACTTCCACGTTTCTTATATTTTATCCCAGCACAAAACCACCGAGCATCATATTTTAAAGAATGAAAAGCTCTAATCGCACAATTATAGCAGATGGAGAAAGTAACGCTAAGCGAGCAAGGGTGTGGTTCGAGAGAGAATGACGAAGAAAACAGACTTTTCGGCATGCCATACCATCGCTAAAATACTACGTGAGTACTGAACGAATTAGCAAACTGGATATATATGTACCAAAGTGTTACAAATACGTGGTCCACGCCAAATTACAGACATCACAATGGTGTGTGGTAAATGACTTTATATCGCCAAATTCAAATAAAAATGCGCCTGAAAATTAAAAAACAGTTTACTTTTAACGCGTTTAACAGCATTGAAGAAACGACACAGAACAAGCTAATTACTCACTGGCAAAGTCTTATTGAATTCTATTAATAGTAACTTTTCCGCATAGCCCACAGCTCGGGCAAAATACAGGACAGATTGTGGTATAAAATACATTTTATAAATACGTCAAAAAGGAATACATAATGAAGACGTACCGGAATATACACCAAATAACGAACACGAAACAGCATAGATGGGAATCAATTGCAATTTCTGGCCCACCATTTAGGTTTTCAAGCAGAGCAATTGCTTTTATAATAAGTTTCTGTGCCACCTAGGTGAAACTAAGTTCAAAAGGAAGAATTAAACTATTTGCCAGGAGCTATTGTACGCACATCCCCCTGCCAAGACGTCGTGAAACAAGAAAATCCCATACAAAAAAGACTGACATCTAGCGAGAGATCCTTCTTATTATCCCCGTCGAGGTCCCGCTGCGTTGTCGAGTCGAGTGAACTTCTGACTCACAGCCACGTTCCAACGACCCTCACCGCCTTGCGAGGTCGCTATCCGCAAAAATGAAGCAACAGAGAGACTTGAACGTGGAGGAGAGCCCGAGGGCAACTCACGAGTTCAGCCAAATCGTCCTCAGCGTCGCCCTTTACCATCCAACAAAGGACTTAGCGAGAAGGAGAGTTTCAGAAGGGGTTACGAGCAAAAAAAAGAATGACGATGATGGGAAAGTAATAGACAACCCATGGGAAACACTGAGACCGGGGGGAGGGGTGAGGGGGTGTGGCTCACCTAGGACTGACCACCAACAATGAGCGGGTTACCGCAACTTTCTCCGATGGGGAAGGAAAGCGACGTAATTTCATAACCGCCCACACAATACACTTGTTCCTGCGCAAGGACCCCGGCGTACAACGACCTTTTATGAATCTCTCCGCCCTCTTAACTTACTTCATTACTCCTGGCCTTACATGCAGCCTTCGTGTTAGATACTAGCGGATATAAAACTACGAGAATTGAAATACTATTTTTCACGAAATAAAGACATTTTTTCGAAGCTGTTTCGACGATTTTCATTTACATCCTAACACGATTGTTATTCAAGGGAATCACCTCGCGATCGTCTGATTCGTGAAACTCTAGCCTGAATCACTGCCAGATGCTCACAAATGCATAACTAACGCATTCTAATTTCAAAGTTTTATAAGTTTTTATTTTTTAAAAGATCGTGGGATAGCGATGCAAGGAGCTAAATTTGAATTACAAGAAAGGCTAAAGGCGATATTAGAGGGAGAAGGGAGACGTACAGAACTACGAGTTTGAGATTCAAAAAGAAACAGTATAAGAGAATGGGATACAAGTAATACTAAGAGAAATGAGGGAAGAACAAAAGAGAAGAGATGAAGAACAAAAGAGATGAGATGAAGAACAGAAAAAGAGGGATGAAGAGCAAAGAAAAATAGATATGGAACAGCAGAAATGGTTGAGAGAGATGATAGCAAGTATAAAGGAAAATGCCGGTAGCATGAGGGTTGAGTGGAGAGAGGACCTAGAAACCCATGAGATAGAGAAAGAAGAACGAGGATCAACGGGAACACCAACATCCATGGTCCAATTGAAGGTGCCTAGTTTCGATGGACGGAGCAGCTCGAGACCAAATCGGGACATCAAGTATCTAAAAGAATACGGGAAGATGTACCAGCGACCCGGAGCAGCCATGGTAAAAATAATCAAAGAAGTGCATCCATTTTTATTGGAGAGAAAAAAAACAGCGTAAAAAACTCTTTAGAATCCCCGGAAAATCATATGAAGCTAATGGGAACTTGATAAGAAAAGGGAAAGTTATAAGTTATGTTACAGTTTGTTTGTTCATTTAAGTGATTTAGTGTTATATTTATATTGATAATAATGTTAGTATACCGGCACGTCAAGCCGAAGGCGTTGGGGCAACACCTAGCAAATCAAAATGTCTTTCGAAGGCTTTGAAAAGGACACTTTCATCATAATTTCAGTCTCTTTTTCAATGGGGCTATTGTAACGCTTTCGAGTTCAAGAGACGTCGCAACATTCGCGAGTTCAAGAGCCGTCGCCAAGGATGAAAAGTGTGTGTGTATAAAAATTATTATGAGTCATATTTTATGAAATTGACAATAATTTTATTTTTCAAGGATGTAACTTCGGCGAATGGCTACGTGGAACCAGGGACTACCTAGTATCTATCTCGCCCCAAGTGAAACCGTTCACCTATCCATTTGAGATGTCAACGCGTACCAGGGGTTGCGATGCAGAAGGAGACGACATGTAAGGCGGCAAACAGGCGGTCATGGTACTAACACATAGGTAGGCCGTTGCGCATCTCGGTCATCTATCGATACCTCTGTGCTGCGATAGTATCGACTGTGTGACGTAGCGTGGAGGACAGAGGTAGAGAATTCCGTGGTTTGAGCGTTGTGGATCATTGTGGATTTTGCTTTGTGATCAGCTCTTCGGAGTAATTCCTATTCCCTGAGGAAAAGTATCTTCCGTGAAGATGTCTTCCTGCGCTGTATTTGCAACAACAGCCGCAGAAATGGCGAGGGGAAATTGAATTTTTTTCGTTTTCCTCAAGAAACTTCTATGAAAATGAAGTGGGTTCGAGCATGCCGACGAAAGGACGACTTTATGCATTGCGTACTGCCTTCAGTGTTCTTTTAATCATTTGCAATGAAATATTGCTATAGTTTCCATCAATATTTTATAATAAGGGTTTAATTCTGCGAATTGAAGAACTCAGTATCAAAACAACGAAGATGGTCACCCGATATTAATATCACGGTGACATGAAAATTTAATAATTGCTATGAAAAATGATATGTGGTGCTTGCAACAGGCCTGATTATGATCTGGACGAAATGTTTTAAGTTTTTAAACGTTTAAAAAAAAACAAGTTCTTTGGATTATGACTTTACAACGATGTGTAAAAAAATGTTTGCAAAGGAACGTAGGAAAACGAAAAAAAATTCTTACCACACAGCAGATCTGAACCGGCTGCCTCCACTCACTCACTTCATCGGGAGTCGGACACGCTACCCACTCGCCCAACATACCTTGTTAAGGAATGAGTATTTGTACAAATATAGAGCTAATATATTCAATCGGCGGTGAGGAATGAATGATTTACTGTGAATACAAGTATGATTATTTCAATAAACAGGTCCAAAGAGAGATCATTGCCCTAAGATCTGTTCTGCGTTTCTGCATTTGGTAGTATCTCCCATAGTTTTTAGCCTACAACTTTGATGAAAGCAGTAGTGTTGATATCGTTACGAACATTTTTCTGCCGTCCATCCTGAAGTCAAAATATGGCCAGATATGTTGTACTCGTTGTACTGCAGCCCTGAATAAACAATTCAAGGTCTGGTTAGATCTATTTAGGTTAATCCTACGAGATTTCGATGTTTTCATATTGCAAAACTTCCAAGATAGTTTTAACCAAATGACCATTCCACGTCTGCCAAAGTATGTGCAATGTACTATCGTGCCTACAGAGATATTTATTTCCAAAAACATTGATATGACTTTCCTTGCCTTCATTATATGTTATTATGAGTTTTTTTTAGCGAAGTGAGGTGAATTCAATATCAAAACAACCAAGATGGACGTACTGGCTCCTATCATACGATCATTCACGGGATCATGCGAGTAAAAATAGAACATGTTCTAATTTTCATCGCATGATCATGCGCACGACCAAGAATTCGCCGAATTTCCAGCTTCGTATGCCCGTGAAATCAGGATAAAAGCGAAGAATGTGCATATCAATTGCTTCATCTATTTTAATGATGTCTAAAGAATTTTAAATTCTAAAATATCGTATCTGCCTTCTTTTGAAATTGATATTTCAATGCCGACTGTGAATGTAGCACTCACTCAGTTTCTTCTTTATACTGTAAGTTAGCGACAATCTCACTCACCGTACTACTTCTTGAACACAAGCTTTGTGTTTTCATGCTCTCTTGAGTTCTAAAAGCCGTTTTATCACTCAAGGTAAAATAACAGCATAATTCTCAGCGTTATCAAAGTAACATAACATCTCCTAATGTCAAATAAGTGGTCATTAAGGGAACTCCATCGGCACCCGTTGGTATCTGGCGAATTCGTTTCGTTCAACGAACAACACATCATATTGAACATCAACGATGTTCAATGTTTTTTTAAGTTGTCATGCGATGACAGTTAAGTGATTTACTAGGTATTTTGCATGTGTTAAGAAGTTCCAAAAAGTGGTTTGGTTGACATCACCGGTTAAGTGGAAAATCCCAGTTCCTTTTCAAATGCTCCGCCGCTGCTTGTCCTCCAGCGTACGTCACAGCGTTGGATGCGCAGAACGGACGCATTTTCGTTCACGGGAGCGACCTACCCAATGTATTAGTACCATGCAGGCGGTCATCAGCGACAATACGCGCCGGACGGCCTCTCCCCAAGACCACATGTAAGGACGAGAGTCGTTCTCACATCACGCATGCACGAACACGGTGTCGGTCGGTGAAGGGAACAGGACACGCGTTCGTAGTCACACACCCATCTGCCGTGCTCAACGCGCCGTGCCTAGCAATGCGCTTAGCGCCTCGAGATGACGCCGCTACCCCAGGAGGGACAAGTGGTTGGGAATGCAATAACCTCCAGAAATGCATGAAGCAGTATTCTACCGGGAAGGGTAGGTTTCGATGGACCGTTTCTACTCTCGTTTTCCGTCTCAAGATATTTCTCGACCACCACGATTTTCTCTTCATCTCAACACACCCCTCATCTAAATGCCAATCCTTTTCCTTTAACACCAACGTGTGGAAATCACGATGAAAAAGTTCCTTGAATTCAACCAGGATTCAAACCCGGAGGATTGCCAATGTGTGGGGGAGTCATCATAACAAGCTACCTGAATTCCATGGCAGATTTATCGGTTAGGTCCATTATTTTTTTCATGGTGAATGTCCATACTTCTTGCACCTTCCTGTACCCGTGCATAGCATTTCATTCACGTACAATTCGAAATTAATAACTTTTAATCCTTTCCTTCATCTTTCCCCGCTTTCCTGGCGTCCTTCTCTCAATACTTTCTTGGTTACACAATCGTCACCAATTGCAAGCCCCATCCACCTTCTCTGCCTCCTAGCATTTTCCTCTAGTAAATCCATTTCCGATCTACCGGGACAAACAAAATAAGTACAAAGTCTTCTTTAATATTCATTTCCGTCCAACAAAACCTTCTCCTTCCTCTTCCACACATTAATCTAACGCCTCCAAAATATGCCAATCTTCTTTTCACATGGTGCAAGTTTTACATCCAGGTAACGCCAAACAACATATCAAGCCGTTAACTAACTCCTTATTAGCAAACTTGCTCAGGCTTCTTGCCATCAGTGATCTACTTCGGGAAGCATTACCGAATGGTAAAATCAATCTAATCACAAATTTTTCAGGTAATATAGTAATCAAAGTGTAAGAGCGCCAAAGGAAAACCACTACCCATTGGCATAATTCGGCCATCTTTAATATAGCATTTTAAATAAAACAAAGTTGGTAAATTTCCACACAGTATATTATCAACCACAATATCAATATACTGTGGTTGATAATATACTGCGTGGAAATTTACCAACTTTGTTTTATTTAAAATGGACATTTCGTATTTCCACAATGTCAAGCCTGATACGCTTCTATATTTAATTTAGCAACTAAACGAAAAATATTTTTCCGAAAAAGGAAAATTTGCATCGACGGCCACTAAGATTTTCACAGACTCCAAATCTTATAACATACGCACCTCAATTCTCAAAGTTTACGGCTCAATTAACACTTATACTTTTCAATGCTTTCAATTTTCAATAAATTTTAACTATCAGCCCAAAATGAAATTTCAGAAGTTTCATCGGGAATATCAGCACACCTTTGCTCTAGGTAAGAACATCCCAGTAATGCTAAATCAGTTACTCGCAGTCAAATTGCTGATGCGGTGAAGGCATTATGGGATACGTATTTCTACGCATATGTCCGTGCATTTTTTCAGCATATCCAAAAACTAATTTGCAATGAATCTAGCAACGGTGCAATTTTACCAAGATGGACCTAATATAGTATTCTTGATTAACTCCCGACGTTGAACTGCATCCGCCAAAAATTTCAACGAATACACTCAACGTATTTAAAGAGGAGAGCAATTGGCATGTAAATTAAATTAAAAATTAATTAAAATTGTCAATAAAAGCAAATGAAATTCACAAAAATGGTTTCCTTTGCTTCTATTGACAATTTGGATTAATTTTTAATTTAAAATACTCAACAATACTCATGCTCACTCGACCACTTTTCCACAATTTCTAGGTTCGTAGCTAAGCAAACGAAGAACATTGCGTATATTTTGTCACAATCCACAGCATGAAAAGCCTATTACTTAAGGCCGTTTTACACGGTATAGTTGTAGCGAAACTTGGTGGCACTCACTCGTGAAGAGCAAGATGCAAAGGAGAGGAAAGCATGCATGAGATGTGGGTTGAAGCGGCCGAACCTTTTTCCAGAGACCCCTTGCGGGAGTTTTTAATAACTTTGCCCGCTCATCAACTCTTGGTTTACGGCCGGTGTCGTCTAATCCTCCGCTGGTGAGTGCCACCAAGTTTTGCTATACCTATACATCAGTTTGAACAAACTCTTCCGTGAACTCTTGCATGAGGCAAAATGTATCGTGTAAAGCGGCAAATTGTATGAACGCTTGTACGAATGTCTCAATGCCTGCACGGGAAATAGAACCTGTTCAAATTTCGTTGAGACAAACGTAAAATCTCCCGTACATTTGTTTGTACAAAATCTTTCATCGCGTAAAAAGGCCTGTAGAACAGGTGGCAGTAAAATGCAGGCCCTGAAAGACCGAGAAACTAAAATCTTCTATGGTTGGTCTCTCCAGATAGCGTATATTCACCGCAACAGTGTACAACGATATTCCAAGACACAGGAAGACAAACGGCGCATCAACAAAATTCAGCAAAACCTATTTAAATGCGGAAGCTATTAGCTTCTATAAGATATTGACAGCCGAAAGCATCGAAGAGTTGGCGGCAAATATAAATAAAACCATGAGTACAAATGAAGCTAAACGGAGCGTCACAGGTATGGTAGCTATTTGCTTCAAGAGTATTGGCCTACGCCAATGCAAGGTTCTATTTAGAGCCATGCCGACCTTAAGAGCCTTTGGCAGCACAAGGGCGGCCAAAGGACTGAGGCCAGGAAAGTATGTATGTACCTTGAACGGGAGTCATTAACCCCGGTATCAAAAGACTGGCAAACCGAGACCTTTCGGCAATGAATGACATCTTCAATAAATAATAGTAGTGGAGGGTCGCATTAGGAAATAACAGCACATGAATTATTGTACTAATGAGATTTTTAATGGATTCACATAAAGAAATTAAACTGTTATAATCTGACAATATAGACTCGTAGTAATTAACGGTGTATGCCTACACGGCCAAACCGAAACTGAACGAAAAAATGATCGAATACACTGCAAGTACACGGGTTCCATTTTTTCGCCCCTTAGAGTTGGTTATAATATCCTAAAAAGTAACTACCATACACTTTTCTCCATACCTGCAGCATTCAATTTAAAATTAGGCGTTTCGAGGACATTAAAAATATTTACTGAGAAACTGCCTACATGTATTCGTTAACAATATTCCTATGGACTCGGCAGACGTGATTCAGTCAAGCCACGATGATGTCGCTATCAAACGGTACTCTAACTACCGTATCTGGGAAAAGGAAGGATATTTTGGGCATCATAATATGAGGATAGAATGTAAGGGGATCGGAAGAATGAAAAAGTAAATGCATGAGTTGTACACTAGTCTTCAGTGCGGCGTATTTCCGCAGACCGTCCACATCTAAATTATACGGGGGAAATATAAATCTATTCCATAATGAAATATGGAAACGTAGAAACTCATTAGCAAGAATAAAATTAAAAAGGGCATTTATTCAATAGATTAGAAAATTTCTTCATGAGACAGCTGCTGAGGAAAACGCTGGTGGAAAGAATACAAGACGAAGACAGGGAGCGATATAAGTCTACGATAACAACAAAAGCGAAAGCGATAAAAACAGAAAAAACAAAAACTGGCAGGCAGCATAACGGAGTATGGAGCAGTATCAAACCCATTCTAGAACTATTATATTTTACAAGCATGTAAATACTCACGAGTCTGCCTTACGGGCATGCGCAGCCAAAATATATATACCTATAAAGTGGCAGCGCATCACTTTCACTGCTCCAATTCAAGCAAGCACATGCCAACTTTCCTTGTCCTCAAGCTCTTTCTAACCTTCTATCACAGTCGTCAATTCCATCTATGTGTTTATTAGCCCATGAGACTTCTTAGAGATAATACCTTCCACCACATTCACCCATGACTTATCCCACTTCACAATCCTTACTCATAAGTCAAAACACCCTCCCGCAATCTACATTACAACGCCTGATGCAACATGTATACCATTTGGAATTTATCTGTTTCGATAACCAACTCACATTCATTCTCAAAACAAGATCAGGCAAAAGAATCCTACCAAGCGTATCTATGGCCGAAATGTCAGATCCACATTCTCCAATGACACATTCATCGATTGTGAAGGGATCTACTAAGCGATAGGAAAATTTGCTTTGCGAAATTCACTCAACAAAAATAACATTTTCTGAAGTCACTTCATACTTTGCACGGCAGCAATGGAAGATGAATGGAAGAGAACAAGCACTTTTTAGCATGACAAACGCAGCGCACTGCTGTAAACATCCGCTTTCGCCAATTGCGTCATCATATTTACGAATACCAATGAATTTGGGAGTTAATAAATCATCGAGTTATCATTGTACTTAATTACACACACAAAATTTAGCTTAAGTAAACTCGTCTAATCAAATATGAGACCACTAGAAATCTCACGATTCCCCTCAATTACCCAGCAGACGAAAAAAACGCAAGCTGTGCCTACGAAATGTTTTGAAGACCGCGTCTCACCATGAATTTTCCACATAGTTGGGAACCCATTTCTTCCCAACGAAGCGAAAACGCAACCTTTTGTATGAGAATTTTTTTATATCAGTTCAAATATTTAAAGGTGAAATAATTTAATTGTAACACTAATATAGATATTATTACTTCGTATATAATATTTTTTGCAATAATTTTCCCCATGTGATTTTTTTCATTGCCTTGGCAAACCTGTTCTTTCATGTGCGTTTTCCGAGGAGCGTTTTCATTAATATTTTTCTTCCAATATTTTAGAGATATTTAATCGTTGAGCTGATTGAATAACAGAACAATGTACCATCGAGGTTCAGTCACGAGATGAAGTCATTATTTTAAAGCTAACACTAAATTTTCTTACTTGCGCGTTAATGTTCCGAAAACGCAACGTTGGGCCTTAGGGAGTACAAATGTATTCGTTTCCCACAACAGTGAATCTTTAATAGCTTTGCGGAGTGAGGATTTCAGTTGAGATCGTAACTTTTGCTACATTGATGTCAAGTATAGCAGCAAGTATTCATTCTCAGATGTTGATCATATACATTTCAAGTTACATCTGTGCTGGGAGACACGTTTTACGTTTCACTTTATTAGGAACTTATTTACAATTTATCCTCTCATTCTGAATGCCCATGTAAAACAATTTGCTAATTTTTCTTGAATCTATGTAAAGAAGGCAGTACGTGGCTAGGAGCCTCACTTTTCCATAGACGACAAAACGTCACTTTAAGGTAATGCACCTATGAAATTCGTTATTAACCTTCTCTTTGCCAATGGTGAGAAACAAAATTAAATACGATTATCCGCTTTTTAAATGAGTTGCATCAAGAAATTCACCACCGCAACTGAAATGTTATCGATGCTCAAGGAACTAAGCTCAGATGATTTGGAAAGAGGAAATTTTCCCGATACTTTGATCATCTCACCAGATGCAGATCCCCTAACTGATGAAGAAGACATAAGACGAACGAAATGGATCAAGATGAGTGGCAACTAATGTGGGAACGCTAA
Source organism: Pyrrhosoma nymphula (assembly GCA_963573305.1). Lineage (NCBI taxonomy): Eukaryota > Metazoa > Arthropoda > Insecta > Odonata > Coenagrionidae > Pyrrhosoma > Pyrrhosoma nymphula. The sequence goes on along the minus strand of OY754335.1, from coordinate 67,868,397 downwards.
ATCCTTTAGTAAAAACAAAAATGTATAACCGTTAAACGAAAAAAGGGATTCAATACCCCAGCCAAATGTTATTAGTGACTACAACAAAGGGATGGGAGGAGTAGACCTTCATGATAATGCATTATCGAATTATAGAATTAAAATCAAAGGAAACAAGTGGTGGTGGCCCCTTTTTTCAAACACACTGGATAGCGCAATGGTTAACTCATGGATAATTTACAAAATATATACTGACTCTGACATTTCCCTGGTGAATTATAGATCAAGTTTGGTACTTTCTTTGTTGCAAAGTAAATGTAACAACATATTTTCCCACAAATAAAGAAATAGGTATTTACAATAAGGAGTTGCATTTCAAAATATGGTTTTATAAAATAAATATATACAGTATTTAAGTGGTAAAAAACTTTGAATAAAATGAAATTTTTGAAAAGCCTGCTGCACTCTATTTCTGCTATCCCTAATTCCCAACGTTGCGAAAACGCAACATTTTATATTGCCTATATAGAAAACGTTTAAAAAATTAAAAACCGATTTTTAACCATAATTGGGACTCATGCGATTGAACTCACCAAATATTTTATAATTAAGTAATTAAGGAAAAGTAATTTTTTAACGTTTGGGACTTAATGGGTTAAAGATTTTAAAAATTAACTATTAAAATTAATCGTTAAAATGTAGTTAACTATTTAACTTAATCGTTACTCTTTAGAAGAGTTAACTTTTAATCGTTAAAATTATACACTGACTGATACAAAACTAACTTCAGTTAATTTTTTTCGTTAATTTTTGGCGAATATCGACCTGTTCGAATTTGGGCGTAAAGCTTGCCCAACAGACAAAAGGAGAAAATAAAACGGTATCCAAGAATGCAATATAGCTGAGAAGTTGTGCAAGAAATCAATTAATAGGCCCAGACGAATACATCCAAACAAAAGCGGGGTTGACTGGAGTGGCCGCCAAAGTTTAGGAACGCACCGAGACGAGAAAACACGAGACCACTCGAAGACCATGTCCGTGAGGTACAGCACTGACATTCCATCATCAGCGCAGTGTGAAAGGATGTTTAGTGCTGCAGGGCTTCTTGGTTCAGACAAAAGAGGACGGATGTCCGATACAAATTTTGAAATGAGAATGTTATTAAAATTGAATGACCTTTTAAATAAAAGTGAAATAAGTGTATCTTGAATTTGAAGTTTGTATTTATTTTATTCCAATAGTGAAAAATAGCTTTTTAAAGTTTCCTAAAAGTAACTGAAAAAGTAACTTTTAACGTAAAAGTTACTTTTTTAACTTTAACTTAAAACAGTTCCTTTTTCAGAAAAGTAACTTTCAACTTTAACTAGTTACTTTTTACAGAGATTAACTTTAATCAGTTAATTTATTTTGGTAACTTTCCCAACTATGATTCTCCATCATGGGAACATAACAAAACATTCTGCGACAGCGGGCTCTAGTCCACATCGATCCTTCACCCGAATCCCCACGACTACGGAGACCGCGACATTTGTCGCTGCGGCTTGACCTGCCCGTCCAGTCGCGTCCCAGCTGCGCGAGATCGGATACTTCCGTCTTTCCGGCCCTCTTCCGGCATGTGAAGCATCCACGGTCGTCTGGGGCCGGACTCGCTGACCCCCATGTGTGCGAACCGTGGGACGAAGCATTGCGCTACGCCCCGCAGAACACGGCACTGACGCCACCCCCAACTCCCCCACTCCCCGGATGGATCCTCTGCCTCGGCTAACTTCGACCGCCAGGTGGGCGACCCGCGTCGTCGCACAGTTGCCATGTGCGTACCCGCGCGCACACGTTATAATTGCACGCTCCGTTTACGCGTGACCGTCGATGGGATATGCGATGCGACCGGAAGGGGGTTGCCTACAACTCACCGGCACGGCAAAGTATGAGGGAACGCTATGGCCGTGCTCCAATCCACGTGAAGATAGTTTGAGCGAGATATCACTTCACATAAATTCAATCAATTTTGCCGCATTGTATAGAAAAAGATCACATCTATCCAATGATAGCAAAATATCAGCCACTTGCCATAGTACTTTTCGAGATATTTGTCAAAAAATACGAGCCATTTTACATGGGAAATGGTATGATACGGGTATGAACTAAAGAGACTACTTAATTTTAAAAAGGAACTTTTAACGCATAGATCTCGTCATAAATTTAACAGTGTGAAGTTCGTATATTTTATTAACTATTTTTTAGATAAATAAATCACTCACCGCAGTCATTTTTACAGAAATGCAAAAAAATCTTCGGGTGTTAAGGCGTTTTCAGAGTTGCAGTGTAGGCACAGTGTGTACCTACGGCGTGAAAAAATGAGTCAAGTTTAACCCTTATTAATGTATATAAAGTCATTACTGAGGATTTCAGCGATTGAAAACAAAGTTTTTGCGTCATAAATGTGACAATATTTAAATTTATGCCGTACTTAAATGTTTCCCCAATTCAGGAAGTGACGTCACAATATCAGCCTTTGGACCAACTTAACGTCCGCGAAAGACTGGTACGGGCTAGTGTGAGAAAAGGCTTACAGGCATAGCGAATTTGGTGGCACTCGACAGCGGAGAGTCAGAGGTATGTGAAGGCGCGTCAATCTTCGATGAGCAGGCAGAGGTACTGAAGGACTCTTACGTGGACCCTCGGGCCCTTTGTCCCACCACTCCTAACCGCTGTCTTCTCCCTGACATCATGCTTTTCAAAAGAGAACGCCACCGAGTTTTGCCACACCTACACTAGCCGGCAGTACCAATCGTACTAATTCATCTTGCGTCCGCTATGGCAAGGGTCGTGAACTACGTGAAAGATCGTGAGGGCAAAGTTGAGTGCACAAGAAAATTATTCTGCCATTACTAAGTTTTAAAACTCTAATAATGTTCCTCCGTGCCCGAATAAACTTTCCTTTTGATGGTAAAGTTTCATTTCTTAAAGCCTCAAGTACACGGGGCGAGTTTACAAGCTAACAAGCCGGATTGTAAAAAGCCGGCGAGTCGGCGAGTACGCTAGTAGTCGAGTACACACAAAAGTTACCACTTGCTCAGTAGCCAACTAGCTGGCGTGTGGAAACCACGTGTTGTCGTCTGCTGACCAATGCTACTAGTAACTTGTGCACAAGCTACTGTGAGTACACGTGGCTAATTTACAAGCTAGCTAACTCAAAAGCCGGCGAGTGGTGTGTAAAGTCGCCGGCAGTTCAACTTTTTCCATAGCGTTTTTACAAGCAGCTAACGGAGCGAGTGCATCGAGTACACTGGACTAGTTTACGAGCTGCTTGTGAAAAAGCCGGCTTGTAGCTTGTAAACTCGCCTCGTGTACTTGAGGCTCGTTTTCACGAGATATGCCAAGGTGACACTGCCGTCACTTAACTGTTAGACGTATTTTTCGACCACATGTGCGTACAAGCGCTAGTTGTCCGTTCCACTTCGTAAGTATGGCCCAGGCTCGTTATTTTAGTACGTGGTACAAATACTTAGGGGGTACACCATGATTGGAACACGACCTACTAAAAAAGTACGAGTTCACATAATCCCACGGCAAATAGACACGGTAGCGAGAGAGTCATTCTCGACTTCGATTACCGCACGGAGCTTTTCTTCAAGCAAAGTTAGGGATTTTGCGTTCTTACTTTTTATCCATTCATTCGGCATTCGGCAACGAACGAAGAGACGAACCAGAATCAACGAGGTCTAACAAATAACGCCACTGACTAAACAATGACGAATCAATGTTGCTAGCTTTTCAGCAAAGTAGGAAACAACGGATCGCCAAGAACATCACCACAACTGGGAAATGTATCATAATGGGGCCAAGTTGGCGAAAATACCAGGCACAGGCCCAACGAAATTCACAATTCCCACCTTCCAAACCAGCATCCCCCATTAAAGATCCGATGAAAAATGGTCCAATATTTATGACGAGATACGCCGAGCCACCTAGAGGGGATAATACACATACGCGGTAATGCTTGTGCAAACACCGATATCAATAAATTAACGCGTGTCATATGGCGATTTCACGGACGGTGCGAGCAAAATTATTAACGGTTTCGTAAGGTTTGAAAAAAAAATCGGAAAAAGCATAAATTAAAATAAATTTAATCAAAACAGAACAACGGTAACGCTCAATTTCAAAAGTACAGTTCCATGCAGATTTTCCTTCACGGTAATTAATTATACAGGACACGAAACCAATTCGATTTGAGGGCGTAATTTGCCGCATGCCACACATATAGAACAACGAATTTCAAAGCGACGAAGCTCAGGCATTTCGAGGAAACTGTGATTCCCGAATGGAAAATGCTTTAACTCGAAATTGCGATTTTTTTAAAACCCGAGAGTTACTTGCGACTGACCGAAGGAGAACCGATTGACAAAGGAAGGCACTCATTTACACCTAAAAACGGAAACCGAAGATATAACTGAGGTCCCAAACTGTTTTAACACGAATTCCATAACGTTTGCCTAGGTGCGGTATCGAAGGTGACTGCAGCATTACTGACCTTGGCCCCAATTCCACTGGGTCAAAGTTCAAAGACCCCGCGATGCAGGGCGAGGGAGCATGTATATTCATCACTCGGCATCGGCTTCGAATAACTCAGCCATGCTTTCAAAAACTGCGACGACTGTCCGGGTCAGAAACTATGTATGTACGTCACCGGTAAAATCAGGAGAGATCTCAGTGATTAAGAATAACCATCATCACGATTAGCAATTTTAGGAGGCAGATTTTTTCACAGGAACCTGAAGGAGAAAGAAATAATATTTCAAACAGAAACATCATCCCGCCTGAGGGTATGATCCATTTTATTGTAATACGTTTACAGCAATCCTAAACGTCCTCCTCTACAAACTATGAACTACATTTTCAGTGCTAGGTTATACGATAAATCTGCTTACTTTTAAATTTTTACTTAATTTAATTAATACTTATTTCTTATGTTTACTAAAATTCGATCCACACATAGGAAAGTGTGCTTTAACTACCAAAGAAATATCTCAGAACATAGTTTTGAACTACTTAGCGGTGGCTACACTTATCCCAGATAAAATCTCTCCGCCGAGTGTAATTCAACCTTCATGAAGATGTAGCAGTTTCATCAACCTGCATGATCATGTAATATAACTGTTTACTTGGAGATTTTTTACTGCTCTTCGATTGATGTACCTGTCACTGCTACACCTACCATACCCTAACAAAGAGCCGGTAATATAAACACTAGTAAATTTGTTTAATACGATAAAACGCATGGATAACGACAGGTGATTCATTCTGATGCACAATACAAGTTTTCTCAGCGGTAGGTCGTGAGTTTGACGTCCAAAGCGATGGGAGGAGGGTGGTTTACTGGCAAAGCACCCTAGTTAAATGCACGAATGAATCACATGATTTTGAATCAATCGCGTTCAATTATTAGCATTTGTAAAAATCTACGTCAGCAAAGCATTTAAATTGGGGTACAATGGGAAGACAATCAGTACGACTATCTCAAGAACTGCCCCGCGCGTTACCCACCTAAACCGTATCCCGCAACCGAGACGACAAACTTTAACTACGCCACAAGGTAAGAATACAACACACGGCCGTGGTTTACATGAGTAATTAGCAATACCACCGGATTAAAATAACGAGGTAAATCATTGAAACCCGGGTCGTGAATTTAATCTTAAACTTGCGGAGTTATAAAATTTTGTCATGATACCAGGATGACATCCGAAGAGCAGAAGGTATAAGAGCAATCACAAGGGTAGGGAATAAAATTAGGGAAATAGCCTGCCGAACAGACAGGTTTAAAATGTCATTTTTCCTGCTAACGATAAGAGACCATAACAGCTGCTATTGAGACTTTTAACTAGATTTTGTCGATATGCAGTGGAGCTAATTAGTTTATTTACTCCCATATGCTTGTTCTTAATCTGGTACATAGTTCTAACAGTACGTCTTGCATTTTTCACGTGCACACAACCTTGAGGTGGCTTGCAGGGTATTATGTAGACGCAGGCAGAGATTACAGATTCTGCGTTCAATAAGACCGCTATAAAATGTCAAAAATAAGTCACCAAAACAAAGGAGACCAATGTCACTGACGACGGTAATGATGGTGGGATCTTCTTATTCCCAGATATTGAGTCACATTTACTTCTAGAAGCGCTCATTTCATTACTGATCAAGAAACTGTCTCGAAAAAGCGAGGAATCTTGGGTAGAAAAATGAAAACTGTGGAAAGAGTTTGTTGTAGATTTCAACATTGCAGAAGCCAGTTTTGAGAAGGATTTAGTTGTCACGTTTTCATTGGTACGAGAAGACTCAAGTGGGCAAGAAATTTGGAGAAAGAGACATCTTAAATGACGTTCTTGGACAATATTTGAGAATTTTCGGTGTAAATCGCGCCACAGCCGAACTCCGCGGTAGCAAACAAGAGTGCCAAGCAGCGAGGTTGGGAAATTTTTTCTTCTTCAATTCGTCGAACGTGCACGATTGACGAATAGTCCAGCGCATTTAGATACTGACCCGAACATTTATAAGTACTAAGCCGGAACTTTTTCAGCGTGTTTGGACACCTTTGTAGGTCACTAAAAAAAAGTCCCACGCCATCTGTGGTGGGATGGCCGAGATATTCTGGAAAACCTGGAGAAATCTGGAATTCTCCTGGAAATGCTCTAAAATCCTTATAAACAGAGCTACATCGATGATTTTTTTCATTGTAACCCAATTTGGACATAGAATACCATTGTTAACATATCATAAGCCGTTGTAACAGATTTAAAGGTAAACCTGGAAAATCCTACAATTTCCTGGGACGCGTAGGTAATATCTCCACATTCATGCTGAATGTCCGTTGTCGTTTCTCGGGAAGGAAAGATGGATTTAATGAAAAAATCATTCAATCAACGTCGTGGTCAGGGATGGAATACAACTGCACATGAGGATGTCTCAAGGCTGCTGAAATAAATTTGACAAACAACCGACTTATGTGAATTAAGGAAAACAGCCTCTCGTGACACGACGAAGAGAACATATATTAAACCATACCTGAATCCATGCTTTCTTTTCAAATTAACTAATGTAACAACATGGCGTATTATTTTCGATTCGATTCAAATACATGCCGTTTATACAGCATGGTTATGTCGGCTAGTTCATAAGTTTATCTTTTAAACCAACATCCGCAAACATTTTTGCTTCAAAAGGCGTAAAGTAAAATTTGCTTAAATCGTATTTTTGCTCATAAAAAGGATTCAATCGGTTGGGAAAAATTACGGAGCACATAAATACAAAGCATCTGCGACTCGTCTAATAATCAAATTAAAAAATATATATTTCTTAAATAAGTCACAGACGAAAAAATATTTTTTTAAATCGAGACTCCTTTACATAGAGGTAAGAGCTCAGCGAATTCATAACAGTTACGACACCTTCCGATAACTCCTGACGATTACCATTCCATTCACATACACGTCCAATCAAGGCCTAAGGTCGAAATGGATGACAGAAGGCTGCTGACCAATGAACTTTATGACTGCTACACAGCCCGCGAGAGAAATAACGCCACATCCTTACAGCTTGACGGCGAATAATTTCACAAATTCATTTATCCGAGGAGGTAAAAGTAGTTTGTTACAAGGTTACAAAATCATCCAAGCTGTTAACCAAACCTGAACCAACCTTTTAACTTTACTCACTAATTGAAAACGTGTAGAGACACCCGCTGAGATAAATCGAAGCAGTCCATACGAATAAAACACTATTGATAATTTATTAGTTAATTTAAATTCCCAATCGTTTGCACAAAAGGTAGATTAAATGAACCATTGTGCGTTTAGGAACGCTGAAGAGAAATAATGGAACATGACACTGCAGAAAATGGGCAAAAGATAGCTTTTTATTCAATCTGGCACAAACGTTAGTGCTCTACTAATTTTGCATTTATTCCTTTACCCCAGATTACCTCTGTAGGATAAATATATGTCACAACATAACAGATATTCAATGTCGAAGAGGTAGGTTAATGTGCTCCTCCTTTCCGTGCACAATTCACTACCGCAAGGCAGTTTAAAAAATCAAATTTAGGCAAACAGCCTTTCGTTACACAAAGAAGAGAAAAAAATATTACAACATTTGAGCAGATAGAGGCAATTATTCAACCGTAACTCACATCACCATCCTCCCACAATTCCCTTTTCCTACTCTCTTTCTTTGTGCATACGTCTGGTGCCCTGAGTCTCTTCTACATGCCCCTGCGGCGGCTTTAGGGGCGGTACGTAAATGTAACTCGGCTCGAAAGTTAAAACACGAATCAAAATATTCTATTTTGAGGAACGAATACCAAACCCAGAAGTAATATCAAATGATTTATGGAAAGTGGTGATTATTCTCTTTCTGACCATCTGGAAACAAATAGATATCTCCCAAAGGCAAATAACTTGAGGTTCGGCTCCGTTTAATCAAGGAGCATTTCCGGAGCTTCCTTCGACCAGCCAGACGTCTGGCCATTAGCTCTTAAAAATGATGTCATCGCTTTTTTTGAAAATCCTAAAATAAGCATTCTCAAAAGAAGCCGCCAAAAATACTTGAATAATCAGTTTCCTTTAATTAAATGGCACTTTTAGAACCGTCACTGATTACGATGCGTTTCTCTAAAATAAAAAGGCACAATGAAATCCTTGTTAAATGACGAAACAAGACTAAAAGAACCATAAAACGCGTGAAGATAAATGACCTACACGTCCTACAAGTGAGGCGGGATTAGACCTCAGGTCTCTTCCTTTTGCAAGCACTGTAAAAAACAACTGACCAGGCGTAAAAGCAACATGTATGCAATCTGCTTAATACTTACACATCGCGAAATAAATTCAACATTACAGGGTTTCCACTTTCTTATAGCACGTTTTATTTCCAGGAGTAAGCGACACTCGTAGTCGACCTGTAACACGTATGTGTTAAGTATTCAAATGTCATCCAATAACCCTCCCGATTTCTGTTTCACGCCTTGCATCTAACAACAGAGTTAAAGGTTGGCACTAATGAAAATTATTTTGTAAAAGGATAAAATATTTAATCAGATCGCATTGAGAAAAGTTACACAGTTTTAATGCCGTTATTGACAAATGGTAGTTTTACTGAAGATCTCCCAATATTCGGGAACTAAGGAAACTTTCCGCAGAGTCATGATAATAAAATGTGCAATTGATTGTGAAATCATTTTTTTCGGTGTGAGGGATGTGAGATACATATTCCAAAATCGAACTTCGAGATAAAATATCTTATCGAAGATAATTAACTTATAAACCTAGAATCAGACACGTAATTAGTGAGCACACAGCCCGAGTAGCGAGTCGATAATTTCAGCATTACTGCTTCACGAACTATTTAATCCATCTCTAGGTCCGTCGATATTATTGCTGTCCTATCGACGACGATAATGAATACCAGGCCTCACCCTTCGACTTATCCTCATCGAACCGCGTCCGTAGCAAAAAAATCATCGAAATGTGGTGATTCATCGCCGTATCGCACGACCCAATCCCAGAGAATCACGCACCCCTTGCACGCACCACTGCAGCAGTCGGTAAGACCGTCCGCCAAAGTCAGACTTTCCCGCACGCACAGACCACAAGCTCAGCCACTTTCCTATTCACCTCTCGGCACGGAGCTGACTGCCCAAGAGCACGACCGAATGAGTAAACACACAGGCAGAACATTCAGCAATATTCCTTCGTCAGCAGAATTTTTCTTATGATCACACGATGAACGCCTGACGAACCACGTCCTGCCGGACAATCGGCTGTTGGACGACCTATAAACAGACTCCGCGAATGACCCATTTTCAGGAGGTCTTCAAGTTTTTCAGGCGAATACTTTGAATGAAGCGTTCTCGGGTTTTACACCGGTTCTTGATCGCCACCGACGTTCAGATAGCGTAGTCTGCCACCGTCTTTCCGGGTGAATAGTGAATGAGCCATAAAAGGTCGGATATTAATACCCTGCCCGTGGCTTCAAGTCGGCTCAGATTGGCCAGAACCTTCCCGCTCCATTTCCAATCACTGAGGATTCGAGTAGCGGCTGAGAAAATCAGCACAAATGAAAAATCCCATTTTCCATTGCGTCGCTTAAAATATACTGCTTTGACATTTCTGAGCCACTGGAAAGCAAAAGTCTGATGTTACTTATGCAGGTAAGTACAATTAATTGTTTAACAAGTACTTTTTCTAGCCTAAAAAACCACCTGCAGTACCATTTATGTCAAACAACGTATTTTTACGACAATAATTGCAGTTATTTGCTAAAAATTCAAAAACTTACACGAGCTGGAGCCTTATTTTCTATGCTATTTCACAACCGGGAAAATTACGTTTCATACAACAGTTTCTGGAAAAATTGCATGCTTGTATGGCCGTGGAAATACAATTGCTATGTTCCACACATTCTCTCTTTTAAGCCCCGGTAATTTCAATTTCAATTAGAGTAAAAATTGCGAGAAAAGGTGGTCTTATTTTGGCGTTCTTTGATAGAAGCCACGCTTTCCTGAGAAAAGTTCGAGTATGAAACAATTTATACTTCAATAATGTGATGAATGACAACAATGATGAACAATTCAACATGTTTCAGTTTCATCCGTGTTTCCTACACTACACCCATATCTCGAAGTGGTGTTCTCAACATTACCTGTCATGACCTCGGGCCTCAATGAGCTCGAGCCGTCACCCCCTTACGGCAAAAAAGACGTAAGCCCGAGGAAACTCAGAAAGTGAGCGTGAATGGCGGACGAAGACAACCTCGGGCGAATTAATGAGAACGAACCGGTAATTGTGTTTGCACCAGCTCTGCCCTCTCACTGCCGCTCACGCACTCGCCGTACCCGCCCATTTGGTGCTCAGAGAGAGAGAGAGCAAAAGATTATTACTTACACGCGAAGACTAATACGCGACATCGCTCCTCTGGCTGGCGAATGAACACGCGCGGGAAAAGGGATATGTAAACACGGAAACAAGAGCAGCGTATAGACTGTGCGATATTGATATTTTAGCAGCGTATGAGGTCGCTAATTTGTATAATTAAGACGCGATGCACAAAACAACGCAAGATAACTCGGTATTTCTTATCTCACGATATTAAAGTGCTGGGCAGATTGACATAGAGAAGCGGTTTCTAACCTTCTTGACTTGGTTACACCCTACTATTCACCTATTACAAAAATACGTACCCTTTATATTAGAAAATGTTATCATTTACATTCGTACTGCTATTTCAACCACATCTCAGCATGCATTCAGGCGTTTTCGCGTACCCCTAAAATCTCTTAGCACTAATCCCTTACGTTATGCGTACTGAAGCATGGAAACCTACGATACAGATGTTCTGTTGCATCAGATCTCATGTTATGAATGCATTAGATATCATACATGTATGTCATATGCGGTATTGTGTATCGCAAGTCGCATGATAGCGAGGTGTTGGTACAGTATGTTGCAAGATATTGAGGTATTTTGTATCACACATATAATGATATCGCGGATATAGTTATTAAATAGATAGTGAAATCGCGAAATTAGGCATTGAATATTGCACGATACCACGGTATCGGGTACCAATCCTAATAACATGCTGGATGACATCAAATATAGCATGACACAGCAAAGCTCCACATTGCATAACCCGGCAGGAACCTGGTTGGTCTGTCAGATACTTGCAGAGTACAGGCTTCTGAGTCCGAAGCCCGGGTTCGGACCTCGGCCGTGACGGTGGAATACAGAAATCTACTTTGACGCTACGTGTACAGTATTATAAGTGCAAAACTCCGTATGACGCATGGGATGTTAAACTGTGGACCCCTCGGCCCCATACGTTCATCTTATGCAAATTCTGAAGCTGAGTTTCTCTCCACCCTTGCTTGCTCCCTACCAATCAATTCCTAACTGTCCTACCCACATAACCGGCTTGGCGATAATGACTTCAACTGTCGGCCGTCAACCCTAATAACCACAGCATCATTTTACGACGTCTCATGAATATCAAATATCGCTACCGATATACATTTACACCCAACACCCCAAGAACTGTGACCTGTGAAACAGAAACAAAATACTGCTTCTGGAGTATGGTTTACCTTGCTGATAAAGTTACGTTTCACTGCTCAGTGTCCACATTAATTAATTAGAAATGTACGCACGAAGTGAGCCACATTTTCCCATCTCCATTATGTTACATCAAACGATACTTAAGAAGCTTTCCAAATAGTTAAGGAGATAGTCACAACCGAATATGCAATCCTAGTGGCATTAATTAAGCAAAATCGAAATAATAAATGGCAGTTCAAATAAGTGAACATTTGGGTATCGTATACATACAAAATAAGCTCGTTTGAGCGTAAAATCAAGCCTCTGCGAACGGTATCCAGGTTCTTTCTCAATTGCCAACGTTCCTCACTTTCCTTATTCTCACGATGAAGTACAGATCGTAAAAAAGGCAGGTCTACGATTGCACTATTCACTAGGTATGATTACGGGCGCGAAAAACTTCATCACAACGAAAATATTAAACACAAGGTGCTTCAAAAAATACTGAACAACTTTGTAAATTCATATAACATTATTCATAAGACTTTCAGAGCTGTTTTTGAGTCTTTTTCAGTCAAATGCATCAAGTATTTTACCTTCTAGTTAGCTAGGCTCAATGTGACTTCCACTGTTGATTTGACACGTATTTTTTGTTGCATGTGACTGTACTTTTAATGGGCTTCACACAGACACAGTAAGCATGGATATAGCACTAACATGTAATGGAAGCCTGGACTGTAAAATCGGCAGAACAACAAAGATTGGAGGTAATGGGTATTGGCGTAAAAAACGAATGGTAATCAATACAGATGGATGCAGAGAACCACAAATGAAGAAATGATAGAATTCGGGAGAATAATTTTGCATGCAAATACTGTAAAACATAAAAAACACTTGAAATCTTTGGACACATTCCCAGATATTCATGGAGAACCTCATGGAGACAATTATAGAAGGAAAAGTGGATTGGAGAGGTTATCAAGGAAGACCAAGGATGGGCTACATCAAGCAAATTGCGTAGATGGTCACAAAAAAGAATACTACATGAATAGACAGGTTAGGTGAGAAGATAATAGAGAGGAGAGCTGACAACCGGAAACCAACCATCGGACTGATGATTGCAGGTGGCAAATATTTTAATGAATTAGTCCCCTCTCCGCGTCATACACAGCTTGTAAGTATAAGCACAGAATGATAATATGATTAGATTAGATTGTTGTTGAGGGGGCCTTCGTCAGGAGCCCCGGCACTTAAACCTTTCTTGGTCCATTGTGCCAACCCCATACCTGTCTGCCACTTGCAGACAGGGGACAAGAGCACCTCGGTAGAGGTATTGAGGATTGGCCTCCCCCTGCCTCACCCCAGTAGGTACCAGGTATAGAGGATGATAATATGATTACTCTATGGTATGTTTATTTTTATTGAATAAAACGTATGGTATCCAAAAACCCAAATACTTTACTTCCTGCCACTTAAGAATTCTGATAACGCGAAAAAAAAAACCAAATGCCATTAAAATGAAAATGTCGCCAGATCAACTCCAATGAAAAGAGGACAGCCATATCCGTCCACATAAATCAGTAATTATCGCATTCGTTTTTTTTAATTACCTTTAAAAAAAATCCCGTGGGAAATTAATTGAACAAGGAACAAAGAGGGTCACCACGTAGACCGAGCTTGGATCAAGAATACGTACCTGATTTCTCACCGAACATGGATCGCACGATTCCCGACATTTTTACGGGGCTCAGCGATAGTGAACCAGCTCCGAGAAACAACAGCGCTATAAAGGAAAAGCTCCTTCGGCAAGACGTCGGCAAACCGCACGTTAAAGCGTCCGGCGTCTTTTGACTTGCACTTAATTACGAGGCGAACCTTTTAAGGCGCTCCAATCGTCTCTCCTACCATTCTTTTCCCCTTTTGATATCGAGGACGTTATTATTCTCGTGTTCCATTCCGGGGAATGAGCCTCCTTCCTCCGCCGTTTCATGACACGGCTCCACTGGGACGACCCACGGCACGCGATCCCCCGATCTGTTATCCGGTAAACTGCTACAGCAATGTGGAGATGGAAAGAAACAAAAGCCTGGAATACAAGGCATCGGCCACGCTACATCAGTACACCAATCCATTATGAAGGGCCTCATCATGTACGCTACCAAATAAAGAAAAACCAGGGCCGGGAGGGATTTCTTGGAAACACCAGGGTGGCCGTTGGATCCTTAATTCCAAAATCATTGAGTATTCCAATTTTTCCAGGAGAAAGATCACGTTTTTCAAGGAGGTTGAAATTCATTACTCGGTATATTTAGGCATATTATGTATAACTATTTTCTTAGTTAACTGCCGTACAGAATCATCACGAGCATGGCATTGTACTCCCCCCCTACCACACACCCTGGGGATAGCTTGAAGGGTATTTCGTAGAGTTAGATGTGTTAGATGTATTTGCCTTTGAGCTGTGTGGTATTTGGTCAGCACTTATTTTTTATATTGTTTATAATTTTTCAATGCAAGTTTTTTTTCCTTTCCTTATGATTACATGGTTAAACGGAGCCCCACGACAGGCATATCTCAGGTGGTACCTAATGCTTCATGTACGTATATCTTCATTTTGTAATAAATCTGAAGCAATTAAATTTATCCTCAATTCATTCCTCTAAGGCTATGAAACAAGGACAAATTTCGCCTAGTGAATTTGCCCCTTGCATATAGATGCTACTCCGACAAGGGTTTAGACGATCATTGTCATTATCAAGGTACCTTAGCCAGCATTCTTCTACTCAAGGGGACTGGGAGAGGTGGAGGTATATTTTTACAATGTGTGGGGAAGATAAAATAGCAAAGATTTTGACGTCTTAACATAGCATGCGAAAGTAATCAAACTACGATAGAATCACGGTTAACTCCTGGGGGGTTATTACGGAACTCTGGGCGTTAAATACCGACTGTCCTGGCCTAAATATATCTACCCTAGTGATTACGGAACTCAAGGAGGAAGTGTTGAACAGGGTCGTTATCACCATAAAGATGGTGTTATGACCAATTCTTCGTTCAAGTCCGTTCAACTGTCTCGGAATTTGTATCGACCAATGAAATGATTGACGTTCCTGTGTGGAACAGTGGACCAAATGCATGGGACGACATATCAACGAAAAAAAAACATTTTAAAAATTAGTATCGTTTAGCGACGGTCTTCGCCAGGAATGTAAATAAATATTCTTGATTTTAATGATGCAGGTTGAATATGTTTTTCAGCCATTATTTCCTGAAAGAAGTTTTGAATTATCTTTTTTATTACGTAATTGCTACTTTCGTGAGTTACACTGGTGGAAACAAAGAGTGAGAACACCTTTCCGGGTGTATGCTTCGTGCAGTCGAAAAATAAAGAGAATTCTTTCGACTAATGTGCAGAAAAATGAGTTTACACAAGGTGCAGAGGGTTTGTTTTTAAAACGGTGCAAAGTGAGTATGATACTGATAAATTAATGTGAATTTCTGAGATAATCGTGCGCGAAAACGATCGAAGAGTGTCTAAAAGTTTATTAGACGTGCTGCCTGAAAAAGTGTCTATTGATTGTCACCGTACAGAAAATAGTGGAAAGAGGACATCAAGCATTTAAGAAGTAATTACCAACAGTTTTTATATTTCTTGAACGTGTAATTATCTCCCCAGAGAGTTTACATTTGAGGAATGTGGGTTTGAAAGTGAGTGACACGTATTTTTGAAATGAGAAACTATAACCGCACATCTTTCAGGGGTGACATGAGCGGCAGGGATAATTACTCTATAGAAGACGATGAAATATCTGTTTTTGCCTCTTCGTATAACCTTCTACTGCATGAAATACGACTAGTATCAATCAAATCTACACTAACTTGTAGGCCAAAGCTCAGCCGTATGCTACCCCGTCAGAAATGCTCCCGGTCACCGCAATTCAATAGCTATGAAACTCGGAAATATTTGGTTTGTTTTTAAAACGGTACAAAGTGTCTATGAGACTGATAAATTAATGTGCATTTCTGTGAGAATCGTGCGCGAAAACGAACTAAGAGTGTCTAAAGGTTGCTGCCTTCAAAGGTGCCTTTTGATTGCCACCGTACAGAAAATAGTGAAAAGAGCATATCAAGCGTTTAGGAAGTAAGCACCAACAGTTTTTATATTTCTTGAACGTGTAATTATCTCCCCCAGAGAGTTTACATTCGAGGAATGTGGGTCTGAAAAAGTGACGCGTATTTGAAATGAGAAACTATATAAACGCACATCTTTCCGGGTGAAATGAGCGTCAGGGATAATTACACTATAGAATACGATGACATATCTGTATTTGCCTCTTCGTATAACCTTCTATTGCATGAAATACAAGTAGTATCAATCAAATCTACACTAACTTGTATGCCAAAGCCCGTATGCTGCACCGTCAGAACTGCTCCCGGTCTCAGCAATTCAATAGCTTTGAAACTCGGAGATATTTTTAAAACATTTCGCAACTCACCTAATTGTAAACTCGTTCTTCTTGTCGTATAAGGGATTCTTCGCATAGCCTTCGATTATTAATTTAATATACTTCGCGAGTCCTCGGAATTGAACCGTCATCAGAAATACTCCCGAGTCTCGACAATACATGTCATTTGAAACTCGGAAATGTTTTAAAAACAGTTCGCAGCAAGTGTGAACGCTTGTTACTTTTAATGATGCTTTTCACATAGCCTTTGATAATTATTATGTATCTCTTGAGTTCGCAAAATTAACCCCTGCGCAAACGCGCCATCTTGATCGTTATGTTCAGAAGGACGCCTCTTGAGCTGGCCTTTATTTTGGGTCCTTATGATAAAGACTTTTCACTCCATAACGACGGCCTTATGAGTTCCGTAATCTATCAATTCGGTATGCTCACTGGGGGTCCTTATGATAAAGACTTTCACCCCATAACGCCATCCTTATGAGTTCCATAATAACCCATATAGAAGCGTATCAGGCTTGACATTGTGGAAATACGAAATGTCCATTTTAAATAAAACAATGATGGTAAATTTCCACACAGTATATTATCAACCACAGTATATTAACAAACAACGACCAAGGTTTCGGCACGTAATGCCATTCTCAAGGCATTACGTACCTTGAGAATGGCATTACGTGCCGAAACCTTGGTCGGTGTTTGTTAATATACTGTGGTTGATAATATACTGTGTGGAAATTTACCATCATTGTTTTATTTAAAATGGCCATAATAACCCCCTGGATGTTCCGAGAAGGTAGTTATTTATTAGGAGTTTTCCCGGCTTTCAATGAGAGGTGCCAATCCTAAAACACGTACTTACTGAAAAAAATAAGGTCAAGGGTAGGGTTAGCTATAAAATCATTTCTGCGAACAAAAAAAGACACTAATTGGATCCATTATGAAAATCTCCGAAATTATTGAGGGGGCCCTTTGTGAATATGGGAGTAAACGATCACTCTCATCCAACAGGAAATTAAAAGCGGAAAATGTCATTTCGATAACAGGTAGGCGTGCGACACGAAATCCCCCTAGCACGCGATGACGGTACCTACACTCTGCACGGCGGAACGCCATTACCTTACAACAAATATTCATATTTCCACTCAGACTTTCCCAACACCGTCAAATTTTGTCGGCCTCGTTGGCGACGAGGTAAAGTCCCTGCTTACCAAGCGGTCCAAATCGGTCTATTTTCTGACGACGTTGATAAAATTTTACGAAATCCGACATACTACGGTAGGTCAGATCATGAGAATAAAATTAGGGAACTAGACTGCAGAACGGACAGATTTAAAATGTCATTTTTCCCACGAACGATAAGGGAGCATAACAGCTGCCATGCGACTTTTATCTAGGTTTGTCGTTAGGTATTGTAGCTCTTAGTAGTAGTAGTACTCCCTAATACTTGAATCCTTATCTTTTGCCTAGTACTAACAGCACGCCGTGCATGTTTTCTACATAAGTCTTGAGTCTCCGTCAATTTGTGTACTTGCAACATACGTATATATTAACGGTCCCTCTCCATTGTGATAATATCTGTAGTGCAGAGCATGCTTGCGAGGCTTCGCCTCGTGACAAGCATTAGCGAATTATGCTAGTGCATAATTAGTCGTAGTTACACTAACTTTAGGGTATAGTGTAATGCATGTTGGTGAATACTCACCCCCTGCCACACACCCCTGAGGTGGCTTGCAGGGTATTTTGTAGATGTTGATGTTATTCACGAATAAAAATAATGGAAATGCATGAAATCAACTTTCTACCAGAGTGAACAAAATAAAAAGCATTATAATTAACATTGCGACCATCTTGAGGGACTGGCGAACTACGCGGTTTTACATAAGCTGGTTAGTTTACCACGGAAGTAATTAACGGAATATTCATGCACAACTCTCACAATGTTTACTGATGAAGAGGCCGTCCAATACAAAGTAATTCACGTTCTTATATTCAGCCGCGACATTATCGAATCTATTAGTAATTTTCTGTTGCAGTGATCGCCAACGGGTGCTCCGCGGACCACGGATGGTTCACGGGAAAATTGTGGTGGTCCGTGGATAAGCATGGGCACTACTGAATAGAGACTTTTGTTTTCGTAAAATAAAATGAACACATATCATACCTGTAAATTCGATATTTAAGGAACACAAATTTAAAAACATTTATTTAATTCATAATAATAAGTGACTAAGCTAATAATTTGACAATATTAAACGGAAATACTCATTCGTCCACACACACACCATCATCATGAAAAACCAAGATTTCATCTAATACATGACAGACTGCATCTGTTAAGTAATGATTAATAACTTATTACGAGACCCAAATCGATTAGTTCAGCACTCAAAATTATCTCCAAGCACAAGACAAAGGACTCTCCACAGTGTCTGAAAAAGGCATTTGGTCCAGTTAGGCAGATGAAATGAGAAATATGAAACAAAATGGAATGACCTTAACTAAATGTACAGTTTTGAGATTTCGACGTTGAAAACTAATGGTGACCTGAAAATGGGAATTCGCGTTAATCACGTTATATTAATTTTCCCAGAACCACCCCACCCTAATTTCAGCCAAACTATCCGTCTTTCATCAACTAATGGAAACTGGTGGACGCACGTGCGGCTAAAGATGCTCCATCAAAACGAATAGGTGGAATCATAAAGCACACATTAAAGCCAATAGCTGGTGTGTAACCAACTGCATTGAGTTGAAAGATACAATCCGTACAGTTTACACAGTGAAAACTGAATTTTTCTCAAAGAATTGAAGTAATAGTATGACAATTCTCCTTTTGCACACAAATACACAATGAAGCACAGCTAAAGTATGAAGTAATATAAATTGTAGACTCATGTACGCCGAACAACGAGCATGCTATCGAATAAAAAATGGGGACTGCAATGAGCAATAAATGTTTACGTGGCGAGCTAAAGAACAGTAAATAAGACATGGAGAGACTTGGCTTCCGGCTCTTCCTCCGCCTCTATCCATATTCTTCTGGACAATATTTCTGCATCGACACTTCAGCGTACCTGAAGAAGTCAGCTGGAACGCCGGCGAAATACTGTCCAGAAGAATATGGATAGACGCGGAGGAAGATCCGAAGAACAAGTTTCTCCAAGCCAAAGACTCCGCGGAAGCCTTCGCGGAAACAGTAAACAAAGACAGTTTTCGCAAAAAGAGATCAGTAAGTGGCCGACGCTTAAGATTAATTAGTTTATACGACCTAATCCATTCCACTATACATTACGTTTCGGTTACACTAAATCAATGCAAATATTAGACCACTTTTCAATAAAAATTCCTGAAAGGCGCACCTAATAGTAGTAATGAAACTTCAACTGATGAAAAGCAAACTGCCACTGACTCGTATGCAAAATATATCATGAAAATATTACAAATTTCAAAAACTAAATCCCTTGTGTTTCAGGACACATTCGGGTCAAACGTAACACTAATAATGTAAAACTAAATGGCAGGCATAAGTGGGTGAATTAATAAGAGTTACATAAATTTATGGTTAAAAATTAATGTATACATTGACCACGTATAAATAACCTCTTCTTTTAACTTTTTGACCAAAACTCAATAAGTTAAAAGAAGAGTTAATGGTTAACGCCAGAAGCACTTTATTCATCTAGACTAATTACAAAGGAAATAACTTTAACACACGCTATCTATGCCTCTTAATAAAATATACACGGCAAGGTAAAATGAAATAACCACATTAGATAGTAAAACAGCATACAATTTATGGAATACGACATCTAAATTCTACAAAAATAATCAGTTTTTTTTTCCAAGAAGAAAAAATATAATTTTTTTAAATCGCGATAAATATTAAAAAAATGCCACCTTCCCTTTGAACGATATCGCCCTCGCAGAGACGGAATCAGCGATCGGTTAGCAAAGCGACCAGGGCTTATTTGTTTCACGCACAGAGACACTTAACCCGTAATTTAAGCGTGAAATAGGTTTAAACGTGCAACGAAATCACTTGGAGTGGAAAAATCTGCTGGCCACAGCAATTTATCATGAATGCACACGCAACCCGAATTAGCTTCCCTTCTCGAGTAAGCAGATTAAAAACAGCGACCCCCCCGGATTAACCCCCACTACGCGAGTGTGTCTCTATGTGAGGCGCCATGTTTTTCTCTCGCCACGGAACTCCTCCGCAGCGATTCAAAGCCCCACACGAAAGAACTTGGGGGATGATGAATCACGTGTAATACCTTGAAGACGTAGAAACTGAATGGTGTACCAGAGCATGGTCCAGTTGCAAAAGAAAGTACAGAAACACAGCACCTACGCAAGAGATAGTTAAATCACATTAAATATACCAGACCTGAACTGAAACAAGTGACGGGCGGAGGACGACATCTACATATTACCCTAAAAGCCATCTCAATGGTGTGTGGCAGGGGGGTGAGTAGTCACCAACATGCATTACACTAAACTCTATTAAAATCAATGTTACAACGACAATTGATGCAACAGAAAAACCTACAAATACTTGTCATGAGGCGAAACTTCACTAAAATGCACTACACTACAGGTATGTCACCAATGTTAGAAATACTGTTGGTATTAATGTTTTTTGCAACTGCATAAAGGCACAGAGATACAGTACAGGACAAATGCATGACATGCTGTTAGTACTACGTAGCAGTTAAGGATACAAGCATTAGGGAGTAACTCAACTAATTAGCTACACTACCGATTTAAAAACCTAGTTAAAAGTCTCATTGGCAGTTATTACTTGTAGTTACATATCGTTCGCGAAAAAAATGGCATTTTAAACCTGTCCGTTCCTCGGGCTAATTCCCTAATTTTATTCTCATCATCTAATCTACCGCAGTATGCCGGGTTTCTAAAGATGTTGTCAGAAAATAAATCGGTTTGGAACTTAAATAAAAGTCTAAGTATAAATTTTTATGTGATCATAATGTATTGTTAAGAGAACGTATCTACGTTTTTAAATCATTTAATCTGTCTTAATTTAATAAAATAATTCTGGAACGTTTCCTATTGGGATAGAAAGTGAAATTACACACCAAGAGAAAAAAGTATTAACATGCTGTGACTAGATAACCCGAGAATAAACTAACAATGAAAGATGTAACCAGTCACTTGATGATACAATACTCATTGTAGGACGATAGAAAGCACAGTAACTTCGACCAAAGATAGATACTTCCGATGAAACTGGAGTTATTTTTTTTATCATCAGCCTCAAGGCATTGTTACGTTTCAACAATAATGGGCAATCACTACCATACCCTAGGAGGTAAAAATATTCTCCTCATGCGGGACTCGAACCCGCAACCTTCAGGTCGTCAGGCGAGGATGTTACCCCGCCGCCACCGAGGCCGGCAATTTGTAACTAAACTATACCAGCAGATCCGACCACTTTAAATTTTCTATATCGATCGTAATCATTGAGGGATATGTCACAAGACACAATGCACCCATCCACGCGCGAGGTAATGCATCCATTTGGGAGTCTCGGACACGGTAGGAAACAAGAATCGGACATCTACATCTACGATGTACCGTGCAAGCCACCACTAGAGTGTGTGGCACGGGGTGATTCCACACCAGGCATGCAGAACTCGTCCCAGAACAAATCAGAACCTCGCACGCTCCCCCTGGCGCTAAGCGCAGGCCAAAAGCAGTCAGGAGAACAGTGCGCAGTCCAACCGGAAACTGGGAGAGTGATACGTATATGAACATACAAACATGCAGAGCAATGCTATAGACACATCTATTGGTTAATATTACTGATTCTGTTAATTTATGAATACTACGAGATGTTACTTCATGCAAAGAACAAAATAAAATAATGCCGGACAAATCGATCGGTGTGAAGAGTTAGTAATGATGTGGTGTTATTAAGCACAAGTGAAAATTCTACTCTATCTATTGAGGGTGGGAGTTTCATATGATTGATCTATCGCAACTATCATGATCCTTTATTGTGCGTGGGAAAAATGATATTTTGAATTTATCGGTTCGGCAGTCAATTTCCTTTATTCTATTCCTGTGATTCCGGGACACAGCTCGCCAGACTGTGGTTCCTAACCGTTATGGCACTGTTGGTCCTGATTTCTTTCATATGCATCATTCCTATCGTCCATCCTTAACCCTCATGGTATCACTCCAGGTAGGCCAATAAACATACTATTTTATTTTCTGTTTTTATACCCTCTATCCCGACGATTATAAGTCAAAAAAGATGCCACCGTAAAAAAATTACAAAAAAACATTTTTAAAACATTAGTCCATGCAGATTTCAATTTCCTAAACAGCAACGTTGATCACGCACCGCGCAGTGAACCATTAAAAATAAGTTTCCGTGGCGTATCTAAACTGTTCCATATTTCAAAGAGTCCGAAAAAATGTTAATGGACGCAAAAGATATAAAATACACTCATATATGAAGGTATTAAGAATAACAAGAGATATGAAATTGGCCAAAGCTAGTAAAAAAGATGAGTATCCCACATTCCCCGGGTTAAAGAGTAAAACCTACTAGCATATTACGCAATATGATTATTCTTATAAAATCTTATCCCTAAAAAATGATAACATGTGACAAGGGAAATACAAAGCGAGAGTTAGAAAATTTTCCGGGTTAAATGGCTTAACGTTACCAAATTTACCACCTGATGCCCAGAAGATTGAAGTCGCTTTACCTACTCTTCCAGGACGCCAGGAAGTGAAGAAGAATAGCCACCCGGCCAAGGAGCAGGGCCCGGAGGCAGATTCACTGGCGAGCGGGAGCTATGACGATGGAGATTTCCCATGAGACCCCGAAACCCGGTCATATTAGCATAACACATAAACCTACAAATAACGTTTAGGGGGCCGGGGAAAGGCGCTTCCGATACGAACGACGGACCACTTCCCACGTTTGTTTCTACATAGAACAATAAACAGTGGCAAACGCTGCACGATGGAAGCAGCTGCGATTCTGTCGTCTCTCGGACTGAGCGATCAGCCACTGACCGAAGGAACTAGTTTTCAGAACAGGACTCAGGCAAAAAACTCTTCGTTCAAACAAGCTGAGAGATTTGCAGGGCGTCTGAGGACTCCTAGCGATATCCAATGCAGCAAAGGGAAGGCTCTACCGTCACCTACACATTAAAACTACACTGAATTGTGTAAAAGTTCGGCTCCAAAACCTACGCTCAATCTTCGAAAGCCTAAGCGTTGCAATTTGCTGGATGTTAGGACTGAATGACAAACTGCAATTGGCTCTCGAAAACGTACAACGTAACTGTACGAACACTGTTCCCAAAATTTAAGCTTCTCAAACAAAAAAACTTCGCGAGCTTTGATACACTACACCATTAACATGGGACTAGGAAAACTGAGAGCGGAAAGGTCAGATGTCTTAGGCTCGTGTAATATGGGAATCAGATGGGAACCATTCCCGTAAACCTTAGTGGACCAAATTTTCTACTCTGAGAAAGGAAATTCTCCTCCTTATCTTTAAATAATGGAGGTTAGATAAAAACACGAAAACTTTTTAAGCACTTTTTTCTTCTGAAATTTGCCTATTTTTTATTGCAACAGATTAGAAACACTGGGTATTGATACACGAGTAAATGGTATGTGCCGGATTCGAAACACTTAGCATCCAAGAGTTTAAAAAATAGATAGGAAGTATCTACGTGCGTATCTATAAGTAGCACTCTTTATAACAGTCACTATATAACGAACACACTGTAATTATTAGAACCTAACGCTATCGTAGCATGTAATGTACCAAATTCACGGGGAATATATAACCCCCTTCCACCCTATGGAGGTTCTGGTGGTACACGGAGAATCAGCCTTCGTTCCGCCGGGAGAGTGGTGTTGTTTTAAAGTCCACACATAAATAATGAGCTCTTCATACCACGCGGAGAGAGCTGAGCTGGGATTGAAAAGGACTGTGGGAAATGGCGTCTCAACATGTATCACCCGGAGCCGAACCAGGCAAAAATCTACATATTAGCATTAATCTCTTCCAATCAAGATATACCCCGACAGAATATCGCTTCCCATTCTGATGTATATTATAGAATCACAGTAATCTTTTAACTTTGAATTTACACCTTGACGGCATCGCAATCATGACATAGTTCCAAATTCCTGAGGCACCATATCCTAGGCCTTGTTAGATCTAAGCGGAATAAACACACGAATTATATTTCTCTCGAAAACAAATCCCATATAATATACCTAAAAGGAACCACCAACTCCAGTCGACTCCCACGGTTGCATGCGAGAAGAGAACAAGATAATTTCCTACGCCATAATTCCGCAAACGTAATGAATGGACGAACCCTAATTCGTCACCACGCAACTTCGTCACATCTGAAGTCAATGCCAAATCATCTCTTGTCCCTTTATCCTTGACCTCATTTATTGATTACTCTGAAGTCTCCGATGTTAAATAGAGTGGTTATAGAACAACTACATTACACCCACCCACAAGAACAAGGAATATAGAACAACTACATTTTAAGTTGAAAATTGGGGTTGGGCCAGAGTAAAAAGGATCTATCAATCAATTAAGTGTAACACACGAGCAGTTAAACAGTACAATGTATTTAAAGATAATGCGAATACCAAAGGAATCGGTGGTGTTTAATAAGAACAATTAGCCTAAAAAATAGCTAACCAAAAACGTAAATGCTCACCAACCTATTGAGGTTCTTGTTAAAGAAATTAGAATATTGTTTCCAGCACTGAGGCGCGCTTAAAAACCCCCTTTTGCTATCCAACGAAATAAAATTTGATTACACATTCCTTGTATTTTAATTATATTTAACAGTGATTTTTATTTCTGTTTTCTGAGTGGCTTGGTGTTTGAATGCATCTATACAATAAAATCTCTAGCCATAATGAAACAAATAACTACACTCTCGGCCACAAACTGCAAAATGATTCAGAATCCATTAACCCTGAACGTGACGATGCGGTGGCCCAATGGGTAGACGTGCGGGTACCTACCAGATGTGACTGGTACACAAACGATAAAAACCTTATGAGTATATTCAGATAAACCCAAATATTTTTCGGGTACCATGACACATCCTTTATAGAAATCGCACACGTCTTGAGGAAAGGAGCTGCCTGACCCTAAACTGTCACATACGTGAATGTCACATGCTCTTGGGCTCTACCAGGTGAGCTGAAGCATCACATAAGTACGATATTCCACAGAGGAAAAATCGTTCGCCTTGAACGGGATTCGAACCCGGATCCCTCGATTTCGCGCCGAGTGTTTTAACCAGCGAGGCGTCCTTCTCCCCTGTGGATTTTTCAGGGGAGGACGCCACGGTAGCTAAACTGGATAAAGTACTCGGCACGAAATCGAGGGATCCGGGTTCGAATCCCGATCAAGGCGAATGATTTTTCCTCTGTGGAATATCGCACTTACGTGCACTCGCGGGTGACTCCCTAAAGTTAAATACCGTGGCTAGTCCCGATATCCTCAAAATTGTAGCATCACAGACCCAAACGAACCTAGAGTTGAAAAATGGGATGATTTTTTTTCCAAAACCCTTTCCAAAGCCATAAAAGGAGAAAGTTCACGTACACCAAAAACTTTCACCCAACCCCCAACAATTAAAAAAATTAGCGATTACCAAGACAGACCCTTAACCAGTCACCAACTTGTACATTTGCATACTACCCTGAACTGATGCATCTGTATACAACCCTGCAAGCCGCCAAAAGGTCGTGTAGCAGAGGGTGTCATGGCACAAGCAATGAGGGAGGGAGGAAATTGGGTAAAAGAATTAGAAGAAGTAAAGAACGAAAACTATGTCGTGTTGACAGATAAGTGTCTCACTCTTTTGGTTGTAGTCATCTATAGTGCATAGGAGGAAAGTATATTTTGTGTCAAACCGTTCTGCAGGGTATCTCTTCCATTTTGTACCTACATCCGATAGCAGATAGATCTGCAGCCGGATGTAGTGCCAGATAAAATAACTTCCTCTGGGTCACCATGAAACTCGAGTAATCTCAAATTTTCAAGTGATCTTAGCCTAGCGAGGGATCTAGTCTTTACCAGCTCCTAAACTATTCCCGCCAACAGTTGTGTTACACACTGCCCACTCATCGCATTAAACAGACTGCACACGCATTTTAACTTAAGATAAATTCATATTTATCAGCACGACGAGGTGCGAAAGATAAACTAATTAACCCCGAGCAAAAACCTTTTCCGTGAACTCGTGAACCTCATTCGGAAATAATTTCAAGGACGAATCTTGAAGACGAGCCAAAGCAACCTCCTGTGGCGGAGTAAGCGATATATCCATATAAAGAACCCACTTGTTTACGACATGGACAATGTCTGCACACTCTCAAGCGACGTAAGGTGGTTGGATAGATTTTTGTACATGTACATATTTGCGTGAATCTTTGCATAGGTGTTCTCACATATATAGATAAAAGTGGAAAAAAATGGCAGCATAAAGATTTGTTTTTTTGGCAATTCAATACTAAAACGTAGCCTTAAGACACGAGATATATTTCGTAATAATTCGATTATATACGCATAGATTCCTAATCGCGAAATAATACATCACATATTATATTAATTATTGATAACAAATATCAAGGTGTCATGGTGAATCCAATATTAAAAAAAACGTTTTCCAAAATAATTACGTATAAATTCCGAATGCCGCGCCTACAACTCCAAGTCATAACACGCCTTAATCATGGAAAAAAATTAAAATATTATTTTTATAATATATCCATTACTGTCTGTATCCACTACAATCTTTTCCAGCGCATAAACAGATGCACTTAAAGGTAACGAGGTTCAAGAAACTTTTTCGACTAGCTTAAAAAATTACTACAGAGTGCACTCAAAGACCCACGATTGCCGCTTCAGCCACCTTAAACCTATCCTCAATCGATATCTGCGGGTCTTCCCAAGTTAAATTCAGCGAACTGAATTTAGAAAAACGGATATATTAAATTGAAAAAATGCAACAAAATGGAAAACTTTATCGTCACAACGCCGGCACAAAAAGAACAAGAGCTCCTATGTAAACAAGGGTAAAAAATATAATCCAATTCGCCGACGGGATAATAGCGATACAGGGGAAAAAAATAACGCTCGTCAGACGGAGGCAAATGATTCAGGCCGGCCCAGTAACTATAGACCGATTTCTCTTACGTCTATATCGTGCAAGATATTGGAACATATTATTGTCAATTCCATTATGGGGTACTTGGATAGTCAAAACTTGTTCACGCAAAATCAGCACGGATTCCGGAAAGGCAGGTCTTGCCAAACCCAGTTGGCCCTCTTCCTTCACGACATTCTTTCCTTGGAAGAAAAGCTTGTCCAAGTAGACGCAATATTTCTAGATTTCAAAAAAGCTTTCGATAAGGTCCCTCATTCGAAGTTACTTGTTAAGTTGGAAACTTACGTAATACACCACGACGTAATATGTTGGATAAGAGAGTTCTTAGCCGACCGGGAACAGAGGGTAGTTCTAGATAGCGTTAGTTGAGATGTAGTGAAAGTAACATCAGGTGTAGCCCAGGGAAGTATCATCGGTCCCTTATTGTTCCTTTTGTATATTAATGACATCACTACCGTTGTTACGAGCAAAATTCGCAACTTCGCAGATGACGCAGTGTTGTACAGGGATCTAGGCATTGAGTCTGACATGATTGCGTTACAAAAAGACCTAGATGCTATAAATGAATGGTGCAATACTTGGCAGTTAGAATTGAATCTTAAAAAGTGCGTTGTTGTGAATCTTTGGAAAAAAGAATAACTAGGTCAACGAAACGTACACAGTTAATCAAACAGACTTATCAAATGTAGTCAGTTAAATACTCAGGTGTGACCCTTACTCAGGACCTGTCTTGGGGGAAACACGTCCGGTAAATCTGCAGACAAGCTAGTCGCAAATTAGGATTTATCAAAAGAATATTAGGAAAATGCGACGAGAAGGTTAAAGAGCAATGTTAATTTTCACTCGTGAGACCTCACTTGGAGATTGCCGCTAGCATATGGGACCCGTATAAAGTAGGACTAACCTCTGAAATAGATCGAATACAGCGGAGAGCAGCAAGATTTATGAAAAATTCTAACGATAAACTTAGCAGTGTTACCGAATTGTTGAAGGAATTAAGGTGGGAATCTCTAAGTGATCGAAGGGAGAAATGCAGGTTAAATATTTTGCGCAAATTCGGAGCAGACACTTTTTTGCAAGACGATCAAAATATACTGCCAGAGCCAACGTACTACGGTAGAAGCGATTACAGGAATAATATAAAGTAAATTGATTGCAGAACCGATATATTTAAAATGTAATTTTTCCCACGTACAATAAGGGAGCATAATAGTTGCAATAAATCATTCATATGAAACTCACACCCTCAACAAGTAGAATAGAATTTTCACTTGTGCATAATAACACAACATCATTGCTAACACTTCAGCTGCTACGACGACGTAATTTCATGGATTAGAGAATTCTTAAGCAATCACGTGCAAAGGGTTGTATTCGATGGTGCTATCTCTAATGAAGTAAAAGTCACATCGGGTGTCCAACAGGGAAGTGTCATAGGCCCACTTCTGTTCCTTTTGTACATAAACGACATCGGTGAAACAGTTTACAGTAAGCTTAGATTATTTGCAGACGACACAGTGGTGTATAGAGAAATCCCTAGCCTTAACAATAAGCAAGCGCTTACTAAGGACCTCGAGGAAATACAGGAGTGGTGCGATGCGTAGCAGCTAGAATTAAACCTGAAAAAATGAGTTATTATGAATTTTTTGACACGGAAAAACGCTCCTTGTAACAGCTATTGCAAAAAAATCAGAAAATTAGATACTGTAGAATCGGTTAAATACATCGGAGTTAAACTGACTAATGATCTCTCGTGGAGTAAACATATTCTAGAAATTATCGGTCAAGCTTATCGTAAATTGGGATTTGTTAAAAGAGTACTTGGCAAGTGCGACGATAAAGTTAGGGAAATCAGCTACTTCTACCTCGTTAGACCCCACTTGGAATATGCTGACAGTATTTGGAAACCTTACGAGAAACGCTTAGAAACTGTTATGATAATCTCATTAGTGTTACTGACCTTTTGCAGCAAGGCTGGGATAACTTGGATGGGAAACGCTTTCAGACCGTCGATTAAAATTTAGACTCAATCTATTATGTAAGTTCCAAACCGGTCTATTTTCTGACGACGTTGATAATATTTTACGAAATCCGACATACTACGGTAGATCAGATCATGAGAATAAAATTAGGGAACTAGACTGCAGAACGGACAGATTTAAAATGTCATTTTTCCCACGAAATATAAGGGACCATAACAGCGGCCAATGAGACTTTTATCTAGGTTTTTCGTTAGGTAGTGTAGCTCTTAGTAGTAGTAGTACTCCCTAATACTTGAATCCTTATCATTTACCTAGTACTAGCAGCACGCCGTGCATGTTTTCTACATAAGTCTTGAGTCTCTGTCCATTTGTGTAGTTAGTATACTAACGGCCCCTCTCCATTGTGATAACATCTGTAGTATATGCTTGTGAGGCTTCGCCTCGTGACAAGCATTAGTGATATATGCTGATGCATAATTATTCGTTGTTACACTAACTTTAGGGTATATAGTGTTATGCATGTTGGTGAATACTCACCCCCTGCCACACACCCCTGAGGTGGCTTGCAGGGTATTTTGTAGATGTTGATGTTATTCACGAATAAAAATAATGGAAATGCATGAAATCAACTTTGTACCAGAGTGAACAAAATAAAAAGTATTATTGCTTGGTGGCTTGCAGGGTATTTTGTAGATATAGATGTGTCATCCTTGTGCATGTGTTGCATATCATAAAAATCTATCCTTAGTCATGCAAAAGCGAATATACTATAACTGAAAACAAAAAGATTTAATAATTTTCCCGTCGACAGTGGATGAAATGCGAAATCAGAACAGCTTCTAGCGTTGCCGGGTTTTTCTGGAGGGAAAGTCTCTTTATTTACATGATTTATACTAAGCCAGAAGGGTGATGAATTGATCAGTCAAATATTGTTCCGAGACATCTTAATGTCACAAGATAACTGCTAATATGCGTCGGAATTGAGGTTTCAAGGAGCCTCTCAAAAATTATTTGATAACTCGAAATGACCTCTGAAAAACAGCTACGTAAATGAACATTTATCTCCACGCCGTAACAGCAGTCACACCCATCATGGCCAAACGCTCGATATTCAGTACTACCAGTGACAGTCGACTTGCGTATGGGCAAGTATGTTAAAGGTACACCAAAGAATTCGGTACGTGGATTTTAATTCTATAGCCTTGAACCTAAACACCTGACATCACGCATAAACGATTTCGTCCTGCACTCAAAAACATGCGAATCGCGACTATAATCGCTCTTGTCAACAGTTACTCAAAGTTCGCGCGTCCCTAACTCAACAAATAAATTCGATGGCCCTCATAAAATTCTAAGCCTTTTGGAGCGACGAATACCAGTTGACTACAGGATTAATATAATTACAGATACCGTGAAAAATATAAACAATACAGTAGTTTGATCACTCTGGATCAAACATAAATGCAACATGTTTACATGGTCGGAAATATACTGTTAACTAGGAATATGGCTTAAGTTCCTCATGCTGTAGTTAGGTGTTAAATAAATTATGGGAGGAATTGCGAAAAATTGCATACAGGTATAATAGTCACGTAGATATTGCGGGGAGCGAAAACGTTTCATTATACCTTGAATACTCCCACAATCCTATGAAAAGTCTCTTAAAACAAGCTGAGGGTCTGTCCATTCCTCATTCGTATTGAAATGAAAGGAGATCATATAAGTTTTATAACGGACGATAAGAGAATCTGCTGACCACTTTATTTTCCTGTCTACTATAAATATAGGGCTACGAAAGAAACAATAAAGAATATCAATGTAGCATAAACTAATTATAGCCAAATCGGATACCCGCTGACATATAGGTCGCTTCAAGCTCTTCAGAAAATTAGTTTTCTTACATCACAAGGAACAAGCGAGTTTAAACTACTGGGCAGCAAGTTCTGCGAGGAAAAAAAGGTCCGGTTTAACAAACTCTGAATAAATATATTCTCGACATAAACCGAAGTTAATTCTTTTTTCATCGATAACGCTCACGTCAACTTCCCGACAGTCGATATTCTAATATAAATCCCTACTCTCACAATCAGTAAACAAAAAGGCACACATGCGGTTTACGTTAGCAAGACAAAACCGACCAAAGAATTGAATCTTTCTTATGAAGTGGCAGAACATTCGGTTGCAACGAAAGGAGATATTTAACCTAGGAGGGTTTAAATTCCTAAACCTAGGAGGGTTTAAATTCCAACGAACACTGCCTGTGAACACTCTCATAATCAGCTACACCAAAGCTGTATTATATATTCTTCAACCAGGAGAAGAACTAGCCCAAATACCCGCAATGCGAGAATTCTCCTCACCTTCGGGTTAACAATTAGCGCTAGGTAAGTTTGCTTCACCCTCTCCAAACCGACTTCCGGATAGAGGCAATCCCTCGGTCACCGAGCATCCTTCATCTTTGCTTAGCATTTTATTAACATTCTAATAGATTCGCCAACTCAGCAATTTACCTTTGATTTTATAGGTAATAATCTTGAAGCGCGAAATTTTACAGCTAATGGGCATGACTGGAATTTAAATAAAATAGACTTAAAAATCATCTAGCATTAATTATGCAGAAGAGAAATAGAAATATCAAATAGGTTGAAGGATGTGTGAACAGTAGTAGAAGCCACCGAACGGGGACATAAAAGCTAATAAATATGTCCGAACGCCCACTGTCATCAGCAATGACATGCTTTTCGATACTACCGTAAAGGAATCACAAGCGCAACTACCCCTAGCCCAAATTCTCTGGCATTTACAATAATCCACGCCCAAACAAGGGATCCATGACTAACCACATATCGGTTCCACTATTCTAACCAGAAATGCATCACGTCTTGCGCGTGCATTTCCCAAGAAATGATAATATTAGGTAAACATTCCCAGGTGGTATTTTTCAAACATCGTGAGAAATAGGGACTGCGGATTCTTCAGAAAAGCTTAACTTAAATGGTACACATAAATTCAGAAGTAACCATTAGTCGGACAGTAACCACAGACGTTACCACCGAGGAACACATTTAAGTGGCATTACAATATAAATTTCATTCATTTAGCATACAAACTATAACTAAACATACACAGTCGTTAGTGGGATCAACACGCAACCTCCAAATGTGTTCCCTACCAGCGGTGACCTACACTCACCCATAGCGACAACAGCTACACATGCCACCTTTCATCCCCTGACTGAAACCATGCTCATAAGAAATATCGCATATAAGGACTTACCGGAACAGTATCTCTTCTTCGTGTGGAGACGGTAAACGTTGTGATTCAATGAAGAATATCCGTATTTGGCTCTAGACACAAACACTAATAGTCAACTATACAAGCACTGCAGTCACCTATATCAATATAAACAAAAGGTAAACTGACGTCGAGAGGACTTCGGGGCATACAGGAGCAAAGGTGTACACTCCATAACAAAACACACACGTCACTTGGGCACCGAAAATCAAAAAATAATTTTGAATATGTGGTTAAACACTAAAAATCTGACTGATTCCGTTTTATATGGAAGTGGCCGTATCGATGCACATATTGGAGGCGAGAAGCCCCCGGGCGGGGATAGGCATACGGAAGACAAAGAGTAGCCGTCCATCACTTTCACCGAGCAGACAACCAAGCAAACTAACTGAAATGAGCATCAAGAAGCCAGGTGTCGCGCTACTAAGAAGTTCCATAAAAACCCAGAAGAGGTGTTGTCAACACGACGCTAAATTAATATTACTTTTACATTACATTTAAATAACCAGTTTTTTCCACAATATGACACCCATTTTTACCCTTTATATATATAGCCGCATAAAACGAAATCAGTTCATTTATTTTCCTATAATTTAGTTCCCACCGAAGACATCTCGTGTATGCAGTTCGCTTTTTAGACATTAGAGTGCAGCATCCATCGGAAGATTACACAGGATCGAGGCCAGCAAGTATGAGAAATTTTAACGTTGGGGTTGTGGGGGTTGCGATGACAATTTTGACGCCTACTTTCTTCAAAAAGTCTCCGAATAACTTAATTCATTCCAAATCAGTGCATTTATAAGTAAAGGCATTGTCGCTCATCGATTTCTCCGACAACAGCAGCATTTATTTATCTTCAGTGAAGTTCAGGTGTGTTGTTTTTGGTGTTAAAGTCGAGTGTAATGAAGAGGAGTGGGTGTTGGAGATGTGAAAGAATATCCATCGAAGTATATTTTGTGATTTTTCTCCGGGCGTCGCGTGGAAAACAGAAACTTTGTGCTGAGCGAACTTCCTAAGATATTCCAACTGAAAAATAAAACGATGAGCGCGCCAGTTCAAAATTTGAACTATAAATTTTACGGTGATATGCTATATTGAACATATTTTGTACAGTGAAATTATTGAAGTAAATAGCATAAAACACTAATGTCATGCTCGTTTTTAATTATTTTCATATGGATACATTCAACTTCAATCGGAAATTTAGTGTCTTCGCTTTAGCTTCAGGATTTCTATATTATATCTCTCATAAATTTCGTGGTAGGCGGTAGCTCTCGATATGACTTTCATTATTCTGTAGCAGGCACAAGTGACAGCATTTTCACAGATTGCATAAGGATAATTAAGAAAATATCATTGACAATGTGCTAACAAGGTTCTTTTTTACACGGTACATTTGTTTGTACAAACTCTTCCGTGAACTCTTGCATGAGGCAAAATGTATCGTGCAAAGCGGCAAATTGTATGAACGCTTGTGCGAATGTCTCAATGCCTGCACGGGAAATAGAACCTGTTCTAATTTCGTTGAGACAAACGTACAATCTCACGTACATTCGTTTGTACAAAATCTTTCATCGTGTAAAACGGCCTTTATATTCGAGCATAAATCGAGGAAAATAAGTGAAGATTTTACCGCTAGATGAAAACCTTACTTCGGCTTACATTCGAGTCACTATAAAATTATGTGACCTGTTTAGGGCTAGTATTTTGGCATAGGTCCGGCAAAATATTATACTTTTCTCCCCTACGAATATGACGTTGAGAATAATCGCCGAGAAAAAAACTTCTTGATGTTTCCAATGTCAGTTCCAAATCCTCTTGCCCACCGGTTACGGTTCCACGGGGCTCATTGTATTGGTATAAGCAAGGTCCCTATTTTATAGGGACCTTGGGTATAAGGAACCAAAAATACAGTCTGAGATGATGCTAGGGCCGCTAATCTCGGAATGTACTTGTATTTACAAACATACCGAGGAAAATATTTTTAAATTATTATTGGGACTTATACTCAAACCACGGATGTTTTCGGTGGAAATAGACTGATTTAAACTGGGATCTACTTATACCCGAATACACACATTATATATTTAACGACTTGTGAGGTGTCAATGCAATGAGAAATAAGTTTGCTTTAACTGACTCATTGTTAGAGCAAGTGGTATGCATGGATCATATGTGCCACCCACTGCAATGGTACCACAATTTTGCGAGTTTCACAGTAAGGCCAAGTAATTTGTTGTCAATGTTCACAGTGGTTCTCATAAATCATTGACATGTATATCACATATTAGAGCCTACACTTTGTTTTTAATAAAAAACATGTAGTAAAGCATATTGCATTTTTTTCAACTCTATTACCCTGGCTACACGCCTCTGCTCTGTATTAACTTAGCTTCCCATGTGTCAATACAATTGACAATACCCTGGAAATTGTCAATTTCCAGGGAATATGATAAATTAGATTTCTCTGCTTTTAGAAAAGACACTTTTACCGACCAAGTCATTCATGCTACTTCCAGGCATCATTTTGCACAAAAAGTCTGTCTTCTATCCTATACTCCACCGATTGCTAACAATCCCCATGTATAAAGCAAATATTAAAAGAGAGTTAAGCATCATAAAACAAATAGTTATTAGCAATGGCTACCAAGCCCAATTGATTGATAGACTCCAAAGGAAAAAAGGCTGTCCAAACCATTTATGGAACCTCATCCCATTGTGACCCTCCAGATAAATGGAGGAAATTTCTTTACTTGGGTTATTTGTCCCTCCGAACCACCAAGGTTCTCCGAGACACCACATTAAAACACCCTTTTACAACACCTACAATCTCAAACATTTTTTCTCCAAAACCATAGACATCATCCTGAAATTGGAAAGGAGTGCAGTCAACTGCAGTGTACACACTCAAGTGTGAACGCTCAGCTGTCTATGTCAGGCAGACAGGTAGAAAATTTCAAGAGAGACTAAAGGAACATAAAGCATGTATTAAACACAGACATTCAAATTTAAACATCGCCAAGCACCTGTTAGATAACTGTCATAAAAGTAATTGTTCCCTGGAAATTTTACACGTAGAAAGTAAAGGCCTCCAGCTAGCCGCTCTCGAACAAGTTGAGATTTTGAAATTTGTACACACTGATTGCAAATTTGTCAACGACTTATAGTATGCTTCCCGCTCCCCTCAACCTCTCTCGCTTCCATTAACCCCTACCTTCTTATCCTCTCTGTTCTCCATTATGTTCCAACCCTTCAACCGATGCACCCTACCCCACCCGCAGGCAGTCAGCACTGAAGGTTCTACTAACCTGATTTTTTGGAGAAGACCTTGGTGGTAAGTATAATTTTACCTATATTTATTTCCCCACAGCATTGTGCAAGCAACATACACATTTTCAAGTGATGGAGTTTACACCAATACAAAACATTGTGATAAAAAGTTGCTTGTTATGCCCCATTGGCGGCCCCAAGGGGGGCAGAAGGGGCCAGGCCCAGTTTAAGGCCTGGGTGACTCCCCGGGGCACCACAAAGGAAGGGGTGCCGTGATTGTGAAAAAATATATTTTTACTACTACGGTTATCTGGTGAATAGGTTTGATAAGTGGGGAGGGGGGGACGCTGGAATACTCTCTTGTCCGGGTGAAAATTTTGTCTTAAGCTGGCCCTTGTTGGGGCAATTGCCCCCCCCCCCCAAAAACCCAGTGTATTTCTTAGTCATAGACCTTAAAGTAAAAGCCTAAATAATTGTGTTGCCTTTTTATTATTGAAGTTTTGGTTATTATACCATAGCATCCAGTTAAATTTGATATAAACTAAAATGGTTTTTGTAACCACAAATTAAATGCAAAAGTAAATCTAAATAATTTTGGAATTAGTCATCACTTGGTGATAATCTAAAAGGAAAGTATGCAATCATTAAAAACTTGCTCTTCTTAAAAAAGAAACTTGTGCTTCCAAACCACGTATAATGTGCCATTTTGCACATAGTTTGTTACAAATTTCCGGAGGAGACCCACGAACCCCCCTTCTCCTGGGAGGCATTCCATACCCCAAGAGCCACTGGTGTCCCCCGCCGAACCTCTGGTCTGGAGCCGCCCCTGTTCATTCATTCATTACAGTAATCTACCGGTTAGAGGTAGGTTGTGATGAAAGTCAGAGAATATCCAACGAACTCTTACACGTGCCATGCCCTGTCTACCTCTAGTATTTCTTTCTTCATCTCAGCATAAGTCCTACCTTTCTTCATCCCGTCCATAAAACCGATTCTCTTCCTTCCCCTTCCCCGCTTACCCAACATCCTTCCCTCTATCACAGCCTTCAGCAAACCATCGTCCCTCATTACCGCTTCCAGCCACCTACCCTGTCTTCCCCTAATCTCATATATAAGTTTCCTCTCCTAGCCCACCATGTCAAGCACTTCCTCATTTGTCTTCCTTTCCATCCAACGCACCTTCTCCATCCTCCTCCACACCCACATCTCAAAAGCCTTTAGCCTATTTTCGTCTTCCTTTCTCAAGGTCCACGTTTCCGCCCCATACAACGCCACACTCCATATCAAGCTCTTCACTAGCCTCCTTTTTAGATCCTTACTTAAGGTCCCCGTCATCAGCTCCCTTCTATTATTGAACGCTTCCTTCGCTAGCGCTATTCTCCTCCTAATGTCTTTGCTACTATGTCCTCTTTCTTCTAGCGTACTACCCAAGTAATTAAATTGTTCTACTTGCTCCAGTTTGTGACTTCCTACTCTTATAACCAGCTTCGCTTTCTTTGTCCTACAGAATCTCATTACTTTTGTTTTCCTATTATTTATCTTCATTCCGTATTTCTCACACTGCTTTTCCAGTGCATCTACTAAAGTTTGCAGTCCTTTCGATGACCGACTGACCAACGCCTGGTCGTCTGCGAATCTAAGCGACTTTATCCAATGGCCTCCTACTTTCATTCGCACATCTAGCTCATCCCATGCCTCTCTTACTATTTCCTCAGCATAGATGTTAAAAAGTAAAGGCGACAACGAGCACCCTTGCTGTACCCCGCGACCTATCACTGCCCACCCTGATTCACCGTCAGCTACCCTTACCTGAGCCCTCTGCCCCATATATAAGTTTCGGATGAGTCTCCTATCACGCCAATCTATTCCTATTTTCCCCAGTATCTGCATTAGTTTCTCCCAGTTCACTCTGTCAAACGCCTTTTCGAAATCTACAAAACAAGCGAAAACATCCTGATTATGCTCTATGTTTCTATCTATAAGTGTCCTCATTACCGCAATCGCATCTCTGGTTCCCCTCCCCTTCCTAAACCCAAATTGGTCATCGCCTAAATAGCACTTTTCTCTGCTCTCCAACCTTCTATTTAGTATTCTAAGCAACACTTTTGCTGTGTGTGAAATTAAACTAATTGTTCTATACTCCTCGCATTCTGACGCTTTCTTCTTCTTTGGGATAGGTATTAATACTGTTTTCACGAAATCCTCTGGCCATACTCCTTCCTCATAGATCCTGCGAATAAGTTCGAAAAACGATTTTCTCCCCTTACTACCTAGATTCTTCAGTAGCTCCAAAGGTAGGTTATCGGCTCCCACGACTTTTCTACCCTTCATCTCTCTTAATGCTCTCTCTATTTCACTCTCTAGTAACTCTGGTCCGAGGCTATCCTTATCTATTGTTCCTTCATCCTCTAGATATAGGCTAAGGGGTCTATTCTCGCTGTCATATAGCTCCTCTACGTATTCTCTCCATCTTTCTTGGATATCTTCCTGTTCGATTAATATCTTCCCTGTTTTGTCCTTAACCTTTGGTATCGTTTGACCTCTCTTACCACCCGATAACATTTTCATCTTGGCGTACAAAGCGCCCACTTCCCCCTCCTCCTGCATCTTTTCCATTTCCTCACATTGTCCCTTCCACCAGTTTTCTTTTGCCCGATTGGTCACTCGCCTGAGTTTATTATTCAATTCCTTGTACTTCCTCTTCCCTGCGTCGGTGTTCACGTTTTTCCATATCCTTCTCTCCTCCATTTTCTTTATCATTTCTTCTGTAACCCACTGCTTCTTAACCCTCTTCTTTTCCACCGTTCCTATTGTTTTCTCTGCCGCTCCTGCGATGCCTGTTTTTAAAACCTCCCATCTCTTCTCTATGGTTCCCATCCGCTTCTCTTCACCTATGTTCTTTTCTACCAGCTCTTGGTATTCCCTCCTTTTCAACCCTTTCAATGCTTCAAGGTTCCACCTCTTTATCTTCCTACCTTTACAAAGCCTTTTAAATCTAACTTCACACTTCATCATCACCAAGTTATTGTTATGTCCAGTAATTGAATATGATATATGATCTGAAAATTGATTTAATTCTTCAACAGAAAACCAAAGTTTTCACAACAAAACATCTTTTAAACAATTCTCACTTTTTTACAATGCTCATTGTCAATTTTTTATATGTTCATGTCATATTTGTATATCACATTAGCCCCAATGATTTGGCCCCTCACTAGTTCCCACATAGAAATGAAATATTGGAATAGTAGTTAGTAGAATATAGCAATTGGAAAAGCAAAAAAAAAATAGACAGCCTGTTTGATTTGTGAATCATACGGCTTTGTGGTCATAAACACATTTATAGGCAATCACCAACAAATATGCAATGTATGTACAAATGCCGGAAGATAAAAATAAAAGATTCCAGAAACATAATCACAGGATAAAACAGCATGCCTGACTGCAATCACAACCATTTGCAAAACAAATTTGTAAATGTTCAACAGTAAATTGAGACAGCAGTTAATTTCAACAGACACTGCATAACATCCTACAACTGTTGAACCTCAATGGTTAACTGTTGAAATCTAACATTAGGTGCTTAACCTCTTCAGCAAAGTGTTGCATTTCAACAATAACAGTTGTATCTCATCGCTTAAACATTGGATTTCAACAATGCATGAAATAAATGCATAACATTACCTATCAGTAATCTGTTGGAATCTAACTATAATAGTTCAAATTCAAAAGCTAATGTTAAAATCCGACAGCTTTTTTGAGAAGGCTATTTTAGCTGTCCTGTGTAGATATTGACAGCAATGAAATGCCAAAGTAAGTTAAAACAAAGAAAGAGAAGAACAGCTGTCCTGGATTAGATATTGACATCAATCATAATATCAGTAATGAAATGCCAAAGTAAGAGAAAGCAAAGAAAAAGAACAAAGATTTTTGGCTGAAGGAAGCAGAACAAAGATAGGACAATCAAAATATTTTAGATGAAGCTGGCAAGTATCAATTAAAAAATGGGATCATAAGGCAAAGAAAAATTTGAGCAGCTTACAATTAATTAGAAAGAAATAAATCATATGAACAAAAGTACTGATAGTTAACCCACGAGGAAGTACTGTATCTAACAGAGAAAATCTGAAATACCAAATGAAGACAACCACAATATAGAATCATAGGTAATATGATTAGTAGTAATGCAATAAATGCTTCAGAGGAAGGGATGAAAAACATACTTAAAGATGGGAATGGCAATCATTCCCAAGGATAAAGTCATAGCTTTCTACAGGCACATATAAAGTCACTTCTATGAATTTTCCACAAAAATCTAAAGAGGTGAAGAGAGAACTTATTTGTAGATTCGATACAGTAGTAAATCATTGAACAGCAGAACAATTGAGGATGAAAACCCTATGGATGAAGATGAAAAATAATATCCTATTTTAGGATCAGAATT
Source organism: Pyrrhosoma nymphula (assembly GCA_963573305.1). NCBI lineage: Eukaryota > Metazoa > Arthropoda > Insecta > Odonata > Coenagrionidae > Pyrrhosoma > Pyrrhosoma nymphula. The sequence continues at coordinate 67,827,672 of OY754335.1, read as the reverse complement.
ACATGGACTTAAGGAACGAAAAGGCCTCGAGTATTAATTATTTTTCTCATATCTGCAGAAGAGATGATTCTGAGCGGGCTATAAATTAATCTGTGATATTTATCTCATTGGCCAAAAGAACATGGTTAGCATAGTAAAAAAAGAAGGGTTAAATATAGCCTAACTGCACTAACATTTGGAGAGAATCGTCAATATAACGATGATCAACACGTAGAAAATTCCTGGATAAAATTCAGCCCATATGTATATTGGCTCTACCAGCCTCGATAAAGAACTAGGCTAAGTGAATGGGAAGAGAATGCTGATTACATCTTTAGGGTAAATATTTGCCCGAGCATTCCGAAGAAGCAATTACTTAAACATGGTGAGAATAGGAGGATATCCTTGGTCGCCCATGCATGCATTTATTTATACTGAAGACCACCCAGCCAGCACAAGGGCTATACTATCTGATCTAGGGTGGCTCTAAAGTGGCTCTAGGATATCTTAGAGCCAACCTAGAGCCAGCCTATCTCAACGCGAGCGATGTAAGAATACAACTCAACGTCTTTTATGTGAAATTGTAATACTCAAAAAGAATTATTAACATGTATTTCCTATCAACACCAATATTATATATTATTCGCGGTGTTAATTGAAGAGAGACGTGGAAAATAACAACCAATGATAACCGTTATTAACTTAGTCAAATTATGCGCAACGTAGTAAAAGGATGATCCACCTCTATCAGCTGGATAGACTAGATCTGGAAACAACACAAAATCCGTAAGCGGAATAATAGTTATCAAAAAGTGAACTACAAAGTTATTTTGCATAGTAAAAATATTAATTAAAATTTAAAGGGCTATTCAAGGATGTACGAAGAAGCATGAGCTAAAATGTAGTAATTGCCTCGTCGTGAACTGCCTCTGCCGGTTCTCGCGCTTCACGCCTTTCATTTGTCAACTTTGTGAGCGCATGTGAGGAACATGGCGGATGTGCTTAGCTTTGATGCCGGACGTACTATCTTTTATGAAGAATTTACCATATAATATTTGCTCCAGAACGTACCGTGATATAATCTTTTGTACCGTGTGTACATAATTTTTGCTGCAGAACGTACCGTGTGCAAATAATCTTTGCTGCAGAGCCTTGGTACCGTGTGTATACATCGTTGTTGCGGAACGCGTCGGAAAGGCAAGAGAAACGTGTAAATGGTGACTTGACGGGTTCTGTATATCTGCCGTTTGAGATCAGGTAAGTAAATTGTTTTTAGAAGTAGATAATTAGGTATATTAATTACTAAAATAACTTCTGATACTTCACATTAGTGAAAAGGGCTAGTCTTTATATTTGAAAATCTACTGTTTGGAGGCCCGGGCGATTCCCGGGGCGCGATGATTGTGTAAAAATATTTTTTACCACGTTTAACTGGTGACTAGCCCGCTCTCTCGGCCGCATGAAAATTTTGTCTTGAGCCGGCCCTGGCAGTATGCGTTACTCTTTCAACCTCTTTGCCATGTATTGATCAGCGAAATTGTTGAGATTTCACTCGTTCCATGTTAAATTAACTGACCTGCTACCGAACCAGCATAATCTACAACACAATAAGCAGAGAAAAAGATGGGTAAATGTTCTCAAAGAGGCCTTGCCGCCAAAATTTTGTTTTCACACTTAGATTTTGCTAGTGTTGCACGAAATTTAACAAACTAAAATTGTTGTAATTGCAAAAATAGCCAGTGAAAGGATTTTTAGTGTACCTACTTAAAGAATTTATGCTTCTAGAAAATGTGCATCTTCGGCTGGTCGGCCATCTTGAATAATGTTAAATAAATGTTCGCGAAGTGGCCTCGCCGACAGAAATATTTTTTCATCCCTTAGATTTTGCTAGTGCTGCACGGAATTTAACAAACTCAAAGTGTTAAAATTGCAAAAATAGCCAGTGAAAGGATTTTTAGTGTACTTAAAGAAGTTATGCTTCTAGAAAATGTGGAACTTCTGAGGTGATGTGCGGCTGGTCGGCCATCTTGAATTTTAACGTAGGTTTTGTGAAAAGGCAACAGAGGGCAATGACGCCGGAGTAGTTCGCTTTGATCTAGAAGTTCCGTGAGCAGGCACAACCGCGGCAGTTTTAAATAGTAGGTGCCAGTGGGTGCGTCACAATGATGAGCTAGCATTGCTATCAACCTCCTTGTATATAGACTTGGGTGTTAACTGTAAATAGTTTATGCAAACCAATATATTTCAGTAATGCCTGGTCGGCATTGTATAATAATATATTATATATAATGTATACGTATAGTAATCCTGCCTTATTCCACAGGAACAAGAGAACATCAGCCTCCGCTCAACAGAACCACCAGTCTCAACAGACAATCGACGTATGACTACAGGAGCAAAAAGAATCCAGCGCAAAACGACACACCTCAAATCAGTGAAGTCCAGCACTCCTGCCAGCAACAAATATACCTACATCCACACGGCGACTTGCGTGAGGTTTTGCCGGTTTCCATCAAGCCTCGGTTGATTGCGTCATTAAGCCATCCCGGATGAAAAGAGTTCCCGCAACATTATATTACTCTCAATATTCAATGTGCTACACGCCTATGTACAAAGTTAAAATATGTATGTATGTTAAATGACGAACCCTGATGAAGATGGGCTATTGCTGTAAATATGTTGATATATAGTGAGAATAATTATGATAATACTTGCATATGTGTAAATATGTGTGTCATGGTAGTAAACACCTTTTGACTTGACTTCGATGCAATTGTTCCTGCCTTTTCCTTCATCAATTGTTTTTGCTATTTGTTGAGTGGTGAATTATTTTGCAGGAATTGCAGCATCTGGAGCTCTGGTAGCCAAATCAACTTGCGGTAAGATCGGTTCTCTACGTGCTGTTTGGTATGAAGGTTATAATATGAGTTACTTATTTAAAAGGCGCTCGTGGTCCCGCCATTCGTCTACTAGTAGTGGGCAGAATTGCCGGTAGGTGGCGCCACATGACACGTAGTTCCCGTTAAGCTCGAGTGTGGCGCTGCGAGCGGCTAAATATGGCGGTAAGCGTTGTTACTACATATATAGATTCATTGGCGGTAGAGATAGGTTCCACGCAAAATAGAGGAAATCTATCTAGATGATCCACGGATAGCCCACGTCGGCCATATGTATTGCATCGCTATGCCGAGAGATAGCCTATCCTTAACAGGGATAGCCTATCCTTAACAGGGATAGCCTATCCTTGGACTCCAAGGATGCTATTCGTTTATTTGGGGATATGCCTTGACTTGTGCTGGCTGGGCATGGTCTTCAGTATAAATTTACATCTAACAAGCCATAAATAAAATGGAGGGAAAAAACAATTTTTACACCATTATGGAGTAATAATGATCATGCTACGCTTAGCTGGTTATATAGCAATGAGGGAAGAGAAGAAATAAACCTCATGAAAATGGTGAGTTATTAGTGGAATAAATCCAGAAGACTATTATCAATTATCTATTCACTGATGAAAATTAATTATTAAATAAAAAGTTACCATAAAACAAATTTAAATCCACATTTGCCCAAGACTTGGGCAGTAAAAGCTGGAATAAGTAGATGGATTTTGTTTCATGGAACTATCACTGCAATGAAGGAGGGGGCAAGAAAGATGTAGTGAGCAGAGAATTCCGAGCACGGAAGGTATTCGGAGATTATCGATAACTCTAAAAATAAGTACTACAAAAAATCATTGGTCTATTTGGATTTAAAAACTAAAATTAAATGTTTCGCAGAACCATGAATGCAGAAACATAACACGACCAACCGTTCACGGCAACATTATTCCACCCAGCAACTACACCTCTTCAGTACACTCCACCTTCCCAGTAACATGTACAGTTGTTATTTAAATTTTTAAGCCTTTTACACGATATATTTTTAAGTATGATAGCTCACAACTGTATCTACGTCCACAAAATTACCATGCAAATACTTTCAACACAACGAAAACAACCGCCGAAACCCGGAAACAATATCGAAATCATCAATGACCGACAAACCACTCGACTTAATCGAAAGCTTGGGATCGATCTATCGCTTCAGCGTAACGGTTCGCAAATTTAAATCAAATTTGTGGAGATGTCGGTGACATCAGTTGCTATGTATTGCTGCTGTTTTATGTAAAATTTTATTTGAATGTTATGATGAGCACATAGGCGAATGCTACATATTTTGTTGTTCTATCGTTATTCTTTTGCTCGAATGAAGGGCTATAAAGTGAAAAGTTGCTGTGACGCATGAAACCTGTTGTCTTTGAAAAAGCAGTTTTTGGAACGGTTAGTGTCTCTTTTATTTCCTATTTTATATTTTAGATTTACTATACTTTAGCTAGTCATTTAAACTAATCTTTCCTAAACTTTTCAGGGGATTTGGAAATGGCGAGACGAGCGCAAACGTCGAAAAGGCTTCTTCCCTTCGACGCCAGTAGGAATGAGTGTCTTCAAGAAAACGAAGCATGGGAAAAGCGGTGTGGTGATGTCGGTGACAGCAGTTATTCGACTCCTTCAGACGACACAAGGTATTGCTGCTGTTTTATGTAAAAACTGATGAATTTGTGAATGGTTGTCGTTATATTGCGAAATTGGGGCTTGCCTTTAGTTGGTATGTATGTAAAATGCTGTTGATATGGATTTCCTGTCTGCATCATTGACGCTTTATGTCGCCTCAGCGAACGCAAATGCTGCGAATTTGCTGCAATTTTTTGGCAGTCCAGATGTGGAGTATAATCAGGAAAGGTCAGGAAGGTAGCGTAGATCTATGTAGATAGATGGTATGCTATTTTATAGCTTTTGCCATGCAAGGTCAAACATATTTTGTAAGCTTCCGTAGTGAAAGTTTATCATATTCAAACCGTGGTAGGGTGGAGTCAGCACTATAATCTTAGTTCTGAAGGCGAAAGAGGAGAAATGACCTCTGAATTCAACACGCCACCCTCTTTTTAATACTTACGTTTTTCTTTAGTGTGAATTTAATTATTAGTAAACAAAATATTTTCGTGAAAAGCAATCGCAGTAGGACTCAGTTGCTCACGTGAAAATCTTGGATGGAAACTCGGGGACAAAAATGGTATTTAAATTTTTTTAAACGAATTATGGATAAGTTAAACTATTATTGTCATGGAATGTATAATTATTTTGAAGTTAGTGTAATGCCTTAGGAAGATTTTTACTTTCACCTATAGTGTATATGTAAATTTTAGTTTTGAAGCCACATGTTCGAAATAAAAGCTGAATAGCATGTTTAATTTCTCATGGGCATATTTGGTCTACTTTTTGGATGGTTCATTTATTGCTTATGGTGATTATTTATCAATGGAAACTAGAATCGAATTTGTCTTGGGAGGCCCAAATTGTCAAGTATTGAAAACACGTGAGCATTATTGATTCCAAATGAGCTATATAATTGGACTTGGTCTGAGATGGCTGGTTTAAGAAGACACATGGCCTGCTTAAAACAGGATTTTTTATACATAAAATTTTCATGGGTATTTCACCAGGTAATAGGCATCATCTTTTCCTATTTTTTTAAATTGCTGGTGGGAGAATAGCCATATGGCATTGGATTTAAATTATTTACATCATCCAAGGGAGTACTAAGGTAAGGAGATACTAAGTAATCTGTACTTTTATGACAACGTCTCCCACCTTTCACTAATTTCTTCTCCTGTACATACATTTTGAATTGAAAATACCCATCAGGAAAAATACAGAAAAATGACTACAAGCTCGGTGATTACCAACCAAAACAAAACACTGAAAAAAGGGGGATAACCAACCATATGTTGTTCTTTGATTGAATGACCTCACCAGCATTACCACTTTGTACTCTTCCACTTAAGTTGTTTATTACCGATCGATTTTAACATCCAAGCATCATTTTCAAAGTAGGTAAAATTGGTAATGGTCAATATTACCATGTGAAATAAAGCTTAAATGTTGGAATTGATATGTAATAAATTACTTAAGTGCAAGAGTACAAATGATTTCTTTTCACCATGCTAAACGTAGCAAAATTCCACAAATTATCACTTGCCTCCATCTGTTTAACCATAGTAGACTTAAATAGGATTTTATTCTTTCCCTGTGAATCATGCTGGTAAAATTTTCTTGGGATTTCCACTGAATTAAATTCCCGAGAAAATTGAACAAGCATAGTAAACTTGTTTTGTTAGGAAAAACCTTGTAAGGTCTTGAAGATCTACGTCTGAATACATACTACGTTGTGAGCCGCTGCAGAGGTGTGGCAGGCTGTGTTAGGAGACCAGCCATGAAAGGGGATAGAATAGGGATAAGGAGGGGAGGGCAGAGGTGAATTGTATTTTAAAAGATGTTGTATGTTAGTGCCACGAGATGTTGAAAGGTTACAGTGGTACCCAAACGTGGTGGCAATTGCACAATGGACCCTTTTCAGGAGGAAGGGTCCATCCAATAGGATTAAAGCTGTCTCTGCGTTCCACTACCTGGGTTCCCAAGATCGCAAACCTTGGTTGCCAACTGGAAATTTTTGATCTGCTACTTGCATCAACTGCAGTGCTCTGTCACTCTAGTGGTGAATCCATTGTAAAATTACTTAAATATATTTTTATTTATGCTATGGCTTTTCTATAAAAGTGCCAGTTGTTTGATGTGAACAATGAAATCATATCTTTCCATGTTTTTTTTTGGCAAAAAGAACTTGAAATAATATGGAGTCAAATTTGAAAATGGATGTAGATGGGAAAAAAAGTATTTTTCTATCTTATATATATTCATTCATAATACCAGACAGAGAGTATTTCCACAGACTTTTAGTATACTCAAGCTACTGCAGTAGGTCCAAACTCAATGCGGTTATTACTTTATTATAAATACAGTGATGAACTTAAATCAGTTGATAAGTTGCCCACTGTTAACCCTTCAACAACAAGCGACGTACCCTCAACTTTTAGCCTTAGGCAACACACGTATTCACGAGATCAAAATTTTCTCCCACTGGATGGTCTCCTGGATGACCGAAATGCATGCATATGAGTCCTTTTCCTTTGCTTCTATTGACAATTTGGATTAATTTTTAGTTTTAAGTCAAATTGAAGCCACGAAGGATTTTGGTCTCACTAACTCTCTCCAGCATTGTCTGTCTGCCTTTTCTTCTGCCGCACCCGTTCTGCAGATCTCTTTCCTTAGCTGAACCTTCAACATAAGTCTTGGGCATCCTCGCATCCTTGGTCTTTCCGTTCTGGCATCCCATATGTGTTTCAATACTGATCCATTTTCCCCTCATAAACTGGTTCTTATTTTTGAGGGTTGGTCGTAAGGTAGACAACTTCACTCTGCAAAACACTTTCTGTTGAGAAACACCAGCATGCCTCAGATAAGGATGGATTTACAGGAATGCGGACCGGATTTTTAATTACATATTGACTTACAATTTGGATAATTTTTCCCCTAAGGCCATGAAATTTCATAATGGTTATATGATTACCAGTTTTCTTGGTGCCACAACGGGCTCCTTTCTTCTCTCCCTTAACCCTTTCGCTGCAGTCAACCTGTGGAGACTTCCCAGCCCCTGTGCTGCGAAAAAGTTTACGGACGGTAGGAATGACCTTCCTAATGGAACATAGGAGCTACGTTCACAGCAGTCCACCGGGCGAACGTAGCTCCTACGTTCACAGCAGCGAAAGGGTTAATCCCCTTTTTACCTCCTCTTCTTTTTTCACTTTCTCTTCGCTCTACAGCCCAGGGTGGGCTTTGGCCCTCCTTAGGACATCTTTCCATTCTGCACCTTTTCTCTCCATCTTGCAACCCACATTATAATTAGGTCTTCTTCCACGTTCTGTAGCTATCTCTCTCTTGGTGTTCTACTTTTTCTTTTTCCCTCCATTCTCTTCTTCTTCTGTTACAGCCTGTTTAGGACCTGTTGTTTAGGGTTCAGGCAGTGGTAATAATTTGGAGACGCACAGAATTAGTGAACTGATTTGTATTTCATATTACTAATCATCACCATACAAAAGGCGCGAACAACTTCTAAAACATAGCGTGCACCGGAAACTCGTAAGCCTACGATCGATCAGTCAATTATCATCAAGTTTCCTAGCAGATAGCATGCAGAGGAACACGAGGGAAAATATAGAGCACAAATACAATGATACTTCAACACATTTTCTGAACTCAAGACATACACAAAATCTAAGATACCCTTAGACACACAGTTCTTTAAATATAAATAACGAACTTGGACATGTTTGGCACTCTCAGTAACTACTTCATCTTTTGACCATGAAATGGCTCCCATATTATCGCAACATATTTTACATGGACGAGGACAATAAAATGATTGACCTAACTCCTTCAACAAAAATGACATCCATACAGCTTCTCTAGCTGTTTCCTGCATTGCAACAAATTCCACCTCACAAGTAGACTGAGATGTAATTGGTTGTTTTTTGGATGACCAAGACACCACACTACCAGCTAGTATGAAAACATATCCACTCCTAGATTTTCTATCTACTGTGCACTCTACAAAACCTGAATCACAAAATATATTTAAAGGCTGCCCTTTCTTTTGATACACGACTTTCAAATCTTTGGTTTTCAACAAATACCTAAATATGTACATGCTTTACAGTCCTCCAATCAGATACAGTAGGATTTACACACTTTTGACTTAGTTTACCTATGGCACATGCAACATCTGGATAGCTTACAGTAGCGGCATACATTATATGACCAACAGCTTGCTCATACAATTTTTTATCAAAAGGTTCATCACAATCAATATCAAAAGAATGTAAGAAGCCTTTGTGCCGCTTTTGGAGACTTTGAAATAAATAAATAAAACCAGCTTCACACTCATTAGCTAAAGACATTGATACTCCAGTCTCACCAGTAACATCAAATAATGCCAACTTTTGACCCACTTGAATTGATTGATCAAACACAACAGTCTTACTATCTGGCATAGTCAGGTAAACTGATAAAAATTGAGTATCAGTGCCTAACATTTTGACACCTAACTTTCTTTTATCTTAACTTAAAACATTTCCAGCATGGACTTTTCCTAATTATCAGAAAGTCATCAACATAGACTGCAACAATGAGATCTTTGGTTTCATTAACATATATACATGGATCACTTGCAAGGAGACATCGCGTGACTTATGTTCGGGATCCAAACGAGGCCATTATTTTTTGAAACTATAGAGAGAATACGCGAAAAGTGTCACGGCTTTCTTCCACATAGGCCCGGGTTTGAGAGAAAAACGCTATTAAAGAATCTTCCTCTGTATAAATCCTTTAAAGTTCACGCCTTTCTCAACAGAGCTGGTAGCCCAGTGGGTTGAGGCGCTGAGCCGGTTATCCTCATACGGTGGCTGGGGTTCGATCCTAGGTTAATTATCGGAATTACTGTAAATTGCACACTCCCATACATTTAAGGCGGTAGCAACAATTTTTTTAATTTATCAGTCTATTTGCTGGATTTTCAATCAATCCCCTTGGGAGACTTTTGAAGCTAATTTAGGATTTGTTTAGCCAAAAAGAGGCTACACATGCTGACAGACCTAATACGATTAGATTTTGAAAATACAAGGATACTTCCTTGAATAGAATGGGCTTCGATTGGTTGTGGGTCTTTCTCAAGGCCATAAACAATTAATGGATTATTACTTTTTAATTAGCAATGGTGTACTTAAAATTTCCCAGGAGCCACGCTCGAATAATGACATTTGTTATCCAAAAGTATGCAATTCCACACCATGAATGAAAAGTTTAATTCCTTCAATTGAAATAAAGATGAGGTGGGAAAAGAAATAGTGTTATCATTACGTGATATTTTTTTGGAATATCTTCCTCTCCCCCACGATACATGCTTTGCTTCAATATAATGTTGCTCTGCAGAAAGGTCACAGCAAAATTTTTTTACATAACCTCCGAAACATTTACCATCTCTTTTTTACCTATATCTTGTTCACTATTGAACAAGACATAGAAATACAGAAGTCATTACTCGGACTGAAAGTCTCAGAAAAGTCTACTCCAGGTCTTTGCCAGAAACCTCTTGCTACAATTTTTGGATAATGCACACCCGAGTCTAACATGTGGCGGAAACATTCTGACAAATGCTGGATACCCTCAACAGACGTGTTGATGTCAGTACAAGTGCCAAAAACCATCACAGGAAGGCAGCACACCTTGCCCAACATCATAATTACTGCTATTGAGAATGTCTGGAATGATTGCCTTTAGGCTTAGTGGATAAAGGTGTGCATTGTCTAAAAATGGATGCTGTTTTTTTACCATTTGCAATGACATCATGATTTCATATATTTGCTGATATGTTAGCATTTTAGTCTTTTGGAACTTTAGGGTAATATCAAAATTGATTGGCTAGAGAGTTAAAAGAATGTTGTGTTCGGAGGAAATTTAATACTTGCATCCAACACACCATTAAGTGGAAGCCATGAAACATGCATGTCGTAGTCAACCGTTTTGCTTGCATTATTTAAATAAATTATGGAGACATCAATCATGGGAGCAACTTCAGATTTGTATACACTTAAAGGAGAAGGTTACAGCATGTTATAAAAAAATAAATCTCATATTTGGTGTCCCTTTTTTGTTATTAGAATCTGAAAACACAACTCAGTCTGTTTTCTCTCCCTTAAAGGATACCTCCTTTCACCTTTGCCTAACACATAGTTTTCAGGGGTATTTTCATGGACCTCACTGCCTTCGTCATGAGATTGACTTTCAATATCACTTTCTGAACCATGCACATTGTTGACATTTACATCATTACAATTACCATCATCATCAGTGACAACATTACACAATCCTGGAAGTGGCAAATCATCATCTGCGTGAAATGGTATATAAACAAGGTCATCAAAATCACCTTTTCCCACTTTACCAACAGATTTGCATGCAGTAAAACAATTTTCCCTGAACTCTACATCACGAGCAACAACTAGTTTTGTTGGGTCTCTTGGATCAAGCAAACGGTACCCTTTACAATCTAATGAGTAACCCACAAAGATCATCTTTTCACTTCGAGGATTCAGTTTGTCCCCTCGAACTTCCTCAGGTGTTAAAGCATATGCATCACACCCAAAAACCCTTATCTGATCATAGCTCTCATTCTTACCTGTCCATAAGGCTTCAGGGACAGTACCTGGAACACTCCTCTGAGGGCTCCTGTTTAACAAATACACAGCTGTATTTGCTGCCTCTGCCCACATCTGCTTAGCACATCCTGAGTGGATGAGCATACAACGCACTTTTTCCAGAATGGTATGGTTCAACCTTTCCGCTACTCCATTTTGCTGAGGTGTATACCTCACTGTCCTCTGATGAGTGATTCCCTTGGATCTGAAAAAAACCCTTCAATTCACCGCTTAAGAACTCAGTTGGCCATCATCAGATCTGAAAAACTGTAACCTTTTACCTGTAATATTCTCAGTCATGTTTACAAAATCAATGACTTTCTCCTTCGTTTCAGACTTATTTCTTAGAAAATACACAGCTGACCTTCTGGAGAAGTCATCTGTCAGTGTGAGCATGTATCTAGCCCCATTCCATGGCATAACATTAGAACCAAATTCACAATGATCAGGATGGACCAGGCCTAATAGCTCATTTGCCCTAGTAGCACAGTCCCTTAGGAAAGGTTTCCTGTGCTGCTTACCAAGAACACACATCACAATCATTTACAGACTCATTTTTGAAATTTATGCAGTCACTTAAATTGTCCCGCAGCCAAGTCATATTATGCCTTCCCAAATGACCCATTCTGTGATGCCACAGCTGATAATCATCCTTGGTACAAACAAGGGCCTGCTATGATTTTAGATCTAAATGGTACAACCCATTACTCGTTCTGCTTGCAGTGGCTAGTACTGAACCGCTACAGAAAAATCTCAATCATACATTTTACAACCCTGTTAAGTGTGCACTACAGTTATTCCATTATCAGTTACTTGGCTGACTGAGAGCAAATTTTCTTTCAAACCCGTGACATGCACCACATTCTTAAGTTCAGAAATACTTTCACATACATTTAATTTCACACATCCAACACCTCTACTTACAAGTTTACTGTTATTTCCCACAGTAATCTCAACGTGACCACCACTGTCGGGACTATATTCATGCATTCTGTCACTGTGGGGTGAGATATGCACAGGTGACCCAGAATCCACAAACCAATCAGAATCACAAGATTCAGCTGACAAGGCACACAGAAGACTCCTCTTGGTTTTCTTGTCACCACTGTGCTTCTCTCCCTGAACCTCAGTTCTGCTCTCCTTCAGATTCTTTTTTTAGTAACTGGGGTACTGTGTTTTGAGGTGGCCTTTTTCTCCGCAGTACCAGCATTTCCATACCTTCGATCCAGAAGAGTTCCCTGTCACGGTTGAACTGCTGGCCTTCTTCCCTTTGTAGTAAAAGGTACTGCTGGTTGAACCGACAGGAACTCTCGAATCTTGACCGGTACTGATGGTCTTCCGGAAGCTTTCATCGAGCAATATCGTCTTTACCAGTTCTAAGTCCAAAACCTTTTCGCCGGTAGTGATGGCCATGACAAGATTGTCATAAGATTTTGGCAGCCCTTGAAGAAGCATTGCGGCAACAAAGTTTTCGGCCATCGGCTCCCCAAGCCCTTCTAGCTTGTGCGCCAACATGACTACTTCGCTAATGTTGCTATCCATAGATTCAAACTAGTCTAATCTCATTTGGCACATTGAGCAAAGCAGGGATACATACCGCCATTTACCCTTATCTTCATAAGCCCTAGACAAAGCATCCCAGGCTTCCTTGACAGTTTTTGCTGGTCTTACATGAGGATAAGTGGCTAGTGGCTTAACCATGATGCAGATATCTGCTAAGGCCTTTACGTCCCTACGCTCTTTGCCGTCACCAATGTCCATTCTCATTACACAGCCCCACAAACCATTTCGATAAATACAAACAAATAATTTGTCATGACAAACGACCAGTCATTATAGTTATCACAGCCCACGAGTTTCTCAAATCCATACACTTGCTACGTAACCTGTGATTCACTCATTTTGCTAACAGAATAATAAAAAACAGTATTTACCGCAAAAAAAATTATTATCTTACACAACACATAACCTGTTGTGAAATTAAAGCTCGGGAGAAGAGATGATTAAGGATATATGGGAGACTCGAAAAGATAACACTGGCTTCAAACGAACAACATGGCGAAATAGGATTTATTTCAAAAAACAAAATATGACAAAAGAAGATACGATGGCGACACTGTTGGGAGATTACAAGTATGAGAAATTTTATGATCCACAACAGGGCTAAAATATTTTGGATTTTTCTTAACTAAGGTTGAAACTAGCAATGGAAAAAATTATGAAAATCTGAGATGGTGGTCGTGGGGCCTTGGTTGAGTTGACTTGGAATGACCCTAGTACTGTAGTAAAGGTATTGCTGCTTATTCGTAGGCTTTACGTGAATGAGGTGTGGGATTTTTGAACAAATAGGGAGATGTTGATGTCAAGGTAGGTGTTTTAGGAATTGGAAATTGTAGAGCAATTACTTTTTCAAGGTTTACTTGGTGGTATTCCATCATAAGAGGGAGAAAAGGGCAACTTTTACAAATACCACTGAAATTTATTGAAACTCGACCCGGGTTTCAACGAGGGTTCACATCATCATCATCAGGCCAAAATATTAGCAATGCAAAAAGAGTGTATACGAGTGAAACACAACGTAGCTAATTTCTTCTATAAGTGCACCCCTCTAAAAAAGCCACCCACCTTACGCTATCCCATATTCGACCCTTCAGTGAAAATTATATCTTCCATCCGCCGGCAAATTAAAGCGGAAGAGCTGGTGATACAGAAAGCAGACATAGGGAACTGCTTAGTCATCATGGATAAGGCGTCATTTCGAAAAATGCTATGATTTCATTAACTCCAATAAACTCGTGAAACTCAGCAAGGACCCCACAGCCATGTTCCAGGGTGCCAGCCGTATTAGCCCGCTACTCTTCCCTCTTCGGAGTCGCTCACTAATTGTGAACTCTAATCCTCTTCCCCCCCACCCTCCTTTGCGGGCTCCCAAAAATACACAAACCAGGGACTCCCATTAGACCTTTGGCTTCAAGTATCGAAGCCCCAGCTCACAAACAGCCCAAGAAACTGAACGACCTCCTCTTAGAATTCTTGTCATTCGAGCCGCTATGAGCGGTGAGGAACTCCTCACCACGCAAAAAAGATCTTGTCATGAAAATCCAACACACCAGCGTTCCCCCGAAGGCCAGGCTGGTGTCCTTTAATGTTAAGAACCTCTTCACTAGCGTGACACCCAGTGAGGCTGTTGACGTCGCACTCAAGCTACTTAGTGTAGGGTCACATGGAAGCAGCTGTGAAAGAATTCTCGGTTTTACTTAACGTATGTGTGTCCCAAAATTATTTTAAATTTAATAACGAGCATTATCAATAATCTGGAGGTTAGGCTATGGGATCACCCCTTTCCCCTTTGCTTGCCGAAATATTTTTAGATAACTAAGAGACCAAAGTTTTTAATGTTGGCAACGCATTTACTGTGCAGGTTATTTATTGGTTTAGGTATGTGGACGACATTTTAATTTTATGGAATGGAACCAACAGACAACTGGACAATCTTTTTAATTTTATTAATTCCTTGCATCCAGCTATTTGTTTTACTCGTGAGATGGAATGTAACAAATCAATCGATTTCTTAGATTTGACGATCACCGTAGAAGAAGGGAGGTCAAAATTTTCAATCTTCCGTAAATCCACATAAACTGACCATGTCATACCCGCCGAGTCCAGACATCCTTACCCCCGAAAACTCTCTGCTTTCCATGCCCTCATCAACTGCCTTTTCATAATTCCACTGAATGACTCTGATTTTGAAAAAGAACTCCGTACCATCACGCAGATTTCAGTCAATAATGGCTATCCATCCACACTAATAGACAAACTTGTACACAACAAAAGGATAAAATGAACTGTAGCCAGTTTGTATAACAAAACAGAACCCCTGGTTTAAAGTGGTGCTCGATTTCTTATTTCGAGGAGATTTCCTCTAGAGTGGTGAAATTGATACCGAGTGACCGTTTTAAAGTGGCATTCAAAACTCCATTTAGTATGAAGAACCTTTTAGTGAACTGTAAGGACCCCATTGACCCTCAGAAGAAATGTGGTGTTTACTTAATGGAATGCAGTGATTGCGGTGGATGGTATGTGGGACAGACGTGTAGAAAATTTAAAATCAGACAAACGGAGCATACAAGGGATTTTAAAAATTTTAATTTTAACGGAAACAACTTCGCCTCACATCTTTTAACCCATGGACATAAAAGTGATTTTTCTCTGATACCTCTCCATTTTACCGATGACAAGCAAAAGCTGAATTATTTAGAACAGCTCGAGATTTTTAAAAAACAACTTGACTGTGATAAATTCCTTGATAATGACTATATGTTCCCGGCCTCTTCCCCCATTCTCAATTCTTTAACCCCCTTCCCTTTGTCCTCTTAGTCCGTCATCAGCATTCAACCCCCCTCCACCCTCCTCCAGGTTTTCTTTAACCCTTCCCCCCTCCCTTACTTGGCTATGTCATGTATAAGGCTTGTGCTTCTCTTATATTTTTGCCTGATGATGATGTGAACCCACGTCGAAACCCGGGTTGAGTTTCAATAAATTTCAGCGGTATTTGTAAAAGTTGGAAATTGTAGAGGTGAAGGAAATGGAAGAAGAGTCATAGAAGTCAGAAATGAAAGCATCCTCGTTAAACCTCACCATTCCCTTCTCCAGCGTGGTTACCCAGAATCCCTCCTCAACATAAACATCCTGAAATATTTCTATTCCCTCAAACTACCCCCAACGAAAGACTTATGCACTTCCTACTTTCTAGGCATGCAATCCCTTAATTCTATGCTAAAAGAGCGTTTTCCATCCACAAAAACCTTGTCTCCCCAGCTAACATTTTTCTTAAACCTCCTCCTCCAAAACCCCCGCTGCTTGTAGATCCACACCTTCTTCTTGCAATCAAGCAAGATGCAAACTGTGTACCGTCTTCACCTCACCCCCTCCTTCCAGCACACTCATTACCTCTCTCCTTCACCCCCCTATTGCATCACTAGTAATGTTGCCTACCATCTACAATGCTAATTTTGTTTCAGCTTCCTATATTGGTCATTTCCGTAGCAGTACAGGCCTCACTTCACTGTAATACCCTCCTTCGGTTCCTTTGTATTACCTTAGATAAGATTACAATGTTATAAAAATCACATGCAGAAAACACCTATGAATACTTGCAAATTATATTTTAATCCAATAAAAAAACTTATTGGGCCCAATTTACAACAGTAAAGACCTTTTAAATTATATTATCAATTACAAATTTAGTTTGATGATTGTTTGTTTTATTTACAGGGCTTGAATTTTCTCTTTCTTTTTTTGTTTCTTCTCTTGTTAATACATTTATCACGGTATGAAAAGTTTAGTATTGCTTTTATCATTCTCCCGTTCTCTCAACTCGCGCCGTTCTCTACAGTTTCGTCTCTCTCTCTCCGACCCGCCATGGCGTCTCACGTTCTCGCCGTAATTCCTCCCGTTTCGTCCTCTCTCTGACTTCCCTATAGCTTCCCTTGCCGAAACACCATTTTTGGATTTCTTCCTGTCACCTTTCGGCAATTCGACACTGTTATAACTCTTAGGTTCACTTTTTCCCTCTCCTCTCGCATCCAACTCGATCGATCTCCTTTTTCTACTCCTCTCACCGTTATTCTCTCTCGTCCGTGTCTTTAGTCACCCCCTTTGTTACTTTATCTATTTCTTCCCAGCCCGTTTGGGTTCTTATCATCGTTACTATTGATTTCTTTGTGTCCTAACTTCGCATTGTTATCATAATTTTATCATTGAATTTCTTTATTCTACTCAATTTAGTTTGTCTTCTGGGCGTTAGGTTACATCACACAAAGTCTTTGAATAACTGTTAAAATGTTACTTTTCTTTCCTTCCTCCCCCCCATAGATTCCCCACGCACTCAGAATGATGAAATCAGCATACATCTGGCTTTGCAAAGCTTTCAATCCTCCAGACATTAATGTTGTAACCCTCACCTTCATCTGGTTGGTGTTACCTTAGATATTATTTTAATTATCATATATAAACATCATGTAGACTTATGTTTAAAAGTTATCTTTTGATTTTTATAAAAGGTCGATTGGGCCCAAGTTACATAATGTTCAAAACCTCTTGCTATTTATACAATGAATACAATTAAATTTTTATGTGGCTCTAATCGTTATTCAGTTCTATATTTCCCAACTTTTGTCGTCCCCTCTGAGTTCCTTTTTCCAGCCGCCGTGCGTCTGCCGCTACTGCCGCAATTCCCTCCGTTTAGGCGTCTGTGATTATTCTTCCAGTTTTCCTTACTGGATACTACTCCCAAACTCCTTCCGTCACCCTTTGACTATCCAACACTCTTTCACACACACTTTTATTCCCCTTTTTCCTTCTCCTTTTCACCTTTTACTTCTTCGAACTCATTTCTCTTTCACCATATATCTCATTCTGTTCGCATCTCTAGTTACGACCTTTGTTGCCCTCTTTGGTTTTTCGCTACTAATTACTTATTTATTTGCCCCTAACTACGCATTGTTATCTTATTTATATATTTACCGGGCGTTGGGTTACAATGTATTTTACTAACACCCTCCTCTCTTCTGTCTTAACCCTTCTGCTCATTTCTTTCTACATTTCAGAGGATAGTGGAAGCTTATTCAAAAATTTAAAAAGCTGAACAGTGTTATTGTGCATATTTGTAAAACTGAAGCAATCCCTTCCATCTCCACCAGCATAGACAAAAATGCTCAATGCATAATTGTCTCAATAAAAGAATAAATATCCTTTTTGAGAAAATTTATCTGCAAAATCCTATTTATTATATTTTTAAACATTTACTATTTTAAATTAAAATGAATCTTGTATCCTGTATTGTGGGTTGATATTTTAATTTTTTGCACCATCTCTGTCTTACATTGCACAAGAGAGTCTAGTCAGACTCTGAGCAAAACTTGAATGGCAATATTATAGAATCGTTTTAGCTTAAGCAGTGTTCAATTAGATGGTATAAACTGTATTACATATTTCAATCTTCTATGGAGAACTTCTACTGTGTAAGCTAAAACTAAGTTTTCCTCAAAGATTGACTCTGAGTCAAATTCCACACCCCTCATATGACGTCAGATAAGCCTATCATGTCAAACTTTGTGTCTAAACTAAATACAGAATGATAATATCTTTATAATGATATGCATATACATATGTATATACGGAGTTTGTTGAAATATCATAATTTTTTGCTCAAGTTTAATTTTTTTATCTCCAAGGAACCTCGAAACAAAGCGGCCATTGGATAGAAGCTCAGGAGCAATGAAACAGAATCAAATTTTGAGAAGGAGATTGCTGCCCAGTGATACCAGTGGGGATGACAGTGTACAAGAGTATAAAAAATCAGGAAAATGGTGGGAAGTTCTTGATGAAGGCAGTGACCCATGCCCCATGAATTCTGACTCTAAATGCTCATTGAGGGAAAGCAAATCCTTTATGAGCCAAAGGGCATCAAGTAGTGGTTTCTCATGCAGTGACTTTAGCATGGAGTCAAAGGAAGTGTCAAGAATGGTGCCCTTCAGGAAACCAAAGAAAGTTCTTGTGTCACCAAGGCAGTACAACATGGCAATTTCAAATGAGACTACTGTAACAAATGAGAGAACACTTCATAGGACTATGGATCCAAATGTCAGCTCTTTTAAAGTAGATTCATCCCTTGATGATATTTCAAGGAATGAGCATTCGGAAAATATTAATCCTTTGTTTCATCGTCGTCCTAAAAGAAAAATTGAGCACGGGGGTAGCTTTTCCAGGGTACTGTCCAATATGACACATCTTGTTTCACATACCTCTGTGACAGATGCTGTCTATGAACAAGTTGACAAAAATAGTTGTGATGTCATTAGTGAGGTAGCCTGTGACATCTACCAAAGTGCGGAATATGAAGGACCAGCCACTGCAACATATTGCAAACAGACTATGGAAAGAAATGGCGCCACAACTACTTACGTCACTATCTCTGAAGTGAAGGAGAGGGTGCAAATACAGAATAGAAGCTGCCGTGTTCCAAACAAAAAATATAATTCGCCCTTTGACATGTCTGAAGCAGTGACTGATTTAAGTGTTAATAGTGACTGTGTATTTGTTCAGCATGTGGATTCTCCCGCAAGGCAATCCTCCACATTTATCCCTAGTGGTAGTGTTAAGAAGGAAAGGATGTTGCAAGATACCAATGACCTGGATATTTTAATAGAGACTCAGAACCCTTCAGAAAGTTATTCTGATGCAGAGGTTGAAGACATCAGTGACCTTCTAAATCGCTCTGGACCAATAGAGAGGAAAAAATGTAGGCGTGGTGGAGAAAGGGGTGAAAATAAACAGTTGTTAGCTATATGTGCTAGTGAATTTGAGGAAATATTGGGTGAACAACCCAACAATTATGAAAAAAGCCCTCCCTCATCCCTGGACAAAAATGACATAGACCAAACTAGTTCCTTTTCTGGGTCCAGTGGTTTTGAGAGATCTGGGAAGAAAAAATCTGGTGAAAGGATTACCCAGAATGTTGACTTACCCAGAGAGCATGTTGAAAGAAGTTTTGAGAGGTCTGGAAAGAAATACAGGCATGGTAGAGGAAGCGGTGGAAGTAAAAATTCATCATCTTTAAGTGCAAGTGAGTTTGAGAAAATAGTAGGTGAAGAACCACCCAATTATTATGATAGACGTCCTCTCTCGTCTCTTGAGGATCGTGGCCTAAATCAGAAAAGTTCCCTTTCTTTGTCAGAAAGTCTCGAAAGGTCTGGGAAGAAAAAATCGGGTAGAAAGATTAAGAAAAAATCCCATGGTTCCTACTCATCCAAGGAGCAAGGTGATAGATCATTTGGCACTAATAACAGTGGTTCTTTCAATGAAAATACAAAACTTGATATCCCTGATTATCCATATTTTACAAGTAAAAGAAAAAGAGGGAAAACAGAGCAAAAGATTCCCATCAACCCTGGCATATTTGATAATGCATTTGACTTGGAGTCTACAGCCGGCAGCCATTGCTCACCTGGTAAAAATATCAGCATAAATAGTGGTTCCAGTTACAACTCTGAGGCAAATGACAGTAAGAGGAGCAGGAAAAAATTGAGTTTTATGAACAAAATGGCTACTCATGGTTCAGTTGCAGCATCAGGAAGTGATCCCATGGAGCAAAGAGCCAAAAACTTACAACAAGGCAGTAACTCTTCCAAAAGTGACTTAGCTGAGATTCAGAGCTTAGAACGCTCTCCGGCTCTCCAGAAAAAGAAAAGAAAAACATTGGTGCCTATTAGTTCAAATATTTTTGATGATGTGCTTAATTCTGATTCAGTTATCGATAACCATGAATCCCACAATGCTGATGATGACCACTCAGGAGAGCCAAATGAAAATAATTGTCTCTCAGATGAAAATATCATTGAAGAAAGGTTTAGTAATGATTTTCTGCCTCATGAAGATTATGTGTGTGGCCAGTTAGAATCTCAAAACTCTGGGAGAAAGGTTTTAGGAAGTGGAAAGAAAAAGAGCTCTTGCAATAATAGTCTCCGTAGTGTCAAATCATTAGAATTGGATGTTAAACTAAATAGCCCTTTTCTCAATAAAAGCAGAAGAAGTTGCAAGGAGGTATCGATCAGTTCAAGTCAATTTATGGAGGCCCTGGATTCTGACTCAAAATCCAGGAATGCTTCGGATAAAGCTGCAAGTCATAAATTTTCAGTTGAAGATGTGCCCTCATTTAAAAACGATTCTAGGGAAAGAAGCATTAGGTCGATTAAAAGTACGTCACTTGATGAAATTAGCAGCTTTGAGATTGATGACACCAATGCTCCTAGAAGAAACCCCCTATTTGAAAGGAAGCAAAAGAAAATTTTAGCTCCATCCCAGTATGCAGCTGAGTTAGTTCAGGCCCTAAATTCCAAGGGAAAGGAATTACTTGAGAAGGATGGTTCCCAAGAATTGCGTGATGAAGAAGAGTTATGTGACAGAAAGTCCCTCCCGAGAGCAAGGTCAGGGGTCAATGCTTCATTCAATAATTCTGAAAGCTGTAGAAGACCGAATACATCATATGAAAAGGAGCTGTTGCAGGATAGCAAAGGAGAGAGCAATTCTGAATGCCATTCAGTTGCCTCAGATATTTTTGATGAAATGCAGTTGAGCCCTATCATTAAAAGGAGAGTTGGAAAGAAGAGCAATTTGTCCATTAATTCAAGCGAATTTGCTGGGGCATTGGATTCTGAAAGAAAATCAGATTCAGTTGGGCATTTAGTTGACCAATGTGGACAAAGCATTTTCAAAGCAAAGCATGGGGGCATGAAAGATGGAGTAAGCAGCATGAAGATAGTACCATCTGGTGAAAGTGAATATTCAGGAAGGGAGACCAGCATTGGGAGTGCTGGAAAAGATAAAAGTCAGTCCCTTGATGAGGTCATCTCAATAGATTTTGATGATGTAAATAAGTTGGTTACTCGCCGAAAGAAGAGGGGAAATAAAATCAGTCTCCCCTTTCACACATATGAGAATGCTGAGGCTCATCCTGAAGATAGCCATCCTGAAGGCAGTCCATGTGAGGCCAGTCCACCTGAAGACACTCCACCTGAAGCCAGTCCACCCAGAGACTGTCTTCCTGAAGGCCATTTACCTGAAGCCAGTAATCCTGAATTCTGCTTGCCTGAAAACAATCCCATTGCAGCTGTCAGAGGAAGCGAAGACGATCCAGTGTGTAATATGGAGAAGGCCAGTAGCAGACGCAGGTCTGTGGATGCAAAGGCAGAAAAAAATGTTTCGTCTGTGAAGAGTAGAGTAAGTGAAAGTAGTGCAGAAAATGCTAGACTCAGCGACAGGGAGGTAGAAAAAGGGGAGAAATCCTTTGAGAATGTTCCTTCAGATGCAAAATCCAGGAAATTTAGTTCCAGTACAAGTGTCATGAACGATGAAAGCTTGTCAGTTGCTGATTTTAGCTTGGCTAACAAGGAGAATGCTGCTTTGTTGCAAAGACATAGGGGAAAGAAAATTGCCTTACCCATAAATTCTAGTGTTTTTGCTGGTGTTTTAGGGTCTGATCTGGAATCTGATAACAGCAGTGTTTGCCCATCTGAAGGAGAGGTTGGAAATAGGGAGGCTCCTGCAAATGAAATGAGGATAATTGGCCATGAAAATATTTCAGTTGATGTAAATGCGTTAATGGCAGGAAGGGCAGTTGCTAAAGGCATGACTGTCAGTTGTGATAAAGGTGATGCAAGTATCAACGTTCAAGTAAATGAGAATGTGGGGAAAGAGGAAAATGTTGAATATGTTGGTCCATATTCTAAATCTAGCAAATTTCAGCTCACTACATATTCTGTAAATGATGATAATTTTTCATGTATTGAGAAGAGCACCTTGAGTATTCGAAAGGAGCCAATTTTCCTTAGAAATAATAGGGAAAAGAAAGCATTGTCCATAAATTCAATGGTTTTTGCTGGGGTTTTAGATAGCGTTGCTGACTCTGATAGCAGCAGCAGTTCCACCTGCACTTCAGAAGTCATCATTGGGAGCAAAGTGGGAGAGTGTGGAAAAGATAAGGAGTACATCAAAGCCTTTGATTCTGGGGATGAAAAGCAAAACAGCAATGGGGTATCTGAAATTCCAGTCCAAAGTCAGGGAAGTGGGGCTGTAATTTGTAATGAAGATAATGCAGTTGCAATCACCAGAGAAGAAGAGGAAGAGAAAAATTCTTCACTCCTTTCAATAAATGAAACTGCTGTGGGTTTTGTTTCAGACCAAAAACTTGGAAGAAATGATTCCATAAAAGCCAATAGTGATGGTGGAAGCTTGCCAGTTGATGGGAAGAGCAGCATTGAAAACTCAAATGCACCAATTTTACAGAGAAATAGGAGTCCATCCATGCCCATCAATGTGAGTGTTTTTGCTGGGGCACTGGGAAGTGATTTAGACTCTAATAGCAGCAGTGTTTCTTGCCCGTCTGAAGTCAATGTTGGAAGCAAAGAAGAGGAATGTGGAAAAGATAACGCTATCATTAAATCTGTTACTTCAGTGGATAGAAAGCCTATTTTTGAGGGTGTTTCTCAAAATCCAGCCGTAATTCAAAGCAGCAGAGTTTTAAACTGCGGTGAGATTAATGCAGTAGAGATCCCCCAAAAAGTAGAGGAAGAAAAGTATATTTCTCTCTTGAAAACAAAAGAAATTGCCATAGTTACAGACTCAGACATAAAACACAAAAGGAAGGATTCCCCCGTAGCCGATGATGATGATGATGAAAGTTTGGCTGTTGCAGTGAAGAGCAGCATTGAAAATCCAAATGTACACGTTTTTCATAGAAGAGGCATTAAGAAGGCTCCATTGCCGATTAATTCAAGTGTTTTTGTTGATGCTTTGGGTAGTGATATGGACTCTGACAGCAGCATTGCCACCTGTCCCTCTAATGCTGTTGGAAGCAAAGTTGAAGAATGTGGAAAAGGTAATGCTAGAACTAAAGCAATCACTTCAACAGATGGAGACCCAAAGAGAAGTGGGCTATCTGGCAGTCCAATTAGCAGTAAGGGTGGTAGCAGTGTAGGTCTTGGTGAGGAAAAAGTAAATCAAATTCCTAGCAAGGAGGAGAATAACCCAAGTGTGCCAATTTTGAAAAGAAATAGAGGGAAGAAGGCTCCATTAACAATTAATTCAAGTGTTTTTGTTGATGCTTTGGACTCTGACAGCAGCATTGCCACCTGTCCCTCTAATGCTGTTGGAAGCAAAGTTGAAGAATGTGGAAAAGGTGATGCTAGAACTAAAGCAATCACTTCAACAGATGGAGACCCAAAGAGAAGTGGGCTATCTGGCAGTCCAATTAGCAGTAAGGGTGGTAGCAGTGTAGGTCTTGGTGAGGAAAAAGTAAATCAAATTCCTAGCAAGGAGGAGAATAACCCAAGTGTGCCAATTTCGCAAAGAAATAGAGGGAAGAAGGCTCCATTAACAATTAATTCAAGTGTTTTTGTTGATGCTTTGGACTCTGACAGCAGCATTGCCACCTGTCCCTCTAATGCTGTTGTAAGCAAAGTTGAAGAAGGTGGAAAAGGTAATGCTGGAACTAAAGCAATCACTTCAACAGGTGGAGACCCAAAGAGAAGTGGGCTATCTGGCAGTCCAATTAGCAGTAAGGGTGGTAGCAGTGTAGGTCTTGGTGAGGAAAAAGTAAATCAAATTCCTAGCAAGGAGGAGAATAACCCAAGTGTGCCAATTTTGCAAAGAAATAGAGGGAAGAAGGCTAAATTGCCAGTCAATTCAAGTTTATTTGCTGGGGCTTTAGGTAATGACCTAGAATCTGATACCAGCAGTATAGTTTGCCCTCCTGAGTGTGTTCAGGTAGGAGAGGATGACTCATTGTTGCCTGAAGGTGAATTATATAAGGCAAACCTTGGTGGTGGCTATTTTGAGAGCACCCGTGGTTTTATTGTCCTTGATGCAAAATCACCATTCTCAAGAATAAACAAAGACTTTGGAGATTTGAGTTGTATACTAACAGAATCAACAATTGAGAAGAATCCTTTGGAAGAAGTTGGTAATGTTATACCTTCTGTGAGAGATAATTGCTCCCCCTTAAAAGCTCCAATGGCAGTAGTAGACATAGAAGTTGTTTCCCAAGGAAATCTGAGCGAGGCCCTCGCAATCATACCACCTCCCCTATCCTCAACATTAGTAACATCTGCACTTGGAAGACCTCAAGATGTACATTTATCAGGGCAGTCACTCAATACAGAAACTATGGGGCATCAAGGTGAAGCAGTTGGAACTGTTGCAATTTCCAGGGATGTGCCTTCTCAGCAAAAATGTATGAATACTCCCACAGATGAACTGTTGCTTCAGCCATCTGAAGTGGTTCCTGTGTCCAAGGTGGATTCCAGCGCTGGAAAATTTAGGATAAGCACTGAAAATGAAGCTGTTCAACCTTTCCCTACCTTGATGAGTCCTCAAAAGGAGGGCTCACCTTCCCATGAGAAGCCTTCTCCTGAGCCTCCTGCAGTGATTAATGATCCTAAGTGGCTCATTGATAGAAATACAAAGAGAAGCAGTGAAGTGAAAGAAGCTCTTCGATCATTGTCTACTACTCCGAAGACAGACTCGTCTCCCCCCAAAAAGTCATTACCTAGCCCTCCTGTTGTCTTACCTGCACCTGAGGAAGGATCTACATGTAGAAACTTGAGGAGCGGCAGTGGGGTCAATAAAGCTCTTCAACCCGCTTCCATCGTTGAAATTGAACTAAAGGAAGTTTCGTCTCTCCCTAGTAAAATGGTAACTGAGCCACCTGGTGGTGTGACTCATTCACCAAAGATGGCATCCCGTGGAAGGCATTCACTGAGAAATGGTCCAAGGCATGTTTCAGCCATTCCTAAACCCATTGTGCCCCTAGGTTCAAAGAAAGGAGCTGTATCTACCCGCAGTGATGTACCATCTGAATCTCACGGACCTTCCATACCTAAAGAAACAAAGTTGCCTCTTCCTTTGACTGGAACATTGCCCTCAGTAAAGAGAAAGACATCTGATATTAGTTCAAAGAGCCATGTAGTTTCAGATTGCGAGCATGCATCATCTTCTGGTGAAGATGATGTTTTACCTTCAAGAATGGAAAGTCACCCAGTCATCACAAAATCTTCAGCGATGGAAAAACGTTCAACATCTCCTGGTCAAGTTACATCTTCAGCACCTAAGTCCCCAATAATAGCTACTAATGGCAAAATATCACCTAATATTTCTAATGAGGGCCAGATGAATGAAAAGGCCACAGTAAATGAAGCAACATTTGTGAAAGATGCTGCAGATAATTCTCATAAAGTAAACTGCATCATCAATCAGACATTTACTATTACAGACAGTAAAAGTGAGCATGGAGTTCCTTTGATTCCATCTTCCTATAATTTAAACGAGACATTCATCAAAGCCTGCTCATTTAAACATATCCTTGCTCCTATCATTGATGATAGTTCATCAGCAGTAACATCTAATGTATCTGATCATGTTGGAAAAATTGTGGTTCCTGGTAAAGAGGGTGAAAGCAGAACCTCTTTCAATCAAGTCAGTGGTCCAAAACCAGAAGTTTTAGCCCCATTCTCTCCTAATGAAATTAGTAGTCCTAAAGGTTTACCTGAAAGTGTGCCTATTGAATCAATTCTTCAAAAGTTTATCAAAGAAGATGAGTTGAGTGCCCAAGCTAAGATCTCACTGCTTAAATCTGGAAATTCAGTGCCAGACCCCAGCGTTCACATAGATAGCTTGGATTTAGCAAAATCACTCTCTGATGGAGGACCAATTTCTGAAACTCAGAATTCACAGTTGAGAATGGCTGCCATACAAGTCTCTCCAGCCAGCTCCCCTACTCAGTCAAAAACACAAGATGTTCCTCCCAAGTGTGAAATTATTAGTCAAAGTGCTAGAGAGTTGTTTGTCCAAATTGAACCTGACCAAAATTCTAGTAAATCCATGGTTGTGAGTGAACGTTCAACAGATGGGCTGCATAAATTTAATCACTCCAATGCTGTGGTAGCTGATCAACCTTCACCTTATACATCGAGTCCACAAAAGGAGAGCTCATCTTCCCTTAATGCTGATAAGGATAAAACTACCCATGCATCTGAGCCAATCGTAGGAACATATGAACATAGTTTTGATGATGCATCTGCAACAAAGTCTGTGATTGGTGGAGGGTCAGCAGTACCATATCAGGTTTGTGTATCAGATCCAGAAAAAGGTAATGCTGGCCAAGAAAAAGAAGTTGATGGCTTGCCTTCAGTAGTATCACTTGCTGATGCTAATTTTAAACTCTTGCCTCCAGTTTCAGTTGAAGAGTCTAATAATATTTATGTGGAAACATCTTCAGTTCAGCCTGATCCTGAACCTAATCACGAAGAGTGTGTGTTGGCTAAAAATATTATTAATGAACCCATAGAATCAGAAATAAATAAATCAAGTTTTAATTCTACATCTCCTAAATTAGTGTTAACAAACTTTGATACATTAGAAGAAGCCATTATTGAAGATATCAGAGGTCATCAAGTATCAGCTATGGAAAACATATCAAATTTTAATTCTCTTATGAAGGATACCACTAGGGATAAGTCAGTGGATACTGGTAATGTCACTGGGAATTTAGAACCTCTGTCTGTTCATAATACGCCAAGTCCATTGAATCCATGCAAATCAAATTATATCCATGAGGAAGCATATCCATTTCAATGTGAACCTGAACATAATCAGGAAGTTCGTATGCTGGGTAATAATATTACAAGTGAACCTATGGAATCAGAAAATAATAACTCTGGTTTCAACTCTGCAGTGCCTGAATTTGTGGAAATGAAGATAGAGACTCCAGCACAAGCCACTATCAAAGATATCTGTGGTCAGCAAGTATCAAATTTGGAAAATGTATCAAATTTACATTCTCTAGCAAAGGATACCACCAGAGATAAGTCAGAGAATTTCTTATCTTCGACAAAAATTGTTGAAGTTTCTAGTTTTGGTGGGAGTTCTAACCGTGTATCTTTTCCTAATAAGCTTTTGCCTTCACATTCATACAAATCAAGCTTCAAGTATTCCAACCTAACTATTGATTCTGAGTTATTAATGCTTAGTCCGCTGAACTTGAAACTCCAATCATCTGTGTCATCTGGTCCATCAACTTCTTCTTCAGCAATGTACAGTGAACAGTTCACGGAATCAGAATTTTCAGGAAATGCTCCAGAAGTTCCCACAAAGTCCAAATCTCAGGAATTGGAGCACTCTTGCTTAACCAGAGCTGTGACCCCTTTACAAAACTCTGGGCCAGTTAATAGTTCAAAAAAATCTGCTGAGTCCGTTAAGGCCAGCAGATCAGTGACTTTCGCCAGCATTAGCACTGAGGGCTTAAACAACCAATCATCTAGGCCAATTTTCAGTGTTGACAAATCAGCTGAAGTACAAAATGAGACATCCAGTCAGGAAGATTCATCGTCACATCAAAAGCAATTGGCTATGATATCTGGTGTGAAGGAAGCTTGGACAGAATCCACACAGAAGAGGAATTTGTGGATTACTTCCCATGGTGAAGAATCAGGACCAGTGTCAGTGGCATCCAGTGGAGAAAGATCTTTGTCTTATCCATATGGAAGACTTAGCATGAATCGCTCAATGTCAACACGAAATATGCAATTATCTGGGCCAGTTCCTGCCATGGGAGAGTCAGGTTTGTCTCAAAGTGAGGCAAATTCATTAGAATCAGGTAGAGAAGATTCAGTGTCACATTCTTGTGAAAGGCTTTTAGTAGAATCTCATAGGAAGGAAAAATTGATCAAGTATTTTAGTGGTAAAACCTCCAATGATGAGGAATCTGAACAATCCTGTAGTTATCAATCGAAAAAAGATAGTTCAGCTTCAACTGTGAAAGACAGCAAGAAGGGTGATGATTCCAACTCTTTGGCTGCTGAGGATGATGTAGGCAAGATTGTTGATGCCGTTCTAAGTAAACTCGATAAAGCTTGTTCACAGCAGAGACAACGAGAACTCGAGAGGGCTCAGTCCACTGTTGAGCAGTTCGTCTCATTGGTAAGTACTTTTATGTATGCATCTTATATCTATGGGTTAGTGCCATTGCCCATATTTCTATGAAATTTGAAATACAGCCATAAAACAAAAAATGAAATCGAATCCAACCTATTCCAGCTACAGGACAGAGGTTTTCTGCTAGTATAATTTAAATATGTGATCATTATGATGTTGACATTATTACTATTTTGTGAAAAGGAATGCTTCATTTATTCTTGCATGCATTTAATTTAGCATGGCATTGAGTGCTCTTATCTGCACCTGTTAAAAACAGTTTTGAGTTATAGGAAAAACTTTTATATGCATCAGTTGAGTTGAAATTAGGAAGAAAAAACAACATTTAATATTATGAGCCTCGTGAAATGGTTACACACATCATTATTTGCCAGGAGTTAATTCCTCTTTCAATGTCATTTTTGTTGTTCATGATGGGTTTATGCTGGCAATATGACTAACAATGGATGTATTAAATTCCTCGCTAATCAGATAGTATTTGTGTTGGGTCATAAATCATATTGACATTCTGTTGACCCCAAAAAAGTTAAGAAATTAAGTGACTCAGCTCAAGTGAATAACTTTAATAAGTGGCCTCAAAATGTTTCTGGGATTTCTGAAGAGACATTTAAAGAGGTGTTATGTATTCCAGTCCCAGTGGAATTGAAGTAGCCATTGTGCTGGGTGATCAATATGAATTGACCAACTCTTTGAGTAGTCATCACATTTTCATGCCATGCTTTTCTTTGAGAATTGTAAATTTTTCCCATAGCCATCTCCTATGCTCCTAATATCCTTTCTTCTCTTCTTAACTCCAAATCCCCCTTCTCTTACATGGTGTATAATTTTATTTTACTTCATGTCAAGTTTGATGATGACACTGCTGACTTGCTTGTAATGCCACTGTGAAATTTAAAGAAAAGTGCATTTTTTCATCGAGTTCACATTGATCTCATTCCGAGTGGGATGCCACATCAATGTGGTATACTTTTATTTCATCTGTGCTGCTCTTTTTCTGCACTACTGTCATGTAATGTGCTTCTTTTCTACAACGCTCCTATCCTTGGACCAGTATGTAGAAGAATGGTTGAAGATTTTACAGAAAAGCCTTTTCATTCAATTTTTCTCAACATGAATCTTCAAGTGGTGTTTTAGATAATTAATGAAGTATATGAAAACTATTATACACAACTCTATTAATCCTTTCTACTTTGGCCTTATCTTTGATTTTAAGTAAATATGTATGTTATAAATGAGTTGTTTTTTGTTATATTGAGGTGACCATGACATCATTTCAGCTCCCTGCAAAGCTCACCCTGGGGAAGAAGAAGCTGGAGAGTTGTGCCAGAGGACAGCAACGTAATTTACGTAAAAAGAAGGACCCGAGTAAGCAAGCAGTAGTAAAACGTAGGTTGCTCCCAGCTTGGTGTTCCAAGACAGTGAAGAAGGAGATGGTAGAGGCTATGGAGAGGAGGCAAATGTCTTACCTAGATCAAGAGGAACTTCTTTTCGACTTTGCTGACACAGTAAAGCTGGTGATAAAGAGTAAAGATGTGGAAGAGATCAAAGATGGTGTGTTAACTGTACAAAAACAACTTTTTGATTTAAAAATAGTAAAGACTCTTGGTGATTTCTTTCATTTTGTCCGAAATTACTTGCCTCTAGAATTTCGCTATCGCAGCATTCCATGTTCCGGTTGGGATGATCCAATTTATGCATCATGGGTCGATGATTCTGACCTGGATAAACCTTTGTTTTGATATCATTTGCAGAGATCATTAATATTGTCTCTATTTAAGTGATTCCCAGAGAACCTTTTATTTTTAAATATTTATAAACATATTGTATTGTACATTTTTGTGTAACTGCTTTCCTTTTGTAGTTAGGTTAATCCTTTATGATTGAAATTTTTTAGGTTTTACTTTTATATCTTTTAATTTTTTTACTGCTATGAGCAAATACATAAGTGGAAAACGAGATAAATGAATGTAATACAGTGATTTTTATTCAAATAAATGGTCCTCTTAAACAATTGTATTTAGAACTGGTACAGCTAGTTATCCATTATGTTTTAAGTTTTACATAATTATCTGGTAATTTTTAAAAATATATATTCCTTTTTTTCAAAACACAGTTGACCAGTAAAAATCTATAGCTCCAGATATTAGTGTATTGCTTTTTAAAAACAACTGTGAATTGTAAACAGTCTTTTAATTTATTCAGTATTATTTTGGTGTTTGCTCCCTTCTTCACATAGTAATGGGGATGAAGCCAGATACTTTCATTGTAATAATATGGTATGGTGGTTTTAAAAACAAGTCCATTTATAATGTGTATAGCTCTATATTTTTGTATAAGAAATAAACGAATAATTTTGGATAATGTAGTTTTGATATGGAGTTGGTGTTATTGTTGTACAGTCACTTGCATCAATGTCTGTATTGTAATGAATGTTTCCGCCCTTCAAGTACTGTTTTCTCTTTTCATTGAATGTTGTTATACACTGTAAAAAGATCTCATTGAAGCCATATTTTTTATCTTTCTGTAAATATTGTATTGGTTGCATAAATGTTTGTGATAAATTTTGATGCACATGATATTTGATTTATTTTTGCTGAATACCTATGGGCTAGGATTGGTGGAGAGCCTCCCTATATCACTGTTCAAATTTTATTAATTCATGAATACATGCGTAATCAAGAAAATTGGTTGCCCCTTAGGTTATACCCTATGCCGCGGTTCTACATTTTGGCTGGGGGCTCTTCAAGCCCCAATTGAGTGGCATACATTCTTGTTTTACGAAGCCTACATGACTTACCTTTAGTTCCAGACTTTGATGACTCCTTTTTTTGTCTGCTTCATTATGTCCCACAGTGCTGTATGAAAACATCACTTCCATGATTATATTTTCTTGTTGCATTGGACTTTGTCATCATGAATGCCTTTCAAACTTACTGCATTCCAAGCTTAGTAATTGTCAAATTTCTGAAATTGCATACACTAATTCTGGTACTGAAGACTATCACTTCTAATTTCCCTCATATCAGCATTTACTCACAGGATCTCTTGCTTAGGTTTGCCCAATTTTAGCTTTGTATCTGCATTATTGATTTTATTCCACTCCTCTGCAATTTTTAAGGATACTCCTGCATCATGAGTGATTAAATATTTATGTGAAATGATTTAGAGAAGTGTTTCAGTCCATCATGAAGGCTTACCTGCATATAGTACACTAGGTTTCCTTATAAATTTTGAGAAGCAAAAGTGAAATGAATAGTATTTTCATGCTGCAAAAGCTGTTGGTGGGGCCAGCATAAGTTGTCTTGATGCAACACAAAAGATAAAATTTCACAGAATGTTTTAACCTTTTGCAGTCAAATGTCGACGCTAACTCAACAGGCTTAGTGCTAGTAGCAGGTCCAACGTCGAGCTTAGGTCGACACCTCAATCCACTACAGTTATATGTACTCTCAATAAGCTGATACCATCTCTTGGCACTTCTATGAACTTGGACCTCATGAAACCAAAATTAAATTGGATCACAATATGTTAACTCTTTCCAGATGGCGGAATTCTCTCCTATGCATGTTTACTGATCTGAGTTCAAAGAGATTCTTCCTTCCTCTCTGTACGGACCATTTTTATACGGCATCCATGGAGAAAGTTCTCAAAGGTATACACTCAGCTCCTACCTTTGTTGACCCCTCCTAGTGGGGACCTTGCCATTATCTCTGACTCCTGGGGCAGTTAACCTCAACCCCTCGCAGGTTTACCTTTCCAGCAGCTAGGGTTCGCGGTCAACTAATTGTTTATTTATTGGTTTTACTACATGTATATTTGTTGGTTGCTCTCAAATTGTAGGCTTTGAAATGAATTCCTCGTTTTTTGGTGTGCATTTGCAAATTTTAAACAATACTCTACCATCAATAATAATGGATTTAATGCAAAAATATCTCGACATCAAGATATCATTTAATATTGATGGTAGAATTTTGCTTAAAAATTGTAAACTCTAACCGAAAGGCAGAGTTCAATTCTGATTTTATATTTTTTGAGAAAGCAACATATTTATTTAGCAAAATCACTGAATCATATGAACGTAGACCCTTGCAGCAAAGAGGATGCTAATACGACGAACGGTCCAGGTACCTGCTCCCAGATTCCGAGGGAAAGGCCTGACCCCCACTGTCTTGGGTCCCGAAATGCAGATGCTGGGTACCTGCAAGTGCCAGAAAGGGGGGAAAGTATAGCGATGACACTATATGGCGTTCATTTGCTTGCGTAAGAAAATCTCAGACAAAAATTATCGGCATTAGTCTTCCTTGTCAGGAAACCTACTACCTAATATATCTCAGATGTTCGTATTGCAAGGGTCAATAAAAGTTTCATCTAACAGTTGGACATCACCACCAGATGATATCCACTGTTTAATGAAAATGGTCGTTGATTAAAACATTGTCTGACATTTTACAAAGTTTTTATCTTATGTGTAATGAGATTTCTCAAATGTTGCCTTACACTATTGAAAACAGTCTTGATGCATTACGCTATAGAACATGTCCCCATACACTCTCATTTCCAAGTATATTATTTTTTGTGACAATTTTTTTGCCTCCTAGTTTTCTTATCTCAACAATACCCCCTGGTGTATGGTCATTTGAATGTTACGCAGTCAAAATAGTTGAAGCCTAATTTTTCATAAAATATCAACATTAAATTTAAAAATTTGCAAGAACTTCAAAGTGCAGTGCCATGGAAATGGTATTTGAATAGTGAAAGGGAAATTGTACCATAAAATCCTGTAGATCTTTATTAACCCTTTCGCGCCGGACGTCGACCATAGCCGACGAGCATTTTCATACGCAAACGACCGAACGTCGGCTACAGCTGGCGTAGTTTTTTCAACGCAAACGAACTGACGTCGGCTATAGCTGTCGCGGGGGAAGGGAAGTGACCGCTGAGGTAGCAATGGTCGGAGGTATTCAGGCCCTCCCTGAGACCCTGCTTAGCGAGACTTTAGAGCTAATCCTCGGCCATTAGGCCCAACCCTCCTACTCATTTACGATCCTCATCATAGCAGGAATCCGTGGTGAAGAGGTTGAATTGTCAATGATTTTTGCAAAGAAAAATTTATTTCATACTCCAATTTTTTATACTTTGAAATGAATTATTAGTTTTTTTCTGTGCATAAGCAATTTTTAAACGAAATTTTAATGTTATTATTAACGGACTTCTTGTGTGAAAGCCTTAGTACCAACTTAGTACCTTGTGTGTTCATATGCGATGAAAAATACGCAAAAAGAGAAATGTTGTCGTTTTATTGTCTATATCGTACGTGTTTGTTACAATCTGAATGGCTTTTTACACTATATGTCCTCTATTTTCCGATTTCTTTATTGCTCCCCTTAGTAATTACTCATATGCCGGTATTTTTAGGCAATGTATATTGAAGAGCCAATATCATTCTTATGCTGGTGCGCTAATGTTAGCTACTCATTCTTGGTTGAACATTTGCTTGGCTGCCTGGCGATGTATCTTATAACCTACTTGGAAAAACCATCCCTTCCACTCCCACAGTGATGTCTCACGTGAAAGAAAAGGAAATTCCGAGACGTCCTAACTTGCTGTAAAAATGGAAAAGTCCTAACTTTGTTATTATCAACGCTAGAAATCAGTTTAAAATTCTACAATGCTTAAAAAATGTAAGTTATTCTTATATAAGTGTAAATTGTTGAAAATCATACACAATATTTAATTTTAAAAACACTGCTAATGCAATAAGTTGACCGTGGACTCCCACTAAGAAAGGGTTGGAGGGTCGAGTCCAGTGGCCGGGGTAATAGCCGGGCGCCCCATTGAGTAGGGTCCCAAATCGGAGGGACGAGAATACCTGGTCCACTCCACCCCAAAAAAGTGCTTCGCAGAGAGAGGTTTAAAATTTTCTCAAGCTACCCGTAGCACGGAAAACATTTTCCTTTCGTAGTCGCCGGCAGGAAAGGGTTAACTAATAAAGAACAAGGGAGGCCATTAATCTAACTTCATACAAATATATATGTCATAGAGGACAGTACCATCTATGAGTTTAAGGTATAGTTGTACGATTTACCTCTTACTCCATTTTTTACGAATTCAGGCAATTAGCTTCTCCCTAGATTTCCAGTTCCGCATATTTCCTACCTAACCTCATTCAAATTAAAGTCTATTCCCTTTCTCCTCTTCCCCGCTCACCCATTCTCCACTCTTATCACAGCCTTCAACATTTATCACAACCTGCTTTTTTGTAGCATCTTATTGTCCAAGAGTGAAATATGAAATGGAAACCAAACTGACATCAAAGTAGGACCCAAGGAAAATAGCATACAGTAATGGGAAGGGAACAGAAAATAATATTTTAAAAATACTGAGAGCATCATAGAAACTCTACTAGTACAAGGAAATGTAATGCCTGCAATGAGTAAGAAAAAAGATCACAAAGAAATGCTGAAAATTTTTCATAGAACATAAACACCTACGGAAAAATCTATAATCATGTTAAAAATACTTCTAAACACTCCATGAATCACCATCAATAAGCAACACTCCATTTCAGGAAAGGGTATTCGACATAACTTATTGAAATTGATCTACGTTCATTTCTAAAATCATTTTATAAAAAACTGACCATAGCTATGATGCCTCATCTTCAAGGCAATAGAAAAGTCCAGAGAGTCACTTATATGAACCATCCAAGGAAGTTATGAGAATTTTTCAGGACAAAGGCATTCACATAATAACAAGACAAGGTCATTTAAAAAGTAACCTTTTCACTCTGGTGCAAAAACATTTCATAGTTGCCAGGATTTGAACCTGGATCCTTGGGGTGGGAAGCACGTACTCTGGCCATTAAAATAACTGGTTTCGTTTCTAAAGTATTCGTAATTTCCAAGAAATTGGCCATTTTTACTTGGAATTCTCCATCAGGCTCTTCTTGGCCATGCTTTAAGCCATACAGAAAGTGTTTTGAGTGCCACTCGTGTTATAATGGTAGTCAAATGTTGGTTGAATATGACATGCACTAAAGACAAACCCCCACCACCTCAACCAATAAGATTAAAACAAAAATGCAACAAATCATTTGTGAAAAGCATAGTTTAGCCATCCCACTGGGTGAATGTTGAGATCTACTGTGATGTTTTGAGGCAGCTAAGTGAGGATGCCACCAGAACTGGCAAAATTGCAACTGGATGTTGCATCATGAAAATCCACCCTCTCCAGCTTCGCTTACAATGGTAATTGTTGGCAGATAACCAGTGGCGTAGCCAGGTTTTGGGTCTTGGGGGGCAGAAAATATTTAGGGGGTGCCGACTCATAAATTAGTATTGGATAAATGGCATATAAGATACGACTTCATATTAGTCAACAAGTATACTTGGAAATGAATTTGAGAGTCATACTCAGTATTTGTTGAAAATATAAAACTCAGAAAGTACCGAACTAAAAGTAAAGTTTTTAGAGGCAAGTCTTGAAGAAAGATGAGGAGGTAGCAAGAAAGTGTAGGGTACCAAAGAATGGGAGGAAAATACCAAGGATAAGAAGAATCAAAGAATATCATCTCTCCAATACAATAATTAGGTAAGCACCAATAGCAATTTGATCAATTTAAGAGTCACTTGGCCGTGAGATGCGACATGCATTAAAGATAATTTTGTGTGTATTATTTTTAATAATGGGGTTTATACGTGAATTACCCATTGACCTAGAAACATTTTATGACTGTAAAGGGATTTATACAAATTGTGCAAGAATTATTTAGTACCTATTTAATTATTATGTACATATTTAGTATGGGTCATAAGCTGAGAAAATAATGGCTCACTTAGAACTTAAGGAAAGGGTAAGCTTTGGAAGAAGTATTTGCTCCATCAATACACTTCTATCAGCAACATTATTAATTAAAAGAAAGCGAATTCCTTAAATTCTAAGACCCAATCAAATCGCAATTTTTCTCAATTGAGGCTAGGTGCCAACGCCCAATATCAATGAGCAAATTTGTGATTGGTCTAATCCAATAAAGCATTTGAATGAGTATGAGGAAAAAAATTGTAAAAAATGACCAATCATAAAAGTTATCACCCAAGGGCTGGACTAACAATTATTTTTATCCCTTTAATGGGGACTCTTTTTCGCCTTATTGACTTGCAAGTAAGAATATTGAAAGAAAAAATGTTATGTCGTAAATTCGTAACGTATTAATGCCCCCATCCTGCTTAATTATTTAAATAAAAACTTTTTGAAACAAAATTTTGTTTAAACAATTCAGCAGGATGGGGGAATTAAAATGGGAGAGTATGCCTAAAGATTAAAGGGGTTAACACTTGAATTGCCATGAGGCCAGCCATTTATCTCTTGAACAGGGAAACTCAGTAAAATCAACAGCATTGGACATGACCACATGCAACATCGTTTTCAAATAATGAAAATAGATTTACACTGCACTATAATTAATTTATAAAACAATTACGTCACATTAGTGTTGAAACATAAGAAAGATAATTGATTTCTAAATAAGAAAGAAGAGATAACTGTTTTCATTGTTGTAGGAGAAAATCATGCCGTGAAGCAATTCATGTGTGTACACCTAAGTCAGATTATGGAAAACTTAACTTCTAAGTTATGTATAAAATGGCCTCTCCTCACTCATTGGTAATTACAAAGCTCCAAATGGAGGATTAGAGAAGAAAATACCTCAACCTCAAAATAGCTTAAATACCTATATAGTTAACCCAAAAATTAAGTCCTGAGAGTAATGATACAGTCAGCCTTTGACACACAAGCTGGGAAAACACTAAGCACAAGACTGTTTTTGAGTCTCCATTTTTTTCCATGTGTTTCCATGCATAGATTCAGAAGCCACATTAGCCTTCTTCAGTAGAAGAAAACTTTGTATAGTCCAGAAAACAATTTTATTTAACTTGCCAACCAAGGTTTCAACCTACAAACTCCTTGATAACGACTGTGTAAGTCAAAACCTTGGTCTGCAAGTGCAATAAAATTGTTCCATGAACTATAAAAAGTTTTCTTCTACTTAGTTATGGAGTACCACAAAGTTATGTTTGAAAACAATAAGCCTTCTCCAGCTATTAGAATAAAAGTTGTAATTATAACATCTAACAAAAAGACTAAACATAGGCTTCAAACAAATATTTCACGGTTAACACTGCTACTTAACTACAACCTAATATTTTGTGAAACGAGTTCCTTCAGGCCAAATATATTTCACGACTTCCTGAATGAATATATGACCAAAACATGTTTGACTTCATCAGAAACTCCTAAGCTAATAACTAAAAATGCATCCAGCCTATACATTTTTAGCTATGATTGATCAATCACCTATATTGCTTGCTTAGCTTTCCCAGGTCTTGTGACAACAAAAGAAAGTGTTAATTATTTACCCATATTTAAGTTTTACATAACCAACCATGGTTTCAATGAGAAACCGTAATTTTCAAGGCGTCTTGTAAATGACATTTTTTTTCATCTTGAAAATAACGTAATTTTCAAAGGTTTGGGAGTCTCAAAAACATTTCTTTTCCTTGCAAATGACATCATTTTTAAGGATTTCTACATATTGAAAATGAAGGTTATCCATAGTCAGTTACATACTACTTTAGATACAATAAATACTATTAACAATAGTTTCTTGTGTTTATAGCAATACAACAAAGTTAAGCTTCAGGCTATTTGTTTTTTTCCAGGCCTTGTTTAAATATAAAATTTTCATTCTACTCCATTTGCACAAATGTACTTAAGTATGAACTACTTAAAGATAAATCACAGGTGATAACTTTAGACATATCTATGCAAACGTATTTCAATTACTTTCAATCAATGTTTCAAAAAGGCAAGATTCAAACATGTATCACATTATATGCTTGAGGATATTATGCAGATACCAACACTGATTTAATGTGGGATCACATCAATGTATTTTAACAGATGGTGTGAAATATTTTGGCATAAGATATGACGAATGTGTGTGTGCTACCTTTCCAAAAAGTGAACGACATATTGAGGCTACTGATTTACATCACCATCCAGGGTGAACAAAGTCACCAATTTAAAATATAGCATAGCCCCAAATCACATGAGAAAAAAATACAAATGTAAGCATGGGTAAGAAAGAGATTTTTAATACTGAAGCTGGATATTTGCTTAGCAAATACCATGATGTATAAAATGCTTACCCTGAGGTAGGATTTTCAAATACTTTCATTGATTTCATGAATTAGAAGGATTTTAAAATGTAAATGGAGCTTGGAGTTCCACTGAGGTGAACGCATTGCACTAAATATATGAATCCAAATGTCTCTTTCACATTAAGTCTTTTCCGATGTGGCATTTCAAATATTTTTAATCCACCAAAAGTTATTTACATATGCACAACATGTAAACTTTTGGATATGGCGAACTTTACGCAATAGCAGCCACTGAAAAATTATCTCTTACAGTACAAACTGGTCAAGTTATATCATACGAGTGCTCATTGTATAAACTTCAAGCCATATCCAAGTTTCAAGCAAATATTTTTTCTGCAGCATTTTCTTCGGGCAGCAAAACTTCTTCACATACATAAGTAACACGGTTAATAATAGGAATACTTTCATCACTATCAAACTTAAGTCTTCTTTTTCTTAAGCCTTCAATCGAAATAACATGAGCAGCTCAAGAATACTGCAAGCCAATATCATCAAAGATGAAATGAAAATTTTCTCCATTATCAAATTGTTACAAATGAGTGAAGGCACATGGGATGTGAGAAAATTCTCTGTTGACAACACAGATAGCACATGTATCACAAAGTTGGAAGTAACTTGTAGAAAGAGGAGGGCCCTAGAAGCACATCCAATCCACTCCAGATGCTCACGAAGAAAATTACTCTTAAGTGCGGACTTCAAATCATTGAGGGGAAAACAAACAAGTTCCAATAACGAAGTTCTTGCTGAACACCCAATAAAGAGCATAATGAACAACATAGGAACAGTGCTTTATGATTTCAAAAGCGATGAAAGTTCTTCGGACACTTAGCAGGACCAACAACACATAAAACATAATTCTTGAACACCCATCAACGGTTAGATATGACCTTTCTCCACATTTGCACACAGCACAAAAATTATCTCATGGGATTCCTCTTTAACCATTCCAGTTGAAATTTTGGCAGCTAAGTAATTCCACAGCTATCATGTAAAACATTTACACATTTCATTACAGAAAGGTTGACTCTAGATTCAACTACCACAAACAGAAACTTGTTTTTTCAAAGACCACTTTCCATCTATGGCATTTTAAGTAAACAATGAACTGTCATCACCTCTCTTAAAATGTGTTTCAATGGGGTGTCTCAGTTTATATTCATTAAAAAACAATATGTGTTTTAAATTCCAATTTATCATCATAATTTGTTTCTTAAGAAATAACTCACATTGGCATGCATTATGAAATCAAAAGAATGATGAAATGAAGTACAATAAGGCATTGTAAGAAAAAGGGCATTAACTAGTTTACACAATTGATTGTAGTCAAACAGGAGCACAGAGTTCTACAAGAAGGTTGATGAAAGTAAATTTCCACTTCAAGTTTTACATCACACTTTTCAGTACTCATACATGATTTAAAATATCACAATCAACGTATAAAATGTATCAATTTTCCCACACACTCTCAATAGTTCTCTTTTCTTTCTCTCTCCAGAATCCAAAAGAGGGTTAGGATGGAACCCTCTTGCAGCAGTACCACAAAAGTACTCTGAAACTAGTAGAAACGAAAACAGTGGAAGCGACATGCACATTGTCAGATAGGTATACATTCACAACCTTAAATACCTAAAAAAAAAAAGAACTGAACAGCTTAATATTCTTAAATTCACAATAACACCACTGCACCAATCAGGAAATAAATCATTAATCGCTTCACATTTCAGACGAAAAAGAATTTTAAAAACTTCGCACCTTTCCCAGTATAAGGAAGATGTTGACAAGAATATTCAATTTATCCAGAAGCACACTTAAATCATGTTTACTGGGCTTCCACCGCTAAAAAAATCAGTCTTCCACAAACAACTGATCACTGAAAATGCAATATAATCAATCTCCCCCAAAAACCATGATACTGCACAAACAATTTAACAAGACAAATACTTTGATCCTGGGCAGAATGAGAAAGGCCCATTATATATATTTTTTCCTACCCTGACAAATCGGTGCTGATGTCACCCGCTGCACCTGCGATGTACACTCCCAATTCGGCTCCATAAAGAGACACCAAGGTCAAGTTACCGCCTATCCCGGTACCTCATCTCCCTTCCTCGTTCCCTTCTCTCACTCGTCCTCCACAGGAACTCGTCTACCGATCGGTCATACGACCTTTTATCGGATGACCGGGACGAGTGGTATTCGGGCAACGGCGGCAAGGTATCATAGTACCTAACCGGCGGTGGCGGCGGGGGTGGCATGCTGTCGTAAGGAGGCGGCGGGGGAGGAGGCGGAGGGCCTCCCTGTCCCACGTAGAGGTGCGGCATTGGGGGCGGTGGCGGCAGGTACGGCACGCCCCCGAGGTGGTGGTGGTGGTGGTGGGACCGGGAATGGTGGTGGTGCAGACTGCGGACGTAGTCCGCCAAATACGAAGACCCGCTCCCTCCACTGTTATAAGGGCGGTCTCGCGATGAACTGGTAGGGGAATTGCCGTCTTCGTACCACGGAGTATACCTATCCCTTCGATGGGGTCTCTTGAACACTCGCCCACGGGCAACGGGGTAATGTTTACTTGACCTGCTATCCCCGTCGTCTCCACCACGCCAGCGAAAACGCCAGCTGTGGTGTCTCTGGTGATGACGACCGGATGAGGACGGCGGGTCCGCCCCATGACGACGCCTTGGGGCACGGCTCACCTTCGATGCTTCCTTTGACCTCCTGAGGATCGGAGTCATCTCGATGCCATCGTCAGCGGGAAACAGGCGGCACAGCTCTTCGGCGACCCTCGGTTCTATCTCCTGCCCGTCCCTCCCGATCTTTACCGGTTTCCCCTCATTCCAAGGGTTGTAGAGGTGAAGAGTAGCCGCGAATGGCAACTCTTTTCTCGAAACCCAATCCACCCGAAACACACCACCCAGTGCTTTGGCAGACAATCCCGGAGGGAGGACCCACGATATGGGAGGCACATCCCGGCGAGATTCACTGCCGAGTCTGGCAAATCCTGCGAATTTACCACTCTCCTTCACCGAAAATACTAACATAACATTCCGGGATTCGCGATAAGCTTGATTGAGCTTTGCTTCGTTCTGTGGAGGGGTCGACCACACCCCCTTTGCTTTGGACAAGGTGACGTTTTCTGCATTGTTGCTCTTTATCACAAAGAAACGAGCATCGCGGAAAAGGTAGTTAAGCTTGGTCGCGTAATCATAAGATTTGCTCTTCTCACGAGAGGATTCACTGCGTTTGGGCGGCGGGGGCGTTGGAGCTACCGGAGAAGGGGGTGTTGGACTTTTACGCACCTCTCCCCTTACAGACCTAGTTCTCCTGTGCTTGACGTCTTCTCTGCTGTCTTTGTCGTCATCCGAAGAATCCGAACTGGCAGAACTAATGCTAGGTTGGCTGGATTCACTGTCAGATTTTGCGGATGAAGACGAAGTGACCTCACTACATGTCTCATACTCAACCATATCCTCTATCTTCAACTCATCTCCCAGCTCATCCCCAAAACTGAG
Organism: Pyrrhosoma nymphula; assembly: GCA_963573305.1. Taxonomy (NCBI): domain Eukaryota; kingdom Metazoa; phylum Arthropoda; class Insecta; order Odonata; family Coenagrionidae; genus Pyrrhosoma; species Pyrrhosoma nymphula. Next base: position 67,785,235 of record OY754335.1, on the reverse strand, counting down.
ATTCAAATTGTCAGCCTCTGGACTAACTTCTACGTCCCCGTCTTCCATGTTGAATATTTTATTGCCTTATTTGCGGGATGTAAAAGAATACACCAAGTGCCAAACTGTAGTTTCGCATGAAAAAGAGAAAAAAATTAAAATAGTGGATCTGGAAAAGCGATAATCAGAACTACTAAAGCTAAGAGATTGACCAAAAACTCGCCAACCATCATCAGAAATAAATAAAAAATTATCATTATGCACTCATTTCTCTTATTCTACAAAATATTTCACATAACACTGAACGAATTTTATCCTGAATCCCGAGAGCTGTGAACCAAAGTAATTTCTATAAAAATGTTATACGAAATACCGCTATCACCAACTACAGACTGTACTCCTTGATGATTATTGAGCAACTTACCAGCTAAAACTTTCTATATCCTTCACTGAAAACCATCTTTGTGGTTATTTATGTATATAATGAGAGTTTTTCAACCTTAGGTTCGGTGAAATAATTATGAAACTATTATTCCTCGTCACAAACCCAAAACAATTCCTAGTAGCGTGACAGCATTCATCTGTTTAGTTCTAACTTTTACCGATTGAGCCCTTACTAGCGCTTTTGTCGCACAGATGTGCATTTTTATTTCCCGCGAACTTCAATCAGTCTTTTTGGCCTTCCTCTCTGAAGCTCGCTATGAAGAACAATGCATAAGCCTCTAAAATTGATAAAAAAAAAATAGAAAATAAATATTTAGATGATTCCTCTTTATGAATTCTAATTATGCAATATTTTTTTTATTTCAGGAGATATAGGTCCATTAATTTTTAAACTATTTTATTTCTTTTTACCGACTGGATTACCGACTGGAAGAAGCATATACATAGAAAAATACGAAACGTCAGTAAAGAGAAATAAAATAATAAAAACATCAATGGACCTATATCTCCCGAAAAAATATTGAAACAATAAATAGTATGATATGATTGAAATTTAAATTATTGCACTTTTTAAAACGATATTTGAATTTAAGGGAAAAGCATATGCAGATGCATGTTTAAATGTTGTGTGTACCCGCACGGGTTAATGCGTGAAAACATTCACCACATAAAATAGTGGCTATTTTCTGGACGTGTGTTTCTCTATTTTTCTTTTGTCACTTTGTCACTTTTTTAGAAAATAATTTTTGAAACGGCATGCACACATAAATGAGCCCACACGGGTTCATAAATTGTGTAGAAGAGCTTTAACATACGGTTTTTCCAATTTTCCCAAAAAACGCTGACATTTCAAGCCACACAAAAGATTTGATCGAGTAAAAACTTTTCCACAAACCATTATCGTCACGGAGAGGCATTTATTTCAAAGTACACATGAATGCTTTTTCCCAGCGTTGAAATTTTAATTTTTAGACTACTTACTATGCCTAATATGGTCACCTTGCAATGTTATTTTATATATATTGGCATCATAGAAACTTCCTTACGATTTTTTCACTTTGTATCTACTATTCAATGCTACCCTTGCGCAGTTTTGCAAAGTTTTATTTGGACATAAATTAAGCAGGAGCCTTTCACCAAGTGTTACGTAGTGGTAGTGGTACGAGACACTTGGTGGCAGTCACTTGCGCGAAACATGACGTCAAGGTAGGGAAGGCCTAACTGTAAGAGAGAAGCAAATGAGCGGAGGGGAGATGAGAGAACAAGTTGGGAAAGGATTTCTACCAAAAGCGAACGATAGTATACTAGCGTTCTCTTTGCTCATAAGCATGGTAGGCAACGCTGACAACTGAACTTTTTGCACAAGAGCGCGGAAAGTGTAGCAGCACGTTACATGAAATTGTGACAACGCGATCGCAACTCACCGAAGCAGCCGATTAAAAAAATGAATTAAGAGCAACAGGGAGAACTTAATTCGTTGATATAAGTAGCATATAGAGTATTTTGAAGCTGTCAACAAAGGTTTACGACCTTGGGATCCCCAGGGGTCAAACGCGGGCACTACTCCCTCATGTGCTGTGGTAGTTTGTATGCAATGGACTCTATGCCACTGAAAAGAGTCTCTGCGCAACTGACACTATGTCTCAACGCCAAGGGGGCGGAGGGGAGCAAACTTTTTAGGAGGCGCCGACTTATAAATTCACCAGTTTACTAAACTTAACATACTGTAATATAATTTTACTGTATTATATTGTTCGTAATATACTATGATCCAAACTTGTAGACCTTGTAGAATTTATTGATAACCAAGTTATGACATTGATTCACGTACGTATTTGGGACTTTAGAACGGAAACCACGGGTACTATATACCGGATATAGTAATCGTGTATATAGTATCCGTGACGGAAACTTTCACAGGCTTAGGGGCGCCAGAACACAGGGGGCGGGGGGACATCCCCCCTGCCACCCCCTGGCCACGCTACTGCATTTCCCCGCCTCTCATGGAGTCGCACAGATACCTAAAACCTCACCTCCGCAGTTCTCCGGGACCACTAACCTTGCCCGAGTCCAAGCAATAACTTTCATATGTAACGAGTTAAGTTACATTCTACATATGGATCATGGAAGCGGTGCTCATTTATTTTGCTGGCAAAAATGGTAATAAAGTCGGAAGGTCACTGCCTAGCCGGACAAGCTTCAGAAATGCCAAATATATGATAAAGCTCACCCCTTTAGTGGAAAAAGAATGAACGATATCAGATATAAATGCTTGTATATCTGCCATACCATTCAGGAAAGAGGGATGAACCTTAGTTGACGAGGTGAACGCATTTAGTTGATGAGGGATCTCGAACTTTCCTAGAGCATTATCTGCATAAATATCTTCTCGGGGCTTCCAATGTGTCAGCTTCCCATTTTGGAAAACACTCAGGTATTCGTTTCGGACATGGACAAGTCGGCCAAAAGTGTCCCTCAACGCGGTGGAAGAACCAGAAAAATAATAAATATTTTTAGTTTTAGAGCTTAACAGTTTTTAAATATGAAAAGGAACAAAAATATATCTCCCCAGTTTCATATCTAAACTGTAGGGACGTTTCCGTTTTATAGTAGGTAGAAGTCAACTTTGAAATACGAATTTATTGCATGGGAGTCTTAATAGCGACGTACTTTTAGCGAAGTTTCAGCAATGTATGCATATGAGTAGGTACATGTACCCACTCATTATACATATCAGACGCTGCTGAAGAGAAGAACCGTGAAAAGAGAGAGTCGAAAGTAAAAGAAAAACTTGCGAGCGTCGTCTGGGTAGTAAGTCAGTAAAAAGGAGTCCTAAAGTAATTCAACCTCTTCATATTGCCAATTTGAAAGCGGCGAAGCCTACGTGGGTGACTGTCGCAGATAGAGGAGCCGAGGCGGAAGAGCTTCCTTATCACGTCTCCGACGACGAACACCCACTCTTCCGACGGAGCACATTATCATTTGTACTGAGTTCCATCACTGATTTCTCAAGTAAAAGGAAGAGAAAGCCATCTGAGCAGAAACCCACTACCCAAGGAAACTTCCGTTATGAGTCTTTCGTTACTAGGAGTCTTGAAATGCCGCACGTCAAACTTACGTCCAAAAACCTTCCTCTGCTCTCCCTTGTTGTGCTCGTGTTGCTCGTGACAATTCTGCTTCCCGTCGACCATGAAGGGAGATATTTTTCACTTTTATTCCACTCCACTGTCGTCCCAGGCGCTGGGGAAAACCATAGGTTTTACTACTCGGCAGCTTCGCTTCCGCACAGTGCCTTTTCCACAAAACCAGTGACTCCCGAGACAATCCACTATGAATGCCAGCAGACACATCTGAAGGAGAAGAGCGTTTACGATCGTCACAGGGTGCAGGTGAGTGAAATCTGATTACAGAATCGTTCGCGTAAGTTTGCGTGGGAGAGCAAGAAAGGGGAACAGAGAGGGAGGGAGGCAAGGAGGTGGGAGGGGCAGGTACTGGGGGGGGGACAAGCGAAGTTGCTAGGGGGTATCACACCATTTTCCCGTTTAACCCCGCTAATTACTGGTCGCCATTCCCTATCCCTCTCAAATGGCGTCCCACTGCTCATGAGCCTTCGTGTTCATAATATCGTAGGAAATATAAAATCCTCACCGGCGCGACCGCCCGGGACGCCGTCGCTACGGGGGGTGGGGAGTGCCAAATATGATCCAACTGTAGGAAACATTGGTTTTAAATACGATATATCTATGATAAAATAATACATTTAACAGTGAAAGTAATATGATTCATATGAAGTAAACACGTTTTAACTAGTTTTCAAGATATCCTCGTAAGAATTTTGACCAGAAAGACGATGGTGTGGGGGAGAGGGGGGGGGGGGGAAATTCCAAGATTAGAAAAAATTCCAAGATATTCGATCCTGACCATAGTAGCAGCACCAGCAATATAGCGATGTTAAATTGGAAGAGGCTTGGTTCTTTCTGCAGATGAAATGGCATATTTGTGCCGAGCAGTAATAAAAATCAATTCAAAGGAATAAGGAAATTCTATAAAATAAAAATTTTGGAATAGGCTAAGGAATCAAACTTTCTGTCCTCTTCACATAAATTCCGATTGTTATCTCCTTAATACAATTGGAAACACACTTAATCTCAAACCCAATTATTAGGATGGGAGAGCGCTCGTGATTTCTGCAAAGTAATCACATCATCCGATCATGATGTGATGGGTACAAAAATTCCTCCCCTTTTCTTTATTTCATGAGAAAAATTCCTTTTTCCCCTATGATGAGCATGAAAATGAAATAGATAAGGGAAAGATCAATCAAAAAAGGAGGAGAAGCAAATTAAGCATCCATGGAGCAAATTAAGCATCCTCAACAATATCATACCAATAAATTCAACAGATTCAGGCAAGATATCGTGGAAGTTCTTCATAATGTAAGAGAAACAATTGCACTTTTCCAAAAATTGCTTTAATGCATACAACGCGTTTCGGCTCACAGAGCCGTCATCAGGTACAAGACCAGGTACAGGTCTTGTATCTGATGATGGCTCTGTGAGCCGAAACACGTTGTATGCATTAAAGCAATTTTTGGAAAAGTGGAATTGTTTCTCTTACAATATCATACCACTAAAAATTCACTTGGCTCCTCTGTTTAGACGTTTCCATAATTGGCCTGTATCCCATATCCTCTGAGAGATCCTGCAAGCTATGCTGGTGGAGGCTTAAGCTCCTGGTAGGGTCACTCAAACCATCTAGGTCAAAGGTGATAGGTCAGATTAAGAGAGATACCCTGGTCCACCAAGTTGGGGGTTGGGCAGGGGGCTAATAACACCACCCTGTAAAAAGTTTAATGTTATACAAGCAAGCCCTATTAGGTGCCGGTCCCAAGCTCAGATAAATGGTGGGGGTTGGCATCAAGAGGGTCATTCAGTCATAAAAAGCCTGCCAAAACCTTGAATGAAATGTCAGGTAACAGGAAAAGGGTAGCAGTTAGGATATCCCCAGTCCCATCACAGGAAGAATGTGAAAAATGGGCTGGGGCTACTGAACCAAGCACGGGCTTGGTTAAAGAAGCTAGTGCTACAGCAAAAAAGAGAAGAAGTAGGTAAAGGTATTATTACGAATTAGATACAAATATGGCACTGAACATGGGAATGATGAAAGGAAAGAGCATGGAAATAGTAGACCTGGGGTGTGATCACGGTTCTCCATGATGCAAGAGCATATCCCCCCCCCCCCCCCGGTGACCCTCCCTTCAGATGCTTCTAGATACGCCTATGATTGTTAGTCCCTGTATTCAATCACTTGACTGCTTTCATTTTATCCTTTCTTTGATAACTCCTTCCTCCTTTCCTCTATCCTTTCTCTCCCCAATGTCTGCACCATGGATGTCATAATTGGAGGTGTATGTTCTAGTAATTTGTAGAGTTCCAGAACTTGTTTATTCTTCTTGAAAACAATCAAGAATTTACATCCATTCAGTAATGTCTTTGGCAGTGTTCCCGACTTCTGAGAGGTAGAATAAGGTCTGAAAAAATTATTGCTTGACTGTAACGACTTTGAAAATTCAAAGAGGAAAGACAAATCAGTACACAACTTTTAGTATACCAATCAGATCACAGTTTTTTGTTTTTTGTGCTAACTTATTCCATAGCTCATGAGAGATGTTAATTTATTCACTGGATTTATCTTGGGTGGATGAAGACAAAACTGACTAAAAAGATAAGTAATATCTGCAAGCCTCCCTTTTTTATTACCTGGGAATCCTATGGCTTTGAAAATCTTCAATGCAAATATTGGGGCGAGGGAGGTTAATTTTCAGTTCCTGTAAATTTACACTCTCATTTTTTAAACATATTCTTCTTTTAGTTAACCAGTCCTTCTATATGGAAGAAGGCAGATTATGTCCTATTCAATATGAGGACTCAGCTAAAAAAAAAATATGTATTAGTTTGTGTATAGTTGATATACCCAACAGAGTGGCTTATTAAGGCCATTTTACCAGATCATTCAATTTACATTTTGCAATTTTCAAAGAGTCACTGTCCATCCATTTGAAAGTCATTTTTTTGTTGGAGCAATAGGCCTTGAAAAGCTGGCATGTAAGTGTAGTATAAGCATGTAAGTAGTAGCATGTAAGTAGGAACCTAAACCACAAAATCTACAGACGGAAAGAAAAATTTGACTCTTTCCGTAGAAATATTTTGATAAAATAGTTTTTCTCCCATCCTCTATAGACTTGGGAGCTGTTTTTGCCATGCACAAATGAAAATACCTTAAAAAACAGCTGACTCTAATTCCTTAAAATATACATTGATAGATGAAATGACAAAGTGATGGCTAAAAGATGCAAATGATCTTACTCATACATAAATAAACCCATTTTTCCATTCACAAGGAAGAACAATTGAAGAGGAGGGCTCATCTTCAGGAGGTCTGCCACTCAGATGCCAGAAACTCAACTATTACAGAGTTGAATCGGAAGCACTTCCTTATTGATCGCAACCGGCAAATCCTCTACTGCTGGGTTCATAAGGTGGCATCCACATCTTGGATCTCATTCTTGGCACAATTGAGAGGGCTGCGAGTGAGGACAAAGCGAATTTACCGAGAGATCAGCCGCCTGTCTGCTTCATCCAATGAAGAGGTGCGGTCAGCAGCACTGGACTTCCGTGTTCGCTTCATAGTGGTCAGGCACCCATTCACCCGACTCATCTCAGCATACAGGGACAGAATCTGGGCAGCGACACAAAAGTACTCAGCCCAGGCATTGACTCACGTCCCTCGAATCTTCAGGCTCACACGGCCTCACCTGTTCCGGTAAGTGACAAGCAATATGGACATTTTTTTCAAAGCATCAATAACTGACGGAATATCCAAGCAATACACAAGTTTTACTCCGTAAAGTGGGGAGGATATCACTTTTCTACCCAGTGATTTTCTCTTCCTAAGGCAAACACTCATTCCTTGATATGCTCCATATACCTACTCTCTATGGCTTTCCTTTCACCACTTGCATGTCTCTTCATTTTCTCATCTATCCTTCCCTCATTCACAATAATGGAAACGTGGAAAACATTTGGGGATGGTGATAACTTGATATGCGTTAAAATTTGATCAAAATAAATAAATTTTTGAGATGATATCGAAATTTTTTCAAACTATTGATTCATTCATTCCACATGATGTCACTTCACACATTCATTTATGACCCATTTTATAAGCTCAGGGATGAGGGAGTTGATAGTAAAATGACATGTGGATATGAAATGTTTTGTAAAAGAGTTCATAGTTCACATTGTTCAAGGTAAGCGGCAATACCAAATGTGAATAAATACATCATTGCATTGGCTCATAGGGTAGCATGTTCATATAGAGAATGTATAACAAAATGTATTTTCCTGTTGATAGGTTCCATTCATCATCATCCATAACGCGCAACAATAGCAGAACCTTGGCCATAGTTCCTACTTTTGAAGAATTTGTGCAGTACCTCCTGGTAGCTGGGAATGTGAGCTTCAACAATGTAATTCTTCAATCTAATGGATACTTTGTTTGTATTAAACATATACTGCCATTTCTTGGATATGAGTGGGCACATTACAGTCTCAATTTACGGAGGTTCTGTATTATCTGAGAAATTGATACATATTTTATGGGTGTAATAAGCTAGTTCAGCTCAAAGTCAGATTTAAGCAATGGTTTCGATCTCCTTATACTTGGGGATCCACAGCAATAATTTATTCTTAATTTATCACAAACTGAAAAGTGGAAAAGCATGAGAATACCTGCATTTGGTAGGAATTAATGTTTGCCCATTAACCTTCAATATTATCCATGCTTTTGCGGATAATATTGAAGGTTACTTATCAGACTTGGCCTCAGACAAAATTACCCCAGATAATCAAGACTGCCATGTAGGTACTCTGTAAAGCTCGAGATGACTAAGGTCATCAAAACACTACTACCACCTAGCATAAAGAGAAAACTCTTAACTCTGATCTTAATTCTGCATTACGTAATGCATAAGAGTATGTACATAACTTGAAATAAGTAGAACCATGTGTTTCTGAAATGAATGTGTGGCCAATTCAAAATAAATATTACCTTGACTAGATTGAAAGCAATCACTGAGAGGAGTGTTGCTCTCAAAAACCAGGAAAAGGAAAACCTCATTTCTTCAATGGAATTAATTGATTTAGTCACATTGACCAAATCTCTTATTTTTCTAAAATAATAACAGAGTAAAAACACCCTTAATATAGTTGAAAAATAAGGATAATGTCATGAAATCCTGTGAAGTCACATTACCACCATAAGAATAAGTACACTTTAATTAATACATCCAATCACCCTTAAAACATGCAGCATGAAATCCTAAATTACTTACTCAATACAACCAGGTAAAAAAACTCAGTTTCCATGGAGTCAAAATGTTTAACTCATGAGGAACAAACATGAAAAAAAAATCTTAAGAGAAATTAAATGGCAGGCGAAAAAAAATGAAAAATACATAGAACAAAAATGAGTCACGAAACGGGGCATGCAGAGGAATTATAAGAACATACCTCACGATTCACACATTTAAATGAAGCCATGGACAGCAGTGATGCAAACTAAAATCAATCATAGTATTCAGGCCACGTAAAATAAAATCACGGCTAGTGTTAAGTGTCGACCAATAAGTTAACACACCATTTTTGAGCTAAGCATACAGAGGAGAGGTAATAATTTATCAGTTTCTTTTGATCATGGTACATGACACTGAAACAAGTCATTGAAATACAAAACAATAATTCAGCGATGGTACACAGATAACACATAGGTATTTTATATGAATAACTATAAATACAATATAAAAGTTCCCTTATGCAAATCATCCTTTAGAAATTCTTACACTGTATAGTAAGTAGGCTTTACTAATTATAAATATCTCCCTGACTTTCACTTAGAAAATATTCATGGAAGTTATGGCCTTAATGTTATTGAGTAAAAGCGATAAAGGGTGCTTCTTTTCGAACTCCTGGCAGACCCATTTTCATATATGCACGAAAATACTTACCCTGCAGTTTATTGTTTGTTAAGTTATCATTAAGGTACACAACATACATATCAAATGACAAGAACAAAGTATAGGTATACAAGGAATATGAAAAAAAGAAAATGGAGGTAGTATTTTCATGAGATTAGGAACATCCAAAAATGAGCTTAGGCTATAAAATGATTCGTTTATTAGAAAAGTCTTCATGGACATTTTGAAGTGTGATTGGGGATATACTTTTTATACGTGGAGGAAGTCTTTTATATATGATGGGTGCCTTTTTGGCTTTTTGACAGGTTATAACCCAGGATATGGATGTCCATTTTGTGTCTGGTGTTGTACAATAGCAACTTCCACCACTACGTAGTGGTGGAAGTTGCTATTTGCTGGGCACAGATCTGGGTAGGCTATTAATTGAGAATTCAGCTACTGGAAATGCCTCTTTCAAGCACTGGATTTCATGATTTGGCAAATGAACACTTTTTTCTGCCCGAGCTCCCACAACTGCCGGGAAAAGTCTTGCATACTTGGACATCACCTCTCCAAATCACATGGCCCAATCTTTCAAATAAAGGTTTAGGTGGTCACGTTTGTTGTTCCTGAATAATAGGATGCTCCATCCCAGGATAATTAGGAAAGATTGCTTGTTCCTTTAATGAGACTTATGACAGCAATTCCTGCTTGCTTTATCATTAGATCCATTATCAAAAATCAAGGAACTTATGCAGTTTTGCATATAATTAATCAGAAAACAGCACGGGTGGTTAATGTGAGGTGTGAATTCCATTAAAGTTTTGCAAAATAAATCAGTTCTTGGCAATTGTAACAGCACCAGAGCTCAATAACAGCTACTTCCTCAGCAAACAGAAAAAAGGTCGACCCAAACTACGCACAAGGGCCCACAGGTTAAGTACCGGCCACTCCTTACTTGCCCTGAAGAGGAGAATACTCTCCTCACACCTCTCCCACACACAAAGGTAGCAAGAAAACTAAACTGCTGCAGCTGAAACGTTGAATGGCCCAGGATCTCCAACCACACCTGCTTGATGACTTGATGCCAGAAGAATCCTTTATCTTGAGGATCAAAGGTTTTTGAATTTAATTCAAATTCCCCCTGAACTTGTTAATATGGGCTCCAAAGTGAGGCATCTCCACGCACAATGCAAATACTTTGATCCATCTCTCCGAGAAGGAAATTAAAAACTTCTAAAAAACTACAAAGATGCTATAAATGAATTTAAGAGAAATTATTTTAATAAGCGCATATCTGCAGCAAGTAATGTCAGCAAAGCAGCATGGAATGCTATAAATGAACAAACAATTAGTGATGTCAATCACTAAAATCCTCCCTTTATTACCTTCAATAATATTCCAGTATCTAATCCTGCTGATATAGCAAATAGTTTCAACAATCAGTTTTGTCAATTAAAAAAATGTAACTCCATCGATTTTTAATGGATTAAACTGTCCTTACTCAATATTTATCATGCCATCAGACCCGAATGAAGTTGAAAAAACAATTCAGACTTTCGACAATACATAATTGGTCAGTTGCATGTGATAAAGTACCAATGCCAATCATAAAACTTGCAACTAAGATAATCTCCCAGCCCCTTTATGATAATTTCAATATGTCAATTTCTAAGGGTCATTTTCCTGCTGTGCTAAAAACTTCTCTGATAGTACCTACTCATAAAAGAGGGTCATACAGTGAATCAGAAAACTATAGACCATTTCTATCCTCTCTGTGTTTTCCAAAATCTTTGAAAAACTTATTTTCTATGCAAAAGAGGTCTATAAAGGCCATTATGAGTGTACCCATCAGGACCCCTAGAAGGTCTTTGTTTAGGTAACTGAATAACATGAATTTAACCAGCATATATATTTGTCACTCATGTTTATTTGTTTAAAAGAATCCATCTATGTTAATTCCTAACTCGATGGTTCATAGTCACTTGACTCGTGCAAGGGAGAATGTTCACCTGCGAGTACAATCACATGCTGTATGTAAGAATGGCCCTATTCACTCGGCATCACTTTTGTACAATAAGTTACCTACAAACTTTAAATGTATGTCCTCTGTCTTCTTTTAAATTAAAACTCAAAGAACTACTGCTTAATAAATGTTATTATAGTACTAATGAGATTTTTTCAGACAATATTGTAAACCTATTGTGAAAGGTTATTATGTATAAATGTTTCTGAATGTTCTATGTCAACAACGACCAATCAGAACAATAAAGCAATGTATTTCTTTCTTAATTGTTACAGTTGTAACATCCCCTCCGAGTCCCCGGCAAGCATCAGGTTTCATTGCCGTAAGTGCGATATTCCACAGAGGAAAAATCATTCGCCATGACCGGGATGATCCCGGTCAAGGCGAATGATTTTTCCTCTGCGGAATATCGCACTTATGTGCACTTGCGGGTTACTCCGTAAGGGTAACAACCGTGGCTAGCCCCGGTATCCTCAAAATTATTTCATTGCTGTCATAATGGCCGGAGACTCGAGTGGGGTTGGGCAGTAATCGCAGCCACGTCCAACGCCCATCGGATGAGTGGCTACACTGCTGTCAGGTCATGCGTATGCAGTAGACGAAGTGACCCCAGGATGAAGGCCTTCTGCATGTGTGCAACTAGTGATTCCGCCTATGCCACGCAGGACGGAATGCACTTGATGTTATTTAGCAGCAAGCCCTTAACTCCACTGAGCACACCTATGATGAGGACCACCAGTTTCACAGAGTGTCCGGGGTACATTTGTCGAAGTTCGAAAAGCAGGTCTTGATATTTCGTCCGTTTTTCCACCTCCTTCGCATCCATGTTAGTTTCAGCTGGAGCCGAAAACTTGATCATGAACATGGAGCGAGTGATGTGGTCGAGGAGAACGATATCAGGCTTGGTCGCCTCCAACTGCCTGGAAATAACTGGCATTCTGGCCTCTAACTGCCTAGAATAATGGTGGTGGAGGAGTAATTCCACCAGATGCTGCATTTATCGTTCTCCACGACGGACTCAATATCTCCAAGGGCATAGGGAAGCACTGGTGTTTTGTCAATGCCATAATGGTGTCGAAGGTGAAAGTATAACACCCGCAGGGCCGCGTTGTGACGAGCTAAATACGCCGATCTTGCGTAATAACTAAAGCCAGAGAGGTGACTCAAAGTCACCGGCTGGGCTTGGCATCTTGTGTCCATGACCTCCGCCTTAAATATAAGGTGGCGGTACACGAGTGTGTTTATGACACTATTCTGGCACGTGAGAACAAAACCCTCGGTTTCAGACTTCAGATTGGTGGAGCGTAGGAAGGCAAACATCAGCTCCTTCGATAACCCATGCTTTTCGATGTTTTGATAGAAACATCCATGCATGGGCTTATCGGTGTGCGCCTTGAGCAAGGCCTTCTGCTCTGCTTTTTTATTTCGAGCTTGAGGATGTCTGCCTTCAATGACGAGATGGTCATGTCATTGTCGCTTCCATCGGATGACGGGTCGAAGTCGAGACTGGTTTCGTCCACTGCCCTCTTTGCCACCTGGAAGAGAAACACCCCTGCTCCCGCACTCTTGTGCGATCTCACGAGTTTGAGCAGGGGGTCCCTGCTTTTCAGCACTCGGCATGCCACACCCAGGACAACTGTTGTGGAGACACTCCAGACTCAATAGTCCTCTACCACCTACAATACGGGGGATTTACAATCTGGCGACGGGAGATTTCGGATGAAGACTTCTATAGATGGTCATCATCTTCCTCGTTCCCATATCAAGGTTCTGCAACTTGTTGACGTTCCATTTCATGCATCCGAAGGTATACAGCAGTGTAAGAACCGCGAACATGTTCGTGGCAAGAACCTTGTTCTTGCCTGACAGCTCAGAACTCCAGTAGTTCCTGAGTCTGTCTGTATTTGGCGGTGAGCCTTTCCTTCACTTCCTCGAGGTGATGAATGACGCTCCCGTCAACAAGTTGCACGTCTTCCTTGATCTCCGAAAATCTTCCTCTTGCCAGGTGGATGGATGCACACTTGTCCAATCCGAACTCCATCCCTATAGCCTTACTGTATTCCAGTATGGTGTCCAGAGCAGTGCAAAGGTCTTTTGCATTAGAAGCATAGCGCTTCAGGTCATCCATGTAGAACAAATTGATGACCTTATGCGTCCTGTCACCTGGAACACCGCACATGTATCCTCTACCTCGTCGCAGTCTAAGGGACAGGGGTAGGAGGGAAATACAAAACAGTAAGGGGCTCAAGCTGTCGCCTTGTAAAACGCCACGGTGGTATGTTACCAACTCTGTGGAAACTGACCACTTACCTAAGGTCAGAACAAAGCGTGTTTTCCAGAGTGGTAACAGGCGCTGGAAGCAGGACACTACCTCTGGGTGGACTTTCATCAACTTCAGCATGGCGATCAAAAGCTCATGCGAAGTGGTGTCATAAGCCTTCTTGTAGTCCACCCAGGCCATTGATAGCTTTTGCTTATGCTGGATGGCATCCTGGCATATGCACCTATCAATGAGCAGGTTGTCCTTGCATTCCGTGATTCCCTGTTTTGAGCCCCTCTGCTGTGGATGGCGTTAAGATAAAGGCGACAGATGAAGTTAAGTATCTGGGAGTTACGATAACCTCAAACCTATCGTGGGGAACACATATAAGAAATATTTGTGGCAGAGCTCTGAAGAAGCTAGGATTCGTCAAGCGTATTGTGGGAAGATTCTCAGATGAAAAAGTAAAAGAGAGGTGCTATTTCGCACTCGTCCGGCCACACCTTGAATATGCAGCAAGCATATGGGATCCGGTGCAGAAAAAATTAATTCGGGAACTTAATAAAATACAAAGGAAAGCTGCGCGATTCGTCAAAAACAGCTACGGGCGTACAGACAGCGTTACGCAGATGTTAAACGAATTAGGCTGGGAGCCGCTAGAGACTCGGAGGCTGCGCGCTAGGCTTAGATTACTTGAGCAATTGAGAATAGATATCTTTCAGAGCGACACGGAGAACATCATATTAGAACCCCACTATATTTCCAGGTCCGACAGAAACGATAAATTAAGAGAGATATTTTGCCGAACGGATAGGTATGGGAATTCGTTTTTCCCCCAAACAATAAGGGACTTTAATAAATGCAAGGCGTAATTTCATAGAGCGTTTCCTTTTTATATGTAAACGGCTGGTGTCCTAACACCCCCCGCCACACGCCTATTGAGGTGGCTTGCGGGGTAGTATGTAGATGTAGATGAACACCACACAGGCTGGACCTGTAGGAGGATAAGGTCGCTCAAGATCAAGGTGAACACCTTATATACAGTGTTGAGGCAGGTTATGGGGCGGTAGTTCTTTGGATTGGACAAGTCTCCCTTCTTAGGTATCAGAACCGTACATCCCTCAGTCATCCAAGGTGGAATTGGTTCTCTACCATTTAGAAAGGACGTGAAGATTCTGGCCAGGTGTTGGTGGGTGGAAGTAAAGTTCTTCCACCAGAAGTTATTCACGGCATCCATTCCTGGAGCCGAGAAATTCTTCTTGCCAGAGAAGGCCTTCTTCATGTCACTTTCGGTGACTGAAAGACGTCCATCCATATATTGTAGGTGGTGGTCACAAAACTCTTTAAAGAGGCCTATGGCCGGAGTGTCTCCGTTGAATGGCTTCGACGTTTTGTAGATTTCCTTTCAGAAATGTTCAACCTCTTGGACGGGTGGCAGAGATTCGACGACAGGCGGAGGTGGTCGAAAGAGACGGGACTGGTGAAGGAGAAAGGTGGAGTTTTCCCTCATGACTCTACTCCTCTTGAGGAGTTTTTTCCACGCAGTGGTGAGTGCTTGTACTCTATTGACCGCGTGCTGTTTAATAGTAAGCAACACGCTTTTATTCAGTGTGTGATGGTTGTATCTGAGGCTGCACGCTATGCGCCGGACTTTGGGAGTGAAAGTTCGCCCAGATACGATGTATTCCATCACACACTGGATTCTCGACGCCTGTCGCTTTGCCTGCATGATCTTGGCCTCCAACTGTTCCAGCCTCTTTGCTGCTTTGTCCTCCCAAGAGGTGTTCTTTTGGGAGTGAGCCATAATTTTGGCAGCAGCATAGACCATGCAACTTACCGTCCAAAGGTCCGACATTTCCGTCTGGATTTCGTCGATAAGACCATTTAACTGGGGCAGGTGGTTACCCCACAGAGAGATCTTTCAGTGGATGTCCTAGGAGGCCTAGGTTGACCTTCATCACAGTTAATGGTGCTTAACAACCGCGTTCGTAGTTCAGAGATGGCCTGACCAGCTTCCTCCCCATTTGGCTGAGAGACTGACACAAATGTCGTTCTCGTCTCAGGCGGTGGAGAGGCAGCCTGTGTCAGGGGGAGTGGTCTGGCCGGTGGTGTGTTCCTCTGAACTGGCAGTTGGTTCCTTTTTTCCCAGGTGGTTGGCATAATCGCACTGATTCTGCTGCAATAGTGGTCGTGTTCCGGATGCATTTCACACCGCAAAGAGTGCATCCTTGCCATATACCCCCTGGGATCAGGCTCGCTGGCAGCATGGCATGCGAGGTCGCCCCTTAGGACTTCCGTCCACTGCATACGAAGCTATTTATTATTATTATTATACAAATGAATATCTGGATGAACTCTCCAAACCACCTTTGGTGGTATAACCATGTCTTATCAGCTCCAGATGCCAAAAAGTTAATGATTTGTTAGAGTGCCTGGAATATAAGATGATATATCCATCACAAAAATCAACAAAAGAATATGTAAAATTAAAATTTCACTAGCCCATAAACATAAGTTCCCACAAATTATCTTCATTGATTCATCTATATTTTTTTGTGAAATGCAAGCTCTAGAATTAGCTATTACACTGGCTTCATTGCACACTTTGTGATTCCTGTTTTTAATGCTCTATTCATTTCCAGGAAACTCACCAAAATATATTCAGTAAACCAACTTTCGATGTACATTGGATACCTTATTATCAACATTGCAGTGTTTGTGGTGTTCCATTCAACATAATAATTAAACTGGAGACAATTGAAGATGACAAGAACTACCTGATGGAGGAGCTTGGATTGAAAACATTTAAAGTGAGGGATACTGAAAACATGATTGATGAACCCAACAGAGTTGAAACAAAAAATGAAAGCAATGTACTATCAGCATCACTGAAAAACATATTAAGCTATATGAAGCATTCTAACACTTTACAGTCAGAAGAAAGATACAATATCACTGAATTTCATGATTACAAATCTACTCCTCAAAATATAAAGAAAATATTACAACCCACAACCAAATTAGGTAGTAAGAGTTCAGAGCCAGAGGAATTACAATCAATAGGTACAAACTTAGAACATCTGCAGATTAGCAACATCGGGCCTCCATGCCCTTGCTATTATTTCTCTCAGCTCACAAGCGAACAATTACAAGGTCTAACAAAAATATATGAAAGGGATTTAAATATTTTTGGCTACAGCACAGATGAGTATAAAAGTTGCTTAGATAAAAATTTGAATGAGTCAATGAAAAATAAAATAAAATTAACGTGAATAGAATTCTTCCCCAACCACCAATGGATTACAATGAATTACTTGTGCGTAGGAACACATGTGTAGGAAATGATACTTCACCATTGATTCCATTGAGAACATAAATCATTATTCTATTAAAACATTTTTTCTCAAGAAGATAATTTGCACTCTTCAAAAAAAAAAAAAAAAAACCGCTGAGCAAAAATACTGAATGACTACACAAGCTTGTTGCTAGCATCAATTTCCATAAGTAACTGGACTGAGCACTGCCTATTTGAGAAATGAGCTATCACCACCATTTTGCTGGACATACAACTATGTCCATAAATTTGCCGGTAGTCCATCAATTTCCCTGTTTTTGATAAATAAGAAAACCCTCAGCATCAACAAATGAAAGCAACCAAACATGAATCATACTTTTGCCATTATTCAAACTTTTTTGTGTACCCATAAACAG
Organism: Pyrrhosoma nymphula; assembly: GCA_963573305.1. Classification (NCBI taxonomy): domain Eukaryota; kingdom Metazoa; phylum Arthropoda; class Insecta; order Odonata; family Coenagrionidae; genus Pyrrhosoma; species Pyrrhosoma nymphula. Next base: position 67,767,802 of record OY754335.1, on the reverse strand, counting down.
CCAAGCACATGCCCCTCACAGTATGAGTACCACAGGTAAGGAACCATTGGTCTAAATCAGGGGTCTCCAAAGTATGCCCCATGTGCCACATCTGGCCCGCAAAATGATTTTATCCGGCCCGCAGAAGAATTATGTGGAAATGTGCCGCATAATTTTTGCTTGGATGATCGATCGTAAGTTATTACCATTTCAAAATTGATAACTCACTGCAATACGATTTAAAAGCACAAGCACAATAACATCATTCATATTATTGGTTTTGTGATGAAAAAATATGAGAATTTGCTGGTAGTGTTCCTCGTCATCAATATACGATAATTGAATTTCACATACTCTGTAATTAGTAAATAACATTTTTCTGATTCTAATAAAACTCTATTCCCCTACTGATCTAGAGTTTCCTATTTATTTATTCTTTTACTGTGGCCCGCTGGAAAGTGTTCAAGTACCCATGTGGCCCTCGTTACGATAAGTTTGGAGACTCCTGGTCTAAATGATCAAATATCATCACCTCGTACAACCTCCCACAGGTTTGCACATTAGTGGGTTCTTTGCATATTAGTGGGCTTTTTCGTACCGCATAGCCTAATTTCATATTAATGTTCACTACTTGAATTCAGAGAAAAAGGTCGAAGGTTTCATTTAGGGTTAGCGACTCAAACTGGAGTTGGGTGCCAACATACCAAGGCCCCCAAGACTAAGGAGTCCATTGTATATTCACCCTCCACCCATCACAGGGTTGAAGGTGGGCTACGGGTCGATTCCCAGTCCACTACGGAGCCCAGCAATAGATTTGCTGTAGATTACAAAAATTATAATTACAAATACTTGCAAAATTTTATAAACATGTCATGCTTATTTGAAAAGAGCTTGAGAAGTAAATTTCTGGCGATTTTCCCATGAATTGCATGAGTTAATCATGACAGAGATAGAAAGTATTTTTGACAGGAAAACTTCAATTTCCAGATGCCTAAGGTTTGCAGTTGAGCTTTGTTAAACATTCCCTGATGGCTGAAGATGAAACCATTGTTGCTGTGTCACTGCTGCCATTGTTGATGGTTGTATTTGATTACACTTGGTCAATGACAGTCCAAGTCGACGATGCTTGAAGCAGTCATTTAAGTACCGCATAAACGCGTGTAAGAGGCGCACCCGTGTAAGAGGCGCACCCCTCTTTTTGTGCGTCGAAGTTGAAGAAAAAATTTTGAGTTTTTTTTTCTTCTATTGCGAGGTATTGCGGGCCTAACTGAGAACTTTCGGCCATACCAAAGCCTTCCGCTTGCGATATTCTCTTATAATTTACGCGGCATTTTTCATAGGCATATATAGACCCCGGAGGTAAGTATTCACTTGGATCTGAGGTTTCCGCGGCGTTTCTCCATATTGGTAACGGCTTTCGGGTGTTCCTCTACAAGACAACGCGGAGGAACGCCAGTGTGCCGTGTGCCCGAACGCCGCGTCACACTTTATGCCACTATTTACCGAGTCCATATGACTCATGCACAGAGAAAAGACAACTGGTTTTCCCCCGCAGGTAATGCCTGTAGTAGACTCCCTCGCGCGCCTTACGGATAGCCCTCCGACTGGGCAACAGCGCGCGCCTCTCCCTTACTCTTCCGTGAATGCTCCTGGCAGTTGAACGCGCTCTTTTTCCAAAATAAATGTTAATCGATATTGATTAACCAACGAATTCCTTTAAGATTTTATAAGTGGATTCATGATGATGAACTCGAGAGCTTGAAGAAGGTCTAAACGGCGGTTTTCAGGGATGCGCGGAACGGAAAATAACGGATCCGTGCATTTGCATCTATAACTAAAATACTAATGCATTAAATAATATGAAACTTCGTATAGCTGTTAGGAAAGATCTTTGCTACAATATTTGTAAAGGAAATTTCGATATCTTGATCCGTGTTGTTATTACGAAGCCGTAAATGCGATGCATGTGTCCGGTACCCGGGAAAATGCGCTAAAATTCTGTTTTTAAGCACACACTGAAATCGATATAAACGGTAAAATGTTTTGTACACCATCAATAAACGCAGAAATAAACAAGCTTTAATTTGATGTACTTCATTTTAAAATCGATTGAGCCATCTCTGAGATATTAGTCTTCAAACTCAGGTGACGGAATTTTGCAACGGACAGATTCGTGTAAGAGGCGCACCCTCATTTTCGACTGCGATTTCTGGGAAAAAAGGTGCGCCTCTTACACGAGTTTATACGGTAGTTCCTTGACTTAACTGTGTTGTATATTTTTGCATCATCCTCCCCACATAGAAAGCAACTGCTTAATTTATTGGAATTATCACTGTGATAGATTCTCCTAAAATTCTTAAGCATATTATCAAAAATTTGAAGTACTATCCATAACAATAAAAAAAACATGGATGCATCCACACATGGACAATCCAAATAAAATAAATATGGGTTGAAATATTAACAAAGTGAATAAAATTAGGGCAATGCTAACTCTTATAGGGCAATGGAAAGTTCCAGAAATAACTTGAAATATAACAGAAATAACTTATTTTCACAGCTTACTTAGTGGATGCTAAGAAATTCATAATTTTTTTGTTACTTCTTCCACAACTTTCTTAAGTTTATTCACCCAAAATAGTAAAGCAGATGTAGTCTTGGCCTGCCTGTGTACGTAACCCACAGTCACATTCATGCCTCAGACCAACGTATAACAAGCTCTCCATTTTTCTAGTCCCCAACACTTTGTTATCATGAGACTATGCACTGTTACCAAATTTAAGATATTTCTCAAATGAAAAATTTCCCCATTTTCACAGATGGAAAATCTAACTCATATAATCCTCGACTCTGATAATGGTTTTAATCTAACATGGTCACGGTAAGTTGGCAACACTATTTAAACCATGAAAACTCTTGAGTTTTCAGAATAATAGGTTCTTAAATCAAGCATTTTAGTCTCCATAGCCATAATATTTTTCTCCATTGAAAGATTAAAAATTGTTTTAGAGCATTTATTAATAATGCTGATACAATAAAATAAAACAGAATATTACAATATATGTATATTAATTTAAGCATAATTTACAATAAAACTGAAATTAAGCTTTAGTAATTTTAGTTATTTAAACATTTGTTCCCAAATGAGCTGCTAAAATGTCTCACAATATGCAGATTTCTATAATGTTCAGCTATGAAATGCAAACCGAAGATAAAAGTCTAGTGCAAAGACTATTTTATTAAGTGCTGGAAATAGAAGACAAATTCAAATGTGAAACACTATTAAGCCTTTTAGAAAGTATACAGGGTGTAACATAAGTAATTAGCCATTTGGATAAGATTTAAACTAGATCTCTATCTTTTAGAATCATATCTACTGATTTTTAAATTCAATGGTAGAACAATTCATGCATAATATACATAAGACTTTGAAAGAAATTTAGTGAAATTTAAGCAATTTTTTTGTGCTTTATTGCAGATACAAGCCAAAAGAATTCAACAACTGTGCAAATTATTTCCTTCCTTGATTTTTATATTTTACTGATATCCTGGAATGGCTAAAAGTTCTTGCCACATCCTATATAGCCATCAAGTTTTAAATGTTGTAAAACTAAACAAAAATACAGTGTGAAATTCATCTTTTAAAAATAAAGAGTCTCTTACAATTTTCAAAACAGAAAATAGACTTGGATTCAGTAAAAAAATCATCAGTGATAAATGTTAAGGAAGACTGGAAGTAGGTTTACAGATAGTTCCATGACGTGATTATCACCATAGAACACAAATTATAGATGATGGAACCAGTTAAAATAACCATTTAGTCATATTTTGTTATTTTTATCTTCCATTACATTAAAATTCTATAAATTTCTTAGTATTAGAGCAACTAATGGTCAAAAACAAAAATCTCCCAACATACTCTTAGTTTGTCTCATTATCATTATATTAATTTCTAAAGCTCAATTCAGTCAACAAAAATTAAATAACAACTACTATTTCACTTTCCTTTTACATACCATTGAAAATATTTCATTTGAGCAAGTTGGCTTTGAGTTATAAAAAGAAGACAGCAGGCAGAGCCAAATCAAGTTGAAAATCAAACAAAATGAAAACAAAGGAAAACAGCCATACAAAAATTTCATAAGCTATAAAAAATTTCCCCCTATACTTTTCATAAATTTTTCACATAGAAGAGGAAGATAGGAATGTAATTAAGACCAATTGCCACATAGTAAAAAAATTACATCTTTTTAATATGATTGCTTATGTTGGAAGAGCTATGATCCTTTTTCTTATTATGTTCCTTGTCATTTATCTTTTAAGAAAACCGGAGAACAGGCTTTACTCACTGCAACGTACAGAACATGTGATGAATCAGCAGGATCTGGGAACAATCCCCTCTAAGGCAACTTTGTTATTTCATGTAACTAGGATAGTTTCTTCTTAGTATGAGAAACACTGATGGGATAGCAGCAATGACGTTATGGATCAGAAAAATTAGGGATTGGTACAAAGGGATGTGCATTGGTAGGGTGGGGAAGAAGACCTGCACATTGGACACTTATCCTGACATTATTGCATCAGACAAGATTTTCTAATACCTATTTCTACGCATTGGATGCACCTCATCACATGAAAGCTACTTATTGCATAGAAAACCAACAGCTTTTCAAAATCAGCATTCGTAAGTTTGGCTACAAAGGTAGTTCAAAAGAAAATATTCAAAAACTCATTTCATTCCACCATTAGGAAATCATCTATTAAAAAAATCCGAGAATAAAATTATTTATGTTCAAGCAAAAATACTGTTTCCATAAATAGCTAACCTGATTTCACAAAATACTTCACAAACATGACTTTGCATAAATGAAAATGTAATACTTTTAACGTAAAAGTTAGTGATTTAAGGGATGGCTGAAAATCTTTCACAAAGCCCTTGCTGTCATTATTAAAATACATTATGAACAAAAATCTTTAGAATGATAAAAGTGTATGAAATGTGTTATTTAAATTGGTGACTATATAAATATTTTTTTCTTTTTAAGCACAAAACATTTTTAAACTTTCAATTTCATCCATATCTATTAAATTTGGCAGTTCATTTGATATTGTTTTTTCTATGACACACGTAACACGTATTCATGAACTTGAGTGAAAAGTGTTTAAAAGAGGAGCAGTCATCCCAGTTACATAACATTCTGTAGCCTTTCTCCAATTTCAGTAAAATAGAAGTAAAAACTTTCATAGTGTCACCACCCTGTTTTACAATCACTGACTGAGAACAAGGGATATAATGTACCCATTTTCGTGACTGGTAAGAAGTACAGGCAATCCCAGAGTTACATAATACATGCGTTCCGACACTAGCAGTGTAAGTCAAAATTTACCGAAGTGAAAAAAAGGAGTTAGGCTACCATCCTTCCAAACCCGTATTCATCGTAATTCTCATCCTTTTTTGGGTAAGGTTGCCACTTACGTAAGTACGGATTTACGTTAGTCGAAGCTTATGTAACTCGGGGACTGCCTGTAATCAGTATCCTCTATTAAAACCCTGTACAGCTCTACACCCCCTATATTCTAATCATCATCATCACTGGATTCCCAACATAGTCATTTTTGGTATTATCTTATAAAACAGCTGATCAAGAGATTTCAATCAAGAAATAATGTTCAAGAGGAAACTAATAGAGTAGTCAACATAAAGGCTCATTTAACCCTTTTCCTGCCAGTGGTCTACAAATTGTTTTTCCATGGTGAATTTTACTATATTTGGCATATTTGCTGATTGATCAACATTTAGTGCCTGTGGGAAAATTCCTACTCACTGATATATCAACCTTCATATTTATAGATATGACTCAAGTTTATTTTCATTGCCTTCAAAATGCAATCTAAATACAAAATTTTTCACCATTCAATTCCTACATGCATAACCAATCTTTAAAAATTAACCTTTGTAGAATAAATAAATATGATTTTTTTAATCAGAAACTATGACACTTAAAAAATATGCTAAAATGGCCGTGGTAGTCTTAGAATATCCTTGATTGAATTTTCTGGCAGAAAAAGGGTTTAAAAGATTTGTTAGTAATTAACCATCAACAGATAACATAATAAAGGTAAATTAGAATGGCAGTCAATAATGAAAGGGCATAAAAATTCCATCCTGTCACTATTCAATTGAAGTCTTAGGTGTGACAGAAGCAAATCATTCAACTACATATAAAAATAATAAAAAAACTTCATATTTCCATATGGTAGTTAAATAAGTTGACTGTGGTTACAATGTCAGGGCACCATTATTTTGAATATAACTACATATCTTGGATTATTTGCAGCTATTGACATGCTAATGCCAAGGAAATTTGACGCAATTAAGACAACTTTTGAAAATAATGAAAACAAATGGGATCATTAACAGAACCAAAAGACAACGGGTCACTCTTTAAATATTCACAGACATGTATACGACATAGTCTATTCGAAAAGTGTCTTTGATGTAGTGAATGTGTTTTTTAAAAACAATGCAGCATGCAGGTCTTCAGGTGTACCGTGATTTAGAGGGAGAGCAATAGGGGGAAGTCTGGGATGAGGGAAACTGGTTGGGAGACAGATCATGAAAACTAGGCACATTTTGCCATGAAGGCACATGATAACTCACTCCAATCGGCAATCCTCACCTTTCTCACAAAACAGATCGTCATTCATACCAAGCTTGCATCCAAAACCTCATAAAATTGTAGAGGTTTTGAGATGAGAAAAACAAGGAAAAGAAAATAAGAAAGAGGATGCTTCACAAAAATCTTGTTAAGCTTTCCAAAGTAAGTAATTAAATGCCAAAAATATAAATCAAAATAAAAAGAAAAGATTAAACTTTCTTCTTCTCTCCAAGAGGGAATGATAAACAATAATTTCAAGATAAGGTGATTTGAGCAGCATTATATAGGACTGAATCAGTGCAGACCATTTCACCAAAAAAGGCAACAAGAAACATCTGCTAAAAGCTGATTCCTTCTTCATCTGAAGCCTAAAAATTTTCTCATTTAACATTGGGTGAGATGAGATAGTTTAAAAACTGTTTCATAAACCACTTTCATTGAAACTATTTTCTTTCTTTATCATCAGGCAGTGTGTATATGTGTATGTGACACAAACTCAACACTTTTGAAGTGTCTCAGCTTTTTTTCTGTATCAAATTTCACTTTCATTAAATATAATCGAGTAGCACCGAATACACTACCCACTTACAACCTACCACAAAAACACTCCTCCTTGAATTAGTCAATTACGCACTTCCACTTAAAAACAACATCCAAGAGCCTCTTTTAAATATCACTTTTTAAGTTTGACAATATACATAATTAGAGATTTTTTTCTGGCCTACAGCTTATTTCTTCTGATAAAATTTTCTACGTCAATCAATATTTCTTTTGTGCCCCCTTGGCCAAATCGACACATTTCATAAATAACGGACTATCGCCTCAGTCAAATGATTTACCGATGGTTAATGGAACATTTCAATAATACTAGGAAAGGTGCCACAATTAAGGCCAGTTTGGGAATGAATTTCCGTGAATAAGAATCAACGTTTTAAAAATGCCAACAAGGCGACAATACTCTTACAACGGAAAAAAAATCCCTCCAATTCTCCTTCTTAACATTTTTCATATCCTTATTTTTTTTCCTTCTCCAAAACACACACACCAAACTGATGCGACATCTCTTCACATCGTAAACTTTCTCAAAAGAATTCACCCTGCATTCCAATTATCAGAGCATACACTTAAATGATGCTCCTCAGTCCTGAGACATGAAATTAAATAATCTAGATTGGTGTTTCTGAAGGAGAGAGAGGAAGAGGGTATGGGGAAACTGACACACACGCTATTGGTTGCAATGGTGCATTATCCTTTGGGCCACTTCCTCTGTGTGTCCATCATGAGTTAAGCCATTTTTGGACATTCATTCGCACATTCACTCAAGAGAAGGGGGAAGAGATTAGAGCGAGAGAGACAGAGAGATGACTTGGTGCAGTTTTAAGAGGCATCCTCCGGTCAAGTTGCTGCTTTCATCAGAGGCCTCCCACCTTCTGGGTTGAGAGCAATGTTCTCCACGCTGAATATTGACATCTCTGCAAAAAAAATAAAATAATGAGAACACTGGTATTCTGCAATTTGGCTCACTCAAAAAGCTTATGTCTCCACCTTAACTTTTAAGCTGCCAGTGGGCTGGACAATAGGCAACTGTGTGAAAACTGCTATCGGTTGATACACACTGGTCAGCATTTTTATGCATATAAAATTTAATTGTTAATTTTAATATTACCTCAACCCATAAGATCAGTTTTTGTTACGCAAGTAGGAGAGAAAAAATTAATATAAAAAAATTCTGGCAAACTCCAAAATTTAAAATAAATTATTAATGAATTATAGCATTTTCTGAACTTATCTCACCTGAATATTTTCGTTACATACATACCATTTTTAAACATTAGTATCATTTATACAACAATCTTGATTAATACTACCTTAAAAGTCATCTTTATCGTAAACATACACATTTTTGCTCATGGAGTTCTAATAACTTGCCTGAGATAAAATATTAAAACTACTTTTTTTCTTTTCTCATGAAAAGTAGTTTTGAATTTGGTTCACATAAATTATAATTAGGGAATTATATCATATAGACAGCATGGACAGAAAGTGCCACATTAGTAGGTGGGCTGTGACCCCCGTGACTTAAAAATTGTAAGTAAAATTGAAATTATATAGTATTTAAAAATATTTTTATTTATTATGGTTGAATACCAAATTTATTAAAGGTACTGAATAAATTAAAAAAATGTATCATGCAGTTAAAAAAAATATGAAGCAATGATAAACGCATGGGGGTCTGACAGACCCCTGTGTCAGACCCCTACTGGATTAAAAACTCTAGATAAATGATCATTTTCACCCTTCAATTCCCAAATGTGCTATGGAGAAAAAGTTTCCAAACAAACGGAACGTCGCCACTATTGCTCTGAGGGAAAATCGGCTTCCTTTCTGACGGTACATTATTCTTGGGTCTCGGCCATGACGAGGGAAGTTCAAACGCGGTAAGCTGATTGACTCATTGTCCAGTATGTGACATATTACAGGCGGCTTGCCTGCCCCGAGAGTTGTTCACGCTGGCGACCAGAACGGAGGCATATTAGACAACCAGGAATGCATTTTAAACGTTCTATTTAACTCTCTCGTTCTCGCCGAGCTTTCCTCCCCATTCTTCCTCTTTCCTCCCTTTTCCTTCTAGTCTTCGCTCCTTTTATCGCACTCTGACAAGGTCCTGGAATTCACCCTCTGTCCACCTCTGTACTCTCTCTCTCTCGTTTGAAAAAGTGAAAAAGTTGATATTCTTTAGTAATTAGCTGCGACTAAATACTGCTTTGAGCAAGTGGAAGGATTCAGCGCAGGATGTAGTATAAAGATACACTTCTTCCGGGTACTACACCGCGTAGGTCCATTGTTCTGGGACAAGTTTCGCCGGCATTGCAGTCGGCTTCTTGAGGTCAGTCAGTGAAGAAGCCGACTGCAACGCCGGCGAAACTGTCATCCCAGAGCAATGGACCTACACGGTGTAATACCCGGAAGATGTGTATCTTCATACTCATCAACCCGCGGAAGCCTACACCAGGATGTAGTATAACCTACGATACTTAACAGAGCACCTCCATGAAAAAGACATATCTTAATAAACGTGAATACAAACATATATTCAGTGAACATTTCAATCATGGTGAGAGCTTTCCGATGACTATGCAGATAAGCTGAAAATGCGCAAAAATGAATGGGTAGATGAAAACACAAATAATAAAGACAAAAAAGCTGTAGGAAAATATTTGCATTTTCCTTGCGGCTATTTCTTTTAAAACATTAAAAATATTTCTATTATATCTATTTAAACCCATTGCCCTAGATATCTGAGAAACAGTTGAACCTGCTTCATTCATTCCAATGATTTTTCCCCTCTCGCCTGGACTTAAATGGCATTGTGTCGATATCCGTCTTTCTCCAAGCATGGAAGTAAACTGGCAATAAGCTCGTAAGTTCTCCCAGAGAAAAAAATTGTGTCCACAAAGTCAAATTTAATCATATCTGGAACCCATATAACCTACCGGTCAACTGCCTTGTGTCTCTTAAAGCAGAGTATCCTTCAATCAAGTTCAGGACGTTGATGACAGTTTGCAGGTGGGTAGTCCTGCGATAGTGATTTACAAATAACCCTCTATTAGGATCATATATCCAATAATTTAAGCAGAAAAACGAGCTTTAATGTCTTGCGAGTCAATATAAACTTTGAATTGCTCCATTATTATCAGTAGGTAGTGGTCGAGCAGTAATGTAACTAACTGGTAATACGAAGGTTTCAATGTGAGATCTGAAGGTGGCAAATGTTTTTAGTCAGCCATTTTGTTACTTAACGTTAGCACAACATACATAATTTACATTTTTATCCAAAAAGCGTTATAACAATGTTATGTTATTTTTATACGTTCAAGAGACGACCCTTCTCTTTTGCCGCGGAAACCTCTGTCTCTTCGTTCGGGGGAAATTCAGAAATGATCTCATTATACGTAGACGGTTCTATCTTTTACTACTGCTCATCGCTTTCGGAAAGGAAGTCATTTTTCGCCATTTCAAGAGAAATTCTCCGAAGAGTAAATAAAAAGAACCCTGTTCACCTGCAGCCCTCTGTTACTCCCAAACGGTTTCCCAAAAAATTTTCGACCTCCCACCTTTTACCCCACCGAGTTCCTATTGTCATTTTTTGAAACGGAGGGACGCAGCAGAGATTTGAGCAAGAACATTAATTCACTTGCATCGTCTGGAACTTCCACCGTGTCTCTTTATGTTGCTTTTTTAATACCACCTACTATCGTGTGAGGTATATTCATGTTGGGGTCGACAAATGTTGAGTAGGAAGATCATCGCCGGGTTCTTCATTCATCCACATGGGCCATGCAATTTCCAATATTCAGGCTGCATAATAACGATTTGAGGCTTACAACGGCATGATAGTGTGTTTCCTGTCATTTTTCAACGCTGTGTATTTTTGAGAATTCATAAAGACATCACCGGAGAAAACCGGAGATTTAACTCTTCACCCAAAATACTGTATGCATTACTTTTTTATTGCAACTTACCAGCTCATAAATTTTAATTATTATAATTTTTAATTATTTTTATTGCAGGTATTTAATTAATTACTCATCATGGAATATCTTCCTGTATCATCTTCTAGTTTTAAATATTCTAGTTTTTTAGGCATCACTGAAAGACAGAATTTAATTTCTGATGCTTTTAATCACTGGACCAAGCTTCTCTGACAAGGCGGACATATCTTAAAATGATAAATTTATGGGGTGATATCGGACAACTCAGCTGCTTCTAGACTGGAAATGTTTTACAGGATTTTAGTGATGATGGGCGAGATGGAACTCTTATTTGAGGAGGATCTCAAGGGAGAAAATGATCCGGAATCGACGGAATTCCCTTAGGAGGTGTCTTATTCATCAGGCGACGATGATGCATACCTTCTTCAGAAGAAACATGATTCATCCAATCGAAAAGATATGATTAAAATCGATTCACTAAATACTTAACAAGTTTCGACCCCAGAGTTAAGCCTATGTTATTGTATGCATGGTTTGCCTCTGGACTCGCAAGAGAAGGACAGATTTTCCTAAATGCGAAACAAGTTGTACCTAGTGATGGTATACTGAAAACCAAATATAACAATGAGGAACAGATCTTCACCAAGTGCTAGTGGTCTAGAAACATATATTGCCTCAACTGTAATAATAATTATTGGCATCCAAGATTTCTGAATCTTTTCCTCGAATATAGGAGCAATTATTCTTGTGAATGAATCAATATACATTTGCGTTATGCATTCATTGCGTTGTTTCGTTGATAGGAGTGTATTAAAAATGAAGTTGCATTATTTATTTACTTGAGTTATAGAGCAGATAAATAGTACACCTAAGAGCATAAATTTTTTTTAAAAGTAACTAGCCGCAAGGAAAATGCAACATATTTTCCTACTGCTTTTTTGTCTTTATTATGTGTGTTTTCATCTACCCATACGTTTTTGTGCATTTTCAGCTTATCTGCGTAGTCATCCTGTGTGCTAAATCCTTCCACTTGATCAAAGAAGTATTTAGTCGCAGCTAATTACTAAAGAATATCAACTTTTTCAAACGAGAGAGAGTACAGAGGTGGACAGAGAGTGAATTCCAGGACCTTGTCAGAGTGCGATAAAAGGAGCGAAGCCTAGAAGGAAAAGGGAGGAAGGAGGAAGAATGGGGAGGAAAGCTCGGTGAGAATGAGAGAGTTAAATAGAACGTTTAAAATGCATTCCTGGTTGTCTAATATGCCTCCATTCTGGTCGCCAGCGTGAACAACTCTCGGGGCAGGCAAGCCAACGGTAATATGTCACATACTGGATAATGAGTCAATCAGCTTACCGCATTTGAACTTCCCTCGTCATGGCCGAGACCCAAGAATAATGTACCGTCAGAAAGGAAGCCGATTTTCTCTCAGAGCGATAGTGGCGACGCTCCGTTGTTGGGAAACTTTTTTCCCCCATAGTACATATACCTAATCTTTGAAAAATTAACAAAGTAGAACAAATAGATACCGAAATCCCCAGCTAGTAGTACCCATAATGTGCACTGTGATTTTCTGAGTTGGGTGTTGAAGAAAAAAATAATCAACACTTGCTACAGTTAACAATGAATAGGAATAAAATGGGATTGTTAACTTAAAAAATATAGCAATTGTGTAAAAGTTATTGTCACAGAATCCCAGAAACAAATGAATGATTGAGAGTGCATTTCTAGCTCACTGCCACAATGCAGTCTATGGCAATAATACGGAGATGGGCACATCCCACAGCAACACAAAATCAGGTGCATGAAAACGTAGCTGTACCCTCTGCCCATAAAATGCAGGCTGATTTTAAAATGTATTTTCAAGTTTTAAAAAAGTGCATCTTATGGCCAGGAAATATGGTAGGTATGCTACTTTTATTTTATTTAAAAACTACTACACAAAGTATTTAACAAAAATCATGTTGACAGCCTTTGCACACACTACCAATAATATAATGGCACTGAAAGTGTTAAAAATGTATGCAGGTCAATGGGCACAGAGAAAGTATTACACCAGAGTATGCAATCATTTCAACCATTAAGAGTAAATCAGAAATCCAAAGTTAACCATGTCTTTTAACCATAAAGTCAGCTTCTCAGGGCACCCATGGCAAAAACAATAACTGTTAACATCCCATAACTAACCTATAGGTTCCATAAGACCAAAGACGATGAAATTCACCATGAAAAAAATCATTTGACTTGACCAGGGTTCTAACCCGAACCAACACTGTAACTGGCAAACACAACTGGCCGGCAATTGGGTTAACCGGGTTTGAATCTCCATCAAGTCAATGATTTTTTCATGGCATATTTCACTGTCTTTGTTGTATATCTTTGCACCCATGCACGTGACTGCGTACCATATCATTTGTGCAATCGCAATGATTGAAAAAGCCATAGGTTCCCACTAAAAAAAAAGGAAATACATATGATAGCAATATGGCTTTTTTCAATCATGCACCACAGTCAAAAGTGATCCAAAGTTTAAGAATGTGCAACTGTTTCTCATTTCAAAGCAAGAATAAATAGCTGCTAATTCATGTCGCAATATATCTATACTGGGGAAATAATTCATTCTTATAATAAAAACTTTTCATAATTTACACTTTTCTGTGGGCCAATTTTTAGCTTTTTAACATGATGAAGTACAAAAATTATATTGACTGCAAACTTTTTCTCCTTAACTTTAGCTGTACTACTGGTACACCAAAACAAGAGTTCTAAAGATCTTACAGACTGAGGACACAGACTAGTGGTAATTTGTATATGTAATGCAATATCTTCATGAAGCTGGTCACCTCTGGCACTATGCGGTATTAGACCAGCTTATTGTAAAAATCTCAATGAATGCAGATGTACTAACTTGTTAGGCAGCCAAGAGGTAACTGCTATTACACACACCTTTCTTAATTGTGCAGAGAGATAATTTCTGTTTCAGTTCTGGTAGTCAAGAGGATTCATACCCAAAAACTGTATGCAGCATTGGAACTCCACAGGGAATCACAGCCTTCCTCACTAGTTTCCACAACTCATAATGCGGTGCATATCGCTTTGGGGAGGCATGATTGATTCTAGTAAGATTAAAACCAATGGCTCACTAGTTTCTATCCCTGCTCTACATATGTGAGATGCTTCTCTTTCAAGCCCGTCAAATAGAACACAGGGTGAGTTAGATAACCAACATCTTGCCCACTTAATGACATAACAGACTTCAATGGGGCAGTTTCTCACTAAGGGAGACTATTTGCTTGTTGACTGATCCTAAGACCATTTTGAAGGCTACGGGAGGATAAAATAGAGCTCCCGAGCATATCACTTTACCACACTGAACATTCATTTTTACCCAGAGCAACTTGCAGCATGACTGAAATTTAAAGCTATCGACAGGATTGGACAAGCTTTACAATAAGCCCAAGCTTTGCAACCAGAAGAGAAGAGGACCAACATGTTAACAGGCTTTTATACATAATTTTGGGGAAGAGGGAGAACATTTGACAACATATAGGCTTGATTAATGATATGCAAAGATTTTTTTTAAATTTTATAAAAATGTAACAAAGGAAAAAAGCACCACATGAGGATTGCAGGAGATAATTATAAATTTAATTTAACAATAAAACATTGCTCTGATCAGAGTTCTCATGCTGGTGGTAACTCACCATCGGGCAGTTCGTAGAGCTTCTTAGGAAGGCAGGAGAAATAGCGATGTGTAAGTGCTGCTTCAGCCCCAATTCTGTCATTAGGATTAAGCTGCAACAGAAAAATATATGCATTCATAAAAATATGACACTTTTTTTTACACAGATTGCTAATTATTATTTTGCAAAAATATCTTTACTTTCAAAATGGGTTGATGGGATCAAAAGTTGTTAACTGTTCTGTGGCTTGCAACTGGATATAATTCTTAATTTTGAAGTCAGAATGAATAAATTAATCCTGTGGGAAGCCTAAGAAGAATTCACCATGAAAATCCACCAGGAAAGCATAAAATATATGACCATATGTGATTCTATTTTAAAATTTCACTATATTGGAGCAATATTACTTCAGATGACTTATTTTTTATTCAATAGCATATTCAAATTATGTACCACATTATTTGCTCAACAAATAGCCAATGATGATAACTACAGTAGAAGCCCCATATAACATGTAGGACATATAACGAGAAGCTCGAATTTGTGAGGGATGGCCAAAGAACGATTTAAAACCCTATGATTTACATGTAAAACACATCGGTATTAGCGAGGACAACAACCAGCCTCCACTGAGGTCGTTTACTATTATGAGTGGTTAATGTCTGCTTCAATCTTGGCAAACTTGCACAAACTTGTGCTCACATCCTCTGTAATTGGAATTATATGGCTAGCAGTATTTTTTCCACACAAGTTGACGTTCAAATGCTCATTTCAGACATTTACGGCATGCCCGTATTCACACAAATAAATTTCTCGTAAGTCCGTGTATTTCATTGTTCTTTTGTAAATCTCCCACATTTTTATCAATATCAGTCCAACTGATACAACATCATGGCTGGGAAATGAAAGTTGTTGGATCTGAAAACTAAAATACCAATTATAAATGAATTAACTGGAGAAGTGAACTTAACTGAAATTAACTGGAGAAGATAGCAGCCCGGTGCTTGCGTGGAACTAAATCCCTCTAGGTCATATCTTGGCCATGTAGTTATCAAGCATTTTTGCAAATTTTAATTAATAGAACTTTCTCCGAACCATATATCCACTTTTATACACTTTTTAGAGGTAGGAGGTATGAAATTTTTTCTCATTTCCGAAGTGTTTGCCGTTTATAGTTCGTTGCATTACTATTACTTGCAGCTGTGACATATTTGGCGCACCCAAAACATCGGGGCAATAACAATACAGCAATGCACAGTACAGTACTCATGTCCTGAAGTGTCAGAATTCAACATTTAATATTCCAGTTTATGACATCTAACATGGAATTTGATGCAATCGAAAGTGAATACGATCATAAGTAATTGAAGTGTTCGAAAATATGATTTTTAATAGCTATCTCAATAGAATGTTTTTGCCACTCACCAAAACTCTCCACAATAATGGATAAATTAGCATTACAGTTGTAGGAATTGACTGTGGAGTGATTAGTTAATCATCTTCAGTATTAACAAGAGTTCCATTTAGCAAGTGACTTTTCAGATCTCGAGAGCTCTCCCTATATAGAAGTACTGTATTATTTTAAATCGAAATTGGAAGCTATGACGTGGTGGAAGGACTCCATAATAGCAATGACGAGATGTCTTCTCCATGATTTTTCAATGTACCTGAAGATGGCTTCACAGCCGAAACCGGTCGTTCTTTGTCAAATAAACTGTGGAAGTCACAAAGTCTTTTCATTGCTATTACTGTACTATTTTTCAGTTTTATAAAGAGAATTTGAGTTAATAAAGCGTATGTTTAATAGTAAATATGAGTGGCAAAAAATGTTGTACACATTTATAAAAATGAGTCGACATAGTGTAAAATCACATCAACTCTCGAACTTGAAATTCTAATTTATAGCTTAATGTTTTTTTATGCAAGAGGTTTTATATATTGTAATAGTTTAAGTGGTAAACTGCCATTCCTTAAAGAAATAAAAGCAGGCACGTCATATTCATAGAAAAAAAAGGTCCCGATGGAGTATTTTTTCCACCTTGAAATGTAACCCCTTTGTTTCCATGAGACTAATGCTTACTTCAACGCAGCATATTTGCGCAATGTAACACTAGCATTTGGTAAGTTTTTACTGTATTTTTTGCGACTTTTCTAAAAAACTTTGATACGAAGTTCAATATTATGAACTGCCAATTTTTTGGTCCCATGAACTTCGTAATAACGAGAGTCTACTGTAATAGCATTTTAGTTATGGATTTCAAAGGTCAGTTCTCGCAAGGCATAGAAAACTCAATAAAAATCAATTCATGCTTCAATAAAAACCAATAGTGAATATCACTGAGTAATTTTTCATTATGCTTCAATTCTTCTCAGAAAAAATATTGAAAATTGCCATTCAGAAAAACTGGTATAAGAGAACCACCATCCATTCGGTTAAGCTAGGTGCATATTTGGAAACAGCATCATTTTAAATGTGTTATCCATTCAGCAAAGCTAGGTGCATGTTTGGAAACAGCATCACTTTAAATGTGCTATGGGAAGCAACATTCGACAAAGTTTCACAGCATTTTCACACTTAAGATTATTTCAATAAAAAAAGCAAAAGGAAATGAAAAAAAATGAATGAAGAAAAAAAGATCAATTGCATAGTGAACGTATTTAGATGTCACACAGTAAATTATCATCAGCTTGAGTGATATACCTGCAGAAGGACTGACGCCAAGCTCTCCCCATCTGCAATGTCATAAAGCCTTGGGAAGGACATCCCCAGCTTCTGACACTTGTAGAAGCATAATTTGTGAGGTTTGTAGCTAGGTAACCTGCTGACTCCTCTCCATGTTTCTTCAGTAGGAGTTCCAAGGATCTGCATTAAATCAGTAGTTTGTATTAGTCAAAAGTCAAAGATAAGTTTGGTGGCCATACACAATATTTAAACAGACAAAATGAGGGTCTGCTGATAGATAGGCATTCAGCTTGTTGAGTTCTAATGATACTGAGGGCCAAAGACGACAGATACTCTTAGAACATGACCACAGACAACAAAACTGAACTCTGGAAGCAGTTAAAATTACCATGTAAAAAGCTTAACTTAACCAGAAATTAAACCACAGACCTTTGGTTTACTGATAGAATGCACAGACCACCATGCAAAATAAGATTCCTGATGTACGTGGTAATTTTGGGAGGATTTAAGAGCAATAAATGTTTGGGATATTACAACTGATTAAGGATGGCACTGGTAAGGTACTGGTAATTCATCTGCTGGGGGTTATTACTTAAAAGGGCAACTTTAGGATAACAGTAAGGAACACCATGCAAATCCAGGTCTCACAAAAGAGACAGCCCAATTGGCAGAGGAAACAGATACAGTAGAGTATCGATTCTCCGCCGTTCAGTTATCCATCTGGCGGTTATGCGTGCAATCATCCCACAACAACCCCCTCCCCTACTCTTCCTTTACCTTGTAACCTGTCCCACGCTATTTTCGATTCTTTTTTTATGATAGAGAGACAGAGAATTTCTTTGCATGCACAATAAAATATAACAATTTGTGCCAATTTCCCCCCCCCTCTCGAAACCTCAAGACTCAAAAATCCTCGGAGACTCAGAAACCGCAGGAGACTTTCGCATCTCGCAAAGTGCCTGAGAGCGATGAGCTAAGTGCCGTGATCTGCTCCGGTCAACGCGAACGCTCAGGTCATCGCGATTCGAGCAAGAACACTCCTTTTATTCGGTCCGCGCTGGTGCTGACAACTTTTTCAATTTGCGAGCCGACTTGTGAACATTCCCACCAATCCAAAGTGTGATAGCACCTCCCCTCCTCTCTCCACTCCTCCACTGGCCAGCTGTTTCCCCTCCTGCGCTGACAAAGTGCACCGCGATCATAGCAGCCCTCTTTGAAACTGACCGCGGCTGGAGAAGGACGTATCGGCTTGGTTCCACTTGTGATCGTCTTGTAAAGACAAGGTTAATGGTATTTAGCCTACGGACTTGTTTCGTACTGTAATAATTGTAATTATATAAATGCTGTCATTGAAGTTTTTTCAAACTAGCTAAGGTTGTTTTTATTTTTTTCTCTCGTTACGCCCACCAAAATCAGTCAATTCATTCGCGACGTCAAGTTTCACGGGCTTGCGTTGCAAATTATTCATTCATACCAGACAAGCAAGAAGAAAGTCATGCATTAAAATTTTGTCTCAATTAAAACTT
Organism: Pyrrhosoma nymphula; assembly: GCA_963573305.1. NCBI lineage: Eukaryota > Metazoa > Arthropoda > Insecta > Odonata > Coenagrionidae > Pyrrhosoma > Pyrrhosoma nymphula. The sequence goes on along the minus strand of OY754335.1, from coordinate 67,748,782 downwards.
TATATTCAACACAAAAAATATTGGGCCCAATTTACATATAATGTATGTATATCTCCCTTAGTCAGATTAAACACTTCACATATAACATTTATTTGAATTTCATATAACCCCGATCAAAAAAAAACTTTGTCCACTTATCGGTCTCGTCTCTTTTCTGTCTCAATCAATGAGCGGCTGGCCGTTTTTTTCTCTCGCTCCTCTTTGCATTCGCCGAACCTCCGGCAAGTTTCTTTTCCTTTTTACTCCTACCTCCTCCTTTGTGCAATCTTCAACCTGCTCCCAAGAATCACCCAACAGCAACTTTTTTCTCACGTCCACTCGGCGCTCGTCCGCTTACGACGGCTGACAAAATTTATGACTTATCATTTCTTTTACGTGACTTTTCGTCCACTCCCAACAAGATGCAAATTAAGTCTTTCTCCCTCTCTTGCTACTGTTAACTGTTTATTGACTACGGATCCCTAGTTACAGCTCTTGAACTTGCGACTTTGTACAAAACCCCATTGTTGACCTTGAGAATACCGTTACAATGTCCTCCTCAGCGGGCTGTTCAGTCATGCAGGTGAGTGTTGCATTAACTTGAGCCCCCTGAGTTACTGCGTTCATGGGACTAGGGCTTCAGTGGGTGTTTTATATTTGCCAAGTTTACTTCAGTTATACATCTGGTTGAAAATGTCCAATTCTTCAAAAAAGCAAAAGTGCATCGAGTTAGACCTTTCGGAGAAGCTGAAGATTATTGAAAGAGCATCCAAAGGAGACCCAATGGCTATTATAGTGGCAGACTCTGGTGTTGGCATCTCCATAGTGCACGATATCATAAAAAACCAAGCCAAGTTATTTGACCATGCTTTAAAATTGGATAAAGTGGACTTCAAAAGCGAAAAACAATGAAGGGTTCGACCATATCCAATGTTGACAGTGCATCATCTGTTCGGGCATTGGGGTGGTCGGTGACCTTGCCTTGTTTTCTTCGAAAGAGAGCTGAGTGCGCAGAGAGATAGGGGATTCGTGAACTCCTGAGGGGCGACTATAAATCGCTGCAGACCAGACATGTGAAGAGCTGGTGACTCCAGCCCTTGTGTTTATTGCCCCTGCTCATGTTCGTGCCTGCCCCAGTAATGTAGATGCCTGCACCTACCCATTTGCATGGCCACCTGTCCTTCAGCCGGGCACCCCCCTTGCACGCTGAACTACGAGAAGGGAAGGGATACCCTTCAGAAAAAGGTCTGCGTAATTGGCCTCAGGAAAACAGTGGCTTCTGCAATTTGGAAGACGGTCGCTCTTCCACCCACTGAAGGATCAGCTGAAGAGCGGTGCTCACTCCTTTCCCTTTAGCCCTTTCCACCACTTGGAAGGGGGAGAGGAAAGAAAGCATCAATCTCTCGCACACAACCAGACGACGTCTCTACGGACTCCCAGGAACAGTCGTCGTACAAGTGTGCGTCAGCTAATTTGACGTGAGTCTCAGAAGTTAAAATACGTGATTTGGCCAATCTCAGATTCTTCACAATGAGTGTAACACATTGCGATCATGAATTTAAATTCTTATTGATGGGCAAATATCACAATTAGGTATATGAAAATGGAATGCATTGTACCTCTGAAAATAAGAATCCCCACCGAAAGTTCCACAAATTGATGGAGCGTATTTATCGCACGCAAACAACAAACATCAATTTTAGTTAGTGAAATATTTCGTAGAAGTACATGAAAATAACGATTGCCTGATAAACGAAATACTATAAAAAGTATAAGAGTATTTCATCACAATATGCACGAAAGACTCTGAGAAAGCATGGTGCTGAAAGCAAGACCACAAGTGCCATGAAATTGAACATGAACAGATTATCTGTCACTTTTGATTATCTGTTTAGACTTCCCCCCACATCAGCAATGATAATTGGCACTCTACTGTATTATATACAAATATACTCCATTGAGTTGTGCAGGGTCCCATGGATTTCAATCAAGACCTTAACCCCTTCCCTGACAAGGACGAGTTAACTCGTCCTAACCAGGTGTGTCAAATCGCATCAGGGACGAGTTAACTTGTCCAAGGCCGCTCTTTCGTCTTCCTAGCTGCTGAAGACGAGTATTCTCGTCCCCTTCATAGAAATTCTATCTCTAGGCAGCAGATGGCGTTTGCGGACACACTGGCTCATTTATAGCCAGTTTTTGAGACTTATTTCGTTACATTAGCTTATGGCATTGCGTCATAATTCTCGTAATTTTTACCTCGGTATTTGGACGTATCACGTGAGATTTAGCGCATTATCTGATCTTGTTTTACATAAATTTATCTGGCATCGAATTCATACATTTAGATGTAATATCAATGCAACAATACTGCATTCAAATGTTTTTACATTTACAAAAATATTGCATTTCTTTTATATTTTTGGGTTAATAACGCTAAATATAATTGATTCCGACAATCATGGTGACTTTTGGATGCAAAAATAACAGTCATGCGATATAAACTCCTAACTGTGATACTCTGAATTAGGAAAAATAAAAATAATAATAATCCCTTACAATCACTTCTAAACAATACATTACGTACCTACCTACCCGTAAACTGCACCAAGGACATGTGGCAGGGGGTGTTATGCAACCAGCCATATAAAAGACGAATACAGGATAAAGGAATATTCGGATAAAGCGATGACTAGTGAAGCGTGTTTTCGCATGATTAGTCTAGACATGTTATACTTTAGTCATACATTGTGTGGGAGTAGAAGGAATTGTTGAACGTACGCATATTACAGCAAATTTCTCAAATACTTAGCCTTCCTTTCCTGTCCTTCGAATGCGGTGTTGTAGTAAAATAAAATCTGCCGTGTTGACGTGAAACTTGGGATTTCTCAGACTCGTAAGTAACCTTTCAGTCTCTAGTGGCTTCCACTTATGCAAAAAATTGCTTTTAGAGGTTGATATTTAGACGATGATAGTCATTTTATATCCAACCCCCGTAAATGTCATTTCTCGGGCGAAATCGGAAGAAATCTATCGATTACAGCGTCACTGATAATTCAAAAAATGTCCAGGAAAGTGGCAGTGGCTTGCTCTCCCTTTCACTACATTTTGTTCAGGTTTCCTCTCGCACTCATGTACTATGCTGCAGCCCTATTTCTTCCAAGGTCACCCGAGAAAAAAAGGACAATATAAAAGGGGCACCGCCAAGAGTGCAGTGTCCGTCTGGGAAGCCCCAGGAAAATGGTTGGGCGTGTGGTCGCTTTCCGAACCTGCTTGATGCCTGTCATAATAGGGCCATAATTTCTTCACTCAAGTGGGACAGCGGACCCTTATGAATGGGAAAGATCTTCTGTGGAAAAGAATGCCTTCATCCTCATTGCTTTTCGACCTCATCTACTTGTTTTGCAGTAATCTTTGAATGCAAAGAATACGCACATGAGGAAAAGGCATATTTTCCCTCATGCAGACGTGCATTTAGCAAGACTTTGAGAAGGAAGACTCTGCCTTTGTTATTATTCCCCCTGATTTCCATCTTTCTCGGTACCCCACCCTTCTCTCTAAATCTCACCAACTTGTCTTATCTTCTTCGGAAAGGTACCGTATACAAGCTTACGTCAATATCTCTGTGGATATTCCCAATGTACCCCAGAAATTATTTTACCTTTATCAAAGGGTGTCAACATAAAATCATTTCAATTTATCCTAAATTTTCAACAGAGACATACGTTAGTTCTTCACTCTCCTCCTGAGCATTCACGTCTAGTGTCCCTTCTCCATCAGTGTTTCACAGAAATCCGTTTTTATGTGATTAGAGGTCAAGAGCACTTTTTGGTTACCTTAATGTTTTTTAACTGTTTTGCTTTATTCATTCTGCAATCAAAAGTGAGAGTGAAAGGGTGTTGAGGTGGAAAAAGGAAATTTAGAAACTTCTGGATCTGAATCGAGCTTCTCCGAGCACATCATATCAGATGCCGAGTGCGAATGTGAGCCTATTGAAGACGACCAATGGAGAGAAATGAAAAGTAGCGAAGCTCCCCCTCCTGCACCCGCAAGGTTCAATTTTGAAAGTGCTGCATCACTCAATATTGAAGTTCAAGAAGATGGTGGTGTACTCCAGTTGTTTCAACTGTTCTTCGGCAATGAATTGATATAACTAATTACTGATGAGACAAATTGGTATGCAAATCAGTGTCTTTGTAAAAAACACTCTGGTTCCAGAGAACAATGGCATGAAGTGAGTGCTCCCGAAATACGAGTTTTCTTGGTGCTAATAATGCTGCAGAGCATTGTGAAAAAGCCTGACCAAGAGCATTATTGGATTACAAGGTGGATTCTGTGTACGCCATATTTTGGGGAAACAATGTCATATCGCTGATTTGCAAAAAATTCTGTAATATTTACACTTCACAAAAATGAGGAATACGTCGCAGAAATATGTACTAATCCAAACCTGAATAACATTTGGAAAATCTACCAAATGTTGAACAGGTGGAAGGAAGTCATATTTGAATAATAGACTTGACCTCATCGAAAAAAATTATTGAGGAGTACCATCCCCAATTTTTGGCTCCTAAAGTGGTTAGGCCACCCGCAACACCTCACCCTCTCTGCCCCTTATACCGCGTTTACACATTCGCACGAGTGGCGAGGCGAATGTGTAGTCGGTTCACTCGTCATTCGCCTCGTCGCTCGCCTCGCCGCTCGTAGCGCTCGCGCTGGAAGCGGTCTTTGGGGACGAGTCAAAGACTTGTGGGGACGAGGCGAACACTCGGCGAGTGTGTAAACGGTCATTCGCGTTGTGGGGACGAACGCACGAATGCCACTCGCGAATGTCGGCGAGTGACGAGGCGAATCACGAGTGCGAATGTGTAAATGCGCTATTAGAAAGGCACTTTCCTGAGCTGATCCTAGCCACTAATAAGAAGGCAAGCCCCACACGCACATGCTTTCAATGTACATATTAGAAATAGAGATGCACACGGGAAAATCATTCGAAGGGAAAGCAGATATTTTTGCCCAGATTGCGATGTAACTCAGTGGTTGTAACGCTGTCTCTCTCCATGTTTTAGGACAAACCACACAAAAAAATCTGCAAGTAATTAAAAATTGTACTAATCGATTTGGATACATGTTAGGGTGTAGAATTTTCAGTAAATATAAAAATATATATTTTGGCTTAAATACTTGAGCTGAGGTAGAAGTGAATTTCTCTCACTTTAGATTATTGATAACAATAAGGGTTTAAATTGAACTTATTAATAAATAAAAGCTTAATGCTTAAAATAAACTTGTTTTCCCATCATTATAACATATAAATAATTTAAAAATACAATAAAAAATATGATCCTTTTTTGAGACCATTTCCTCAAAAAAATGCATCAGGGAAGGGGTTAATAAGACTTATATTTATGAAAGTAATGCTCATATTTCTGTAGTTTGAAAACTATGGGGAGCTAACAATGCCATTCGCCTGTTTTCAAGACAGGAAGTGGACTGCTGCAACAGGGGAATAAAAAGCTGAGGAAACATAACCAATAATTTGTGGATGGTTAAGTAGAAAAATTAACTAAGGTTGTTTATTTCTTTCTACAGAAAAAGTTTTTATCTTTTAATTTTAAAATGAACTTACCATAAAAATAAACCTCAAATCAATCTCATACACACTAATCTTCAACATCAATGTCTAGGTAAAAATCTTCCTTTCATTTTAAACAAGAGCAATGTATGGCAACCATTCTACCTGGGCCAGACAGCTTGTGCCCAAGCAAGAGGGAATGCACATAAGTCTCAAAGGTGTCACAGAACCAAACACGAGGGGTTGACAAGCTTAGATTGAAAAAAAGGATTTACGACTGGACTTACTTTGAAAATTTTGTCTAGCTGGTCGTAAGTGTTACGAACACCAGGGAATGTGGGCAAGCCTGTGACCATTTCAACGAAAATGCATCCCACGCCCCACATGTCCAAAGAAGTGGAATATTCGGTCGATCCCAGGAGAACATCTGGAGGTCGATACCATAATGTCACAACCTCATGAGAATACGTGTGACTTGGAACTGACTTTGCTCGGGCTAAGCCTGTGAATAGATAAGATATCAATGTACATTTATTTCAACAGTAAATCACTGCAATTTCTCCAAACGTAAAGTCGTTAGAATGCAGGAGGATTGCCATTATTTCAAATTACATGCTGCCTTACTTCAATATAAAAGAAATCTTAAAAAGTCTCTCAAAATAGCAAATTTCTGAATAGGATTGGTAATTCAGAACACTTGAGGCCTCACGCAGGCCTGTCTTAACAGCACCAGGGACCCCCCTACGCAAAGTAATGCACTGGGCCCCCACTATAGAGCTGATGTCCCAACGTCAACTTTTTGATAAAAAATTAGACTTATCTCTCTTGTTCTTAAGACTGAAAAGTATGCACTTATTCCTCATTGAAGATATAAACTTCATGAGGTGGCAGGTAGAGTGTAACATAAGTGCTGTGTAAGCATGCATGCTACATTCAAAGAAAAATATTCGAGTTCATTCAGAAGTCAGATGAACTGTGAATAATTTGATATTGGAAAGTCAAGATGAGACTATCAGTAATTGGGAAAAAAATGTTTCAAAACATTCTGATATAACCTGATGAACATATTGATTTTCATATTTACTTAGGAACAATTTTGTAACATTAATTTACAAGCTTCACCAGGCATTTGGACCATTCAACTTAACATCATCAACGTTGATCAAGAGCCAATAAAATCACAACGCATGAAATCTCGAATGAACATCTTCAGAAAGAATGTGCAATTTAATTGGCTGGCAATCCAAGAAACAGACACAACAATGGATGATGATTGTTAAGGAGAATTCCTGGATATTTCAATGATCTGACATACATTTACGTCAATTACTTCAAAAAATGAGCCAACACAACTATTGGAAAGAGTTCTATTACAAAGAGGACAACACTTCCACACTTAACAGCAGAAGTCTGATGGAAATAATCAAATTTTACAGATAAAGTAAGTTCTAATGCAAACAATTACAGGAAAACATACTACATTTGCAATAACTACAAAAATGATACCATTTTTTTATACAAAGTATACATTTTTAATTTATTTACCAGGAATATAGCATAATATACTATATGTACATATGAATGTTTTATATAAACCACCATTTACACCCAGGAGGGGTTCATACACCATGGAAAATGATTGCATAGAAGTTGTTGGTGTTAAGAGGGCACAAAATAACTCCATTTGTCTTTTGGGAAATCCTCTGACAACCCTCACCAAATATAGTGCAAATTAACATGGTCTACTGTCATGTTATAAGGTGGCATTTATTTTCTCATTGATGGTCCTGCTGACCAGAATTTTTCCAGGAATTAAATTTAAACTAACATAAGTAAGTGGTCCCTACAGTTCCCATTCCATAAATGAAACCCAGTTTTTGGTGGGTACATAAGTTCCCTTTAGGTTAGGATAAAGGTTATTATGAATAATCTTTACTCCACAAAAGCCTTAGCATAATATGAATGAAAATCATGTACCAAAATCTGCCAACTTTAGCTCCCCTATTTCACTAATTAGGAGATTCTGAGGTTTAACGTCTCTGTGCAACACCCGCCTTCTGTGGCAGTAGGCCAAACCCCTCAGAAGCTGGAATAAGAAGAGGCGGACATTTGCATGGTCCAGGCCACCTCCACCTCCATGCTTTTCCATATACTGTGAGAGATCCGTATGCTGAAAAATAAAGACCAGAGATAAATATGTATTAAGGCATAGAAATTCAATTCCTGCAGAAAAAATTATGCATAATTTTTGCTCTTGCAACTCTTGAGTTAATAGGCTATTGTTTATGCCCACAGAATATATTAAAATGAAAATGCTAAGAACTCAAGAGATATTTCACTCCAATGGCCATATTAAATTCTAAGTACCACACAACAGGGATCACCAGAAAAACCAAACAAGCACGCAACAGGAACAAAAATTACTTTCGATCAATTCAATCAATCAGTGGTAGTTTACAGGAAAACTAATTCCTTGCCAGTGACCAACCTCAAGATACATTCACACAATCCAATATGGGATCCATTTGACACATCTGATACCTCATCACAGTAAAGTCAGTGATTCTGTAGGGTGATTAGGTACGTAAAATCCCGTGCTTCATAATGCCGCGCTCTGGAACGCCTGAAAACTTCGCCCCTTGTGATTATGTATCTTCAGGCGAAGTTCTCAACCTCGACATTATCGGGGCGTTACCGAAAGCATGAGAAAGTTATAATGCGAACTCATTCCACTCGGTCCCTTGTTCGAATATTTCCATCCAATCCGAAGTAGGGAAAATAGTCACGTGACTGCTCTTTGAGAGCAGAAGACAAGAAAGGAACTCTGCTGCTACACTTACACAATATTTTAAATAAATGGTGGTTCTAACATTCTGAATTACAATATTTATGATACTGGATAAATGATAGAGAAACAGCAATGCATGCTTATAGTATAGAAACAAGAAAAGCGGCGGGCAGATGATTACTTAAGAGGTCTTTCTCAGAAAAATCAATCAATTTACCTATGATTAGGCAGAATCAAGTTATTAATTACAACCTACCCTACTATGTGATGTTAGACATAAAACACTACAGCGAGACAATAATTATGTTTATTGATGTCTCAATGCTCTCTTGTAGACATCGGGAACATAGATATAGGCGTAAGTGCAAACATGAGCATTGTGTTGTCGAGAGGCTGGCAGAAGCGGAAGGGTGTACCGTGTAAGAAGTATGCATTATTTTTCTCGGCTTCACCATCCCAAGTAACTGAAAAACTTTCATTGCAATAATAGCAGCACCTACATTTGTAAATATTTTCTCTTCAGACTGTAATATTATCGTGGGCATGACATTTCCCAAATTTTTACGGCTGCTCACCGACGAATGATGGAATTTCAGCAAAATGAAAATACTTATCGTTGTACGAAAGGTATCATTCTAGCAAAATGCCACTAACTTCCGTTGACAAGTACTGGAAATTTATTTTATTGATTAGCTCGTTAAGTGGAAGTAGACAGGGTCTTGTACCACTTTGGCACAGCTTTCGATTATCCTCTGGGCATAGCTTATTTGCACAGATCTGAGCATCATATCAAGAATATTACATAACATTAATGAAACTTAGGATCAGGATCAAACACAAGTAAGAAAAGATCAAAATATCATGCTACACAGTAATTTTATTGTGGCTTATTGCGTACACAATAGTTGAATTTATGCACTAGGAAGCAATTAATCAATTTACCTATGATTAGGCAGAATCAAGTTATTATTATTAATTACAACCTACTCTACTACGTGATGTTAGACGTAAAACACTACAGCGAGATAATAATGATATTTAAATAGTAATGCCGTCATGACTCTCTTACATGATGACATTACCATTTCGTCACTTCAGAAACACTAAAGCCAAAGAAGTATTTTACCAAAAGTATACAATAGAATAACCACTACACCGTGAAAAGAAAGGAAATCACATTTCAATTCTCAACCCCAATATATATATGTATGTACTTGCAAAATGAACTTCCACTTGGCATGGCACTGTGTATAACAATTACAGGGTGTCCGGTGAATCTCAATTTCTTTTTTCCCTGAGTTTTCCAGGCAAATGTTTTGCATTTTCCAGGGTCTTGCTGCACTTTGTTTCAAACATATTTTTAATGAATTTCTAATAAAATCGTCAAAATGTTGCCAACATGAAAAAACGAAAAATTTCGGTCCCTACTTTGAGTTAAAAACGTAAGAGTATAAACAAAATGTGGAGTATTACGGGTTTTATTTCAACCAATAAACAAACAAAAACGGTTAACTGACAACAAAATTCTGAGTCAGGTGCAATTTGGACACAATAAAGTAGATTCAGACTAGTTTGATAAAGAACATGTAAATAAAAGAAACTGGTGTGACATTTTTCAATTAGTGCATTTCCGATTCAATTTCAGCAACAAATTTCTCGGCTTTTCAAGAAATTACGTTATTTTGGTTTGCAGCTCTTGAAATTTTTGCAGTATGTACCTCTTTCTTATTTTTTTTTCTTGAGAACATGGTACCTTTCCTCTTCTCCCCAAAGGCATCACTGTACTTTACATGAACATTTTGGAAACTGTGAATTAATTGCTTTGTGATAGGTACGGATCTAACGCCCAAAAGCATTCAATTATGTAAAACAAAATTGTATTTTTTGAACAATTCACGAATTTTAATTAGGTTGGCTTGCCCCTGTACAGTGGCCCTGTCGACTACGAACCCGAGGGCCGTGATTTCCATACGCAGTCACCGCAAAATGTATTTCCGCTCCTTCAAAAACATTTCTGCAAACATTAAAACGAGGAGGGTTGATATTATTTGGAAAGGATTATCAATTACATATATAACAATACCCAATTATCCATTTAGGTTGCCGGCCGAATGGTTTTCGTATAATGCGGGAAATGCCACTGCGCATGCTCAGACTTTTAGATTTCTCGTAAATTTGGCCACACTAAGAATTCCATTCGCACGCACCTTCGAACAGAATCTTGATTTCCGCGTGAAATTCTGTTTCCGGGGACAGATTTCGGCATCAATTCCGATTCCATTCGTAGCGGCCATTTTACATGGAAATTATTCCGTGTGGAATTTGCCTTGTTATGCAATCGGCCCCCTAGACTGCGCATAGGGAGAGTGGGGTGGGATGACGAAGCACAAGCTGCAAGCGGGCAAACAGCTATGAAAAGAGAATCAAATGAACAGGGAGCGCAAGGCTACGCTGAGCCGAGTATAATGCAAGCAAAGGCGCAGGTTAAACCTCTCTCTCTGCCTTAATGGAAATCGGCTGCCATGCATTTTCCAGGGTTTTTCGGAAAAATACAAAAATTCCCTGAGTATTCCCTGAGTTTTCCAGAACAAAATATTTCCCTGAGTTTTCCCGGTTTTCAAGGTTTTCCAGGTCGCCGGACACCCTGAATTAATTACGAATATGTAAATAAATCACTTGGCTCTTCACTCGAGTTATCATCACTTCCTAGTATATTATGAGGTAAATGTGACTTTACACCACAATTAGGAATTCCAACGCGCAATAAGCCTGCATCAACCTTTATTGATCATAACATATGTACCACACAGAACTCTCTTAGGACAAAATCAACAACAAAACATACCACGATCGTAAATAAAACTATCTCCGGCTCGCAATTTTTGCCATTCGAAGATACTACACGACTAGACTTTGCCATCTGAAGAGACGAACTGGTAAATGTTTGCAGCATCATCCTCAAATTTTTGACGAACATTAAAAATCGCCTTCTTTCAATGAAATTTCACACTACACTGCCATTATTAATATGAAGGAATAATGCAATGAAAAGCAAAAATAACATTTCCACAGGAGCTTGAACGCTCGACATGATGTCAAAAAACACTTATTATATTCAGTGGCAGTTGGTGCTTGTGTGCTGAAGAGCTGCAGCACATTAAATATTTGAAAATAACACACCTAGGATCCTTTATGAATACAACCTGAGCGCGCTTGCTTCACTCATCCGTTGAACACGGAGAAGTCTTCAGAACTCCCCGACTCCCCTTCGTACGAGGGGTAAGCACGCGTCGTGTGCTGGCGAGTTCACAGCCAGCAAGAATTTGGAGGGATTCTCCTCATCGAGTAGAAAATGCGGTTTGCACATGTGCGAGCTACGTAAATGCGTGATGTACATCGGACAGCGCTACCCCCCAAGTAGTCCAAGCGGAGACTATTTCTTCTTTTGGCCACAGGGTGACAGAGCTTGTCACACTAGACTTTGTAAAGACAATGTAAGAGCAAATAGTTTGTGCGGCTTGAAAAAGACGCAGCCACACCTTTACCCACTAGAAGGGTTCCCAACTTATGCACTCTGTTGCTACTTTTTAGCCAAGTTATAATATTTATGCTGATAAAGGGGCTTAGATTTTGATACTTTTCTATTTTCTAATAAAAAAATCTTGAATTTCCGAACATGATTTGGGGAAAATAATAATCTCATCTTGCGGTACATCTTTAGTTTATTTATTACCTTTTTTGGTATCACTGAAAATTTTTTCGCAATCAGTTACTTGTTCTGTGAATAAGTCTTGTGTCTACTGTCTAGTATTCACGACCGTAGCCTGGTGCAAGTGCTGCGTGTATTTTTGAATGATCGATTAAGTTTAATGTGTGAGCGTTGTGTGATCTGCGTATTTAGTTCCAGTTCAACATGGATAATTCCGTGGAAAAAATGTTGAGTAGTCCATTTTCTACCAGAACTTTGGAAGAAAAAATTAAAGTTAAAGAGTTAGGAAGACCCACTCCGGACTTGGTTATCTCTCCGAGTTCTTCTTCGAACAAAACCAAGTACATTAGAAAATTTAACAAGAAAGTGTATGAGCATGATTGGGTGTGTGGATGCGAAATTAGGAACTCCCTTTTTTGTTTTCCGTGTTTGCTCTTTGGCAAAAGTGATTCTTGGGGAAAAGTTGGTGTTCAAGATCTTGGACACCTTAATGCTTTAATAAAAAAACACAACGACATCGAAAGACATATTATTAATGCTTTAAACCTGAGTGCTCTCGGTACTGTTAACATAGCAACGTTATTAAGTCGAGCTTACCACGAAGAAAAAGAAAGGCACAATCAACAAGTGGAAAAAACAGGTATGTGCTCTCAAGAATAATTGATTGCATAAAGTTTTGCGGAGCATTTGAGTTAGCTTTGAGGGGCCACGATGAAAGTGATAGTTCCGACAATCCTGGTGTGTTCCTAGGCCTAGTAGAATTAGTTTCTGGTATAGATGGTGCAGTGAAGGAGCATATAGAGTCCAATGATGTTTTCAAGGGGACCTCGAAAACCATCCAAAATGAACTTTTGGATTGCATGCTAGAAATCTGCAGAGAAGTTATAGCAGAGGAAATAAAACGAGCCGATTACGTGAGTGTCATGGCTTATGAGACTACCGATGTTTCTGAGCAGACGCAGTTGGTGTTGGTGTTTCGTCATGAGAAGAAAGGTGTCCCTTATGAGCGATTTTGGGGTTTCTTTACACCATAGGGTCAAAGTGCGAATGCTCTTGCATCATGTATCTATACTACATGAAATGGACGGCATGTTTAAGGACATCTGCATATTGTCATTGCATAGACTTATGATGGTGCTTCAGTAATGAGTGGTGGTACAGGAGGAGTGCAAGCAAAGATAAAAGCCTACTATCCCAATGCTCATTACATCCATTGTTACAATCACCAACTTAATTTAATAATGGAACTCACAAAATCATTCGGTAAGGGTTTTTTTTTGCAAATCTGTCAGAGTTCCCTGCCTTTTTTTCAAGGTCGCCGCAGAGAATGTCTGCATTAGATGCTGTAGCATCTCGGAGAATTTCAAGAGGATCAACAACCAAGTGGAATTTCAAGTCACACACTGTTAGCACCGTAAATGAATATAGGGATTCATTATTTGATTGCTTGCTAAACTTAGAGAAAACCACGTCAAATAAATCTTGCCTTGAAGCAAACGGACTTCGGCGCATTTTAGAAGACGAGGGATTCATCTTCTGGCTCGAATTTTTCCATTAATTAATGCCACATGTGGATATCTTCTACAGTCAGCTACAATCAAGAACAGCCGATGTTATGAAAGTTAAATCTGCTGTTTTAAATTTCATTCATGAAGTCAATAGAATAAGGGACTTGACAGAAAATATTGGCGTTAATCCTCAAGAATTACGCGGAACAGAAAACAAACGCAGAAAGGTATCATGTCGACGTACTGATGCCAAAGAAGTATGTGACAGAATTGCACGAGATCGTTTCCATTCCTTGAATCATTTAGAAGCTGCGAAACTTTTAAATTTCACAAACTTTGTACTATATTCGAAAGTTTCCAGATAAATAATTAGATATAGCAGTCAGGGCCTACATCATTCTGGAAAAAAGAGACTCAAAACAGAACTATCTGTTTTGTGTTGTAGGCCAGATTTTAAGAATATAGCAGGAGCAGGACCACTACTGCAGTTCATAATTAATGACAATCTGCAAAGCGCCTTCTGCCAAATAATGATGCTTCTGATAATATTAATATCAACTCCAATGACAACATCGGAGCCTGAGAGGTGTTTCTCATCGCTAAAATGGATTAAGACCTTCCTACGGAACACCATGTCACAGGAAAGGCTAAGTGCACTGGCAATGCTCTCCATTGAGAAGAAGATGATCTCCACCACGCAAGGGTTCAATGCCAGGGTGATTGATATGAACTTCATTTTTCGTCACTGAGTGAGTAAATTTTACATTTCCACACATTTCATTTTGGGGTGGGGGTGAGGAGGGGGGGGGGGGGGGGGGAGGGAGAAGGGGGGCAGTGGAGGGGCGAGCGGAGGGGGGGGGGTAGCACATTGCTGATCTTCTGCACGAGCCGCCACTGATTATATTAATCAAAATTAAAAATTTCCATTGAAATTCCTTGGATGGCAGCCTCCCCAAGTTCTTATTGCATATGACAGCTGTCATTACAAGATGAAATATTAGGTAATTGGCTCTTCTTTGCATATTCTTCTACTAGGCGTTATGAAACCGACTGCCAAACCCGTCATATGAAGTGCCTCGTTTTTGGTGTTCTGTAGCGTCCATTCCAGGTACGTGATCGCTTCAAGCGGAGACACATCATGGGTGGACATTACTGAGCACCGGCGATGTGCAATCTACCGATACATAATCGCGAGGGGCATTCTGCTGCGAATTGGTGCTCTGGATCACCGAAATCGGGACGTTATGAGTTAATCACCCTATGAGGTAATCACCCTACTGGTTTGTGGATACAGATCATTTATTTCATTGTGTAACAAGGAAAATTTTACATCTTTATTTACTGATTATTATAGTTAAGTATGCCCTTTTTTAGCTGAATTAGCGACAATTTCCTCATTTATTTCTAACTATTCAATCATTTTGTATTTTTTCAAATAAAACCATGGGGGTTATTACGGAACTCGCGACGATAAATAAAGACGTCGTTAAACACCGACTGTCCTGGCCTGAATATATCTACCCCAGCGATTACGGAACTCAGGGTAGAAGTGTTGAAGAGGGTCGTTATGCCCATAAAGACAGTGTTATGACAAATTCTTCGTTCAAGTCTGTGCAACTCTCTTGGAATATGTATCGACCAATGAAATGCTTGACGTTCCTGTGTGGAACAGTGGACCAAATGCATGAGCGAGCAAAAGTAAACAAGAAAAAAATGAGTATCGTTTAGCGACGGTCCTCGCCAGGAATGTAAACAAACATTCTTGATTTTAATGATGAAGGTTGATTATGTTATTAAGTCATTATTTCCTGAAAGAAGTTTTGAATTATCATTATTATTACGTAATCGTATCTTTAGTGAGTTACACTGATGGAAATAAAGAGTGAGAAAACCGTTCCGGGTGTATGCTTCGTGCAGTCGAGTATTCTTTCGACTAATGTGCAGAAAGAATGAGTTTACACAATGTGCATTGGGTTTGTTTTTAAAACGGTGCAAAATGTGTGTGGGACTGGTGAATTTAAGTGCATTTGCGTGATAATCGTGCGCGAAAACGATCGAAGAGTGTCTAAAAGTTATTAGACGTAGGTACTGTTTGCAAAAGTATCTTTGGATTGTCACTGTACAGAAAATAGTGTAAAGAGCATATTAAGCGTTTAAGGAGTAAGCACTAACAGTTTTTATATTTCTAGAACGTGTAATTATCTGTCCGGAGAGTTTACATTTGAGGAATGTGGGTTTGAAAGCGACAGTGACACGTATTTTTTAAATAAAAACTATAAACGTACATCTTTCAGGGGTGACATGAGCGGCAGGGATAATTACACTATAGAATACGATGACATATCTGTATTTGCCTCTTCGTATAACCTTCTATTGCATGAAATACGAGCAGTATCAAACAAATCTATACTAACTACGCAGCAAACAGCTGAGCCAAAGATCAGCTGTTTGGTGCCCTGTCAGAAATGCTCCCGGTTGACCTTGTTCGTGGCTTTGAAACTCGGAAATAATTGGTTTGTTTTTAAAACGTTAAAAAGTGTGTATGAGACTGATTTATCAATGTGCATTTCTGTGAGAATCTTGCGCGAAAACGATCGAAGAGTGTCTTAAAGTTGCTGCCTTCAAAGGTGTCTTTTGATTGACACCGCACAGAAAATTGTGAAAAGAGCATTTCAAGCGTTTAGGAAGTATGCATAAACAGTTTTTATATTTCTTGAACGTGTAATTAACTCCCCAGAGAGTTTAAAATTGAGGAATGTGGGTTTGAAAAAGTGACAGTGACGCGTATTTGAAATGAGAAACTATAAACGCAAATCTTTCCGGGGTGACATGAGCGGCAAGGATAATTACACTCTATAATACGATGACATATCTGTATTTGCCTCTTCGTATAACCTTCTACTGCATGAAATACGAATAGTATCAATCAAATCTACAGTAACTTGTATGCCAAAGCTCAGCCGTATGCTGCACCGTCAGAAATGCTCCCGGACTCAGCAATTCAATAGCTTTGAAACTCGGAAATATTTTAAAATCATTTAGCAAATCACCTAATTGTAAAATCATACTTTTTGACATATTATTCTTCGCGTAGTCTTTGATTATTAACATTAATATACTTCGTGAGTCCTCAGAATTGAACCGTCATCAGATGTACTCCCGAATCTCGAAAATGCATTCGATTTGAAACTCGGAAATGTTTTAAAAACATTTCGCAACTCTTCTAAGTGTGAACGCGTGTTACTTTTAATGTTGTTCTTCACATAGGCTTTAATAATTATTATATATCTCGCGAGCTCGCAGAGTTAACCTTTGCGCAAATACGCCATCTTGGGTCTTTATCTTCATAAGGACCCCTCTTGAGCTGGCTTTATTTTGGGTCGTTATGATAAAGACTTTTGACTCCATAAAGACGGCCTTATGAGTTCCGTAATCGCTCAAGTCGGTATGATCACTGGGGGTAGTCATGATAAAGACTTTCACCCCATAACGCCGTCCTTATGAGTTACGTAATAACCCCCCATAATTAAACGATTGAGATGATCCAACCTAATATAGTGAAACCTCATTTTGTACGCATTTGAAGGGAGAATAGAAAATAAGTGCAAAACCGAGGTAAGTGAAAAATTGGGCAAATGAAAATGATGCTCAAAAATGAGGCTTTAATTACACTTTTGCTATTCCCCCTAAAATTTAAATGTTTGAATAAAACTATAATGTAACTTTTAAGTATATTACCACATATTATACAAGTAACCGACCAAACAAGGGCATTAGTTTCTTTTTTTTTTTCAAGTAATCTTGACCTATACAACTTGTTCTCCACTTTGTTGCACATTATATAGTCCTAATTATCAAATTTATGAGTATCTATAGAGTGATACCTCTCTGAAAGGCACTTCCCAAAGTGCTATTCTAAATTATACTGCTTCCAAACATGCACCAAGTTTCGCCGAACACAGTATGTGATTAACATCCAAGTGGTTACCTTCGGTGGCCATTTTCACAATTTTTTCCTGGAATGGTCAAAACCCAATAAAAGAACTCCCCAATTTTAACTTTGGATTTTTGCTCACCGTGGAGATTCACTACGCTTTTTATTGTTATTTTTGTACATTTTGCAAAAATTGATGGTGAACACCATCGCTAAAACACAGTAAGTTCTTGCATTCACCCAGTTGCACCCAGGATTATTAGTTATAGTGGAATACCCTTTAGTATACCTAAGAAAGGTCCACATCGGAAACATTCTCTGCACCGCACAGTGCTACACAGTGTTGTACCATGTATTTTTCAACAGCTGTAAACCTTGTATGACATCATGCGGACAGAGGAGTGTCACTGAGTCGTTACGTCGATCACTTCTCAACTCTAACAGTAGGACACTAGTTTGTGCAATGCGGCATGTTTCATGATACACTGTACACAGGATATTGGCTGCCTATCATGCTGGATAAAAGCATTTCGGTGCAACATTCTCAGTCCTTCAAGATACAAAATTCACCATGGATATTGTCACAGTTGAATCAGTTATCAATGAGATAAAACCAGGATGGTCTGCACAGCCTAATGAGCTTCACCATGTTAAATTTATGATTTGAGAATACAAAGTACAATATTCCCCCAATACCCCCATTCTTCTTCCACGAATGCCTATCCCAAGACTGAATGGATAATGCCATGGAATGCCTCGGATGAAACGATCATTGTCTATTGTAAGCTCTTCCATTTTCTCCCCTGATTTTCAAAGTGGCTTTGAAATTAGAAGTGAAATTTGCTAAACTAATTAACACTAAGTTTCAATGTGCAACATTCTTTGAGAAGAAACTTCATCTTCGAGCTCTTAGTCATTACACAATACCATCGGTTACCATCCTAGGTGCAAAGTATGTACCAGTTGGCCTCCAGCGATCTGTGTACACATTCTTTGTCATGTCACATGTTGATGTGATAATTACTGTTCATTATTTTTTTGATGGCTCACAAATGTGAAGCCAGTTCAGCAAAAGTGAAGAGAAGGCATGACCAAAGAAAATGTGCAAGCAAGCTTAGTAAAGAACGATTATTACTCTCAATTTACTAGTTCAGTGTGATGATCAATGACCTTACCTTTACGTTTTACAGTACCTTTATGTTTTACAAGATTTTGACATTTTTCAGTTTATCAGTTACATTGTAGTAACTTGAGTGCAGCTAAGAAAATGCAGAACAAGAAAAATGTTATCACATTATGACTAACTTACCACAAATTCAAAAACAAAGGTAAGAGTTTCTCTTGTGTGGATAATGTCGTGAAGAGTCACTATATTCGCATGCTTGAGTTCTTTAAGAAGTGAGGCCTCTCGAATTGCAGTGAATGGAGCCCCTTCTTCCTCTTGAAGCCTAATTTCTTTCAAGGCCACAACCTGCTTCGTCAAACTGTAATGTCGGGAAAAATAAATAGCATTAGTCAAATCAATTATCAACTTTTAAAGATTGAATTAAAAACAAATACATTAGTAACTTTGATAACCCAGTCCAGGAAAATTAAATTTGAATTGTAAAATATTACGAGAATGTAATATTCATGTGGTAGAAATAATAATGGGTCATTCATTCCAGGAACTTTGCAGGCCAATAAACATAATTCACTAATACACCACATCCATAAATATTAAAAACATTTACTACAAGAGTGGCTAGAAGAAACCTCAATCAACTGGCATGCATGGGGCAGGCAAAGGAATATGGCTAATGCAGGAAAAAAATGATACTTGACCACATGTCACTGAAATTGCTATTAATTCATATATATATTAGTATCAGTCGAGAGGATGAGCTTTTTAGGAGTATTAAAATTATACCTTCAACTCATAACTATGACAAAAAAATGAGGAAACTTCCATGAGTGAAAAATTTAAAATGAACAAGTGAAATACCTGGGAATGGTTCAAAGTTTTACTACATATACTAATGACACACTGGCACAGGGTAGGTCAATGTTTTAATTTTCATTTTACTGAAACTCTACAGGTACATCAACACAAATGCTAAATCATAGAGCAACTTTTTACCAATCAAATTGTGTCATTCAAACTTGATTACTTCAAAACAGTCAATAAATGAGGCTTGAAGACATTGAATCCTCGTTTGCCTGATGAATGAGGGGAGCTCAATCACAAGATTGCATCAAGAACATCCAGCTGCCAACTCTAAAGCACCATTTGAATTCTCATACCAAAAAATGATGATGCAAAAGCTGCTGAGAATCATTTCCATGACTCTTATCCTAACAAGGTATGAGAGCAGGGAGTAAGACATTTTAAAATGAGAACATAACCAATAGAATGCTAAAATGACATGAAGGAACATAAACATTATTAAGTTGTCTACAAATTCAGCATACATCTAATTCAAAACATAATAAACAACATTGGTGTCTTTAGTTGTAAGACTAAATATACATAATGAATGACCTAATTTAGAATTTAATTGGGCATTCAAATGAAAGAGGTTAGTTTATCTGAGTTTGCCAAAGTAACACCATTCTTCAAAATCAAAATAAAAAGGATCTTTCAAAAGTTTGAGATGCAGAATAATAAAACTTGTTTATGGAAAAAATAGATGTGAAGAACTGGCTCAAAATTTTCGTTGCCTAAGAATAAGTAGAATATATGCATATGAAAAGACAAAACTTACTTGCTATATCCTTTGTACACTGTTGCATAGGACCCTTCACCAAGTTGTTCCAACTTCACATAAGACTCAGATTTCCCAAATGGTGAGTCACCCTAAATTGAAACAATAAGCACCACTATCTTAATAAAGGATAAATTTCAATTCTCAAAATTAAGATAAATTTCAAGACTCAAATAATTTGCTATTTTTCTAGTTAAATGAAAATTACTATAAAATTTCAAGAACAAGTCACAGTGCCATTTTAAGCTAAAAACATTGATTACAATCCATGATTTGAGCACCAGCTGAAGTGAAAAAAGAATATCATTCCCATATTTTTTGTTAAAAAAAGTAACTCAAGGGGTAAGAATAAATTGACAAAACTGTAAGTTAAGGTCTTATCTCCCAAAAAGTCACTATACTTTATTACACTTATTTTTCTATAGCGCATTCCACATTTAGTTGACAGTATGGGGCTTATGAAGAACGCTGTTGCCAAGCTTCCACTCTGTGGGCGGCATCCTGACAACATAGGCAACCACTTATAACTACGAGCCAAAATTATTTAGTTTCAAAGAAGTGTTTAATTTAAGACTCATGAGGATGAAATATTGCTATGTAAAGGTTACATGAATTACCGGAATATAAAGTTAACATTTTATTTTCAAAATCCTCTATTTTTTAAATGTAAGTTACATATTTAAACTGAATAATGAAATGGAAATTTTTTAATTCTTAACACTTCATTATAAGTTTCATTCACCTTGCGTGTTGATAATTTATAGCATTATTAATGCCATGAGTTTCAAAAGTACAGATGTTTATGTAAATATGAAGGTTAGGGATCGATTTTTTTTTGAGAATGCTGAGGAAATGTGGGGCAATGCCATGGCTGAATAAGAAAAACCTTTCCAATAATGCCATGAGAGATTTGTGGGTAAGAAAAACTTGTCAAAGGTCGCCAGTGGTGTCGACTCTACCCTTTTTGCTTGAGGCACTAAATGGTGGGAAGGGGTCATGGTGGGAGACTTCAAGGGCCAGCGTTTCTAGGGCCCTTGAGTAAGGGAAATAAAAAATAATTCTCTTTTTGTGGCTTGTTCATCATATTTTGTAGAGTTATTTTTAACTTCTCATTTGAGCAAATTATTTTTCCTGTTTTCTTATTATCATAAATTCTAATGTGATGATAAAATATACCACATCCCATAAACTTCCCGTTCCCTTGCCACGACCACTATGTCCGAATCACCCTTTATGGTTTATCCAGAATGGATCACTGGACGCCGTCTCTTTCTCCTCCTTTCAAGGTTCCCCTTCTGCTTGCGCCCCCCATAAGCATCTTGAGCCCCGACTCCATCCCCATTCATTGTCCCACGAGTACACGGGCCTGACGCCAATTGCCAGGTCCTTTTACTTATCTTGCCTTAGGCTAAACCCTCCCATCTTTCAGAGCCTGAGATGGGAATCGAAGGAATGGATTTGACCATATCTGGCATTACGTGGTGGAACAGCATTTCAGTAATTAAATTAAACTGCAGTAGTTGTACTGTCCACTAATATTTAATGTACAATAATACACGACACGTGTTTCAACATTTAGGGCATCATCATCAGGTATGTCATCATACCTGATGGAGTTTACGGAGGAATAGACGCTGCGGGTGACCTGGAGCAGCAACTTAAATTCCTGTAGGCTACCCCAGACCTCCCTCCCAAACATTTGAGGGTGTCATAATTCTGGAAGTAGGATAAGATGCTAAGCGATCTACACGAACAAGGAAATGCCAAAATATCCCACAACCCACCTCCGATATTCCATTCTTGAAAATTATTCCAGCATGAAACATTTTCGGGTGATCAATTACCTATTACCAATTGTAATTGTCTTTCGATTCAGTGATTTACTAAAAAACTTATTTATTATTTTGATTCAGTGATTAAGCAATTAACGAATTTATTAGGTGTTTTTATTTCTTTATCATGCCAAGCCATGTTTATTGTCTGTCCAACATTGATCCATGTGCCGTCAGTGTACACAATCAGTTTTATCTAAATTTCATACGCAGCATATATGGATCTATATCGTGAGATACGAAGGTTAGTAGGCGACCGCTTTTAACCTTGCAAAATTCAAAATATTTTGTCCAAAAGATATTTACATGAATACAACAACGATGAAACTCAGTTAAAAACAAATTACAGCTGATGTAAGTGTGCACATTCCCTTTGGCTGACTTGCATTCCCACACTCGAGCTTCCGGAACATCTGCCTCCGGCAAACCCTGGGTCTTAACACTAACCATTATTGAGGGGAAACAAGAAAAACTTTTTGTATAAGTTTTAACGTCATACAGTGAACCGTTTGCCTGCAACTGGGTGAGGAAGATGAAGTCAGAAGCGCTCCGTTGCTAACGGAAATTCAAGGAAATATTTTTTATAATATTTATTTTAAACTAAATCCATTAATTATTGCCACCACTAAATGCAGAATCTTTTTCTACTTCAGAACATGTCTTTATATATTGCATATCATCACATTAATTTTCCTGCTGTCATTGGCAACGTCGCACCTCCGGCCTTATGGAGATTTACATGGGAATCGAATCTCCATAAGAGCCCATACTGTCAACTAAATGTGGAACGCTCTATATTACTAACATTGATTTTTCCCTTGGTATATATTTATTGATAGAAGTGTTGTAAGAGATGCTTAATTGGTGGCAAGGTGGAAAATTACCAATTTGCAAAGCACTTGTGGGAAAAAGACAGGAGCAGACAGAAGAAGACAAGAGCAATTGGAAAGAAAGAAAAATAATAAGACTAGCGAATGATTTTACCTTTGAGGTGCATTCCCCACCTAGAAATCACCTTATTTCATTAATTGTATTCCCTCACTGCTTTCCCAGAAATCCACCTGAAGGACACTCATAAACGACCTTCCTTTGTATTAACCCTCGACAAATAACCAAGACAATCCCTGACTGTCACTATCCTCCACCCCTGGAAGCCTCTTTCTTCCCCTCTCCTATTCTCACCCTCACTCCAAATTCACTCACCCATTACTGCCCACTTTCCTCCCATCTTACCTCCAAATACTCCCCCGTCTTACTCCCCCTTCTCAACCCCTCACCTCTGTTTCTTTACTACCTATTTAAGACCTGGGGCCCGTTTCTCAAAGCTAGAAGTCCACAATTTACAAGTGTGATCTTACAAGTGTTAATTTCGAGTAACATGTGAAATTCTGTTTTTCAAACGTACAAGTCTACTAATTACAAGTAACGAGTCCATTTCACAAGTTACAAGTGTTTACTCACAAGTGTTTTCATTGTTACGACACATTCTGTTTCTCAAACAGGCTTGTGAGTAACAAATCCTTGTAACTTGTAAGGAAATTTCTACAAGTCCTCCGAGGTGAGTAAATCGCAGTCAATCGGAAAGAATAACTGGGAAAACAAATGAAAAGCGACTAGCGATCTCTTTTTCTCAACTGTTATGAAGGCGATAACGACGAACAAGGTATCAGTAGATAGGATTTTTTTACAGACTTTTGACATAACATGCTCAGTTTACGTTAAAACACATTGTTTTTTTATAATTTAAAGTTAAAAGAAAATTCTTTTAGACTAAGACGTAACGAGAAAAGAACACCCCCACGGAGACTTTGTGAATAAACAACGAAGAAGAAAGATTTATTTCCAACCGAGACAGGAATGTTGCTTTTAATCGTGCAATTTATAAATGATCTCATTTGATAAAGAATAAATTATTTTGGGGAGGTGGGAAAGGTTGAAAATGCGAAAGTTAAGCGCTAGTTTGCTAGTATTATTTATAACTAATTTTCACTATATACCTACTTTTCATGTCACATCATTATATTTATACAGTGAGAGGTAAAAATGCAGAGCATAAGTTCCCGTACTAAAATGATAAATCGCCATGAGATATCAAGTTGTGAAAGTTCAATAGAAACTCCATACGTAATTTAAGTCGACATTTTTATGTGACATCTCGCAAATGCTACGCTAATGTGCTGTGGTTTTTCCTAATACACTGTAGGCATGTGTCCGATACCCTTGGTGTAACTTGGGGATCAAGAACAAGTGAAATTAAAAATAAATTGTGCATAAGTCCTAGAATGAAGTGACATAAATTGGTGGTAAAATATCTCCTTAGCCCATCAAAATGAAAGAGGAAAAAAAGTTACCCCGGCGGGGATCGACCCACATTCCTACGCTTCGTGAATCTCGCACGCTACCACTACACCAACTGGCTTCCCTCACAGCAGGAGATCCCTTTGGGTATTAATAATGAACATTCAAAATGGCTGAAATAGTTTTCGCTTGTCTGACGATAAAATGCTATTCCGCTATTTATTCGTACCTATGAAAGATAAACACTGCACAAGATGATGTCTTGACATGCTAGAATTGTGAATAACCTTCATTTCGAGTTCATCTTACCCTTCCTGCGATGGAATAAATGACTTTTCCTCATGATGTTCAACTTTTGCAGACGATTCCTCCTCGCTTGAGATATTTTAAGGTAAACTGTGAACTAAAAATTCCGTTTATCTTGTGTTCACCCATCCCTTGCATCCCATCCTTGCCGTAATTTTGTTATTATGGCTTACGAAAGTGGTTTGAAAGATAAACACAGGACAACAATATATCTTGGAGTTCAAGAATTATAAATTACTTTCATTACAAGATAACAATGCAAATCATACGTTGGAATAACCGATTTTTTCCTTATTAAGTTCAAGTATTGCCGATGATTCGTCCTCGCTTGGGATATTTTAAGGTGAATTGTACACCAAAAATACCATTTATCATGTATTCACGTATTTATATACACTGAGCAACGTTGCAGTGACTCTAGGTAATAGTAGATTGCTGGAAAAACTCTCGAAATATATTTAAAGCTTAAAAAAATAGCTAAATACGGACAGGATGACGACCGCCATTTTCACTTGTAAAATATTAGTTACAATTGTGGAGAATTCACAAGTCCTCCGTTTTCGTTTGAAACACTTGTAAGTCACACTTGTAAGTCACACTTGTAAGTCACACTTGTAAGTCACACTTGTAAGTCAGACTTGTAAAATCCGACTTGTAAATTGTGGACTTGTAGCTTTGAGAAACGGGGCCCTGATGTCGAGCGTATAATACCTGTTGATGTTGAGTAGTCTATAAAACCAGTAGTACCAAATTAAAATCCTCTGAAAATTTTAAGGTTTTTATTTGAATTTCCCAACATGAAGTTTCATGACTAGGTTTCTCAAAGCTACAAGTCTACAAGTTACAAGTCTATTCACTTGTAACTTGTGAAATTCTGTTTCTCAAACGTATAAGTCTACTAATTACAAGTTCACAAATTACAAGTCCATTCCACAAGTTACAAGAGTTTACTCACAAGTGTTTTCATGATTACGACACATTCTGTTTCTCAAACAGACTTGTAAATAACAAGTACTTGTAACTTGTAAGGAAATTTCTACTAGTCCTCCGAGGTGAGTAAATCGCATTAAATCGGAAAGAATAACTGGGAAAACAAATGAAAAGGGACTTGCGATCTCTTTTTCTCAACTGTTACGAAGGCGATAGTGACGAACTAGGTATCAGTAGATAGGATTTTTACCGACTTTTGACATAACATGCTCAGTTGACGTTAAAACACATTGATTGTTTATAATTTAAAGTTAAAAGAAAAGTCTTTTAGACTAAAACGTAATGAGACAAGAACACCCCCACGGAGATTTTTAATGTTGCTTTTAATCGTGCAATTTATAAATGATCTCATTTGATAAAGAATAAATTATTTAGGGGAGGTGGGAATGGTTGAAAATGCAAAAGTTACGCATTAGTTTGCTAGTATTATTTATTACTATTTATCAATA
Source organism: Pyrrhosoma nymphula (assembly GCA_963573305.1). Classification (NCBI taxonomy): domain Eukaryota; kingdom Metazoa; phylum Arthropoda; class Insecta; order Odonata; family Coenagrionidae; genus Pyrrhosoma; species Pyrrhosoma nymphula. The sequence continues at coordinate 67,722,673 of OY754335.1, read as the reverse complement.
TATACCTACTTTCCATGTCACGTCATTATGTTTATACATTGAAAGGTAAAAATGCAGAGCATAAGTTCCCGTACTAAAATGATAAATCGCTATGAAATAGTAAGTCGCGAAAGTTCAATAGGAAACTCCATACATATTTAAAATCATAATTTTTATGTGATGCAGGAGATGCAAATGCTATGCTAATGTGCTGTGGTTTTTCCTAATATGTAGAAGTCATATGAAGTAAGAAGGCGGGGCTGAATATAAGGGTGGGAGGGCAGAAGATAGAGCAGGTCAAGCAGTTTACGTATCTGGGTAGTATTTTGGAGGTGAATGGGTTTAGTGGTAAGGACATCAGATGCAGAATTGCGCTAGCTAAAGAAGCATTTTCGAAGAGAAGGGAATTGATAAGGGGGGGTCTGAGAAGAGACGTAAAGAAGAGGCTGGTGAAAACTTTAATATGGAGCGTGGCGCTTTATGGGTCGGAAACTTGGTCATTGCGAAGGGAGGATGTGCGTAGACTTGAGGCGTTTGAGATGTGGGTTTGGAGAAGGATGGAGAAGGTTAGCTGGATGGCGAGAGGGACGAACGAGGAGGTATTGGATATGGTCGGAGAGGAGAGGAAGCTTGTGGCAGAGGTTCGGAGAAGGCAGAAGAGATGGATGGAGGAGGTTTTGAGAGGAGAGGGCATGTTGAAAAGAGTGATAGAGGGGAGAACACTGGGGAAGCGTGGAAGAGGAAGGATGAGGATAGGAATCCTGGACGAAATACGAGGAGGCAGAAGATATGAAGAATTGAAGAGGGATCTAATAACGGGCCATCCTTAGGAGGGAAAGCGAGACAATTTCTATGAGGTTGGGATACAGAATGGGGACTGTCCAAGAACCTACCAATCAGCTGGTAGAATACTTGAATGAATGAATGAAGTAGTCATGTGTCCGATATCCAGTAGTGCAACTTGGGGCTCAAGGACAAGTGAAATTAAAAATAAACTGTGCATAAGTCCTAGTACGATGCTACATAAATCGGTGGTAAAATATCTCCTTAGCCCATCAAAATGAAAGAGATAAAAAAATTAAAACACCTGAGGGGATAGACCTCGTATCCTTCGGCATCGTAGAGTCACACGTTACCACTACACCAACTGACTTCTTTAGAGATACGAGTTCCCTTTGGGTATTAATAATCAACATTCAAAATGGCTAAACTCATAGTCTTCACTTGTCTGATGATAAAACGCTATTCCGATTTTTATTTGTATCTATGAAAGATAAACACTGCACAAGATGATGTATTAACATGCAAGAATTGTGAATAACCTTCATTTCGAGTTCATCTTTCCCTTCATTTGATGTAATAAATGACTTTTCCTCATGGTGTTCAAGTTTTGCAGACAATTCATCCTCGCTTGAGATATTTTAAGATAAAGTGTGAACCAAAAATTCCATTTATCTTGTACTCACGCATTTATAGACACTGAGCAACATAGCACTGACTCTTGGTTATAGCAGATGGCTGGAGAAACTCGCGAAATATATTGAAAGCTTTAAATAATAGCTATATATGGACTAGACGCCCACCATTTTCACTTGTAAAATCTTTGAGAATTCACAAGTCATCTGTTTTCGTTTGAGAAACACTTGAAAGTCACACTTGTAAGATCAGACTTGTAACTTGTAGACTTGTAACTTGTAGCTTTGAGAGACAGGCCCCTGGAGTCTGAAACTACGGAATGTGTAGCTTATTTTCACATTAGAGATTATAGCTAAATGAAGAATTTACCAACAATTATAATATAATTAACAAAAAAACAGCCAAAAAGTGAACATAGATTGCACAATCACTTAAAGTTTCATTTAGGGTAAAGAATTCTTAGCAACTAGGTACATCTCCTAAAATGCTCAAAGATGACATCTTTAATATACTCTATAGTTTTAGGCTTTACTTTGTAGAAATTATTAGTATCCTAACTAAATTATACACTTTGTATTTTTTCCACAGTTTTAATTAGCGGTACAACGCATTTGGCCGATCTACGGCATCATCAGGTACACTTTTTAAGATTTGTTTGTTTATTGACCATTGTTAAGTTGTCGTAGTTGTCATTGTTCCCGTAACTACGACAACTTAACAACGGTCAACAAACAAACAATCTTAAAAATTGAACCTGATGATGCTGTAGATCGGCGAAATGCGTCGTACCACTAACTAAAACTGTAGAAAAAATACAAAGTGTATAATTTAGTATGGATGACATCTTTCCCCAGCCTGCAGAAGAGGTAAGTATCGCTGGCTATCACTGACTAGTGCTGACCCTCAATCCCCAAGGCGGCCAACTTCCACTCTCACCCAGCGATGCTGTGAAATGAGTCTACGCAAGATGTACTTTACCCATGAGGTGACAACCAACTAGCCAATCAGGAAAGGCCACTGAGATGTCACATAAGTAACACTGGGTGAGCATGGGAGTGGTGATGAGATAAACGAGCAGTTGTAAAGAGCAAGGGTTTTTCATTACCATACCCCGCAATAATCTGGGCAATCCCTGTGGAGGGAGTTCTGCAACAAAAAAAGGCTGCCACAGCTGAAAGGTAAGCTACCAGCAACACAACTCTTCCTGATGTAATATATTACCATACATAACATTATAAATGCACTAGAAAACCTTTGAAGATGTGACCAACTATCAACTGACCCCGAATGCTGAGTATCGCTTGGTCCTCCGAACCCCATGCCTGTGGTGTCGGTGGTGGTGGCCAGCCACACAGTTTCTCGCTCCACCGCCAGCACCGGCCTCATCCCCATCAGCCTCTCCATCTCCCTCCTCCTCAGCACCACTACCTCCCCTGTCCAGCAGGAAAGCTTCTGACTTGGGTCGTGGGGGTTTCCGTGGCCTCATCACCACCCTGGCCGTCTCCTCTCGAACCTCATCGTCCAGCAGCTTGGAATCACTTGATACCGAGAGCTGTCGCTGAACAATGCGCTCCACACCACCTGCATCTTGGTGCTGATGGAACTGATGACTAGAGACCCATTCTAGAATGAAATATGTCAGAGAAGCCATCAGAAAATTGCCACAGTCTCATAATGGACTAAAATTTTGATGTGGTAGAAGGCTGTGCTCATTTAAATGCTTCCATTTCAGCTTTCCTCCACTTTGAGGATATTTAGTAAATTAGACTGAAAAAATTTCCATAAGTTTCCTACACAAGTTGTGTTACATACATATTTTTCTGTTCTTCAATAAACCACCTAGTTCATAAGTTATATACCACGAAAGGTGCATATTCAAGTAATATTACACCTAATGTCACTTACAGCCTTGAAAGGTAAGTGACATTGCCACAACTGCTGCAAAGCTCTAGCTGTCAAGTCTTCCTGTGACTGTAAGCCATTTTCTGAGTCCACACTGGCTCAAGGCTGTATGGATGTAATTAAAGCTGTTTATTTTTTTAGCCAAAATCTAACAGAGAAAAATTAACGCAGAATGCCTAATTTAACTTACCCCTACCACATTCACCGTAGCTTCGTAGATCTTTGTCAACAGGAATATTGCCATTTGGCTCCAGCCGGTCAAGAAACTCGTCTGAATAACCATTGTATGGCACTTTGTAGACACGGGTGGCTGAGGTGTCCTCACTCTCTTCCTTGGAAATGGCTAGAAAAAAATTGCAAAACTTGGAGAAAAAGGCATATTTGTTTTAACGGAAGTCTTAAGTTACATTTATTTCCCATGCTTAAGCTTCAACACACTGAAGGAGCTCACCAGGTTAACTGAATCAAATCGATCACATTGTAAGAAAATTTTATCGACTGTAGACCCTTTCTAATCCAGACCCTGCATAACCTGGACATGTCTCCAGTGTGTAGTGGGTGGAATATCAATGGGTCATGAAACGGTATCACAACTGAATCGTCCATTATTCTTTCCTGAACCAATTTTTTTCAGTTAATATGGTTGATTTGCCATTTAAATTGAATGCCTTGAACTTGATTTTTCTATAAAATTTTGTTGCTGTAGTTTAAAATTAGCAAATACTGGGGAGGGATGTGAATGTGGTATGTTGGAGTGAAATTGGCACAGAATATCGCTGGGAGTTCTTATTCTTATTGAGCACACCACAGAGGACAAGGCCTCAAGGGTACAAGACAACTTGTATTCATAAGTATAAACGTATCTCATGGGGGAAAACTCTCCATTTTATCCAAACTCTCCAAAAACTTTCCATTAAAGAAAGTAAGCCACATAAACTGGCACAACCAGTTTTACCCAGGTGGACCTACTACCTCATGGAAAGTCACCAGAAGTTGATGGTTCACTAAAAATACTACGAATCAATAATTTTTTCGAGAAATCCCCAGAATATCTTGACATTGCTTAATTCAGGCAACCTCTGGCCCCATTATAGTCAGGATTAGCACTTATGGCATTGAACTTACTTAAGTATAACAACTTTGGTACATGCATGCATACCCTGGTTGCAGATGCTATTACATAATTACTAAACCAGACTAGCTCAAATAAACTCATGCAGCACTGATGACCATCATTAGGAGATAATCCTATTTACACAGGAGAAATTGCATGTGCTTCCAGTTGAAACCACAAATTAAAAAATAGTTCATTTCAAAATGAAAGACCATAAAGACCTCTTCATCACCCTTGGTATTCCACCTAATGGATAGAAGGTTTAGAACAGTCCCAGCTGTGATTTCCTCAACTGTTTCTCTCACATTTCCTTTGCAAAACTAAATATTTTCCAATCTTAAATCCCTTAAAAACTCTTCAAATCTGTCTTCTTCTTCCCTTACCCCCTCCAAAATCTCAGTTTTAAGCAAAGGTCTTTCCTTCTCGCCGACACCTAAGGTTAATCCTGTCAAATTCCTCACGTACACTCTTAATTTTTGCCGAAAATTAAAATGGAAATTTTTCTGGGATTCCCAGTGCTCCCAACTGCCATTTCCCAATACTTCTTTTCAAAATTTACATCCTGCCCTTACCAATTTCAAACTGCCCTCTACACATGATCCCAAACCTTTGCTTTCCAATCATCCCCTAGAAGTTTTCACGAACCTCCTTCTCTCCAAAATCTCCGATTCCTCCTTCCTCACTTCCTTAAAGCCCGCACCCAACCTATCCTCATCAGAAATCAAAGCCTTAAAAGACCTTTCTCAAAATCCCAACGTAGTAATCACACCTTCCGCCCAAGTCTCTACTGTGGTAGTACGGAACTCTTCAGACTACATCAATGAAGCCCTCAGACAACTCTCGAACCCCTCTTCTTACGCCCCCGTTTCTCATGACCCAAACCCAAAATTCCATGAAGAAATCATCTCTTTCTTTAAAGACAAAGGTCCCAAGGAAGGTCTCACTAGTAACGATATTTCTCTGATTTCTCCCGCTCATCCCCGCACTCCCCACTTTTATATCCTTCCGAAGATACACAAGCCCAACAACCCAGGGCAACCAATAGTATCCTCATGCCACTCCCCTACTGAATGCATCTCCGCTTTCGTCGACCATTACCCTCAGCCTTTGGTCAATTCCCTGCCGTCCTACATCAAAGATACCTACCACTTCCTGGATCGCCTCCTCTCCACCCCCCTCCCTAAGGATTCCGATATCATCATGGCTACCATTGATGTTACCTCCCTCTACATCCCTATCCCCTACGCCGAAGGATTATTCGCCATCAAGCATTATCTTGATACTCGCCCTACTCCTCATATCCCTAGCTCCGATTTCCTTATTGACTTGTCCCACTTCATCTTGACTCACAACTCCTTCACTTTCAACGACCGCTTCTACCTTCAAACCAAAGGCTGCACCATGGGCAGTAGATTCAGCCCTTCCTATGCTAACCTTTTCCTCGGCCTTGTCGAAGGGTCCTTCCTATCCTCACAATCCCTGAAACCCTTGCTCTGGCTCCGATACATCGATGACATTTTCCTTCTCTGGCCCCATGACGTCGATTATTTTAATTCATTTATTTCTGCTTTAAACGAATTCTCTTCCGTCTCCTTCCCTTGTAACTTTCCTTGATTTAGACATCACTCTCTCCAACCACTATTTCAGCACCTCGGTCCACATCAAACCCACCAATAAGCAGCAATACCTTCATTACAACAACTGCCATCGCTCCCATACTAACAGATCCCTCCCCTATCTCTCTCCATATGAGGCCATCGCATATGCAATAACCCTGATTCCCTTGATAAATTCCTTTCCTCTTTACACCAATCCCTTCTCCGACGAGGATATCCTGAGACTCTTCTTAACAAACACATTCTAAAAAAACCCTTTCCTCCTAAACCAACCCAAAATAAAGATAGTTACAACCTCTCCCTCTGTACTACCTACTTCCAAGGCGTCTATGCCCTCAAAAAAATCCTTAAAAACCTTTTCCCCCTCCTCGCTGACAAACTTACCACCAAAAACAGATTCCCCAAATGACCCTCTCTTACCTTCAGGCGCCCCCCCAACCTCTCCAGGATCCTAAAAACCACCAAACCGCTGTCTAAACCCACCATCAGCTCCAAAACTCCACTGAACCCCTGCCATCGCACGAGATGCAAAACGTGCCCTATCCTTATCACCGACCCCCTCCCCGCTAAATTCCTATCCCACCCACTACCTTCTGTCCCCTCTCGGTCATGCACTTCTCATAACATTGTCTACATCCTTCTGTGCAACTTATGCGATTCCTACTACATCGGACTCACGACTAACGCCCTCAGTGTTAGATTAACTGGCCACCATGCTAGCTGCAAGCCGTCCTCGCCTAATGCCTCCTCCCCTGTCCCAATCCATGCTTCCTCCCACAACCTCAGTTTTGATAAATGCTTCCGAGTAGGCGTATTGGCTTCCCTCCCTCCCTCTGCCTCTCCCCTTCAATGAAAGACTTTAGAGATGTCATGTATCTGGGTTTCTTCAGACTACAATCCCCCCGGATTAAATCGAGCTCACTGACCCCTCCCGCCCCTTCTCCTCCTTTGATCCCCTCCTGCCCCTTCCCCTCTTCTCCCCTTCCACATCCCTCTCTCCTCCTCTGACCCCCTCCCGCCTCTTCTCCCCCTCCACACCCCTCTCTCCTCCGCTGACCCCCTCCCGCTCCTCCCCTCCTCTCCCCCTTCTTACCCCTCTCTCCTTCTCCTCCTACCTCTTATCCCCTGCCTCCCTACCAGTGTGTCACCTTCCTTCTGTGAAAAAGGTTGCAACCAAAGGCAACCAAAATATCAGTTTAATTTGTGAGTGTTCCTTTTACACGTTTGTTTTATATCTCGGCAGCACGACTGCCATCTTCTGAATTGTATAGAGTAATGTAGAGTAGAGAATAAATTCAGAAGATGGCAGTCGTGCTGCCCAAATTTCAAACAAACGTGTGAGTTTCCTTTTTTTGTGTGTGCCTATATTTTTTAGCTTGTCACGCCTGTGATGCCTTAGTTGTTATATATTTTCACCATGTGTGATTCTCCATAAATTGAAAAAGTAAGGTTCGCCAATAGGCCACAACAATAAAAAAATACACTTGACAGGGGGTGGGAAAGAAAAGTAAAAAGAGATAAGACTTACAGGGAACCTTTTTACTTTTCTTTGCCCACCCCCTATCAAGTGTGTTTATAAAAATATGTATATATGTTATTTGACCTAAAACTCCTGATATTTGCACCGTATAATATAAGAGGTCAAGAAAAAATACCACTTGAATTACTAATAGCCACAAGGAGGTAAAAGTGGTACTAATGCCAGAAAGTGAAGATCACACAGCGGCTGTAAAATTTAATGTGATTTGGCCGACAGCTACTAGATCCTACTGGGAGTGAGTAGCAAACTAATACAGTACCAATTATGAAATCAAGTTGTTCAGCGAGTATGATAGCATCATGCTTGTCAGCCAGCATGCTGGTTCAGCATGACAAGATATTGATTCACAATTATGCTAGCATGTCCTGGGTCAAGAATTGTGTGAAACGTTTTTAACTTTCAGCCCTTGCCCCACTTATGCTGCTTCCATCTAATATCTCTCATCAGCCTCCTTTCCTCCACTACCATGTCCAATACTTCCCCCTTTTGTTTTTCTCTCCATCCAGCTCACTCTTTCCATTCTTGTTGTTTCAGGACTGATGAGGAGGAACTTATGTATGACAAAAGAAGAATTCTCAGCAGTTTTCCATCATTCTCAACACTTACATCTCAAAAGCCTCCACTCTAATGCCAATCCTCCTTCCACACCGATCAAGTTTCTGAACCATAAAAAAGGAAAAAAAACTTGAGGCTATATTTCCTTGCATGTGTTTTGAAAATTAAATATTTCCCCATGGATAATATATACTCATAATGAGAGAAAAATGAAATGTTGTATCAGTTTCTTGTTGTACCTCTTCAATTCCCAAACTAGTCACAACAAAAATATTCCATCATCCTCACTGAAACTATCTGCAGCCATAGGAAACATGTGAAGGGAATTGAATGAGCAGATGAGGTGGTTTCATTCATAGATGAACTAAGCGTATATGCACATGTTTTTGAGGTATGTACAAATTTGGAGCCTTACAATCCTCCTGTCTCCGTTCATTTCTTACATATCTAATGATGATGTAGATCTCTAGTTGAGATAAATTTCTTTGCACATGGCATTTTGGCTTTAAATTTTTAGATATTACAGTGAGAGTCTTAAGGAGTAAAAAAGATTCTAGATGAAATCACCATAATGTCATTGCATACAATTGGTCTCATCACAGTTTACTTTAACCACTTCCGAGCATTTGAGGTAGGGTGCAAAAATAATGCATTTAAATTGCATTTTGAAGGTAAATATATATTGACCCACTGGCAGAAAATTGGTTAACTACATATTTTCTTTTCCACATGAAGCATTACTAAGGAGCATTCTCATATGGATAATCTCATAGCATACTAAAGCCAATTCTTTTTCCTATCTGAGAGAAGCAGATGAAATTAGTCAGTTCACTCAGAGAGGGGATCCCATTTGAGCCTTAACATAAAATATGACAATGATTATGAACTATTGACATGCACACTGAAGATGCCAGCAGAGAATACCAAATCAACAGGAATCACATGTTTATTGAAGGCATGACATTGAGTGATCATTAGGTCGTCACATTGTTTCACCAAAACTATTCTCAAATATCGCTAAATAAATTAAATAAAACTCCATGGGTCTTGGTACACTTACCCAATCGTCCAAAACTATGACTCAGTCTTTTCTTGAGCTTTTGCACACGGCTTAGTGCACCCCCTTTCTTCTCTCGCATTGCAACAACACCTAAAAAGAAAGAATAAATTCCTTTAAGTCTATCAGTATGTATAATGAAACACATTTCCCTAACAGTGGCAGAGCAAAGGAACACAGAGAGGAATTGATGGTGGGAACTGTCTATGACAACAGGGTGACCACTATTTTGCCATCGAAAAATTCCTAGAGCTTTCTGCATCTACATCTGTGACCCACTACATGGGCATGTGGCAGGGGATATTAAGACAACCAGGGCCGGCTTAAGACAAAATTTTCAGCCGGGCGAGAGAGTATTCTGGCGCCCCCTACCCGCTTGTCAAACCCATTCACCAGTTAAACGTTGTAGCAAAAAATATTTTTTCACCATCACAGCGCCCCGAGCAGTTGCCCGTGTCACCCAGGCCTGAGGACAACAGCCAAATAAAGGTGTAAAGGAGAATGTTATAGGAAGGTGAAAAGGTGAGTTAAGTTTGGCAGTATTTTCAGTGGATCTCAGTCTTTATTATGGTCACTTATTGTGCGTGGATAGAACAAATTTTTGTACCCATCTGTTCGGAAATGTATCTCTCTTATTTTATCTTCCCTGTCGGACCTAGAGATGAAGTGCGGCGTCAAAATGATATTTTCTGTGCCGCACTGAAACAAACCTGTTTGGAATTTCTCAAGCGATCTAAGCCCAGTGTGTAGCCTCCGAGTCTCTAGTGGTTCCCAACCTAATCACTCTAAAATCAGCGAAACACTCTTTGTTTGCTCGTAGCAGTTTTTTAAATCTTTCCAAATACACCAAAAAAATACTGATTCCCAGGACTTCCTATACGAGCAATAATGCCCAAATCTTGGCCATTGAGTAGTTACCGTGGACTGAAATTGTTGAGAATGACAAATAATGTAGCCTCAAAATGATATGGAATGGGTAACATGTTTCAGCATCCTATATCAAGTCTTCTCAGACAAAGAGCATTTTACACATCTAAAATAACATCAAGAATCCTAATAAAGCCTTAATTTAAAGATATTTACCATCCCAAAGAAAGAAAATACCTATTGCTATACATTCAACTTGGAGTAACCTCAAGCCCAGACATCCCAACATTAGAGGCAGTCCAAGATAATAGCGCAGATGGCAGTTATAAATGCAGCCAATCCGTAAACACGTCCAACGCCATGTGGGGAAGGGAATCACGTAACTGAAGAATCCATGATGGTAACCTTTACTTAAATCATACAATGAGGAAAAATTGATTTACTTTCCATTTCTTTCTAAGCCAAATCAGTATATTTCAGCTGCACTACTATCTTGGATGGACTCAAGATCCACTTGATTCCAATTATCATATACATGAGAAAGCAATTTAAAAGAAGAGTCAATTCAATAAGTGTAAGTTTCTTCAGCCAATATCACTCCCTAAAACAAAAAAATACTAAATAATGGATAAGAGTTACCAAATGAATTGAGGAACGGTGAAAGAAATTAGATTGAATGCTTTCCGAGTGATACTGGCAGAAAATAATACAATAAAGGGCAACGCAATACATCACTTACATAGCCAGGATTTAGCATAGAGGAGAGGGGGGGAAGTCCACATTAAGTACGTGAATGGGCAAGATTCAAAATGACATATCATTTGCCTGGACTGGGATTCAAATGCAGATCCCCTGATTTTGCATAGAGTGCTTTCATTATGCATTAATTGCTTTGACTGATTAATTGAACAAATTTAACCGATAAAGCCAATTAGATGTACTATGTAACTGTGAATTTAAGAGGGGCTTACAATGAAAATGACGGGAGCAGAAAATGCCCAGAAATCACAATAGGTAAGAGCACTTGGCACAAAATCAGAGAATCTGGGTTGTAATCCTAGTCCAGGTAAATATTAATAGTGAAATTTGCACCTTTGTTAAAACTGCACAATGGAAAATACTTGGGGAATTGGTTGAATCAGAATGGCTGATGTGTAGATGATGTCAAGGCTAGATAAAAAGTGGAATGAGAAAACCTCCAAGAGATGTCGTGCTCACAAGAAGATGCCAAAAAAGTCAAAGAGCAGAGTGTACAAACAAGTTGTAAGACCCGGTATGCTGTATGGTGCACAATACTATACACCATGATGGAAGGAGAGAAACATGATACATGCAGCAGAAATGAGAATGTTGAGGGGACTAGTCAGCATCATACTGGCAGACAGGAGGAGGAGCAAGGACATCAGAGCAGAAATGAAAACTGCCAGTGTTGTCAACAAAATGAGAGAAAGAAGATTAGGGTAGTGGTGTCACGTACAAGGAACAGAACTGAACCACTTGCTCCAAAGAATCAGCGAGCGACCTCTGGAAGGAAGGATGACTCATGGTCACCCAAAATTGACCCTAACAAGAAAAATCACTACAGACATGGAGGAATTCGATCCTGCTATGCAATGAAGATTTTGCCCCTTTGTGTATCCCCATTTGGGGTGATGCCAAATGAAGTTACACTGTATTGAATGTCATGCCTTGAGAGATGAGGGCATGTTAATTTAATTTAATTTTTAAATTTTATTTATTTGTTCGAAATTTAATTGTTGAAGAGGGTACAATGGAGGGTAAGCAAGCAGAAGATGAGGGAAGACAAAAGGGATTTCGGACAACATAGCGAGAGCCACAGAAGATGGAAATTAATACGAGGAATTTGATGGCTAGGAAGGTAAGGAGATGACCCCGAAAAGGGTAAGAGAGTGTTGGGACAATCCAAAAACCTACCAATCAGCTGGTAGAATACCTGATGATAATGATATATACACAGTATCTTTAGGAATAGACATTAAGTTAAGCCCAGGAGAGCTTTAGAGCATGAACCATAAGTGTCCACTGAGCATTAAAGGCAATCAATAATAATAATAATAATAATTTTTATATAGGTAACAGCTTTCGCCAATTACTACCTATATTTCAACTACACACTCAACCATGCCCTAGGAGGTGTAAATTTCCTAATCAGGCGGGACTCGAACCCACGACCTTTGGGTTGGTAGGCGAGAACGTTACCCAAACAGCACAAAGGCCAGCATCAAATATTTCCATTCCAATTTTGAATAGCTCTGATTCACACATTAGACCATCAGCACCTATCCACTTCAGCAAGGCATTCTTGTCCTCCAAATATTAAGTAACCCCTCCAATATTAACTGTTCACTTGAGGACATATGGGTAGCAATGTATGACTACATATTCTTATTTAGTTTAGGAAATGTTTGATACTCATTTTTAGAAATGGGTAAGCCTATCCATAGTTGTCTCTGAATCTTAATAAATAGTTCATTAAGATTGTTACTCTAATCAACACATTCTTGCATACACAGCATGATGTCAACAAATTCCTATTTACTTCCATCATCATGATAAGCTCTATCAAAAGCTGAAGTACAGAGCCAACTGTGAACAAAAGCAACCTGAGTAAAACCTTCTTCCATCAAACTAGCAGTAGGGACATAAAGCCAAGGATGATATAAGCAAAGGAGACATTTACAAACAGGGGAGTTGATGATGGGTGATTGGAGGAGGGACATCAAGTAAAGATTAGTTAAAACCCTAACTTGATGCACAACATAGTATGATACTGTGAATGTAGGCTGCTTCAGGAGAAGGATGGACATCAACTGAAGACTTATAAGATAAGGGTGTGAAGAGGGATGACAATAGCAAGCTGGAAGGAGAGGAAAAAAACAAGGAGGGGTTTCAAATGAGGAGAAGAGTAAGAATTTGGTACGGTACCATGAGAGGTAAATGGTACAGAGTTTGAAATGAAACTAATACCAGAAAAATGAGCTTAAAAAGGAAATGTAAGAGAAGACTTCTCATGATCTGGGAAATCAGGCAAGACTATCAAAATTTATTTGGTAGAATACCAGACTGATGAACAAACACTAGGGAACCATAGGGTTTAGTAAATTGGAATTTTGTTATGACAAGGTCGATCAGGATTACTGTAACTTTACTGAGACCACATACCTGGGGTGCGATCATGGTTCTCCATAGCGTGTGCCGTCACGTATTAATTATTTTTCAATGGTGCTCATGAAAGCGAAAACGTGATCGTCATCCTTCAAATTTGGTCAGGTACTTTAAATCACTAGTTTTAATAGATGGGTTGCACTCTTAAGACAGCAACTGGGAGCATTGCCCTTCTAGAGCAGTTTGCATTTTGGATAACGTTAACGACAACATGAATGAAGGAACCGTGATCCCACCCCTGATCTGTAATAATAAGATGTTTATCATAAAAAAGTTTTCTATACTAAGTTTTTCTGTAAACAATGAGTAACCTTTCACTCCAAGAACCACACCCAATAAAATATGTAAAGGAGGAGGACAACATTCGCACATTGACGTGATTATGATACCAGGTTGCTTGTACATGCCAACATTTGGAGTTCTTAATTAACCTTAAATATTAGCAGCAACAGGAATGTTGCGTACTTTAATAAATAACCAAGCCATTTGACAGCTAATGCTGATTGGCATGAGTTGCAGCTAACATGCTAAAGGGATTGGAGCAAATGTGTTAAAGGAAGGTTGGAATCCTTATTGCTGATTCCATTTTTAAGAGAAATGCCTCATATTTGGCCAAAGTTCCAGAGCTGTCCACGATTTTTTAAGTCTCTAGTTTCTCTGTAGCCACCAAGAAGTAAGGATGAAAGATTGCCATGCTAAATATGAATCAGATGCTGGTTGTGGGAAAATACCACTAGTTGAAACAATATTCAAGCAACAAAGAATATTCCAATCAACATGATAATATTACGAAAGATACACAAGATGCATCCATTATTCGAAATACGATACCAGAGGCACTCTCAGACAAAATTTCATAATTGATAAAGATGAGACTGACAACAGCATTCCCTTCTCTACACACGCAATCACTTTCAAAAACAAAAGACCATCAAGGAGAAGGGATAGATCTATTGAGTAGCAAATTAAAATGGGAGAAACAAACAAGAGCTCTCCCACTAATGTGTGCAGAGCACTTTTGGTGATATGCAGTAGGAGATAAGATAAGGAAAGATAAAAGAAGACCTTCACATGAGTTGTTCTTTTTAAAGGCTCCCTCCATATGAAATAAAAAGCTAAAGCACAGATCCCAAGGATGCTGGAATGAGCTTTGATAAGAAGTACAAATGACAAAAGGTAACGACATGGGAGCAAATGACAAGAATAGAAAGAGGTACCATATTTCCCAACCCATAAGACACTTGTTTTAATTGAAAATGTGTTCTAAAATCAGCCAGCATCTTATGTACCGAGGGTAATGCTACCTTTTCATGCATCCAATTTTGCGTTGCCATTAGAGGTCTCATCAGTCTACTTTCACCACAAACAGTGCTGGCAGCAAGCTAAGGTGCACCCTCAATCATTCATTTCTGAAGGCAATTTCACACGAGGCACCTAATTGAACAATTTGATGTACAGAAATTGCGAGAATGAGAGCATAGAATTAGAACAGATGCTATTTTCCCATCTGTTGTTTATGCATTTTGTATGTATACTAACAATCACTGCTCATGACACAATTTTCAATACAGATCCATACATACATCAGAGATTGTGCAATAAAGTGCTTAGTGTAATTATCTTTTTATAAAAATTATAACCTTTTTCTTCTAAAATTGAACTAAGAAAACTACAGGGCATATTATAGGCCAGTGCATTATATGGGCCAAGAAATATGGTAGCAAGGACTGAATTAAGAAATAAATTTTTCTGAGGACCTTAACTTCCACAGGGGAAAAAATAATTTCCCAGACCAGGACTCGGAACAGCATCCCTCAATATTGCAATGAGTGCTTTAATCATAAAACTGATGATATCAGGCCTGACATTCTGGAAATTATGGATACCAATGTTGAGAAAAACCAACTTTGTAATTTCCACAAACTTTATTTCGCTGGTAAAATGCATGTTTCACCACACTGTGGCATATTCATGTGCCACAGTATGGTGAAACGTGCATTGTACCAGCAAAATAAAGTTCATGGAAACTACAAAGTTGGTTTTTCTCAACATGGCACATGATTATGCCACAGTGTGGTGAAACGTGATGAAGGATTTCAGGCTTTGTACCAGCGTGCATTGTACCAGCGGAATAAAGTTCGTGGAAATTACAAAGTTAGTTTTTCTCAACATGGAGTGCTTTAATCAGTCAAGCTACTGTGGCATCCTTCTCCCAAGTGAATGTTTGTGGGCTTTAAAGTGGATGGTGGCACCAAGCGCACACTTGGGACTCATTCTGTGGCACCATATGTCAGCAATTTTGAATATCTAGTTCCTTTAAAGACTACAAACATCCACAGCTGAGAAAGACGCCTCAGTAACTTAAGTGGGATATCGAGGGATATGGGTTTGACTCCCAGTCAAGGCAAAGGATTTTTCATCTGTGGAATTTGCACTTGTGCGTGACTCCATAAAGGTAACACCAGGCTAGTCCAAGTATCTTCAAAATTTGTTTTCTGTTGTTCAGACCTAAATTCTTTCATTAACACAACTTGATACAAAAAGGAAGTTCAGCAGAAACTATACAAGAAAGAATGATACTCATATGAGAGCACTAAAAGTTAAACCACAATGATGCTTTCGAATTTATCTAAAATTTCTGACAAGCAGACCATCATATAATCAAAATCAAGAAAAACATTAGAATCAACACTTCAACACATTGAAAGAGCAGTAAAAGGGAAAAAAGACAGAAATTCCTCATTTATTACTACGATCACTACGCACAGTTTATCACTCGAGAAACAAGAACCAACTCTGGATAAAATGTATATGGGGAATCATTAGCCTTTACCTGTTCAAAACACCAAAGTATACTTTTCATCAATCACGATTGTATGTACATGAGGAATCAAGTGATAACCAAGAGTTCAGACAAAATGTTGGAAACATCAGTCACAAAAATACATGGCCACTCATACTCATTATCTAAATTACATGTGTTAAAATGAGATGGTGAGGGAACATTGAACTTATTTCCTATTTAGACTGTCTAGGTTTTAAAGCTTACTATGCCAAACATTTTTCAGTCTCCCCATCCACATTTGGGTGGAATGCAGAGCAGTGTTCAATCTATCAATGAGATCTCTTGACCCCATAGCAATTACATTTGTACCCAATTTCCCAACTCATGGCAGGTGGATATCACAGAGCAGGTGACAAATGAAAGGAAAGGTGGCCCCTTTCCACCTCAGTTTCTGACTCCCGGTGGCAGAGCAGCAATGTCAATTCTTGCCAACAAATGAACGTTGGGCGGCAAGGAGTCACGTTAACCACTGACTTAGAACCTTAATATACAAAGTCTAACTCGCATGCAGTATATTTGGCAGCACAGACAATACGAGACCAAAGTGAACCTCATGGCAGTCAGAGAGAGACTTGAGTTACCCCCAATGCATTCCATGCCAATCTTTTGTGAATGGCTGTAAAAGTGAAAAGTACACCAGCCACCATGAGTTGGAAGAAAGGGTAATTCTGTTAGTTATAATGGTAGGTTTTTCTCCACTACACTAAAAAAAACCAACCCTTATCTAAACAATTCAGTAATTCTAAATCTAAAAATTACTCCAGCAGCTGGTCACCTCCAATTATAACTATTATCAGTGCTATGCAAAAATGTCTTCCATATTTTTAGTAGTAGCCTCAAAGATAATTAGTTTGGCACTTCATGTGACAGATTTTGCATTTTATCAGTAAAGGGTGAAGATACATAAACAGAATGCACGCTGGTAAAAAAGTAATGAGATTATAAAAAAAACACACCTACCAAATAAGAAAAGGAAGCCCATTAATATTGAAAAATGCATTTTTGTAACATGCTTTTCAGTTAAATGGATGGCGTAATGTTCCTCATTTATTTTAAGTTGCTTCTTCTCACCATTTCATTTACTAAATTATTAGTAGCTCCCAAATTCAACTCAATGTCACCACTGTACCAATGCTGTTTAGTTTTTCGAACAGCTTAAACAGAATTAGAGAAATTAAATTTCCTTAATAAGCTAGTCACCTCTCAACACTGATTAAAACACCTTGTGACTCTTTTACTACAGATTTTTTTAAGCTTTGTGGAATATATCTATTAGCGTATTTTGATTTCATTTTAATCCAGGGACACAATCTTCTTCCTCAGTGTTATAAAGGAATACTGAGGTTGAGGAAAATAAAATCTTTTCTGATCTGTTTATAATATTTCAGGAAATCATTTGCTGATTTTCCAGTCATTGATCTGTTTTGACACCTTCTTATAAGTGCATTTTAGTTCTTGGGTAGTGGTAAATATTACAAATTTGCAACATGAACACAGTCTTGTTCTCTAAATTGATAATTCATAGCAAAATTCAATGGCATAGCTTACAAGTATTTTTGTGTCAATCCCTGTTGCTCAAGAATAAAGAAATAATGCCAGGCTTATAATTTTTCACCAGCCAAAGAAATTAAGAATGGTATTCAGTGTATTTGTAGCTTCACAATATTTTGTACCAAACAACACCAGATTGGAAAATTAACATAAATAGTTTGGGCAATTGGTTGGTTTGACGGATAAAGTAATTAGAGAAACTTTATTAATTGAAATAATCACCACTGAAAAAGAACTATCAAGAGCTGAAGTTAGTACACGTTTGATAAAATCCTGAAAAGAATAAGAGACAAACTCACTGGTTACATTCTGAGGCTTACAACTTAATAGAAAACTACAATGGACAGAGCAACAAATGAAAAGAATTGTCTAGGTAGACCAAGAATGAAATATGAAGCAAATTTTGAGACATGCGAAAATAAATATGCATGATGGGATTAACCAATAAGCAGAAAGAAATGAAGTTGAGAGCTGCAGTAAACCAATCTTTGGATTGATGGTTGCCGACCATACCAATTGGAACCTTAGTGAACAAATTGAAGATACTGCCGACAAGGTGATTTTTACAAGGTTTTTCCATTTCATCAAATGGGTTCATGATGACATTTTTGAGAAGAAAATCTGAGCAAAGCACTGATTTTGGAAGCAGACTTTTTGGTGGATGCCATAATACTTAATACATTATGTACCTCATTTCCAATGGGCATATCATCTTTATGAGTTGTTGGTAAACCAACACCTTTAACGTGAACACTGTAATGGTTGGTTGGTAGTAACGGAATTTGATAAGAACAGGATTCAATCTCCCATTCTCTGTGTACTTTCATCGCATAGAATAATCATGAAGCGTAACAGGACAGGGAAATAATTTTCTCACTGAAAATGCCCAGCTAGAAACAAACTATTTCCAAGCTCAGGTGAGACAAATGAGAAAATCAACGTGAAAACAAATATTGTCAATGAATAACTGATAAAAGCAAGAAGTAGACTAACTACAGTTTACCATGAAAACTGGCATGAAGAGGATGCACAGCAAATGTGACAACAACATAGGGTCATTCCATGTCAAATAAACGAGACCTTGACACCCACCGACTCGGATTTCCATGAAATTTGCTGTGGATACATAGTTTGATTAGAATAGTGACCAAATGAAATTTTAGCCTCCTTCTGTCAATAGTTTCTGGAATGTGGGCGATTGAAATTAGGGCATGGCCCCTATGGTGCCGCACCATGCAACAGATGTTGATTTTTGTTTTCACACATAACTTCCTTTCTATATTCCATACATTAAATACTTCTGCAGAAAAAAATAAATTCAACAAAAATATCCAACGTGTGCCAATTTCTATTGACTGTATCTACAGCAAAAGGCAATGGCAATCCAGACTCATAGTTTTGTTTAAAATAATCCTTAATGTATGAGCTAAGTTCCTGTGAAAAAAACTTAAGAGTCCTGCTGCATTGCTTTTAGTAGAAAAATGACTAATTCTTACTCGAGGGGAAAAATTACATCTTTTTCATCGGACACACAATGCAAATGAAATTACATTATAATGAAGGGAGAAAAACATCTATTTTTGGGATGAAAACAATATTTGAGCACGCATCTTCACACACATGACCCCACATTCCTCCTTCCTCACTTATAATACAGCAGCAGTGTGAGAGCATGGAATATTCACTTACAGATGGACATGATGATTCTGTTAGAGCTGCAAGCCAATAAGAGCAACTGAAATGGGAATCACTAGCGCACTGTATGAAAAATCAAAAATACATATTGCATAAATTCGAAGATTATCTAATATATCCCAATGGTGTAGAAAACATTTTGTGGACACCAACACACTACAATATATTTTAAATTAAATACAGGATAAAAACATATAATTATAAACAGAAAGGTTTAAAATTGCTCCCATGCTCAGCAATAGATAAGAATAGCTGTCATTAAGATTGGATAGATTGGTTGTTTGACAGCTAACATTTTTGTAGCACCTCTGAAAAACAATATTATCCATGCTAACCACCAATAACACTAGCATGTCGAACATGCTTACTGTTAATTTCAGAACTCAACGTATATTTACACATATGTAACTCGTAAACTATTTTCCCAGAATTACTGTTTTACATGGCTTGTCACCCATGCTTTAATGTGCAAATTCACCCCTTACCAAACGGAGTATTTTGATCTACTCTGTGAATTCAGAAGTGTCCTGACCACCAATCTTCCTATGATTCTCCTCATTAAAACAAAATACAATCCAAAAGTGATGAAACAGACAGTCACTGGAAATAACTTTAAAATAATATTAAGTTCCTGAAACTTTGGCTGCATATAATGCCTTGCATATTGTTATGCCCGTAAGTACCAAAATCTATGCAAGGTACTAATGTACTTATCTTCAATTTAAATAATGAAAAAAGTATTTAGTTAATAAAAGTGAACATGTTGTGGATGTAGACAGGAACACTGAAACAAGTGGTAATAACTAGTAATAAAGATCAATAAAAGACACTAAGCAAACATAAAATCTTTAGGTTAAATGACTTCCACATCGAAGAACACTTCGCCAGGCTTCAATTCACTTAGGTTTCTTTTAAAAAAATATTCTCTCGAGAAGTGAAAACTAAAGGTTAACAGTGACTTTAAATTAAGCAAACAACCAATGCCACTAAAAAAAATAAACTGGCAATTTCAGTTCAGCTAATTTTTCGACCCACAGCTGCCAATGTTGTGGTCCAGCCTCAAAAGAGTTAATAAGTTTGAAATGAAAAACAACACTGTTCATTGGCCACTGTAACCATTCCAAATAATTTAGCTTTGTAGACGTGGAAACAGATAAGTGTATCCTCAATTGCTTTCACCACAATCCAGAATTTTGAATGCCAATATCATTAATAAAAAAGCTACCACTTGAATCGATACCGAAAGTCAAGCAACTGTTATTTGCAACATGCACTGGCATCTCGGAACTAAATTTATTAGAAAAACTAGCGCAGGACAAAAACGTCCAGGTGCCCATTGGAAAATTTAAGCAAGTAAGAAAATATTAAGATTTAATTATTAGGGATAGTTTAAACAGTAAGATAGATATCAGTTTGGTAAACATACTTGCCAAACTGATTTTAGACATGTATAGTTGCTGATGCCAGTGTACAACAAAAAAATCATTTAATAATATCTGATTCCCATAAACACATAAGCAAAAAAACTCCTCCATATTTAGTCTGAGAAAAATATATTCTAGTTAAAATTAATATTTAGAATACATAGTTAAAGAAATTTACTTTAAATATAGCAGCTGGGACTGGGCAGGGACAATAATCCATGACAATAACAGTGTTATCTCATGACATCTTATGAATGAGGTGAACATTTCATATCATGAACTACCTAGCCTAAAATTTTCTAATTGCTGAACAAAATCAAAGCAAACAGGATTCTTAGTGGCATGTGTATGCCATGACCACAAGCAAAACCAAAGGGATTAAGGAATAATTGAGGTATATCTCTAATACTGTATTTGGTATAAGAGTCACTCAAAGACTATATAACCATGAATGTGCTTAGCCAGACACAATTCTCATGCTGTATTAAAAGCAATACTGAGTAGAAATGGCTACTTCATACTACATTTCTTGCTTAGACAAAAGGTTCAATCTTGCAGGTGTGACTGAGAAATTAAAACACTGAAATATTTGGGTCTAACAGAGAGATGTGTACTTTTCTACAGGAAGTGAGTATTAAATGATACGTGGGGAAATTACTGCATAAACGGTCGAATAGAAATTATCCTGCATTGGTGAAAATTTCAGACTAAAGATCGTACCCGCTCTGCTACAATATGGATGCTCTCATGAATTGGAACTAAGAAACGCAATTGTTAGAATGCCATAATGCGATGATTCATTTAAAATCATTAAATAAAAGATTACCTTGATACCACTAAATTATTTTCCAGATGCTCATAAAACATTCTAATGCGCACAATGGTGGGAAAACTTGTTTACAATAACAAATAGAATAATTGGATGATGAGGAGACTACATGCATAACCTCATGTATTGTGCTGTCAAAAACCATTAAGCCGAAGTATTCCATGATACATTTAAAAATTTGATGCCGAACAAAAATTGGAATGAAAAAATGACAACTACTTCACTCAATGAACTGATGGAAGGCCTTTTTAGTTGAATTACTACGTACCGCTAAGCCCTATTCAATGTTTACTAGAGGGCAACCATAATAACCTACAGATTCTCGTGCTAAACCGAAAGAAACCTTCGCGCTTGAAATTAATAACATATTAAATCCCTTATATACGAATGCTAAATTACACATTCCAAGAAAAAAGTCCCTTTGTTGATAAATAATATTGTAGGTCTACAATTCCACCAATAAAGCATAATCAATTTAAAAAATTGCTAAATAAATTTTATGCCACCGCTCACCAATGATAAGGTATCACAAAACAAAGTTCAAAAAATTAAGTTAGCGAAGCATTCATGTGCCTATGTCGACGAAAACAAACACAATATATCCGATGCAGGAGACTTCCACAAAACAAAGAGCAATGGGGACGAAGGTAAATGATTCTTACGAAAAAACGACAAATACATCATATATTTACACCTTGGAATGCCAAAATAAATCGTATAATCAATGGAATCACTCACCGTCTTTACCTTTCGAAGTAGAATTGCTGGAATTCTTGTCGACTTGAAAGTACATAATTCACTGTATCTACCTAATAATAAAGGAATATATCACCCTCACCCTTACAAAGAATCATAGTATCACAATTAACAAACACCTAGGAAAACCTCAACATTTCGATATGTCCACACACTACACAATTAACATAAAAATTATGAAAGCTTGCAGAAGCAACTCCTAGAGTGCGTCACTTTACCAAGAGGTGGTCGGCAAACAGCGAAGGTATGAAAAACATTTATACGTAACGCATAGGAATAAAGTAAACAGTGTGTTATCGAATAAATATTGCGGTATCTTTATACGTAAAGACCGAACGCCAATCGGTTCTATATTTTTAAGTGGTTAACTGACTGTTCCCGCGGTTTATCAGCGAAGTGGAGTAGCACCGGGTAGTAGTGGTAACTTATTGATTTAAGTTATATAAATAATTCTAGCGATGTGTGTCGGACAAAAATGATGGCTTGCAATCGCACAGTGCCCTTATACACTCTGCATTGGTGCCGGTGTGGATGGTGTAATTTTGATTATTTTTCTGTATAGTTATGTGAGATTCGTCCTTTACTGCTATCTACAGTACTGGTATGTCTTACTGAAGACGTAGCAGGAGTTTCGCGACGTAACATAATATTGGGCTGAGCATCGGTTTTCTTTCCTAGTCAGTGTTCCTGCGTGAAAACTTTTATTTTAAAATTTTTTCCTATCTATCACTAACACCAAATTCTTTAAAAATCCATGTAAATTGGGTGATGATCAAATTTAGGTATTGTGTTGAAAGCAGCTCTGCGTTGCATCTCTTTTAATGAATTGACTACCCAGTTTAAATTGATAGGTATCATTCGGTGTTATTTTAGTTGATAGCATGGCAGACGAATTTGATCGGGGACCTTGCGGTAGTGTCAAGGAGCCACTAGACTTAGTTCGCCTCAGTCTCGATGAAAGAGTTCTGGTTAAAATGAGGAATGGGAGATAGTTAAGGGGGCAATTGCATGCTTTAGACCAGCACTTGAATATAAATCAAGGTGATGTAGAAGAAACTGTCATAGGAATTGAAATTGACGAAGAGAAATACAAAGAGAAGAAGCGACTTGTACCAATGCTCTCTGTTCGTGGCGATGGTGTAACTTTGGTGTTGTCCCCCAGAAGAGTTGCAATATAGGCAATGCTATAATCACTGTTTGTTACTCTGTGCAATGTCATTTTTTTCAAAGGTATTTGAAGTGGATGATCTGATTCAAAACTAAAATGTATTGACTATATTGGGTCTGTGGAATGATCTCAGATCAGTGGGCTAGCGGATTTGGAAAGGAGGTATAGCTAGAAAGATTTTATACTTTCCTGGCGTGTTCAGGTAACAAAGAAGGTTTTGGTATTCCATCGGTCAATTCCTCCACTGCTCCTGACGTTTCGATGAACTTGTCGTCTGCCATCCTGAGGGCTGAAAGAGATATAATTTAACTAGCCAAAGGAGTTCACTTTCTAGCCATCATGAAAGATGATTGCTTATTGGCTCTTCATCATAATGGCTTAGTTTCTAATTGTTTTACAAGATAACCAGTAGCGTCATTTCATGTGCATTATTGAGTTTTGACCGACATCCTCTTCCCTGTTTGCAAATTTCAAGTGATGGCTATTGCTCCTTACTTGTTCTTCCAAATTTATATTTTATATCTAGGATTATGGCTGAGAATGACAGCCACTGATTTTTTTAAATTGATCCATGGTGCTCTCATAGTTAGTATCTGATGAGGTATTTATTTCTATAAAAAACCTCCACTTCAATTTTGAGAGTAATAACTCCAATCCACAATTTCGTCGTAAGTCATACAATTTACAAGAGATTATCAGTTTGTTGAAGGAAGAGATCTGCATTTGGGTAACAAATGAATGAAAAGGTAATTTATTTTCTTTGGGTATACATACGTTGAAAGAACTCATCTTCCAGGCTTTCTCCATGCTAGTTGGCATTTCTGTCAACAGTTTGGCATCCAGTCCTGGAGGCATTTTCAGGTCAAAAGAATGCATCTTGCAGCTTTTAGGCACCTTTATTGCTACTTCTCAAGGATCAGTAATCTCAATGATTTGACAGCTGCTCCTACTCGGTGTGTCCGTTAACAGCAATATTAGACCTGAAGATGCCTCGAGGATGATTGGAAAAACTTTAAAGCAGTATCAGCTGATATGGGTAAGGGGCTGTCCATAAATGATGTCACACAATTTTGGACCAAACTAGACCCCTCTCTCCCCCACTGTCATAGTTGGTCACAAATAGTGTTACCCCCTTTAATGATGTCACAAAAATGAAAAAACTTCTACCCCTCCTCCACAGTCTGAGTAAAAATAAGACTTAATATACAAGATGGTTGAAGGGTTGACTTTGTGGAATTTTGACATGATGCAATAATTAAAACTTTGTAATGTTCCACACTTTTTATTAATGGTACAAGCCTGACCGGTTTCAGTGTTAACTCATCATCATCAGAGGCTAAAATTACGAAGTAGAGAGGTGGTGACTTGAAATATATACTGTGTTCCCGGGGAAGGAAGTAAGGAGGAGGAGGTTGGGATGGGGGAGATATTAGTAAAGAGATGGGGGTTAACAGGGCAAGGTTACGGGAAATTTAAAACCAACGGCATCAAGAGTTAAAAGGGGGAGGGAGAGGCACGGTAAAAAGGGGGGACAATTTGTCCGGAATAAAATCATTTTCGACCCTATGACTAGATTTTTTAAAAGCTAAAACAATTTCAAAATTTTCTAAAAAATCCAATTTGGCACCTTTGTCACAAAAATATAAAATATTGGGGTTAAAATTATAAGTGTGATTGTGGTCAAACAGATGCTTAGCAAACACAGAGCTGTTGTCATGATTTAAAAAACATTTCAAATGTTCGGACATTCTTGTTTTAAATTTGCGACCAGTGATCCCTATGACTATTTGGAGAGAAGTGTGTACTCCCTGAAGTGTGATGGATGCAACTGTTTTTACATCGGTCAAACGCTGCAAATTTAAAACAAGAATGTCCGAACATTTGAAATGTTTTTTAAATCATGACAACAGCTCTGTGTTTGCTGAGCATCTGACCACAATCACACTTATAATTTTAACCCCAATATTTTATATTTTTGTGACAAAGGAGCCAAATTGGATCTTTAGAAAATTTTGAAATTGTTTTAGCTTTTAAAAATCTAGTCATAGGGTCTTAAATGATTTTATTCCAGGCAAATTGTCCCCCCTTTTTACCATGCCTCTCCCTCCCCCTTTTAACTCTTGAAGCTGTTGGTTTTAAATTTTCCGTAACTTTGCTCCGTTAACCCCTTGTCTCTTTACTAATATCTCCCCCCCCATCCCAACCTCCTCCTCCTTACCTCCCTTTCACAGACTGCTATGTTAATTATGGCTGACTTAGGGAGGGAAAGGAGCAGCCAAAGACGTGGCGGCAAGAGGGTGGCATATGCAATTTTGGGCCGTAGGCATCTATGGCATAAATTCATCAGTGTAAATTTCAGATGCACCTCAGCTAGGCAAGTCCATAGAGTTAGCAGTCTGCAGAGGGGGATGGAAAATGCATAGAAATGCCATGTATTAAAATATTTCCCTTATTTTATGATAAAATATACAAGGCTTTCACATTTTCTCCGTTTCTATTTCAGTACATATTATCTTTCAAGGATCTCAGCGAACTTCATTGTATTCTCATTTGATGGTTTTATTTTATTGTTACATTAAGAAGACCCATGTTTCTTCAGCAAGCTTTGCATATCTTGTATGAGTAAATACATAATATGTATTTACTTACAATGCTATGGAGAAATTTCCATGTAATACATGGAAGGTCTTTCACCATTCCTTCAAGTACAGAAAATTCTTCTGAAAGGGTATCACATGATACATGTCCTAAGGAATAATCAATATTGCAACTACATATTGAGATAATTTCTGACGTAGGTTTTCTCGGCGTTCAGGTTTGCAGTTAGGCAGGTTTCCAGGTTTTGTCCACGTTGTTATATTGAGATAATTGGTAAGTACATATGTATTACCTAATTTCTCAATTACATATTAGGGTGGACAGAGAGAAATTGATGTTGGCAATCTGTGATAGGGGAAATTATTGGCCCCTTTCACTCACTCCTCAATAATCTATATAGGTATGTATCTTATAGGTAGGTACTGAAGAACCTGTAACTGCATTCCTAGCTTTTTCCTGCAAGTCATTGCACACATTGTACTTGCATAAAGACAAATTTAAACAATATAATCCCACTCTCCAGAACTGTAGGGATACCAAATAGTGATTCAAGATGATTGGTTTAGAACATGTACTGTATGCTATGTATTTTAGAGAGATCATGATCTAAACAGGGAAGAGAGAATGAATGCAACACATTATTCATTAAAAATAGAAAAAAAAAAGAATTTGGCATGCTTAAAGTTTGACTTATCTATGTTTCTTCAAGATCTAAAAGGCTTTAGATAGACAAGATTTTATAGCATTTGTAGACTCTTAGGTAACTTGAGATTAAAGGGAGTTGCAAAATTAATTTTGAAACCGGAGACGAAATATCCAAGAAACATTGAAAAGTAGCAAGCAGGAGAGAAACACTCTTAGATCAAAAGTGCAAGCAGCAGTACCTAGTGGAGACGATGATTACAAAAGATATCTGGATCAGAAAAAATGTTTATTAAACATAGTTTTGACCTCAGAGAGAGAAATATGATCTAATTTTGAAGATGATTATGAAAGACAGCTGGATCAGAAGAAAAGAAAAATAAACATACTAGTTTTGATCTCAGAGAGAGAAATATGAGCTAATTTTGTGCAGGAATTGAGAATTTGGTTTGAATAATAGTAACATCTGTGTTTGAGGTATTGAAGGGTACCCTGATAAATCCAGGAGGTATGCAGATTATTCTTTGTTTTTCCTGTTTCAACTGCTAGTGTTGGATGCTTACTGTCAGCAATTAGGTTAATTAATTGTATATATATATATATAGAGATGGGTAAATTACCGTAATTTTCATCAGAGGTAAATTACCACGGTAAATTACGGTAATTTTTGAAAATTACCGTAATTTTCCAGTATTTTTCAGTTTTAAGCACTAAACCGAAAATTTATGGTTAAATAAGAATGCCAATAGCGAAAGGGAGAGTATACGATATTTAAAACATACCTAATGCAACATTAACTTATTAGAAATTCTCAAAATTGTAAAAAGAAATACGGCAGCAACATGCAATGTGGTTTTCTTTTGTCAAAGTATGAGAAATTTTAAAGAAGAATGTTCTACTAATAATTACTCAATAATGTTATGATTTAAGTAAAATATACCAAAATGGGTTGAACATTCCTCAATTTATAATTAAACACGTCAGAAATGTGGAATTGGCTTAAAAGAACATGTTGGGAATTTATCTGTATGAAAAATTGTCTCAAACATGGGTGAATTATCTAGAAAATTACCGAAAATTACGGTAATTTTCAAGGGGAGCGGTAAATTACGAAAAATACCATGGTAATTTCCGAAAATTACCGTGGTAATTTTCAAAGTGACCCATCTCTATATATATATATACAATTAATTAACCTACAGAACTATATATGTATATATATAGTTCTATAGTTTTGACCTCAGAGAGAGAAATATTAGCTAAGGTTGGATGCTTACTGTCAGCAATTAGATTAATTAATTGTAGCAACGAATGACTGTTGATGAAAAATAATAGATGGGAAGCTTTTCCATTTCCACACATGAATCAAGAGTTTAATTATATCTTCAGTAATTTGCCAACATAAATTTACAAACAATGTGTGCTATAATTTACCATTTTGAAAAAGTGGGTGATATTATATTTGCAACTGCACTTGCTCACTGTGAATTTTAGCAGTAATTTTATTTCTGTAACTGTGGTGCATACTATGTATTTTTTGGATGAAGATTAAAATTATATCAATATAATACAAAACAATGCAACTTGATAAAAACAGAGAAAAAATATTATGGAAACCCTGGAAAATCTTTTAAAATGGAAATATAATAATCGTTAAATGAAACCAAAATTTCGACCGGAGCCAAGTTAAGAAATAAACTGAAGTTTGAGCCAGAGCCACTAGCCATGCTCAAGTCCTGCTTAGCGAAAAGGGATTTGGGGGCAGAAATAAAGCAACAACATTGATGACTCAAAGTTGCTGATAGGTTTCCATGCAATAAAAAAGGTACAGATTTTTCATAAACTGTGGCTAAAATGGAGACAAAGCATATATGTAGTATGTAGGTAGGACATAGGTGTACTTTGAGCAAACATTTTTTTCTGAAGATGGCTTAAGCCAGCCCAAATATTGAAGACGGTAGCCCCAAGAATCTAGCCTTAGCCGAAGCACATGCATAGTAAGGTTGAGCAAGCAACTACTTGCAGAGTAGGCTTGGATACTTCCTCTGTCATCACCATGTCTTGCTAAATTCTGATGCCAAGCAGGCTTAAGAGACTTGGCCACAGCTAATGTCTCTTTAAAGATATGGCACTATGAAATATATGCTTCTAATCATCTTTTTCCTGAAAAATAATATTTAAAATTTGGCGATTGGCCTTGAAAACATAAAAAAAGCCTGGAATTTTATTTCCCATATGAACAGATGAATTGGGTCCATGACTTGAACGCACGTGGGAAGTATCATCGGGGAAGTGTGGAAAGAAAAACATTTTAGTGAGAGTAAACATTTATTTCCAAATATTACAAGTCATACCATCATATTTCAACATGAAAGTATTCTAGAAAGAAATTATACTTTCACAGGTCTGAGTGAACTGAATCAACGTAACCAATGTCATAAAGTTTGTACAACAATTCATTCACTAAATTCAACTCAGGATAACACTGATGGAATAACTCAAGATAATAACATTATCACTTCTCAGTCTTTCTGTAAAAATAACACGAGGAAAGCAGCCATATAAATAGATAAGTGCTCAGTCTCATCATATGCTACAGCTAACATCATGTATTACTTCATACAAACATCACATACAACATTTTATATATCTACCAATTTGGCTGACTATCCATAATAAAATAAAACTTTGGTCTATCATTTATTTTATAAACATTGTCAAAAATAAAAATTTCATCGAAAATTAAAACCTTAGCGATTTGTTAATTATTAAACTTTCAGCTCTCAACACTGTAAAAGCTCCCACAATATTCAAAGGTATTTCTAAATACTGTTATTATTATGACCCACACATCTTCTTTGCTGACCTACTACAGGTTAGTCACAGGATAGTGAACCTTAACTGCATGGGGGTAGCAAAATTCTTCATATACTTTCATTGAAATACCTACATATTCAGAGCTCATTCAGACTGACAATGCATGGACACAAAACTATAGCATAGCTATGAGCTTACGGTAGATATAATTCATAGCCACCCAAAGTCACCAGAGAAGTAATTCTTTCAGCCATAAGAATACAAACAAAGGCCAAATGGTCTTTGAGAGACTAGCATATCATTTCACCTATAGTTACTGAGCTGTTCCCTGAAACAAAGCAGTGATGCAGTAGCCCAAAGGAGATATTATGATGCAAATTGGTGTCCGGATGAATGGCAATAGGATTCTAACCCATGAAATACATCTGGATACCCGTAGCTGAACAATACCGACGTTTTCTAGGCACCACAACTTCCAAGGAATTCACAGTTAATGCAGATATAGAAATTAACTTCCCTGATTATGTGGTTTAGCCTGCCATTCTTTGAACCAAAATTTGTTGCACTGTGCAACTGACAATGAATTGGTACCTAACCAGTATGCTGCTGTTTAGTTACATTAATACAAACAAATATGAGACTTCATAAGTTGGACCAATTATAATATTTTAATGGCATAAAATTATCATTACATAACTGACAATTATTTTAAACACAACTCTAAGGAAACAAAAGAATTCTTGATTTGAGTAATGTCCAACTAGATGATGTTAAATTGAGATATACTTTATCCCTGAACAAGGGAATCTTATACCACCCAGGAAATATCAAGCAGTTATACTGGGATAATCCAAAGCATTTATGAATTGGATTAGATACGTGCAGATTAGGTATGATTAGATACCCTTAGGTATATTTTTTTAAATTGACAGCATTTGCAGGAAAAAAATCTAAAATATTTGTACAGAGGTTGAGAATTTATCACACGTACTTGGTATTGTTACAAACACTTGAAGAAAAAAAGGTGAATCAAGTCACCCAAGATGCGATAACCTTGGGAAAATCTCACATAATTTAGCTGCAAGTAGTCATAAAATACCAAAATATTTTAAAATACAAAACAAGGAATGTGACAAATCTTAATTAGTAACATCTCAAATAAATACAACTGAAGCAAAAAGCACAATGTGGATTCCTGCATGTATTACTCACGCAAAAAAGAAATAAAACAAAAACATAGCAAACAGGGCAACACGCTATTATATAAATAAAACTATTATCTGATACAGTCAAAGAGTGGAGGGAGAGTCATAAAACATGAAAGTGACTAGCATATTTCAATTTGAGGAAGTACATATTGACTGCAGAGCCAAATTTAGGATAACCAACTGAAGCACCTGGCATGATCTTCGTGAATTTAAGACAAACGCAGTTGCCAGGATACCAATACTTTATGTACATTATGCACCAAAACTCATTTTAATGAATGAGTAATAGAGGGTGACTACTGGATTTCAAAAGACAAAATCAAGGAGTACTCCTAATTTTTCCGGGAGGAAAACCACATTTCCAAGAAGATTGAGATGCATTGCATGACTGGTTGTTTGCATACCTAAATTATTATCTTCTTTTATTGTCTCCGTGAAATATCTAGGGCATGGAGTTCAATTCTAAAGAATGCGGGTAGTCTTAGCAAGGGAAAAGAAAAAAACTTGAGCATCTCACCAATTTAAAGAAATAGAAAAGGAATTTCTTTAATACCATTGACTAGGCATATACCTGTTGTCATGGCACATAGGACTGCCAATACATGGAAACTTATGAGAAGAAAGTTTATACTGATGCGATGCTCTTATGCAAGCATGAGCACGAAAATGAAATCAAAGAAACATAAATATGCATATGATTAGGATTAAAGCACACAAGTCACTTATCGGCCTAAGAGAAGATTCCATAATTAGAAACAAACAGTGCAAGTCCTGTAAAACTTCATAAGGGACTAAGTTCTAGATTTGGAAAAATTACCAAAACATTATAGGTGCCATTGAAAAATATGGAATACTTGATACTAAAATGGATATTTCAGAGGAGGTAATTTTAGACAATAATACAGGTTTTCAAGGATTTCAGGTGGCCACCCCGGCTATGACTTCTATAGTTTTATGAACTGATGGTTATAGCAGCAGATACAGCACAAATTTCAGCAGTAATCATTGTGTTATATTATAAATGATTTGTCAAGAATTTACAGTGACATAAACATTTAAAAATACACATTATTTAAATGAAAAAGAATTACAATCTTGGTAGTTGCCTAGTAAATGACATCAGTAACGTACAGTAATGCAATTATCATTGATAATTCATAAAAGAAGAGCACATAACATTACAATCATAATCTTTAATCATCATTAAATGGTTAATTACCACAATAGATTCTCAGATGCATGTTATATATGTATGATAAATGTTATGTATGAAATTTCAATTACCCTCACATATACAGCTTTACCAATCTTAAGAAATTAGTGAAGTTTACAATAAAACAGCAACAGCGAGATGTATATTTATAACTGTATCACATTATGTGTTACAATATCTTATTACAAAGCATCACAGCACTTTGTTATTCCTGACAACTTGACTGTCTTGATAACTTAGCCATTCTTGACCAAGTTATACTAATAAGACTCTTAAAAAATGTATCACTGCATAACCTGCATTAACTCAAAGGCTGAACCAGATAATAAGTATATAATGGACTTTTAAGATGAACTGAAGAATACAAATAGCAAGCTGACATAACTTTGAAGTCCTTGAAGTCAAAAAGCACCCACCAAGTCCATCTAAAAAGATTTGGTACGATTAAAAACAGAAATGGATGCTAGAAGCCATTGATACTGAATTGAAGATATCAAAATAGGTAATATATGTTGTAACCCATTTCCTGCGAAAACCCATCATTAAAGAAATTTTCTGCCAAAATATGAACTGCAGGGATTATATTTTTGAGCTAACATGCATAGATGTATGTACAACAACGGTCACAAAACTTAGGTATGCATAGTATTTATGGAGATAGCACAGAAGCCCATAATCATATGCTCAGCAGATAGGTCATATGTGCTTCCCCTATAGTCAAATTTACATAATTAAATCTGCAGTAATTATGTCCACACTACAGGAAGAACAGTAAACAGAGCCATGAAACAAGAGAGAAATGGATATTTTTTTTTCATTCGCAATGCTTAAGACGGCCATATTTCACACTTCAATGTTACAAAGTAGCACTACCATAAAAGATTTCAAAGAGAATATTCTTTAATGTAGCAAAAAAATTTAAAAAATCACTACAAGGGGTAATTAAGTAATACTTGCTGAAATCGATGTCAATATATATTTTTTAAATTCATTTCCAAGCAGTCACTAGATTCAAGCATCTTAGAAGTGAATCGACCTTGACTTTGAGATAGACAACCATCAGGTAACAATCAAAGAATTGGCTATAGGTTTTTTTTACAACCAATTGCATCTTTATTACAAGTAATTGCAGCCAGTGAGTTATTGCAGCAACAATTGACATTCCTACTCACAGATTCAGGTTCAAGTTTCAACATTAAAAAGATCACAACATCATCATGGGATACAGTGTATTTCAAACACATAAAAAGTTGTAATCATGGATCTTCAATCTCTGGCCAGTCCAATTATTTGTAAAATATACATGAACATGTTTACAATGTCAATATAAATATTTAGTGCTGCAAATATGTATTCCTCTGGGGAAAGCGAATATTTGTGCTTTCCTCCCATCATCAGTTGAGTATCATAGACCAGATAAAATGAGAATAGAATGACACCAACGGAGGCATACACCAACTGTATAACTTTCCCAGGAATAAATATACAAATAATACCAAAGAGCATAAACACCACCATACATACCAGAAGTATGCCTGACATGAGGGTGAAATCCCACTTTGTTTGGAAAGCAAACACACTTAAGGCAAAGCAGACAGCAGCAGTTATTCCAATAGCCATTAACACAGCATCTGTATCATACCTTGCAGCTGTGGTTCCCATCAGGTAACTCATTGCCAGAGTGACAAGTAACAAGCAGATATAATTTAAAGGAGATTTTCGGCGAACACTTTCACAGCAAGCCATTGTGATGAGAACAGCAAATGCGATGACTATAGCTACAATTAACATAGCTGGGTGCTGTATCACATATATTTTTGCTGGCATGTAGAATGTGAATAACATGACAAATCCCATTGTAATCAACAGCTGACACATGAGGATGCCATAAACTTTCCTAAAAAAATAAAAAGATATCATGAGCCAAAAGTTGGTTAAAAGAACAAGATACAGGTATCCACCATATAACATGAATTCATCTAGCACTACATTCGCTATAGAACAACAAACCAATTGTGAATGTATTCACATAGCGACCAAATTTCCTCTTTTAACACAATTGCTGACGTTTATGATTTATTGAGAGGTCGGATCCAATTAACTTTTTTATCTAGTTCTGAGTACATTAGAACCAGCACTAATACAGAAGCAACCAGAAGTTGTCTTTATCAAGCAATTTTAACTCGTAAGCCCTTTGAAGTCCATCTCTGGATGAGGGACCAGTGCATTTGTAAAATGGAAGCAATCATTGCAAATCCTTTAAACATAACTCTGTGGAATGGATAGATGTACTCTTACATACTTACAAACCAACTTTGTAACATTCCTTAAACTGTACATATTACTATGCCAACCTGGGTTTCTAAACCTAAGCACCTTCATGCATGGGCTGAAATATAGGCTGGTATCATGTCAGTTTGATGAAGTGCGTGGAATGGTACTAAATTTTATTCCATAATGGAAGAAGTACTTCATGCTGAAGCACTATCGGGAGAAGGGAATAGTTTTTCTCGCCGATAACACCCGTAAAAACAAACTCTTACCAAGCTCAGGTGAGACAATTGAGGAAATTGTATGAAACAAGTATTAGCAATCAAAAACTGAATTATCAATATATTTCAAACATAAAACCAACCAAGTTACAAGCAATTTACCCACAGGTCAAGTGCCAGGTGACCATAATGAGAGTTTTTCACTCAGAAAATGATTAAAATATACAAGTACGAGAGGTTGAGCTTCTCTCTAAGTACAAAAATGACTGAAAGTCATCAGGATCACACAAGGGTGTTACTCGGTCGCCGTCTCGACGGCAAAAGAGAGCATTCTCAGGGATGAATCAGCTTAGGAGGGGGTTTTTCAGCCAGGAAGAGGTGGAATGGGTAAGCTTAGGATATAGGCGATTGGCGGCCTTGGAGGGGAGGGTGATAGATGGGATGGCAGTTTTCAATTGGAGCACCAGGAACTGTTTTCTGGCTTCGGCCACAGAATACAGGATCACAGCCTTTGTGCCTTGGTCAGAATGACCGCATTTTTGGAATCCTTCCTCACTTTAAGGGCTATATAAACGATGCAGGACCTGGTGAGGTAAAGGCACGGCTAAATGCGTGGCTGAAGGCGTGGCAGAATTTTCTGGCAGAGTCGCTGCATTTTGGAATCATAGGCATTTTGACCGTCGTTAGCGTAAATGTCGTTAGCACGCATGACGGGGCACGCCTTGGCCAAGTCCGGAGGGTAAACAGTCCGTAGAGGGGAAACTGTGCAAAGAGGGTTATTTGGAAAAAAAGGGGTTGGGGGTGTATGAAAAATGCCACATCCACAGGAGGAAATCAGCACAGAATTAACTCCCGGATGGGGAATAATGATTGAATCAATGACACCTAAAGTTTCAAGAGGGTCACTTTCACTGTATTCACAATGCCAATTTATGGCTTAAGAGGCAATTGATTGAACAATATTGCCAAGGTACTGAGCACACACACAGATAAGGACCTTGTCTCATTTCTGGACCACAGAGGTGAACAGCTGATCACCCAGTGTAGAAGGATAATCACTAATAAACATTTTGAAGTTATTCACTCAGTTTAGTACAATTTCAGATTCATACAATCTTTCAGAATGTCACTTGTTCACACAGCCATGGCCAACCATTGAGGGTCACCACTCCTCGAAGGCTGCCAAAGTACATGGAAACAAGTAAGCAGTTTACCACAGATGTGATTCCAAGCAACAGGTAAAGATTGCAGATAAACACATTAAACAATTGATATCAAAATATTCAAGAGCCTTCATTTGAATTATATCACCAAACAAATGATTGCAGTGTCTTCTCACTGTCACAAATATGCACCAATAGGATGAATATGATAGCATCTTTGATATCAATTATCATGAATAAACTGGATGTCCAGCTGGCAATATCCAACAAAATGAGAAATAATGCAAACAAACAAATAACCAACACCCAGTAGATGAACATCTGACTCGTCAGGTGTAATGAATTTACTAGAATAAGAATAGTGCACTAAACAAAACAAATATTCTTTGAAGACAGGATTATACAATTGTTCATTTAAAGTATGAAAGAAGCTTCATATTCATTGAAAGTAATACTATGTAATTATGTTTTACTAGTTAAATATACTTTAGATAATTATAATAACAATACAAATATACCAATATTATTCCGTTATTCCAAGTTAACCATAGTATTAATAATATTTATGATCATACAAGAATATTCTGAGTGGAAAACCCAAAAATCATATTCATGAACCTTAAAAACTAGTTAAATGGTTTTATGCAACCACTTGAGTTGCACTGTTAAGCATTTACACAGTCAATGAAGAAAGTTGGGTTGATTGAACAACTCAGAATGAGAGGGCAATCAATTTCATGAACCTTAAAACTAGTTAAATTGTTTCGCACAACCACCTGGGTTGTACTGTTAAGCATTGACACAGTCAATGAAGGAATTTGGGTTGATAGAAACGACTCAGAATAAGATTGGAGTTATTTCAATAACAAATTGGATTGATATCTCACCAATGTCACTACCTATATATAACAAGTTTGTTTTCCATGAAACACAGCAAAAATGGAAAATTAAGTTGGGTGAGATGAGAGATTCAATCAGTTCTAGGACCAGGTTAAGCCAAACGTGTTAGAAAAAGCTAACAAAGAGAAAAATATTTTAGTGGCCACCGTCATGGATAATTCAAGTACAAAATTTTTTGGGGGTTGAAACCCCAGACCAGCCAAGCAGAATGCTAAAGCTGGATGCTGACTGCGACAATCTTGATGATTGCCAGGCAATGGGATCGCAACCCCTATTCCAGAAACATGACATTACAACCCATTTTTGCGAAACTAATACCTCTTTGGGAAGGTCCTTTTATTATAAAAAAAATTTTTCTCCTGTGAGAGTGGTTCTTGAGCTATCACCCAGTAAAGAAAAAATATGCCATGTTTCTCAGTTAAAAATTTATCATGGTGACACTGAATTATCACTAGCTCAATATGGTGTGACTATTGCATTTTTTAAATCAACTAAATGAAATACCATGATTCTATTTAAACACACTGTTACTTGTTGCCATTTAGTTGATCAATATGTGCTATTTTATTAATATATTATTGTGTACCTACAGTTAATACTAATACTTAATAATGTGAATACAGTGATCACCATACATATAATTTTGTCTTTCTCTCAAAGTGTACAAATTGTGAAATCTGTTGGAGGACGAATAGGTGTGATTGGAGGGCGATGTGGGTAGAACAGTTAGGAACATTCTCGAGGAGACTCGCTTCAAGATAAGTCGCGGAGGGCCAATGGCTGTTAAGATTCATTCATGTGTGTGACAATGACAGTGATTATACAATTGTCCTCCCAGGGTGATTAGTGCATTTTTATGGTGATTAACTGTGTTACAGGCGGTCCTCGACTTTCGTACACTCGACTTGCGTACGCTCCAAATCAATACCTTTTACTTGACTTTCGGACACTAAATTCAAACTTTCGGACATTTGTCGAACAGTATTTTTGAATTTCCCACGATGGTGCTTTGCGCATCATGGCATTCAATTGTTACATTTGGCATTCTCGCTTGCTAGCAGTGGGCAGTGTTGACTAAGAGCAAGGAAAAACTTGTTTATTGACTGAATTCAATTAATATCGTATGATTAGAATGAGTGGAAAACGTAAATATGATGTTCCTGAAAAGAGAGTTTGGAATTATTAGTCGTGCTGAACTGGGAGGATCTTTTGCTGCGATCGGACGATCATTGAACTTAAGCTGTTCAACTGTTTGTTCAATAGTAAAGGGGAAAGATAAAATTATAGACCATGTACGAAATGCTGGGAAGTGCATGCGAAATTCACGAAGTTTTTTATGACGCTTTTATGATTAATGACGTGCCTTATGTACTTACATTTGTAATGGATTTTACCTTTTGTAATGTATCTATTAGGCAAATAAATATATTCTATTCTATGGCCTGTACCTACGAAACGTCATTCTATTTTCGTTTGTCTTTTGTCCGGTTTAGGAAATTGCGAAATTTTGTTGCTTCTTTAATTGTAATAAACTAAATCACATAGAGTTTAAGGGTCCAAAAATTAAATGTCGTGATGCTTCTTGTTTTGTGTCTTTATAGTTATAGTGGACGTTATCAGTGAAATGTTAACTTCTAATTGGGAAAAATTAGAAATGCGTATGTTTACTCAGTTCACAATGGTGTTCTTTTAGAACCGTTTATCAAGACTACGTAGTTTTAAAAGTAATTACGTATTGTTTGAATAATAATTAATGTATTTTTAAACTTTTGTATTAAAAATAAAATTTACTTACAATTGATATGAGGTTTTACTATGTATATTTAACTCTCCGGGAACGTAACCCCGAATTAGCATGGGACTCTATTGTTCGACTTTCGTACATTCGACTTTCGTACAAGTTTTCAGGAACGCATTGTGTACGAAAGTCGAGGACTGCCTGTACTGCAAAGAGTATCATTTATCTTTCACTGCCTGGCTACCTAGTTTTTGTAGTCATGTCATGTTATTGTGAGTTATGGGTTGTGATGTTATGTTTCTGGCGTACGGGATGCGATCCCATCGCCTGGCAATCATCATGATTGTCGCAGTCAGCACCCAGCTTTAGCATTCTGCTTATCTGGTCTGGGATTTCAACCCCCAACAAATTTTGTACTTGAATCATCCATGACGATGGCCACTAAATTATTTTTCTCTTTATTAGCTTTTTCGAACATTGTTAACATTTGGCTTAACCTGGCCCTAGAACTGATTGAATCTCTTATCTCGCCCAACTTAATTTTCCATTTTTGCTGTTTCATGGAAAACAAACTTGTTACATATAAGTAATGACATTGGAGAGATATCCTTCTACATAATTTGTTATTGAAATGACTCCAATCTTATTCTGAGTCGTTTCTATCAACCCAAATTCCTTCATTGACTGTGTCAATGCTTAACAGTACAACCCAGGAGATAATAATAATAATAATATTTTTATTTGTCCAAAGATCTGTAGTTTGTACACAAAATACAAATATAGGACATGTCAATATAGATACATAATCAATAAAAATTAAATTATAATATATAAATTATGTGTTACAAGTGCAGAAAATCATGAACCGAATAAAATAGATTTTTGTTCAGAAACTTCAGCAGTTTCTTCTTAAAGACCGAAGTCCTCCTCTCATTTTTCACCTCTGGAGGCAAACCATTAAAAATCTTCAGGCCCATAGGTTTAGGACCTTGGGCAATATTATGAGTCCTGATAAAGTTTTGATGCAGGTCTTTACAAGTTCTAGAGTTGTGGCATTGGTATAGGTCATTGGATGTATACTGAAGAATGTTATTTTTTACATAAATACATACTAACGACATAGATGTATATGCATGAAATTGGCAGGATACACAGTTTTTTAAAAAGAGGAAGACAAGGTGCATCATAGGGAGCATTTCACATCAGCCTTATAATGCGCTTCTGAATTTTGAAGATTACAGTAGCATGGGGAGAGGAACCCCAAAACAGGATACTGAAGATAACGTGAGAGTAAAATTCACTATAATAAATAGATCATAAAACATCATTATTTACAGTATTCCTGATGCTTCTAATGAGAAAGCATGCTGAACTAAGCTTATTGCACAATTTACTGATGTGCTCGACCCATGTTACATTTTTATTCAAGGTAACTCCTAGGAACTGTGAACTGGAAATTTGTGGGAGTTGTTTCCCCTCTACAACAATTGGTATTGCTGCAGGTGCTTTATTTTTGTTACAAAAATAGATAAGGCCAGACTTGTCAAGGTTCAGTTTAAGGAAATTATTATGACACCATTCATATAGGAGTTTAGTGGCACTGACTGCTGTAAGGGACAAGCTATTCAATGATGGGGCTGACACAATAACATTAGTAACGTCAGCAAAGAGTATAGGTTTGACACCAGTAACAGATTTAAGAGTATCTGGTAGATCATTAATGTACAGCCAAAATAGAATAGGGCCCAAGACAGAGCCCTGTGGCACACCAAGTAGGACTTCTTTACCAGGAGAGATAAACTGAGTGCCATTTTTACATAATAATAATAATAACCCCACATGCAGTAAATCTGGTTCCAAAAAGGAAAACAGAGAAAGCCACCCACAACCCCACCCCACCCTCTTGGATGGGGGCCCTAGTGGTGTTGGGAGTGGCAATATAAATAACACTGTAACGGGAGCCCGGATACAGTGGACGGAAGCCCTAAAGCCTGAATCACACGATCATTTTTCAGGGATAGCTCCAATGATAGCTCAAGGGATAGCTTAAATGACAGCTCAAGGGATAGCTCAAATGATAGCTCGAGCTGTCATTTTTCCGGTCACACGATCATTTTTTCTGTAGGTGCTCGCATCATTGCCGGGAAATCTTTTACGTTTACCGAGCTCATTCGACCAGAAGCCACTTGCGGCGACACAATCGCGATTTGCTTCCCTTTGCTCTGATTGGCTGAACTTAAGATTTTTGTACGTGTTCAGGGACGGAAAAAGGGACAGGACCAAATGATGGAAAAAGGGATGGCAATCCCTATCATTGCCACTATCCCTGAAAAATGATGACGTCAGAGCTGTAGGGAAAGCTATCCCTTGAGCTATCCCTTAAAAATGATGGAAAAAATGATCGTGTTATTCAGGCTTAAGGGGCGACGTCCTCGCATGCCATGCTGCCAGCTAGCCCGAATGCAGGGGGTATATGGCAAGGATGCACTCTTTGTGGTGTGAGATGCATCCAGAACACGACCACCTATCGCAGCAGAATCGGCGCGATTATGCCAAACACCTGCGGAAAAAGGAAACTCTCCACCAACCGCCAGTTTAGAGGAACACACCACCGGCCAGACCACCCTCCCCGACACAAGCAGCCTCTCCACTGCCTGAGGCGAGAACGGCACTCATGCCACAGTCTCTGCCAAATGGAGAGGAAGCTGGTCAGGCCTTCGCTGAACTACGCACGCGGTTATTAAGCACAATATGTTATGATGATGGACAACCTAGGCAGAGAGATATCCACCGAAAAATCTCTCTGCGGGGTAACCACCTTTCCCGGTTGAATGGCCTCATCGACAAAATCCTGACAGAGACGTCGGACCTATGGACGGTCAATTGCGTGGTCTACGCTGCTGCCAAAATCATGGCTAACTCCCAAAAGAACGCCTCTTGGGAGGAAAAAGCCGAAAAAAGGCTGGATCAGTTGGAGGCCAAGATCACGCAGGCGAGACAACAGGAGTCGAGAATTCAGTGTGTGATGGAATACATCGCATCTGGGCGAACTTTCACTCCTAAAGTTCGGCGCATAGCGCGCAGACTCACATACAACCATCACACACTGAATAAAAGCGTGCTGCTCACTATTAAGCGGCACGCGGTTGACAGAGTACGCACGCTCACCACGGCCCGGAAAAACTCCTCAAGAGGAGCAAGGCCGTGAGGGAGAACTCTACCTTTCTCCTTCACCCGTTCTGTCTCTTTCAGCCACCTCCGTCTGTTGTTGAATCTCCGCCACCCGTCCAAGAGGATGAACATTTCTGGAAGGAAATCTACGAAACGTCGAAGCCATTCAACGGAGACACTCCGGCCATAGGCCTCTTTAAAGAGTTTTGTGACCACCACCTACAAGATGTGGATGGACCTCTTTCAGTCACCGAAAGTGATGTGAAGAAGGCCTTCTCTGGCAAGAAGAATTTCTTGGCTCCAGGAATGGATGCTGTGAATAACTTCCGGTGGAAGAAGTTTACTTCCACCCACCAACACCTCGCCAGAATCTTCACGTCCTTTCTAAATGGTGGAAAACCAATTCCACCTTGGCTGACTGAGGGACGCACGGTTCTAATACCTAAGAAGGGAGACTTGTCCAATCCAAAGAACTAACGCCCTATAACCTGCCTCAACACTGTATATAAGGCGTTCATCTCGATCTTGAGCGACCTTATCCTACACCAAGTCCAGCCGGTGTGGGAGGAGGTGTACGAGCAGAGGGGCTCAAAGCGGGGAATCGCGGGATGCAAGGACAACCTGCTCATTGATAGGTGCATATGCCATGATGCCATCCGGCATAAGCAAAACCTATCAATGGCCTGGGTGGACTACAAGAAGGCTTTTGACACCACTTCGCATGAGCTTTTGATCGTCATGCTGAAGTTGATGAAAGTCCACCCAGAGGTAGTGTCCTACATCCAACGCCTGTTACCACTCTGGAAAACACACTTCGTTATGACCTCAGACAAGCGGTCAGTTTCCACAGAGTTGGTATCATACCACCATGGCGTTTTTCAAGGCGACAGCTTGAGTCCCTTACTCCTCTGTATTTCCCTCCTACCCCTGTCCCTTAGGCTGCGACGAGGTAAAGGATACATGTGTGGTGTTCCAGGTGACAGGAAGCATAAGGTCACCCATTTGTTTTATATGGATGACCTGAAGCTGTACGCTTCTAATGCGAAAGACCTTCGCA
The DNA here is from genome assembly GCA_963573305.1 of Pyrrhosoma nymphula. Lineage (NCBI taxonomy): Eukaryota > Metazoa > Arthropoda > Insecta > Odonata > Coenagrionidae > Pyrrhosoma > Pyrrhosoma nymphula. Next base: position 67,680,174 of record OY754335.1, on the reverse strand, counting down.
CTGCCCTGGACACCGTACTGGAATACAGTGAGGCTATAGGGATGGAGTTCGGATTGGACAAGTGTGCATCCATCCACTTGGCGAGAGGAAGATTTTCGGAGATCAAGGAAGACGTGCAACTTGTTGACGGGAGCGTCATTCGTCACCTCGAGGACGATGACAGCTATGAATATCTCGGCGTCCCCCAGCGCCGAATGCAGGAGGTTGCAGCAGTCAAGGAAAGGGTCACCGCCAAGTACAGACAGACTCTCAGGAACATCTGGAGTTCTGAGCTGTCAGGCAAGAACAAGGTTCTTGCCACGAACATGTTCGCGGTTCCTACACTGCTGTATACCTTCGGATGCATGAAGTGGAACATCAACGAGCTGCAGAACCTCGATAGGGGAACGAGGAAGATGATGACCATCTATAGAAGTCTTCATCCGAAATCTTCCGTCGCCAGATTGTATCTCCCTCGCAATGTAGGTGGTAGAGGACTGTTGAGTCTGGAGTGTCTCCACAACAGAGTTGTCCTGAGCAGTACGCTTGCCGAGTTTTGAACAGCAGGGACCACCTGCTCAATCTCGTGAGAGATCACGAGAGTGCGGGAGCAGGGGCGTTTCTCTTCCAGGCGGCAAAGAAGGCAGTGAACGAAACCGGTCTCGACTTCCATCTGTCATCCGACGGAAGTGACAATGACACAACCATCTCGTCATTGAAGGCAGACGTCCTCAAGCTCGAAATAAAAAATGCCGAGCAGAAGGCCTTGCTCAAGATGCATACCGATAAGCCCATGCATGGATGTTTCTATCAAAACATCGAAAAACATGGGTTATCGAAGGAGCTGACGTTTGCCTTCTTACGCTCCACTGGTCTGAAGTCCGAGACCGAAGGTTTTGTCCTCACGTGCCAGGATGCTTTCATAAACACACTCGTGTACCGCCGTATTACATTCAAGACGGAGGTCACGGACACGAGATGCAGGGCATGCCGAGCCCAGCCGGAGACTTTGGGTCACCTCCTCTCCGGCTTTAGTTATTACAAAAGAATTCAAAAAAGATATGGTACTTTTTTCACAGATTTTTATTTAAAGTCGACCGGTTTCGTCGCATAGGCGACATCATCAGGTCGCCTATGCGACGAAACCGGTCGACTTTAAATAAAAATCTGTGAAAAAAGTACCATATCTTTTTTGAATTCTTTAGAATGGATTTTCACAAAGTGAAGCCTGAAACCATCGAGTTTATTTAGTTATTACGCCAGGTCAGCATATTTAGCTCGGCACAACGCTGCCTTGCGGGTGTTATACTTTCACCTTCGACACCATTATGGCATAGACGAAACACCTGTGCTGCCCTATGCCCCTGCAAACATTGAGTCCGTCGTGGAGAACGATAAATGCACAACCTGTTGGAATTACTATTTTTCCACCACCAGACAGTGGAGGCGACCAAGCCTGATATCGTTCTCCTCGACCACCTCACACGCTCCATGTTCGTGATCGAGTTTTCAGCTCCGGCTGAAACTAACATGGATGCGAAAGAGGTGGAAAAACGGACGAAATATCAAGACCTGGTTTTCGAACTACGACAGATATACCCCGGACACACTGTGAAACTAGTGGTCCTCATCATAGGTGTGCTCGGTGGAGTTAAGGGCTCGCTGATAAATAACATCAAGTGCATTCCGTACTGAGTGGCACAGGCGGAATTACTAGTTGCACGCATGCAGAAGGCTGTCATCCTGGGGTCACTCCGTCTACTGCGGACGCATGACCCGACAGCAGCGTAGCCACTCATCCGATGGGCGTCGGACGTGGCTGCGATTACTGCCCAACCCCTCTCGAGTCTCCGGCCATTATGACGACAATGAAACCCGATGCTTGCCGGGGACTTGGAGGGTCATGTTACAACTGTAACAATTAAAAATAATAATTCTATTTGTCCAAAGATCATATGTCAAAGAGATCAATGCATAGATATAAGCAGTGTTTGTAAGTAATCAAGTAAAAGTAATCGGATTACTTGTAATGATTACTTTTGCAGTAATTTGTACTTGTAAGGATTACTTTTTATGAAATGTAATTTTTATTTGTAATTTACTCCTTACGATGAAAGAGGAATCGTTACTTTCGTTGTAATCGTTACTTGCTCGTAATCGACAATTACTTTACTCGCCCCCACGTAAAATTGAATGACTTTCAGGCAGCTTCGCTGGCCGGTATACAAGCTTGAACAGTGTTCAAGGTCGCGTACGGCCGCCACCGTGCCTGCCAGGCCGCTCTCGTGTGTGTGAGAGCACTTAATGCTACATTGTTGTTTGAACGCGTACCGCGGCTGCTTGTGGGGTGGCCTTTACTGTTTAGTGTTCGAGTTGGAAACGCTGCTTCAGTGTTGCAACTTTCTAGTTTGGTGTGATCGGTGTTATGTCGTGTGTGGTGCATGTTGCCGTAGTCGATGAGTAAACGAAGGTCCTTGCATCCGTTTAGTTCTGCGTATTTTACTTGTGATTTGGGATGGATGACGATCGCATGCCAGTCAATTCGAAGGAATTTCCATTTCCTTATTTGGGGAGATATTTTGAGCTTGAAGGTGAACAGACGGATCAAAACATGTCCGTCAAGTGCAAGCTGTGTCCGGGGAAGAAGTACCTGAAGTCACCTTGGAGCACGATGTCCAATTTGAGGAAGCATATACAGGTGAATAACCTACATTATTTAATTGCAATTTATGTGCTTGGAAAAAAGATGATAGGTAAGGGGTGGAGTTTACTCGGTCGGAGGGGCAGAGTTTACTCAGTTGGAGGGGCGGTGTTTTCTCGGTCGGAGGGGCGGAGTTTACTCGGTCGAAGGGGCGGAGTTTACTCGGTCAGAGGGGCGGAGTTTACTCGGTCAGAGGGGCGGAGTTTACTCGGTCGGAGGGGCGGAGTTTACTCGGTTGGAGGGGCGGAGTTTACTCGGTTGGAGGGGCGGAGTTTTCTCGGTCGGAGAGGCGGAGTTGTCTCTTGTGGTTTGTGCAGCAGCATCATGTCCGCGAAACGTAAATCTTTGGACCTTAAAACCAAAATTAAAATTATAGACGAGTGCGAAAGTAACAGGTCTTTAAAGACTAATATCGGGAGGCGGTTTGGTGTGTCGTCATCTACGTTGTTCACAATATTAAAGAACAAAGATAAAATTCGTGCAGCAGTGACTATTCAAGTGGTTTTGACAGCAAAGGTCTGCAGGACTGCCCATAAACGGTCCGATGTTAAAGGCGAAAGCTGACTACACCCACACGAAACATGATGTGCTAGCCAATCGACTGAGGTATTTTCTTTTCTAGTGTAAATAAATACTCAATGACACTAATTTGCGGTAGATAATTGAATTTGAATCATAGAAACTGCTAGGAATAGGTGACTATGCGAGAAATATCTTCGACCACCGGTACATGCCGTATTTCAGTGAACCTTCAGGCCAATTTTCCTAACTGATGGACGTACTGGTTAACATTCAAAAACTCAACAAAGTTGATATAATCGTCATGACATATTCGCAAAATTATCCAAAAACTACAGTATACCTAATATTTTAATTCCGATTAGTTACGGTGTCTTTACAGCTTTCTTCGGCGATCGAAAAATAGAAGAACTGGAAGAAAAACACAGAAACTGGAGGAATTAATATTTTATGCAATGGAAAATTTCCTGTTTCTTTCTTAAAATTAGTTGATGTTCCACCAGATTGTGCCTGAAACGACTTTTTTTGCTGTTTACCTTCGTCAAATACCATGGAAACAAAAGAAAAACTGTAAATACGAACGACTATGAGAATTAGGTGGCTTTATTCAACACTTTCGGATACAACGAGCGCTCGATTTAGCGAGTGATTTCCGAGGGATTATGAGCACTCGTTAAACCAGACTTCCACTGTATTATCGTGGCCATGACATTTCTCAAATTTGCAAGTCTACTTGCCGACAAATTATGATGGCCTTGAGCGAAATGAAAATACTTTATCGTTGTAAAAATGGTATCATATTCTAGCAAAAAGCCACTAACATCCGTTGACAAATACTGGAAATTTATTTTATTGATTAGCTCATTAAGTGTAAGTAAAGAGGATCTGGTATCACTTTGGCACAGCTTTGATTTATCCTCTTGGAATCATATCAAGAATCATACATAATATTAATGAAAGTTAGGATTATGATCAAACAGAATTGTAAGGAAAAGATTGCAACATCATGCTACATAGTAATTTTATTGTGGCTTGTTGCGTACACAATAGTTGTACTTTTACACTAGGAAGCTTCCACCATGTGGGGTTATTCTGTAACTGAAAACTAGGGACATGCAAAATTCGCAAATGCAATAACGCGAATTTTTACGCGAATGGGGAACTTGCATGGGTCGACGATTGCTATAAAAACTATTTTGAACAGGTAAAACGGAAATATTAGCTCGCAAAAATACCTAAATTTTCTCCATTTGTCATCAGAAGAAATAAAAAATTGACTTAAAAAATCAAGCAAAATTTCTCAGAGCCGACCACTGCGCGAAGACACCCGAGCTCTGCCGAGGCCAGGTGTGACGTCAACTGTGCCTAATCTGCCGTGCGAATTGGGAAATACACCAACGCATGCTGTAAACATTGTTTTGGTGGATGATTAAGTCGCTCATCGTCACTTGTTCATGTGCTGTTATTCTTGGGTAAGTTTTCCTATTGTTATTGTGCCACGATTATTACATGGGATATTAAAAATGCACTTTCGGGATGATAAAATACACACTTTTTACCCCGAATCTTTCAGGCTTCAGAAAAATGGATGATTACTGTGCCGCTCGATCGGATAATATTCCTGAAATTGGTGCCATGACCCTCATGGAATTTGTTATGACAAATGATTGCTATACGTCGGCGGAAATTCACAACGTAAAAGCAACTCGTAAAGTAGGAGGATAACGATAGGATTAATTATGCATGAATGCCTCAATTTTCGTGGTTTATTGGGTTGTTCCATGCTTTGGTGAATTTCCTAACTATCACTCTGTTTATTCCATTTTCATCTAGTTTTATGTTTAGTTCAAAATACTTATTAGTTTACCCACTTGTTGATAATATTCGAGGGTTCTTCAGAAAGTATCTACGGTTACGAGATTTACTGGTGGAAATAGTTGGTGTTGGCCTCAAGAATTATATACCAACACGTCTTTCGACACATCGACTATGTTTCATGCGTGAACATAAGATAAACGGAATTTTTAGTTCACAGTTTACCTTAAAATATCTCAAGCGAGGACGAATAGTCTGCAAAACTTTAACATCATGAGGAAAAGTTGTTTATTCCATCGCATGAAGGGAAAGATGAACTCGAAATGAAGGTTATTCACAATTCTAGCATGTCAAGACATCATCTTGTGCAGTGTTTATCTATCATAGATACGAATAAATAGCGGAATAGCGTTTTATCATCAGACAAGCCAAGACTATTTCAGCCATTTTCAGTATTTATTATTAATACCCAAATGGAACCCATACCTTCATAGAAGTCAGTTAGGGTAGTGGTAGCGAGCGGGAATCACGATACGAAGGTTACGAGGTCGATTTCCGCTGGCGTAATTTTTTTTTCTCTTTCATTTTGATGGGCTAAGGAGATATTTTACCACAGATTTATGTAACTTCGTTCTAGGACTTATGCACAATTTATTCTTAATTTCACTTGTCCTTGATCCCCAAGTTACACCAAGGGTATCGGACACATGCCTAACGCGTATTAGGAAAAACCACAGCACATTAGCGTAGCATTTGCGAGATGTCACATAAAAATGTTGACTTTAATTACGTATGGAGTTTTCTATTGAACTTTTGCGACTTAATATTTCAAAGCGAAAGCTCACCTTTACCCATTTTAGTACGGGAACTTATGCTCTGCATTTTTATCTCTCAATGTATAATCATAATGACGTGACATGAAAAGTAGGTATATATCGATAAATAGTAATAAATAGTACTAGCAAACTAGCACTTAACTTTTGCATTTTCAACCATTCCTACATGACTACATCCCCAAAATAATTTATTCTTTATCAAATGAGATCATTTATAAATTGCACGATTAAAAGCAACATTCATGTCTCCTGTTGGAAATAAATCTTTCTTCTTCGTTGTTTATTCACTAAGTCTCCGTGGGGGTGTTCTTGTCTCATTACGTTTTAGTCTAAATGACTTTTCTTTTAACTTTAAACTATAAACAAACAATGTGTTTTAACGTAAACTGAGCATGTTATGTCAAAAGTCGGTAAAAAAACCTATCTACTGATACCTTGTTCGTCGCTATTGCCTTCATAACAGTTGAGAAAAAGATTGCTAGTCGCTTTTCATTTGTTTTCCCAGTTATTCTTTCTGATATACTGTGATTTACTCACCTCGGAGGACTTGTAGAAATTTCCTTACAAGTTACAAGGACTTGTTATTCACAAGTCTGTTTGAGAAACAGAATGTGTCATAACCATGAAAACACTTGTGAGTAAACACTTGTAACTCGTGAAATGGGCTTGTTTCTTGTGATCTTGTAATTAGTAGACTTGTACGTTTGAGAAACAGAATTTCACAAGTTACAAGTGAATAGACTTGTAACTTGTAGAATTGTAGCTTTGAGAAACAGGCCCCAGGTGTTAAACAATACTTATACCTCGAACTCATCTCGCTGGCTAATTACAATGCTAGGGAGTTGGGTCGATTTATGGAGCTTTCGAGAATTTTATACTAACTTGCCTGCATATTACTCATTATTTACGTGAAATATCAACTGTATACCATTAAATGATTACCTACTCAATTAAAAATCGGAGGTGGGCTCACTGTTGGGTTGATTAGGCTCGCTTGAATCACCCGTGTTGGTTCGCTCGCTGTTAGCCCGGCGGTAGACTGCTTCGGGCGATTTTTAGGCACAGTTGACGTCATCGGGGATTCTTCAGCAGTGGCTTGGGGGGGAGGGAGTTTTTGGCGCACTTTAAAATTTTGCTATATTTAGCATTCAATATCTCGCGAAGGAAAACTCAGATTGACATGCAGTTTTTTTAGTTGAATCGAGAAAATAATTTTCTGTCTGCCTGTTAAATAAAAAAAATTCATGCAAGTTCCCCATTCAGGGGTTTTTCAGCGGAAATGCGAATTTCGTATATTATCGCGAATTTCAACATTTCCAACGTGAATTTCCTCATTTTGGCGGTCTCTGTCATTTAACTTGCAACTGTAAACATTTAGTTAAGCAGTACATATTTGGAAATGGCCTTTCCGGTACTATTTTATTTAGAAATGTTACTAGGATATAATACTTCAATCAAGTTTTGTGAACTTTAACAAAAGGATTGAAAAATGCATGCCAAAATTTTGCTATACAGGCAGTCCCCGAGTTACGTAAGCCTCAAATTATGTTAATATGTACTTAAGTATGTGGGAACCTTACCCAAAATGACGATAATTACGGAAGCTAAGGGATGCGAAGAGTGGTTGCCTACTTTCAAGGGGAACGTGCATCAGCCTAGTGAGTTTTATCACATTCAACAAAACTTATGCCTAAACGGTGACGGCAAAACAGCGTGAGGGAGAATTTTGACAACATGGATTACATTGTACTAATGTCAAAACAATTCTTTGTCGTTTTTGCAACATAAATGTCTCGTGGAAAAGGAAGGACAGCTGCACGAAAAACATTTTGAATGAAAAACATAAGGCTAATGTTGAAAAAAATTCTGCCGGAGGGAGTGGAATAAAACGGCAAGCATCCATAATAATATTCATGTTTTTTTTAGAGAACTACTAACTCCTTGCAAGGTATGATAACTTCTAACGCAAAAGCTGTAAAGTCGGTACTAGTGCAGATGGCATCAATAAAACTTTGTTCTCTTATGGTAGAAGACCAAACTAGAGTAAGATTTGAAAACAGTTTTTGACCCAAGTAGTTTTCACAACGGAGGTGAGGTAAGCCCTGACTTTATCACTAAATTGAAAAAAGTTCATCGCCGTTAGTAAATTGAGACGGAATAGTTAATGCTGGGGTTTGGGAAATTACGTCAAATATTAAATCAAAAAAATTTCCATGGTTCAGTGGATATAATGAAAGCAATTCAGGTACTAAATTTGTTTGAACCATCATGTGTATTAACGTGCCTTGAAGCGATTTGGACCCCCTTTGCAAATGTGGACTCGTAGAGACTTCTTTCCTCCTACAACACTGTACTAACAAATAGGAGAACAAATCTAACAGAAGAAAATTTGGCCACACTGGCAATTTTTTCATTTGAAAATACGGACATTTGACTGTGATTTGGCTCATTATGTAAATTGGTTAGGTATGTGAAATGCCCAAAAATAGAAAATGTGAATACAGCAAGGTATTTATTGTTTAAATTTTCCCTAATCAATTGTATTCAACCTTTATTGCCACCAGGTGGGCCTGCTGGGAGGAGGACACATAATTCACCTAAAATATTTTGTTGTGAAAATAACAACGATTTCAGGGTAAAATAACACCGCTTTTGCAAAAAATAACACCACTTTTGGCTATAAAATAACCCCAACTTTTGCTGGTCTCTACTGATAACTATACACATAAATACGTTCACATAGTTGTATTTGAGCACTTCCAAAGCTATTCATGAATGCATTTCTATTTCGTCACTTCAAAAACACTGATCAGAAACACTAAAGCCAAAGAAGTATTTTGCATGAACAAGAATTCTTTAAAGTAAACACGAAAGGAAAGGCAATTACATTTCAATCCTGAACCCGAAATATACATATGTATATGCACTTGCAAAATGAACTTCCACTTGGCATGGCACATACATAAGTACATAAATCAAAATCACGAATATGTAAATAAACCACTTGGCTCTTCACTCGAGTGATCATCACCTCCTTATATTGAGAGGTAAATGTGACTTTACACCACAGTTAGGAATTCCAACGTGCAATAAGCCTGCACCAAACTGCTATTGATCATAACACACGTACCACACAGATTCACTCTGGAACAAAAACAACAACACAACATAACACGACCGTAAATAAAACTCTAGCGTGAAACTTTTGCCATCTGAAGACACAAAGGTAAATTTTAGCCCCAGTGCCTTAGCAACACCCTCAAATTTTTGACGAACATTAAAAATTGTCTACTTTCAACGAAATTTCACACATGCACACTGCGAAATCCAGCCATTATTAATGTGAAGGAATAATGTGATGAAGTGCAAACATAACATTTCCACAGGAGCTTGAACGTTTGAAGTGACGTCGAAAAAGACTTTGCGCTATTCCAAAATAAAATTTTCCACTGGAATTCCTTGGATAACAGCCTCCCTGAGTTCTTATAGCATCCAACTTCTGTCATTGAAAGACGAAATATTAGGCAACTGGCTCTTATTTGCATATAATTGTACTTGGTGTTATGATAGACTGACTTCTAACACAGCCTTATGAAGCGCCTTGTTTTTGGCATTCTGCTACGTCCTTTCCAGTTACATGATCACTTCAAGTGCAGACACATCATGGGTGGACGTTACGGAGCTCTGACATGTGCAAACAACCGATACGTAATCGTGAGGGGTGTTCTGCTGTAATTTGGCACTCTGGAACGCCGAAATCAGGAAGTTATGAGTTACATGATTACCCTACAGATGTTACTTGGAATCTGTCTGTACTTGGCGGTGAGTCTTTCCCTCACTGCTGCAACCTCCTGCATTCGGTGCTGAGGGACGCCAAGGTATTCACAGTTGTCATCGTCCTCAAAGTGACGAATGACGCTCCTGTCAATGAGTTGCACGTTTTCCTTGATCTCCGAAAATCTTCCTCTCGCCAGGTGGATGGATGCACACTTGTCCAAACCGAACTCCATCTCTATAGCCTCACCATATTCCAGTACAGTGTGAAGGTCTACCGCATTAGAATCAAAGCTTCAGGTCATCCATATAAAACAAATGGGTGATCTTATGCTTCCTGTCACCTGGAGCACCACACATGTATTCTCTACCTCGTCGCAGCCTAAGGGACAGGGGTAAGAGTGAAATACAGAAGAGAAAGGGGTTCAAGCTGTCACCTTGAAAAACACCACAGTTTTATGTTACCAACTCTGTGGAAACTGACCGCTTGCCTGAAGTCAGAACAAAGCACGTTTTCCAGAGTGGTACAGGCATTGGATGCTGGAAATAACCTTTGGGTGGACTTTCATCAACTTCAGCAGGGTGATGATAAGCTCATGCTAAGTCATGTCAAATGCCTTTTTGTAGTCCACCCAGGCCATTGATAGCTTTTGCTTATGATGGATGGCATCCTGGCATATGCACCTATCAATGAGCAGGTTGTCCTTGCATCCTGCGATTCCCTGCTTTGAGCCCCTCTGCTCATACACCTCCTCCCATACAGGCTGGACGTGGTGGAGGGTAAGGTCGCACACAATCGAGGTGAACACCTTGTACACAGTGTTGAGGCATGTTATAGGGTGGTAGTTCTTTGGATCGGACAGGTCTCTCGTCTTAGGTATCAGAACCATGCATCCCTCAGTCAGCCTAGGTGGAATTTCTTCTCAACCTATCAGAAAGGATGTGAAGATTTTGGTGAGGTGTTGGTTGGTGGAAGTAAACTTCTTCCACCAGGAGTTAGTCCTGGAGCCGAGAAGTTCTTCTTGCCAGAGAAGGCCTTCTTTAAGTCAATTTCTGTGACTGAAAGAGGTCCATCCACATCTTGAAGGTGGCGGTCACATAACTCACAACATAACTTACACAAATTCATATCGCTATTATACCATGGAGTTTAAAGAGGCAATGAATCAGAACAAAAAGGGAAGTGGTATTATTAACATTTTTTCAGTTTGTACTCCCATTTAATGATATCCAATATTATAATCACTGAAATTATTTGCCATTTTCATCCCTCTGTTATTGCTGCAAATACCTTAAGAATAAGCACACAGACAGCAACTCAACAGAAAAATGGGCTTAAAATAATCACCTAGAATGTGATGAATGTGTTTGTAAGAGAACCATGGAATCTTATTTAAGCTAAATCTTAAATATGTACATATATTGGTATTGGGAAAATAGGACATTTACCTGATAAAAGCACGACGAATCGTTTGCGAGTTGAATCCAAAATTATCTCCGCCCATGAGTGTGTCTTCATTATAAGAGGCACCATAAGTGGCTGATGGGTGCACAGGAGGTACACCAAAGGGTACTTGCCCAGGAACCAACCCATCTGGGCCAGATCCTCCATAATATGCCTGAGGTGGATACCCACCAGGTGCCGTGGGGTAGCCTGGTTGAGTGGGGTAGCCTGGTTGAGTCGGGTAACCTGGTTGGTCAGGGTAATATGGCTGACCCCCTATAAAGATAAAAATTGAAACCAATGATTGCTTTGATCATGAACACCACCTGAAAATCCAAATCATGAGGCACTTCCTCACAAATCCAAGGCATCTTACCATTAAATATATTTGCTAAGAAGGTCAATGCCCATTGCATTTAATTATGTGACATGAACCCTGTCTTTCCCAATCGCAAAGCACCTAACATCCTAGACGAGCCAGGAGAGACATAGGTAAGAGTGAGAGGGGACATGAACATAAGATGTACAATAAAATATAAAAAAATATTTTTTCTTCTGATACATGTGTACCTAGAGTATTAATCCCAAAAGGATCTATTTTGATATCTGGTCCCCATTTTGAATGATTGGCCTTCAAAAAGTGAAAAAAATAAATATTTGATGTGGAAATTTGATGCCCTTGTTTATGGCTGAATGTTTTTAAAATTTAGTTTCTCTCGCATATATCCATAGAACAATGTTTTAAAAAAGTATTAATATGAGTAATGATGCTGTAACTTTAAATACATGCAAAACAGTAGTAATAATCGCTAACGTTAAAAAGTGACATTTTTACTCTGCCGGCACATGTGAAAATGCCCATATTTTGGATATGGTTAGCTCTAAAAATGTAACAAGAACTGATTTGTGATCTACATACAGGCACCTATCTATATACAAAATATAAAAAAAATTAAAAATGTGTCAGCAACCACCTCTGGTTGATTTCTGGTGGATTGACCCAGTAAGGATTTTGAAGATAAAATCATGTTTCCTTCGATATTCGAGACCTGAAACTCCCGCAAAAAGGGACTAAGGGCACTTGATGGACCAGAGATTCTGTTGCTCATTCCTTGTGATTCTACTGACTCATGCTGGAGGTTATTATGACTTGGGGAGAGGCTAGCAAGGAATTACCTGTAAATACACAATCTGAGGAGAAACCAATATTCCACCATCCTCAGCATGCATGTACAAAATAGGACCTGAAATTTAACTTTAGGTGCATGTAATTAATGGATAAAAGACCAAATAAGGGCTCCAGTGACTCAATTAGGAAAGGTACTAAAAGCACACACAGAAAGTGCCTAAAATGGTAGTGCTCACTAATTTTAAAACAAACATATGTATTTTGACTTGGGAAAGCAAATTTCCTGGTAAGTTCTCATTTTCCCTAACTTTTCCAGAGCTGTTTTCAATTTCCTCGACTTTTCCAGGGCTGTAGCGACCCTGTAAATCAACTCGCCATAACTGGCAGCATTTTGTTTTAACTTGTAGTTTTTAAGTAGTTCCTTTTATTTTCACCTCTTTCTAAAATTTGATTTTGTGTGATATTTCTGAGTGGATGTGTCCCTTTCACTCAAGTCAACGAGCGTGGTTTACAACCTTATGAGCCACTTAGTGGAGAGGAGTGTTCCAGTCGTAAATTGGTCACTGGTGAGTGGTGATTCCCCATAAACCACTTTCTTGTGTGTACGCCTGTGCGATTATTCAATTAATTGAATTGTCGATTCAATTATTTTTACAATTGATCGATTATTTCAGCATCGATGTAGATTATGGTAATCGACTCGATTGTCAATTTTTTTCAAGTGTCAATTATTGCTTAATTGTTATTCAATTCATAATTATCGTCTGGCAATTGATTAATTTACGATTATTGACGGTGGTGACGGCCATCATCTACCCCTCCCTCCCGCCAGAACTTAGCTAGCTATACCGGGAACTAGCACTGCGTCCCAGAGCTTCATTCTTGGGGGGAACATTGTCATCGACACACGCCAGTGTCTGTCGGATGAACACGCTGAGGATCTCATCTGCCTGTCTTCAAATAGCATAATATTCCTTTAATTAATTAATAAAAGCTGATTGAATTATTTTGCTGTTTTTCAAATTAATTCATTCATTCTTCTCATTGGCAAAGGAAAGCCTTTGAAAAGCATGATCCAATTGAGTCCTGTCAATAAATTGGTTGATGCCAATTAATTGAGCAATGACAATTAATTGACACCCATTTCCACGTCAATTAATCGAACACATTTTCAATTATTTTTATAATTGATCAATAATGATTATTTTTGATAATCGCACAGGCCTACTTGTTTGTGTCCGACTTGGGTTTTTCTTGAAAGAGGGTCTACAGCTCCTTGTCAGAAATACACCAGCCAGTTACTTGATTTGATCTGAGGTTTTTCTAACCATTTCACTAGTGGCGTAAGACAATTTTAAGTTTTCTGAGTTGTTGTGAATGTGTTTTGCCCTCCACGAAGTCATTGAGCATGGTTTACAACGCCGTGAGCTACTTAGTGGAGCAGAGTGTGCCTGTCGTAAGTTGGTCACTGGCACTCACAACAATGGGAGGTAATTCCCTGTAAACCACTTAAACTAGTGGAGCCACTTTGTGTTACCCTGTGACTAGGAGGCAACTAATCTTCGTACAAGGAACACTAACAGGTAGTGTGTTTGAGTTCCACTTCGGTGTTGCATGTCTTGTTGCCTGCTGGGAGGATCGCTCATAAATCGCTCACATTATCCCCTTTTTTAACTCCATCCTCACAGAAAGGTAATGTTTACAGATACAGTAGAAACTCGAAAATACGAAACTCGAAATTACGAAATTTTGATATTACGAAGCAAAATCTTTGGTCCCAACAAAAAAGGTAATTTAGTGTATGCAACAGTACCCGATATTACGAAATAACGAAGTTTTGAAATTACAAACCTCTGGTCTTGGTCCTGACGTGAAAAAGTTACTCGTTTATACGAATTGTCACGGATCACAGCAACGTTTTTAGGAGCTCCTTGTCAGAGTTAAACCTCTAATTAATCATAGTCACCGAATACATATACACTGAATGTGAATTACCTGAACGATAACTCATTTTTCAATGCTACAATAGTAATGGTGTGGTTTCGCTGGGGTGTTCTGCGGCCGCGTCCAGGAGTCTGAAGTCATTGTCATCCTCATCCAATGTATATCAAATGGGCTAGGTTTTACTGAGACGCCTCGGCCGTCGCGTTCGACTTAGGATGCCTAGTCGGGTAGTCCCAATTTTCGGTGATTTTCCTGCTCTCCTCCCTCCGCGTTTTATATAAAGTGTCCTTTCCAGCTCTTTTCTGTATAACTACTTGCAACTCTTAGTCTTCCCCTTCTTCGTCTTCCAACAAAAGCTACAACACTAAATCGTCACCATCCATTTCAGCTTAAAATCAACTCATTCTCAGGGAACACAAACTGATACAAAACTTCATAATTAAAGCAAATACACATTCTTCCACATCGCCCAGCCGCGGAAACGGGACGTATACGCCTGAATGAAACCATCCGGCCGCGTCATCCAGACACAGCGGTAGGACGTGTCCGCTGGACGCCCCAGTGAAACCAGACCTTAAGGACGACTATGAATCGTAGGCAGGGTAGCACATAAAATATGAAACCAATCGGAGAAAATTGCTTTTGCCTTTGTTACCATGAGTCCACAGAGTTGTCAACGAGTAAAAAACGTAAATTAGTCATGTACGGATGGAATTGCCCACGAGAGACTAATTGCTACAACCAGCATTTTCCTCTCATGATTCCTTGCATTGTTTGCCACCGGTTTTCCCAAACTTAAATCCATGATGAGTATTCCTGGTACAGAAATCGTTTGCTGCGCAAGTGCTAAAAAACTAAGACATGTTTCGGAGATGGTGCTGTTGTTCGAGCAGTAGATTCAGTCGTGAATATAACCCAAGGAAGCTTTATTTCTTACTATTTCAGACTGATTATATTCAACCTTGCTCCACGGCATAATTATTCCGGCAGGCAATAGCTATCATCGAAAGAATCAGGTTTATTCACTGCTCTAATTGAGCATTTTGATGTAGGCATCGAGCAAGGTATTGATTGCCATTCCCTTCTTCCGTCGCCAACAGCCAAGAAAACCAGAGAAAATGCAAATTCGCTTGATTCATTCGACCAATTACTTTGACACACATTAATTCTTAAATATGAATGGCGCTGGGCGCATGCATAATCAAAGGGAAAAAATGCTAGAGCACCCACATGTATTCGTATCAGAAAATGGTGTACCATTCTCCCCTTTTGCTCCCACCCAGTGATTGAAAAAATATCCTAAACTGCGTTCAACTGCTCAACTGCGTTCCTGCAGATTGATAAAGAATCAGATAAGGATTTGTAGCTTAGTCCTTATTAGAGATATAAACAAGAAGAGGATAAGTGGAGCCATCCTATGAGATACCGATAGTCACGCCGTCGGAGAGGGAGCAGAAAACCTCGTCAGCATCGTAGCCCAATTGGAAGAACTTTCATCTCTTCCTTGGGTTAACGGACGATACCCCCGGAGCATATCGGGGGTTGTTACCTACCAGTACGGAAGCAGGACACCTGATTGGCCAGGATCTTAGGGTTGAGGCATCACTCGTCACAAGTTAGCAGTTCCTTGGCTGTAACCCCAAGCAATTTAAATCGATAGATCATGATCTCCAAGCTTGTGACGAAAATGACCAAGTCCTGATTTCTCCTAATAAGAATGAAGTTTTCCTCACTCTGGATACATTACATTGATCCCAAATTGTTAATGATGTCGACTACCAGTTTGTCTTAATCCAAATTAGAGGCCATGTTTGGAGCGACGATGGAGCTAAACGAAGTGCGGAAACAACTGATTTTTTTGTTAAATGAGTGATCCTCTCGACAGAAGAGATGAAGTATTTTTATATTAAACATTCATTCATTGTATATCTCCTTGAATTATCATTCACTGATTCCCTTTTATGAGACTGCCCGAATGGATTGGAATTTAAAAAATTCAAAATGGAAATGCCCGCACCTTCCCATATTCTTTTTCCCCCACCCGGCAATCCCCACCATGAAAATTCACCCATCTTTCTATCTCCGTTGCTCCAAAACCTCGGCTTACTCTCCTCCATCACCTTCTTTCTCACTTCAGGCGAACCTATCAAATGCTTCCCTTCTCTCACATACTGGTCATATTTCCCACTCATGTGACCCTCCGTGTCCCCCCTCCCTGCTCTAAGGGTGGGCAGGAGCCATCACTTTCACACCGAAGCCCCCGTTCCGGCCCTCCAGGAGATCAGTGCCCCCTCGAGAGGAGAGTGGAGGTCCCTTCGAGTGCCCCCTCCGTCCCACCCCCTCAACACTAGGTCAAGATGCGATGTCCCACGCTGACTCTGCCGGCCCCCCATGCCAACTCTTGGGCCCTTTAATTAAAAGCCCCCCACTCTCCTAAGGCATGTACTCCCTCTCCGCTGACTCAGCCGGTTGAGGTAAGGGAGGAGGAAGATAAGATGTGATTAATCGGCGTGAAGCCGATGATTCATTCGATGTTTATTCCTCTCGCACATCCCTTTGCCTTGACTCCCAGGTAGATCAACATCCCAAGTGACGCACGATACACCGAGACATGGGTCTCGCAGCTGTTTTTGTGAGAGGGACAGCTGATTCCGGCCTGGTGCATGGCCTGACCTGGAGCTGCAATGCTCGGACAAAAATCTCCTTACTTGATTGAAAGCAAAGGAAAAACAATAACCAAAAATATCCCAAATTTTAGCTCAATATAGACTTTTTAAATGAATCTTGAGATTTCATGAATGAAGAGCAGGCGACCTAATCTGAATGGAGCCACAAATGATGCTTTCGTATAGTTGAGTGGAAAATGAAAATTATGTATTGATTTGTAGTGATAGCATCGTTAGTAGCTGATGAAGTGTAAAAGGAGGTACCTATGTAGCTGGACTCTTTTATAAGCTCTTCTATCAGCTCCATTGCATCGGAAATAATCATGCCCAAATAAGATGAATCCAAGGGAGAATAAACGATTGTTATTTCGCGAGATTAACGGGCATATCAGTATTTGTACAAAATACATAGCATGTATCCATCGCATAGCATCCGCGAGAGAATCTTATTTTCACTATCTTCAATATCCGGTACAAATGGTCGCAAAAGTCACACACTTCCTTAGTGTATGCATCAATCAATATTATTGACGATTATACATCACTCAAGCTGAAGTTACGAGCTCTCCACAGGGTGTCCACTGTGAAGCCATTTAGAAATTCCCTGAGTTTTCCCGGTTTTCCTGGGGAATTGTTTCGTTTTCCAGGGTGCTCTTGTCCTAATTATACGAATTTTTGGCTAAATATTGCTCATGGGGCAGTAATTACATATGTGTTTATTTTAAAAGAGCTAAAGGTTGTATGTTTTTTGTCGCATTATATGTGGATGACTTCTTTATTTTTTCAAATGATGTTCAAGAAACTGAGAAGTTGAAGGATGCTCTCATGAGAAAATATAAAATGAAAGACTTCAAGGAGAGGAGAGGTTCAAAAATGTCTTGGTATGAGAGTTACAAAAAGGAAGGGAAAATAATCCTTTATCAGAGTCAATATATTGATGAATTGCTAATTACGTACAATATGTGTGACTGTAATAACATTGGAACGTCCATGGAAGTTAATTTGAAACTTGATTCTAATAATTGTGTAATGCCTGATGTACCATATCAATATCTTCTACGGTCATTAATGTATTTAGCGGTAAGCACTCGCCCAGATATTTTTCACTCTGTGAGTAAGTTAAGCCAATTTAATACGTGCTATTCTTCTGAACATTGGCGATATCTAAAACCTAACTTGTTTGTGTAATGTTTTAGTCGGACACCTTAATGACGGTGATTTTTTTAAAATGTGTGTGTATTATATAGTTCTGTTAGTGATAATTAGACCTTTCCTCTTTAGAGAGCAGTCACGGCGGTTTTTAAAGCGCTTGGTCCCCAAATCCTCCTTCACCATGCACCTCTTCTCACCCCCGCCACCTCCCACTTACACCCCTAAAAACCCCCTCTAAACACTCCAGCCTTCCCCTTCCCCCCAGCCATTGGAGTCGCCTAGCAGTCTTCTGAGAAACCCATAGCATCTTTGGTACTCATTTTTAAACTTAACGGAAATCCTCTCCCCTCCCCCATCCCAACCCACCCCCTCTCCTGTCCTCAACACAAGCCCAGGCTATATATTCCCACGCAACCTTCCGCTAAATGCACATGAGTATGCCACAGTGTGGTGAAACGCACGTCGTGCCAGCGTAAGAAAGTTTGTGGAATTTACTAAGGTGGTTTTCTCATCATGGATACCTATTTTACGATCCTCAAGGGAACAAAGAGTTATGGTTTAGTTTATGAGACGGATGCTGATGACCTTAAGGGTTTTGTGGATGCAGACTGGGGTAATAATCTAATGGATAGATGTTCTTACTCAGGTTATGTGTTTACATTTGGAAAAACTGCTATATCATGGCCAAGCAGAAAACAAAAGTGTGTTTCTCTCGCAAGTACGGAAGCTGAGTATGTAGCTTTAACGGATGCTGTCAAGGAAGCAATTTATTTAAGATCATTACTGTATACACTGTTAGATTATAAGCAAGAACCTATTGTGTTGTATAATGATAATCAAGGAGCACAGAAATTGGCTGTGAATCCAATGTTTCATAGTAAAACTAATCATATTGAGATTAGATATCACTTCATTCGAGATGCTATTAAGAAGGATAAGGTTTGCCTACAGTATTTGTCAACTGCTAATATATCTGCAGATTTTTTGACAAAATCTGTTCCTAAAGGCCGTTTTACACGATACATTTGTTTGTACAAACTCTTCAGTGAACTCTTGCATGAGGCAAAATGTATCGTGTAAAGCGGCAAATTGTATGAACGCTTGTGTGAATGTCTCAATACCTGCACGGGAAATAGAACCTGTAATAATTTCATTGAGACAAACGTACAATCTCACGTACATTCGTGTGTACAAAATCTTTCATCATGTAAAACGGCCTTAAGAGTAAGCATTACTTTTGTATTGATGAAATCGGAATGTCACTAGTTTGAGAGGGGGTGTTGGAACTACGTAAGCAAATCAATGATATTCTCATAGTTGGTATTTTCGATTGTCTTTTTTTTGTCCTTCGTTTTTGTAATAAAGCGTGTGCTGTACCAGTCTTACAATGCACATTGAACTGATCACGTCGGAGTCCTTTTATTTCTCACATCCACCCGGTAATTCCCAACAACCCGAAGCACTGTCGCAATGTCAGCAGTACCGTCCATACTCAGTGAATGGTGCTATATTTCATTGCATTAAGTTTGACTATATTGCCACACCAGTTGAAATTTACTATCAAGCCACTCACAGATGAAGAAATAATGGACTGGCCAGCTAGACGCAAAGAACTTTTTGTAGATCTGAAACTGGGTCCTAATTTCACTTAAAACCAGTTGTGCCATCCATCTTACTGAATTATATAACCAATCGGACAGCACTGCAGTCTTGGCCTCGGTAGTCCGCTAGCCTAATGGTCGCGGGTTCGAGTCCCACCTGGGTGGGTTATTCTCCACTCAGGGCATGTGTGTTAATGTGAGACGTATTACCGAGATCATTTTAAAAAAGGGCAACGTAGACCTAAATTCGCTCGGAATAATGACGACATTAACCATAATGATTATTATTACAGTGATCGTGCTTAGACGCAATTGACTCCGAATGCAAATAAGAATCCTGAAATCCCACCTGAAAATTTTCATCTACTAAAAACTACTACAAATTTCTTCTAAAATACTTCGAGAAATTTCTTTCGAGGGACTGTCAGCATCAGCTTTGAATGTTTGTTCTAGAAGTTGATGATTAAATTTCTTTGGGCATATCATCAGCATGACTTTGCTTTACACACATGTACGTACCTTGTGGGGGAGGATAATTTCCCATCGGCGGTTGCTGCCAATTTGCCATGGTATTGTGGTACTATAACGTTGCGGCGAACCTTAAAAGAAACAAATATGCTTAAAATCCACAACCAAATGCTTGAACGAAGACCTAAGTGAGTTTGCAATATGAACTCAACGTCAATTTACACCCATAAAAAGAATCGTCAACAACCGAGTACTAGCACTTAAAGCTAGTGAGGCCCAATGCCTGCTAATGAATTCGTGCAACTAAGGATGCTCAACTATTACTCACTTCCTTCAAAGATTTTAAGCAGTAAACCCAACTGGAACTGACACTTTTTTAATTTACAAATGGAATCTATCATCATAACCAAGGTCCCTCATACAGACATATATAGGGACCTTGATCATTACAATCATAACAATATATGCTCACCTAGTTTCCACTGTCTATCTCTTGACCTCCTATCACGATGAACCAAAGATGAACGCAGTACTCAGCAGTACTCAGATTTGCGATTACGCAACACGCGCAACACCCTCAGCCCAATAGCGACACCTAACCGAACTGACGTTAAATTCCCCCTCGCCGAAGCCTTGACATATCCTACAGGATACGTTTGGAAGAAATCACCAAAAATATAATAATCTACTAGTAGAGATCTTATCAGAATATTTAAACGCAATGCTATTTCACAGAAATGGAATAGCAGTCACGTGTGACATATCGTGATATTGTCAATTTCTTAATTACAACTGTAACTGCTGTAAAATATGATTATTTATTACTTCTTCTATCAGCCATATCTTATATTATACCAGTGTTTTTCACTTCACTTTCACTATTTCGATGTTACTTGCTAAACAACAGGGGTAAAAGTGTATTATTAAAATTAAAAAAGCCCGCATTAATTCAGGAGAAATTCCTGAGTTATATTTATACAGCATAAATAGGAAAATCAAATGAAACAACGCAATATCTGCGAAAGCTTACTTAATGTAAGTTATTTTCCACGGTTTTTGGGTTACAATATGGCATTGGATACCTACAATTTAATATGGCATGGCAATCTTTTCTCGAGCCGGAATTCACTTTAAGAGTTTTTTTTTTTAAGATGAAGAGCTATATATCATAGAAGAATAGATGCACCAAACCTGCAAGCAAATGCGTGAATAATTTTCTGCGATGAACTTTACAGGCGGGGATGTTAACACAATACGGCCAATAATAGAGGATTTGGTGTCGATTTGTAGTTGTGTATGTAAAGTGCTCAAATCCTGACCTGTCCTTCTGCGCGAACCTGGGTCAATCTTGGTGATCTTGGTTTTCCTGCGTCATCCTACGTGATATGCTACCAACAATTTGGTTTCACGTGACTTTCACAAAGTATACAATATTTGGAAACGGGGCTATCTTCACGCACGTCTAATTCGTGTGCGTCATAAGTTGCCTTAATATCAGTTTTTCCGGGTTCTATATCCGAAACTGTTGGATATATTGACTGGTTGTCTGTAAGATAACTTTAGTTAATCATATATCCTAATTGTATTTATTTGTAATTTTTAATTTCGTGGAAAACTTGTCGTGCCAGATTGCTTTACTTTAGAAATTTTTTATCAACACTTTCCGTGTTCGGGGATAATTTGTTAAACATAGGTTTCTTTGTTGATATTTAAGGTTACCTTTATCCTGCACATTACGATAGGTTGCATCACTATATAGTAATGCTTGGGGTAGTCACTAAATCTATTGAAGGAGACTTAAATATTGCAGTAGTACTGGATTGCTATTTTTTTATTGTTTTTCTCATGTTTACTCTGCTAACTTGCAGTGTGACGGTCATCTAGATCCAAAGAACACCAAACACCATGTCAACTTGGCAGCAGCAACCGCCACCCATGGGATTTTACCCTCCTCCACAAGGTAACGACTGATTTTTTCCGTTAATGAGGAAGACACAATTTAGAGAAAGTTGCGTATATACGCTAGTATTTTTTGCCAGCATGGAGGTATTTTGTTATTGAAGTGATGAAACATAGGTTCAACCTAGGAATTCTGTGACATATTGGGTTGACGCATCGAAACTCAAATCGATTGCCCTAATTACTCTTGTTGTCATCAACGCCATGTAAAAGTTTGTTCGTTTAGTTCATCGAACCCATCAAAATTATTATATCTACGGTAAATTTGCCATATCTTCCTTTCTATAGCTTGGCAATAAGCTTCCTGTTTTTGACCGTGATATCATTTACGAACGCGTTGACTCGCCAAACAAAAGTGAAAATTAATTACCTACTGTCATCGGGGAAAAGACTGCAGTGCTATCCGATTGGTTATATAATTCAGTGAGGTGGATGGCACAACTGGTTTTAAGTGAAATTAGGACCCTGTTAAAGATCTACAAAAAGTTCTTTGCATCTAGCTGGCTAGTCCATTATTGCTTCATCTGTGAGTGGCTTGATAGTTGATTGCAACTGGTGTGACAATATAGTCACACTTTATGAAAAGAAATATAGTACCATTCACTGAGTGGATACCAAATAGTGCTCTCATTTTTGCATTCGAAATGTAAAAATTGGTTGATAGGCTTGGAAATAATAAATTCAGTTGGGAATAATCAAGAATTGCAAATTGAATCAAGCCTTAAGGTGATGGATCCATGGAAAAGTATTTCCATAGAGTCCATGATTTTCATAAATCAGTCTTGGGAACTGAAAAATTCTTAATTTTGTTGTGTTCGTGAGTTGTGGTTATTACCGCACCTTTCTAAGAAGAATTTTCCCCCTGCCACACACCCCTGAGTTGGCTTGCAGGGTATTTTGTAGATGTATACATACCATCTCCCCATCTATGAATTACAAAGGGAAGGTAACATAGTATGTACTCAAATAGACTTTTTTTTAAATCTTCCTTCTCGATAATCAAAAATAAACTTAGGAAATTGAATCCTGAACTGTTTTGTAGACGGACATAGTTGTGATGTCATCATGAGCACATTAATGGCTACACCTTATGTTCACTTTATTATGCATTTAAAGTGTTTATGTATTTTATACGGCAAATGTATTTTATAATCAAAATTTTTTGGTCTTGACTAAATATTTTAAATGTGCAATTAGTGTTCTCCCCTCTATATCAATACTGCAATTTTATTAGGGTTTTCTTTGTGCAATGAGAGAAATCTATACTTTTGTTAACTGGTCTTTGTTTCTTTTGATAAACGTATTTGTTCATATTATTTGTGATCTATAGAGGATTTACCCATTATTGTAATAACATATGGATATTTTTTTAAACTCTGTATTCATGCTAGGTAATTGGGCTTCTTGCCCGTGATAAAATTATTAATATTTCGAGTTATATAAAATTAGTAAATCTGTATCTTGACCATATGGTCATGAGTGACTGCAGCTGATTCTTTGGTGATTTGACTGAGTTCGGGGTCGAAGAGTTATACCATCCTAAAGATTTTGTTTTCTTTGGAGAGGACGGAATACACTGTGAGGTCCACTTGACAAGCATGGCCTGTAAGACTACGTGTGAGCAGAGTGTTGTTGTTGAGGGGGGCACTGCTAAGTTACTCTTCAGTCCAGGATGAGAGAGAAATAGAGAATCACCCAAGATAGTACAACATCTTGCTTTTGTACAGAATTGAAAAAAATTGGGATCATAGCTTAGTGATATACATATTTAATGCCTGCTGACAAATTAAGCTTTGCTAAAATCCTTGTTACAGATGGAATACCCTGAGATAAATTATATATTATGAAATCAATGCCCCCTTCCTCCTTAGCAAATATGGGTTTTCAACCGGCACATGCAGATTAGTGTCTAAAGGCCACTGAACAAAGGGACTTTATTGCACAATCTGATGTATATTTGGATGTGCATAAAAAATTGCATCATGTAAAGCGGTGAATTGCTAGAATGCATACACAAATGCATAAAGAGGGCAGAGGGGAAAAGGGCCCATCATAACAAGTACTTTCAAGGATTTTCATTGAAATATATATGGTTTCTGGGAATTTAGCTACCTAAAATCTGTTGCTGGAAACTCATCCCTATCTTCCCAATGTTAAAATGGTCTCGTGTAATGAAAATTTGTTAAATGCAAAGACCCCTAGGAAATAATCCCTTGAGCTAAACGAGGCATGGATGTATTAGTGACAATGCAAGCAAATTAACCCCTTAAGTGGGTGGTAAAATTTCATTGATCTATCACCAGGTGGGGCTTTGCGAATAAGAATGATAACATTTTGAAATTTTGGTTAAATATTTATATAATAAATCAATGAGGAATTTAAAAAAGATATCCTCTCTAACTATATTTTTTTGTTATGTTTTAACAAGTTTTATATTATTATTTATAAATTTTCCAAGGAACAAAATTTATCAATTTTCACTAATTGTGCACAGCATTATTTATTTAAATGTTTATATGACTTCTCTGTCCTAAATTTATCACATCTGGAGATTAAATTTGTTAGTTCACCGGCGTAGCTTCAAGAAAACAATTACATCAAAAGTTGCTCTTTTGCACGATGTGGTTGCATTTTACCCCTGAAATAGAAATTTAATCATTAATCCCTTATTTATGTTCCTCCCATAAAACCTAAGATATATATTCAGTTTTCAAATGATCATGAGTAAAAGTAACCTTTCGGAACGTATTTTTTGCCTTACCTCTGAGCGTGATTTATGTCTTGAACTGACAATGATCAGTGGTTCTTTCTTCAATCACCTTGATGTGTCAGTGAAACTGTTACCTATCATTTTCTATGTACACTTTTTACATTGCTTTTGAAGTTCTTTAGTCAATATTGGGAACTAGTGTGATATTGGTAAAAACAGGGTTCCGCACAGAGCGGCACATGGCACTTATGACAGCACAAATATGTTTCCTTCCGCTGTTTGTGTGATAAGCATACCACACATCTTTTTCGAGGACGTGCTGTTGAATCTGTGGGGGGAATAGCTATGGGTAAGTGGGTACCGGTCAGCCTTCCTGGGGTCTCGATGTGCGAACCTCGTACTCGTCCAGATTTCTGGCTTGCAGGAGTTGACCCAGCGTATTTATTGAACAGCCGGTGTATCAGGTCTAATCGAAATTCAAGGTGTGTACCTTGACCACCATGCCTTTTATAAATCACAAAGGAATTGAAGGTGCACAAATCAAGTAGATGGCGAAAGATTTTCATATAGTATTTCTTCATCCTCTTCCTCGACGTGCTATATGTAACCATGTACTGATCAGAGAGATCCACACCTCCCATTGCATCGTTGTAGTCTATGCACAGTTGAGGCTTTTGCTTCGTACCGCCTCTTCTGTCTCGTACACTTTTTGTTCCCACATCGTGAATGCTGCTCAACATGCAGACTTCTCTCTTGTCCTTCCACTTTAGCACCATCAACTTTTTTCTATAGGCTGCAGTAACTTCCCCAGAATTTAGCACTTTGTTCATCACACTTTTTGGAAGTTCTTTTCGATTTCGTCTTACTGTACCCACTGCATCAGTTGCAAATTTATTAAGGAAGTCGAAAAGTTCAGGACTACTGTAATAATTGTCTAGCCCTATCAAATAACCTTGATTCAAAAGTTTTTGAGCCAATGAAAGCACAATTCGAGTGGGTTTGGTCATGTTTTTCACCGATATTCCTTCGACATCTTCGACAAGCTGTGTATCTTTCCCAGTATAAATTATCATATTCCACACGTAACCCGACTCAGCCTCACAGAGCTTGAATGATTCCATTCCAAACCGGGATCTCTTCTTTGGTATGAAAACCTTCCACCCTAAATGGCCTTTCCACAGCAAAAGGCTTTCATCAATTGAAATTTCACCTTGAGGGGTGTAGCTTTCTGAAAATTTTTTGACCAAGTGATCTAATAGGGGTTTTATTTTATAAATCTTGGGTGAAACTGTCCCTTCATCATGGAATGCCTCATTATCAGCGAAGTGCAAAAATCTTAGCAGAAGATAAAATCTTTTTTCATTCATCAGCTCATAAAAAATTGGAGTTTCCAACAACTTATTGCGGGAGAAATAATGGCTGATTTTCGGTTTCTGAATAATTCCCTGAAGAAGCAGCATACCGAAAAATAATTTTATCTCCTCCTTATTTGTCTCACACCAATCTTTGTCTCGACTTCTCCTTTTCATTTTACCCTGAAGATTTTTCCTGCCTATGGTTTGTTGGGCGTACAAGTTTGTTTGCTGTGCAATAAGGTCAGAGATGTCAGCGTCCATGAAGTGCTCAAAAATTTCATCCGACTGCTCTTTATCTTGCAATTCACCCTTTGCGCCAGCAACAAATATTTGGGGGAATCTGGGCCTCACACGACCATTTTCGGCCCACTTACCGTCATCAGCTTCCAGGGGTGGATTTGTATCACTATCATTGCTGTCACTCTCACTTTGTGAAGATGATGATACGTGCAACTCCTGAACTCTTGACATTCTTGTGCCAGCTCGAGTTGAAGTCCCACTGGTGCCAGCTCTAACACCGACGGATACACGGGATTCTTCTTCTTCAGAGGAATTGTAACTCTCGTCACTTGAAGAAACTTCATCCTCACTTAGTGCGATCATTATAGTCTCTTCAGATAGCAACGATCGCTTCTTAGCCATAGTGGTGTGTGAAATAAAAAAAAAACTTCACTAATTATTCCAAGAAGTTGAGGAGTAATGAGGAGGATATAACGCAGCACACATATAAGCTACTATTTTTAGGCAGTAGGCACTTTCAGTAAACGTAAATACTCGCAAAAAATACTGTATATATAACAAGTATTAAAGACCGCAAAATTTCTAGACAGCACGATGCACTGCTTTCAACGACAGAAGCCGAAAAAAATCCCGGAATGGGAATAACGGGACTTTTTTCACGCCTAGACCGCCAAAACTTTCTCTTTTTGGGAGTCATGTACAGCAAATATGACCGGGACTACGGAGTGTAAAAAAGGCCAAATGATGGCAGCACACTGCAGTAAGGCGATAGAGAAGAGAGCGCGCATCTATAAGCTTAGCCCACTGAGAAATAGTATTTGATGTGAAGCGCGCATATATGCGCGCTACCCACCGGATGGTCGTTTAAAATCCGCGCATATATGCGCTTAGCCCACTTAAGGGGTTAAGGTCAAGAAATACAGTAGACATAACCAACCGGCCCCTGCCTGTTGCGAATCTGTTCACTGTTGTCTGTTAATTCCCTGTTGTGTGAAACAGACAACAACCAGCTCCTGTCTGTTGAGTGTCTGTTCACTGTTGTCTGTTTGTTCCCTGTCCGGTGAAACAAACAATCGACCCCTGCCTGTTAAGAGTCTATACACTATCGTCTCTGAAATGCTTGTTGTCTGCCGGTTAAGGGACAAGCTGCAAACAGAGTGCAAACTGTTGAAAGGCTGTTTTAAAGTTGTTTCCATTTGTGTGTGGTGCGAGATTGTTCATAGGCTGTTCATATTCTAAAACTGATGATCTCAGGCCTGACCTCTTGGAAATTATGGATATCCATGATGAGAAAACCACCTTTGTTAATTCCACAACTCCTGTCCTCAACACAAGCCCAGGCTATATATTCCCACGCAACCTTCCGCTAAATGCACATGAGTATACCACAGTGTGGTGAAACGCGCGTCGTGCCAGCGTAAGAAAGTTTGTGGAATTAACAAAGGTGGTTTTTGTTAGAAAACTTATTCTTAAGACTGGCCAGTGACTATCTAACTTTCTATCTTTATATAATAAAGATAAGCACAGGCATACTTTCTAATGGCAGTTTATTATAGACTCAAGACAACAATTAAAAATACCGTAACCAAAACAAAATAAAAACAAAATATGCATCACAACTGCTATTTGTGACCAACATAAACCAAACATATTTTAACACCTCCCCTTGTTGGGCACAAACAAAAAAAAATGAATACATGCTGGTTTAATAAAGTAAAAACAACTATAAATTGAATTTAACAATACTCTGAAGAGAATAAAAAAAAATATGTTAACAACATAAAGAAATAACCTCCCCTGCAATGGAGCAAAATCAAAATAAAACATGAACAAGAAATATATGCATAAAGCAATTAAATAAATAATATGGCAAGTATTTAAATCACTCACCTCAGTCTAAATAAGGAATGTATCAACATTATAATTAATGAATAAAAAACATAAGTGAGATTAAGGTTTAGCACAATATGGAAATAAGCAAATCCACAAATAATATTAATCTTATAACATTTCAAGGTGATAAAATAAACCCTAAACTTTGGCAGTACATTTGGTTATTTTTAGCATTCAATACTTTAGTAAAAATGTCAGCAAGATTTTTCTTTGTATTAATATACTTGAGCTGGATGTCTCCATTCTTAATCATCTCTCTGATGTGATGGTACTTGACATCAATGTGTTTTGAGCGTTCAGACACAGAACAGTTTTCAGCTATGTTGATCGCACCTTGGTTGTCAGCATGTATGGTGATTGGTTTAACAGCTAGGTCTGCAAAACCAAGATCTCGAAGCAGTCCACAAATCCAAGTGACTTCTCTGCACGTGTCACTCAAGGCTATATACTCAGCCTGAACTGTGGATAAGCTGATTGACGACTGCTTCTTGCTGCGCCAACTGACAGCTCCTCCTGCCAAGATCAAGCAGAAACCTGAGATGGATTTTCTGTCAATCCGGTCATTCGCCCAGTCAGCATCCACGTACCCCTCCAGTTGGTTTCCTCCCCTCTGGTAGACTAGTTTTAGATGTTTGGTACCCTTCAAATATCTCAACAGATATTTTATCTCATTCCAGTCTCTTCTCGAGGGATTCTTGTTCTTTTGACACAATCGGTTCACTGCATATGCAATATCAGGTCTTGCATTATTTGACAGATGCAGCAATGACCCTGTGGCCTCTCCATACAGCACTTCATTGAATGGTTGATCTTCATCGCTGTTTTGGCCTTGAGATGATGGCAGTTGCACGGTGACTCCATCTGCCTTCTCCATCTTGAATTTATGCAGCATTTCTTCAATGTAATGGGTTTGGTCTAAGTACACTTCACCATTTTTCCCTCTCTCCAGCCTGATGGAGAGGATGTTTTTCGCTTCTCCCAGGTCTTTGATGGAAAATTTCTGGCTGAGCATTTTCTTGAATATTTTAATAACTTCATCAGTTCCAGAAATATAGAAGTCATCCACATAAACACCCACTGTTAAGTTTTTGTCCTGTGTTGTATACAAGCAGGGATCGTTGTATGACCTTTTCAATCCCATATTTTCCATGGCTTCATTTAGATCTTCGTTCCAATTTTTCCCAGATTGGTGTAATCCATATATTGACCTTTTCAGCCTGCACACAAAGCTTGAGGGGTTTCGACTCTCAAAATAACCTGGTGGCAGCTCCATATACACTTCTTCCTTGAGTTTACTGTTTAGGGAGGCAGCATCAACATCCATATGGTGTATTTCCCACTTTTTCTCTGCAGCTATGGCTAGCATACATCTGAGAGTTGTTTTCTTGATCACGGGGCTGTAGGTGTTGAAGAAGTCTTCACCTCGAATTTGTGTGAAGCCTCTGGCCACTAACCTTGCTCGATAACTTGATATGTTTCCTTCATTGTCATATTTGGTCTTGTAGATCCATTTACAGCTGATGACATTTCGATCAAATGGTCTCTCCACTATGTCCCATGCTTTAATGCTTTCTAGTTTTTGCATTTCTCGGTCCATAGCTTCTTTCCAATTTTTACTCTGAGGTCCTCTGAGTGCTTCTGCAATATTGATAGGATCCTTAACCCTTTCACTTGTTTTGATTTTGACAGAGCAGCAAGTTCCATCACATTTATGCCACTTCCTGTGCACTCTCTTGGATTTTCTGAGTGGCATGTTTTCATTTGTGTCCTGATCTGAGTGATGAGGTTCTTCTTGCTGATCGAATAATTCTGGTGTAGTTACGGGGGATACCGGTCGGGAATGATAATTGCCATCTTGGTAGTTGTTGCCATCGTTTTCTTCTTCCTCCATGTCATTTAGGTTAAATACCTCTAGAAAACTATTAAGCACGGCAAAGTCACTATTGTGGTGGTGTTGGGGTTTCGTCTGCTTGAAGGGGAAGGAGTCTTCAAAGAATCGGACATTTCTTGAAATGATCATGGTTCTCCTCTTGGGTTCATAGAGCTTGAAACCCTTTTTGCCTGACTGCAGCCCAACAAAAACGCACTTCACACCTCTTGGCCCAAGTTTGTTATTTTCATTTGTGACAGCCCAGGCTTCACAGCCAAAGACTTTGATGTCTTCTACATCCTTGGCTGTGAGCTCACATTCGTCCCACAGTTCAAGGGGGGCCCTTCCTCCTAAAACTGTGGTCTGACACCTGTTTCTCAGATGTGCAGCATAGGCGACAGCTTCACCCCAGAATGCAGGTGGTAGGCCTGATTTTATTAGCAAGCACCTGAGGGTGTCAAATAAGGTCAGATTTAACCGTTCTGCATGGCCATTTTGCTCTGGCGTTCCAGCAATAGAAAATCTGTGCTCAATTCCCTTTTCTTCTAAATATTCTTTCAAATGGCCTGCTATATATTCACCTCCGTTATCTGACATTAGTGTCTTCAGCTTCTTGTCATGGTATCTCTCACTTCTAACATGGAATTTCTGGAATTCATAGGCAGCTTCGCTCTTCCTTTTGATAGGAATCGCCTCTGCATATCTAGAGTGATCGTCAAGAAATGTAATTATGTATTTTGATCCACCAAGAGATTTCACTGGCAATGGTCCAATCAAGTCTGAATGAACCAATTCTAACACTGCTCCAGCTTGTGACTCACTTGGTTTAAATGGTTTCTTCTTTATTAGGAAAGATAAAAAATTATGCGAATTTCACAAAGTTGGTTTATTCACTCAACAACAAAAACAGACAACTTTTGAAACAGACAACTCGATAATTAGCTGCCCTTGACTTACTGCTTTTGTTGTAATCATTTTGGCCTTTCTTGTCGATGGTAGTACTTCTTTCAAAACGTGATGACAGGGCAGTGGCTTCATCTTGTTTAATTTTCTCTGGTGAATAAACCAACTTTGTGAAATTTGCATAATTTTTTATCTTTCCTAAAATGGAAAAATTTCACATAATTCTCCCTGAAACCGCAAATTTTCTTGTTTCTTCTTTAATTTGCCTTCTAAGCACACCTCACATTTGGACGGAGTTTTCTTCACTTCACATACTTTAGGCAAATTTTTCAGATGTCCAAATCTTTCATGCAACAATTCTGCAGTGACACACTTGGTGGCAGTCATCTTTTCTCTTCCATGTAGGCCCTTTTTTGATTTACCAACAAACATGATCTTTTGCCCATCAACTAAGGCATAATCACACTTCACCTCATACATTTTGGCATGTTTGTTCCAGAAGCCCCTCATAAACATTTCCTTTCCATCATAAACTTCTTTCACTCCCTTTTCAGTTACAAGCTTGAATCCCTTTTCTTCAAGTCTTCTTTCAGAGATGAGAGTACTATCTAGATCTGGGACTAGATATACTTTCTTCAGCATTATCTGGAAATCTCCTGAGTCTTTGGTTAGCTTCAGAGTCATGCTTCCTCTTCCTGTCACTTTCAATTTGGTCCCATTTGCAATTTTTACACTTCCACCATAATTTCTGTCCAGATCTTGAATTAAGTGTTCATGTGGTGTTAGATAGTCACTTGCTCCACCATCAATGTACACTAAATTTTCCTTTCCTGAAACCGACATTCCAGCAATGAGTGCCTTACTTCTGACTACTTTAGCTGAGACTTTTGCCGCACTTCCCTTCACTTTCTTTGGTCTTTCTTCATCCGAATCACTGCTGCTCTCTTTGGATGAACTAGTATCTGAATCACGCTCAGCTGCTCTTGCAGTCTTGTGACGGTTGTTGTTTTTGTAGTCTCTTCTGTTATGATGGAAATATTTCTTCTTATAATGCTCCTTATCGTCCTTATCATTGGTTTCGTAATAAGGACAGCTTCTGGCAATATGACCGGGTTCTTTGCAAGCAAAACAGACAACTCGATAATTAGCTGCCCTTGACTTACTGCTTTTGTTGTAATCATTTTGGCCTTTCTTGTCGATGGTAGTACTTCTTTCAAAACGTGATGACAGGGCAGTGGCTTCATCTTGTTTAATTTTCTCTAGATTTTCGAGAGTCCTATGTGATTCTCTTCTTGCTTCTTCAGCTAGTAGTCTGGCCATCACTTCTTCTAGGTCAATAGCCTCCCCCTGATCCATCGTGGTGATGAGCACTTCATACCTTTCCAGGGGTAGCCCTCCGATGATGAATCTTGCTATTACTTTATCACTGAACTCTGCTTCTGTAGATTTCAATCTTCTATTTACGTTAAAAAATCTTGAAAAATAGTCCTCCATGAGTTCATCTTCCCCTTTCCTGATGCTCGTTAACTCCCGGATGAGCAACGTCTGATTGATTGGGCCTGCTTTAGTGTACAATTTTTCCAACTTGACCCACACGTACTGAGCAGTGGAGCATGAGCCAATGTAGTCTATGGTCTTCTCGGTGAGAGTTAGGAGTATCAGAGATAGGGCTCGGTCGTTCTTCTTCTCTTCCTCTGGCGTCATGGATAGCGTGTCATCAGTTTCGGCATGGTCGTTGAATCCCGGTTGGACAGCATCCCAACAATTTCTTTGACGCAACACGGACCTCACTCTAAGCGACCATGAAAAATAATTTAACTTGTCTAACTTTACAAATCTCCTTACCAATTCATCTTCCGCCATCTTACTTATCTTGGTGAAAAAAAAAATAAAAATGGCTGTCTATCTTTCACTCGACTATTCTATTCTATCTATTCTTGAGTTGGTGAAAAAACAGCTTTCTTTCTTTCACACTACTTTTCTATTCTATCTATTCTTGAGTCTCAACACACATGCACCACGCCACTAAGTCTCATAATCTGTTAGAAAACTTATTCTTAAGACTGGCCAGTGACTATCTAACTTTCTATCTTTATATAATAAAGATAAGCACAGGCATACTTTCTAATGGCAGTTTATTATTGACTCAAGACAACAATTAAAAATACCGTAACCAAAACAAAATAAAAACAAAATATGCATCACAACTGCTATTTGTGACCAACATAAACCAAACATATTTTAACAGTTTTCTCATCATGGATGTTCATATTCTGTTCACTAAATCTGCAACAGGCTTCAAACTGAGTGTGAACATATGTATACAATTGTTACCAAAATTGACAGGGCATTAAAGAAATGCATTATCATGAGGAAGTTTTAGTAACAGAAGAAAGAAAGAGTAGTAATAATATTATTAGCCTAGAGATCTCATTATAAAAATAGGTTAATAAGAAGTGAGTTGACTGTAATCTGCCATGTGGAAATGTATTCCTTCCTTTAGAAACTACTGCCAACTGTATGTCTGAATACTGTCAGCGACCAATAACTGTGATCGCGCTGCAACAGAAGGAAATAGAGATTACATCAAAACTATGGAACTTGAAGCAATTTAGCTACCACCTGACTGCTTATTGGGCATTATAAGAAGTAATGATTAAACTTAAGGCAATCATGGGCACAAGTTCCTAATTTCCATAGACCAGCAAATGAATGAATACGATGAATTACCTGGGAAAAAGATTGCAAATAACTGTGCTATCCAAAAGCAGAGTGATTCCAGGAGGCATGCAATAAATATTATGCACATTACCCTCCTTTCACTGCATTAACATGTGGGTAAAGGTGAGCTTTCGTCTCGCACTTGTTTTCGCGATTTTCACCCACTTTAAACAGAGATATCAGAACCAATTTCACCTCACTTATTATGCAAGCTTTGTTTAACACTTTCAACACAACAATGCATCAACTACTTTAGAAATGAGAAACTTTCAAACCTGAGAAGTGCGTTTTTTCCTCTCCGCCATATTGTGAAAAAATGCCGTTTCCTCTTTTCCACTGTACGTAGCGCAGCGATCGAGCAGTTGGTTCTCTAGCATATAAACACCTTTTCTACACAGTTTCTTCCCTCCTTCCACTCAAACTCGCCCCGCAACAGCCATTTACTACAATCCAATTCCATTCATTCCACCGCAGTAAACATTGCACATTTCACTTCAAATGAAGGATTTACACTTCCTTTTCACTCACATTCATTCCACTGTACTAATAACATTTCACGTATCACTTTAAATGGAGGATTTACACTTCCTAATTGAGCGTACACGATTGGCAAATCATGGCGACCATACACCACACACGTAAGTCAGAAAATGATTAATGCCAACTACTCTCAACAATTAACTTCCAACTGTTGACAGTTAATTTCCCCCTTCCACACTACCCGAGAGAACTCCGTCAACAATAGTATATCATTAGCCTCTAACAAAAGCCCACTTATATTAACGTTGTGACCTGAGGGATTCTATTCTTAAAATAATACGCGAAATAGCATTTTAGCCTTCTACCAATGCTCACCAATAATCACCAATAAGCGTGAGGGATTCTATTCTTAAAATAATACGCGAAATATCATTTTAGCCTTCTACCAATTCCCACCAATAATCACCAATGAGCGTGAGGGATTCTATTCTTAAAATAATACGCGAAATAACATTTTAGCCTTCTACCAATGCTCACCAATAATCACCAATAACCGTGAGGGATTCTATTCTTAAAATAATACGCGAAATATCATTTTAGCCTTCTACCAATTCCCACCAATAATCACCAATAAGCGTGAGGGATTCTATTCTTAAAATAATACGCAGAATAACATTTTGCAACTTCAACCAATGCTCACCAATAATCACCAATAAGCGTGAGGGATTCTATTCTTAAAATAATACGCAGAATAACATTTTGCAACTTCAACCAATGCTCACCAATAATCACCAATGAGCGTGAGGGATTCTATTCTTAAAATAATACGCGAAATAACATTTTAGCCTTCCACCAATTACCACCAATAATCACTAATGAGCGTGAGGGATTCTATTCTTAAAATAATACACAGAATAACATTTTGAAACTTCAACCATTCCCAGAAATGCCCATTTCCTCGTTATCGATCGCGCTAAAAATGCGTTTTCCGCTATTCAATCTCACGAAAATGAGTTTTTCACTTTTGATTATAACCAATTCGTGTTTAACTCCATTGGCCCGCAAACCTCTTTGTGGGGTGGGTTCAGGGCAAGTTACGGAAGGGGAAATCGTTTTCCGCTTTTCCAAATCACGGGAACTCAGTGAAAATCATCATTTTGAAACGTCCTCGACTCCCAGATATGCCCATTTCCAAATCACGAAAATGCCTTGAAAATCATCATTTTGAAACGTCCTCGACTCCCAGAAATGCCCATTTCCACTTTACCATTTCCACAAGAAATGCGTTTTTCACTTTTGAAAATGGCCAAATCGGGCCCGCGTACCGTCCCACCCTAGCACCCCTGTTTCACTCCATAGGCCCGTAAGCTTGTTGGGGGGGTGGGCTAAAGGCATATTGTAGAAGTGAAATTAGTGTTATCCCTCTAACGGTTGTTCGTGAAAACCTCCAAATATGGCGTCGAAAACGGACGAAAAAACCGAAAAATTGGTCATTTTCAAACGTCTATATCTCAAAAACTAATAGTCACACCGGTATGATTATTACATTTTTACAAATCTGCATTCTTCCTCTACTCCCAGGTATCACATTCAATTTCGTCAGTTTCCTACGTTTTTCAAAAAAAAAATTTGAAAGTGCGAGACGAAAGCTCACCTTTACCAACATGTGGTTATCAGTGTTACAATATGCACCCAGCCTTACACTCCCAGAACTGGAGTTAATAAGCCCATTAATGGACGGACGAATGGATGACGATGAAAAATAATGGATGAATTTAAAATTTAGTTACCTTAATGTGCACATTTTACATGAAAAGCCATGTTGCATCCATGCAAAAAAGCAATATAAGGCTCAGACCAAAGCTGTTAGTAATTTGACTTACAACGCTAATGTTATCCCGTAGCATCTGAAGATATGTGGCACCTGGGAAGATGGCACTTTCACAATAGCTGATGATACCTTTTGAAATCAAAAGTAACTAGTCCAGTCAATGAAAGGTTTGTAGAGGACAGAGACAAAACTTCAGGGATGTGTTTGGGGTTGATATGAAGAAAGAAATATTAGAGGTAGATAAGGCACGGCACGTGTAAGAGTCCGTTGGATATTCTCTGACTGTCATCATAAACTTCCTTAAACCGGTAGATTACTCTAATGAATGAATGAGGAGGTAAACATACTTAAAGTCCCTGGACCTGCAGGGGGGAGGGGGGGACGCAGAAGGTCCCTATTTTTGGTTTTTCGCTTATATCATGAAAACAGTGTGTCGCACCGAAAATATTACTGATTTTAAAATTGAAGCTGATAAAATTTACTACAAAATGTTTCCTTTCACATTTATTTCTATTCCTCATAGTTATCGAGATATTTGCTAGTGAAAATTGTAAACTTTTGAAAAAGGCTTAATTTCCTCACGTTTTTTGACCAACCTTTCCTTCTAGCGGCTCAGCCTTTAGCTTTGCAGCAAAGTCCTCAGGAGCAAAGTTGTAGATAATTACTTATCCCTTAAAATGAGATATGATTTGATATTTTATCATTAATTGGTCAATAGTTACAGCATTTTGAAATTTCTTGGTAAATTCCGGAATTTCGTTAGAAAACCGCACATCGCTCTTTCCTATTTTTCTAGGGTTGTATACCATTAATATAGCTGTATGTTGTGTTAATATACATAAATGATAAGAAAATGTGAGTAATGAACTATGCATACAGTAGGATTATGTACACTCACTTTTTTCACACTATGTTCATGCATGTTCAAGTACATGCTGCTGTACCGAATCGAAAAAAGTTGGCAACGTCATTTTTCCAAGTTTTTACGAGGAAGTTTGGTAATCTGTTTTCGTATCATACAGTATATGGCCCATAATATAGGATTGTACAATGGTCATTGTACTGCTCATTGTAATTCGTGGAACGTGTCAAACATGGGCAATTCGGGGTAAATACGTCTCTCCCGTGAACTGTCGATTTTTGAAAAATTTACTTTCACGGAAGAAACCTTTCGGACAACTTATGTAGTTTCAAAAATTACTTCACGTGAATTGGTGCAATACACTTTAAGTATTATAACCCAATGATTTGGTTTCCTCAGTTTTTTTTAACATTAATATAAACGCCTTTTATGCTTTTTTTAAATTTTAAGCTTAATTGTGCTTTCATTTTGAACTAAAAATAGCAATATAGTTTTTAGCACCGCTTTACACCCTGGATGTTTCGACATGGACTGAATGAGTATGATATACCAAAAATCTTGCTTTGATTTGCATATGTGACCTCAAGATCCTTTTAAGTCGAGAGGTCCAGTACGCTGCCGCGGGTACTGCCGGTCCGGTGCGTGGTGTAACCCAAGGAAATCCCATTTTTGTGGCTTAGTTCTCGTTATGTTGTAGCCGTTGTTTCGTTTTCCATATCGGACACTTAAAAATAATAAATTAATCTCTCGTATTGTGCACTAGATAATCTCCAGTTAGTCCAGCAAATACAAATCTGCCTTGACTAAAATACTTTCAGTGAATCTATGTTCATCAGTAACATTCTGAGAGCTGCAAATGGTATTGAATGGACGTGATAGTGGAACATGTATGATGTGCAAATAGTTTTAATTATTCTTGAATTGTACATTTCCTTAAACAGGCAGGACAACCTTTCGATCGCAAAGCGACCAGCTTACAGGCCTTTCATAGCACAAATATTCACAAATACCCTTGCTGCTGCCGCGCGGCTCGCAATGAGATTGCTACTGATAAGGACTGTGCCGTGCCACAGTTTTATTGCCATCCAACAAGAAAAACCCAACTGTCTCTCAATTATGAGGAATGAATTGCACTATGGCCACCGGGAGCGTATCTTGTCACTTAACGCATACAACATTCTTTGAAAAATACGAAGGGAGGATTAGGACCTCCTCAGCACAAACTATATTGCAGTTACTTTTAAGCATCACTAGTTCGAACTTTCATTGTCATTTGACAGAAGAGGCTGGCGGGGAGGGGTCCCTTTTGAGGGAACTCCCTTCAATTCAATCCATTCCAACATGAGTGGAGTGGTGTTGAGTTGTAAATCTGTTTGAACGATTGAGTTGTTTTTATATATTGTGAGTATGATTATCTTTCGCAATGTCTAACAAGTGTTTTTTGTGGGATGGCGACATTGACGAATCCAGTGATGATGTTTCAAGAATTACAGAAAATAAATATTGTCGCTTATAGCTGCAAGTAAGGAAAGGAGGGACAGCAAGTGCTCCCAGCTAGGTACCTTGAAATCCCTCCTAGTTCACAAATCATACCGTAAAAAACTGCACCAGAGCACAAAGCATTAAGGCGAAGTTGCAGAGGTAGGCTGCATCAACATCATATAAACCAACGGAAATGGTGAGCTCAAGGTCTTCACTAATAAATTTTCAATTTAAAGAATCACTGCTTTCTCTGAGCCGACTCTGTAGAGAATGAGAAAAAGATGGCTGTTGAAAGGCAGAGAGTGATGCTTAATGCTCGAAAATTAGCTGCTATACAACAAATGTGCATGAAGGCTTGTCTTACGTGGAATGACAAGTGGAGTGAAGAAGTTGTTGTTCGTCAGTCCTCCACAAATGATTTAGTCACCGAGGAAGCTGTTTACGATGATGAATGCCGTGTGGATTTCATTAGATCTCTATATCTGAGTAAAGAAACCATATCTGATTACTACATTTCCAGAGGAATGGAAGAAATTTATTTGTACATGGAAGAGAACTGTAACTGCCAGTTTTCCATGGATGAATTAATGGCTCCAGTGGCAGGGAAGAAAAATAGATGAGAGAACTGTTAAATCAGAACTGGGTAAATAATATTGAGGTTGTGTTACAGTGAGACCAGGATGTAACCGATTCATCATTCCAATCATATGTATCAGAGATGCAAGGTACAAACCTTGGAATGAAATTTGCAATGAAAATAAGGAAACAATATGACTGACGAGCGGCTCAGGATTGTGAGAAAAGCTGCAGCTGTCATTAGGCAGGACATCCAGAGTCAATGTGTTCGATACTAACACACACCTACATGGTGATAACTTCCTTGAGGATGCAAAAAGTGTTTCTCCATCCCTTATACAGTTCCTATAGGAGGTGTTCTTGTAAAACACAACGAATCAAGGAAACGCGAAGGAAATGAGTCGCTATTGCAACCGCCATAACCTCTGTAGTTCGACTGCGGACGTTTCTGTACTCAGTATTGACTAGCCTCTCCCTCCTACTTCACAGAAGATTTGCATCTAAAAACTTGGTTAATCTTCTCACAAGTTAGGGATTTTGTTCATCTCACTTAGAAGTCCAAGATTACGAAATGTCCTTTATGGCCCATGCTCAACAAGTCTTCAAAACAGGATCATTCAATCAATTTGTTTTTGACAATACTGATTTCAATGCATTTACCCTTGATGGTCTGAATACTTTCCTCTCCATTGTAGGTGGTATTGCAGGTAGCGAACTAGTTTTTGAAATCCCTTTCTTTTGGCCACGAGCTGCTACTGAATGCTACTCTTCCGGAAATCATGAGAGATTTATAAATCAGATGTTTCCCCAGAAAAATGGTAAATAGGGTGAAGAGCGATGTGCAGTTTTCTTACGAAATTCCGGAATTTCTCCAGAAATTTCAAATTGCTGTAACTTTTGTCAAGTTAAAGATAAAATATTAAATGATATTCCAGAGATTACTAAGAGCAGTACAATGACCATTGTACTATCCTATATTGTGGGCCATATACTTTATGATACGAAAACAGATTACCAAACTTTCTCGTAAAAACTTGGAAAAATGACGTGGCCAACTTTTTTCGATTCGGTGCGGCAACATGAACTTGAACATGCATGCACATAGTGTGAAAAAAGTGAGTGTACATAATCCTACTGTATGCATAGTTCATTACTCACATTTTCTTATCATTTATGTATATTAACACAGCATACAGCTATATTAATGATATATAAGTGTTTGCTAAGCTGCCTGTTAAAATTAAAACCATATCTTTTATTAATATATGTATTTAAAAGAGACCTAAAAAATTACCTACTTCTAAATTTTTTTTTATTCTGTGAATGACGTTCTAAATGAGAGGAATGCCTAAGTTTATTTTGTAACTTTAAATCTATTTTTTAAACCTTCATATGTCATGTTATGTGTATGTTTATGTATTTCCTATTTAAATGACAATTTATATGATACTTTTGTAACCTACAGAAATAAATTATTATTTATTTATAATGTATTCATTTATTGTAAAAGTTTATTCTGCTACAAGGGACAGATCAGTCCCCGAGCAAATAAAGTTATTATTATTACATACCTAGTATAAGGCATGTCAGTTTAAATGAGCAATACAGATTGTACACAATAGGTAGGGACCCTGAAATTTCGCGAATGGGTTTTTTCGCGAATTTTGTTTAAAGAGCATAAAAGTTGTTATTTTGATGTTTAAAGCCCAAAGGAGTTAAAATTTGCCATTTTAACGTTAACGAAATTCACCGAAATTTCGCGAATAACTTTTTATTCGCGAAATTTAACGGTATTTGGCTGTTAGTGCGATATTTTGCGCGAAATTTCACTTTTTTTAGACCTATCGTACAATATTTTGCGAAAATAAAACATGTAATTCTTTAGGTTTTTGTTTTGATATGTATGTAAAACGCGTAATGAAAGTCGCCGTCCCATTTGGTGAAAAAATGTTTGTAAACTCATGGTGTGAAATAAATAAATAATTACTATTCTCGTGACCACGCCGTTATCATCAGTCTGATGATGCACGTGACCATGATATCTGCGTATGTCTTCCTAGATCGCATTCATGGTGGCGGGGTCGGGCGCATCGTTTTCGTCGCGCCGCCGAAATATGACCTGCGTAATATTTATCCCGATAGATTCTTCAGAAAAGTTGCCATTCAAGCAATTGCGCTTATAAAAGATGATTTCAGAAAGTCTGCGCATAGCATTAATTGCACCAATAACTACGGTAGACAAGAGTATCATAAATGTGTTAGCGGTTGGGCGAAGAGACAAATAAAGTTGTCAATCGGACGTAATAATCTTATTCAAAGAGCGCTCTACCTAAGCTGTGACTGACCGGTCGTAATTACTCCTCGGGTAGACAAAATGAGTTATTTCAGGATAAAATATCGAATTCACTGACTGATGTTGAGTATATTATGTTGCCGACTTTATGAAATGACTCCGGCGCGACGGCATCCACGCCGCAGCGAACTGATTCGGCGCCCGTGGAGGAGGGTCGGCGACATGGAGGGGCGGTAAAAAGTACGAGATAGGGACACTAATATTTCCGTATGATGCGGCTCATTATTTGTCCCAAAAGAAATTTAAAAAAATTAAGTCAGGCAAGCCGGCATTAATTGTCATTTCGAATAAGTTGCGGCGTCGCCGGCGCGGCGGGGAGGTACCTACAAAAGACAAGTCTTCTCAGGCAGATATTTCCGTTTCTCAATATCTCTGGATGAACTAGTGTCACCACACGTTTATACATAGTTCGATCGGAGCTACTGTTGATCAGAAAAAGTATCTCTGTAGACCATAATGCCGAAAACTGTCAGCATATTTGATCGTCAAAAGGAGTTT
This sequence comes from Pyrrhosoma nymphula, assembly GCA_963573305.1. Taxonomy (NCBI): domain Eukaryota; kingdom Metazoa; phylum Arthropoda; class Insecta; order Odonata; family Coenagrionidae; genus Pyrrhosoma; species Pyrrhosoma nymphula. The sequence goes on along the minus strand of OY754335.1, from coordinate 67,638,413 downwards.
GAAAGCGATCATTTATATATATTTGACGCAAGAAGCAAAATCATGATATGCGAATTTTGTAACATCCGAATCGACTGGAGGAGAAAAGATTCCATCGTAAAGCTAATAAGGGGCAGCAGCAAGCACATCAATTATGTCCAAAGATCGAAAAATGTTGAAGGACGACGACGGATGTTGAATAAGCGACAATTGTCCATATCAGACACAATCAGCAATGCAAAACGTTAAGCAAGAAAAAGAGGAATTGGTTTGTGACCCAGTTAGTACTCTGACTTTTATGTTTATGCGTTTTATGTCTATTAATTTTCCGAGGGATATCCTCCAGCACCCCTGATTCGTTTAGAGGCATTGCATATTGCATACTTTAGCAATTGAACTTTGCAAGCAGCAAGACTTTATTGTGTTGAAAATTTCAGAATAACTGCAGGAGCAGGAGACATTCCAGGTGCTGATACCTGCAGCATGAAATATGCTCCACAAGTTGCCAAGAAAAGAAAGGAGCAGATAAAGGCATCAGAGTGAAGGCCAACAAGTTGCAATTATGTGTGATAAGACCACTGACAGGAAGGATCTGTGTGTATTCATTGTCTTGCTAAGGATACGGTCCTGCACCATGGAGCAGAAGTTCTTTGTAGGGTCAGTTAAAATGCTACAACAGGCAAATGCAACTGAATGCTCCATAGCTGTAATACAAGAATTTGAAATTTCTTACGACAATTCCATAGCTTTGGTAACAGATTCAGTTAGATACATGACTTTGTGTGCCCAAATGTGTAATGTTCTCTACCCTGCAATGACACACGTTTAGTGTTGGGCCCATTAGCTGAATCTTGTAGCCAATTTGTTTTCTACAGAGCTTCATGACTTGAATTTATGAGTGTCCAATGGAAAAATGCTCTTTCTCAACACTAGAAAGAGGAAACCTAGATATATTTCTTTCGTAAAAGAGCACTATCCAGAAGATGAATCAAAGACAACTGCTTTTCCATCACCAGTCATGACAAGATGAAATTCTTGGTTCAAGTCAGCAATTTATTTGGGAACATATTCAGGATATGGCAGACTTTAGCAAGACTGTGGATGAGGGAGGTGTTGCAGTGAAATACTTAGCTAAATTAGAAGAGCAAAACATTCAAATAATCAAAGCCAGTGGAACATTTTCTCAAAGAACATGGGCAACAGATAATTGACTCTATCGTCACCTTAGAGGGATCATCATTTTCTTTCATGCATAAGTTGCAAAGAAGAATTGATGGCCTACTTTACAATTTTATGATAGTTAGTAAAGGTTTATTAGGCAGTCAGACAACTTATGCCATTAATAACCTTAAGTCAGTGGTAAGGAGGGTAGAGTTAATACAACTGTTCACAAATCTAGGGAGTTTGTGTGAGGTTAAGTTAACTATGCTTTTAACTCCGGATACTGCCCAGAACTTGACTTAAAGTGTGGGAAAATTATTTGATGTGAAGAACATTATCCAAAACACTGAAGCATCCCTTGTGCAGACAGCAGCATCCATTAATCTTATGAATAAACTTGACAGCACAGTGCTACTTACTTGCTATTTGTGCATGCAATCTACTGTAAAAGAAAAATTGCAAAAAGGTGAGAAAGTTGTTGTGCTCCATATATTTCTGAGCATCAAGGGAGACAACAGTGAGTTTGTGGAACCTTGTGTAAGGGTGTTGTAGGTTCCATGTTCAAATGTGGACTGTGAGCGGCCTATTTCTTCATATGGAAATATACTAAGTGATTTGAGAACCAATGCTTCCCCAGAAACTTTGGAAATTCAACTTAACATAATCTTTGGCTCTTCATGTGACTGAGTTATGCCTTGATATGTGATTCCTGTATATGTTTATTTCTTATGTAATTTATTTGTATATTTATTTCTTATTTTATGTATTTATAAATGGTTATATCTTTCAACATGAGTCAACAATGAAGTCCATTGTATGTTTCAGTTGTAAAATAACTTTTTCTTTTTACCCGTTTCATGAAATTCAAGATTTTTAACCTGCTGTCGATAATCGATTTTTTACAGCTTTCCCTTGACCTTTTTTACCGCTTTTCAGGGTCCCTACACATCATGCTTGAATACGCAAATAAACAATATCAAGGAAATTGGTGATAGGCAACCCACACAACACAGTCCTCACAGGCTGGGTGGCCATTGAATCACCTTTGTAATGGCGTGTATTTTGCGTGTATCTGTGTATTTTGTTAACTATCAATGAATATTTGATAGAATAAGTTAGATACATCAATTTATGTCTCTAATACAATTCTTTGTTTGTTTAAATTGAGAAATGTAAATATTTTTTTCACCGCCGGAGCATGAAATTTGCGATTTTTGCACCGCTGGGGCTGATTTTTACACCACTTTCCCTCGAGTTAACAATAGGACATGTGAAAGGACAACATACATATGGGATAGATAATTGCGTATAATAAACATGAGCTTGTATGGTATTAATGGTGGTTTCAGGCATAACTTTGTGGAATCGATTCATGTTAGAATAAAAAATTGTAACTTTTTCATGATTCCACATTATTTTATTTAGATATGATGCTCAACATTAAGTTACCTTGTCACTATTAATATACCTGATGATGAAGTTCAACATCGAAATCCAGGTCCCATCTAATAAAAATTATTAGCAATCAGAAAGTTACAGCTTTTCATTCTAAATTTAGCTATTTTTTTCTCCGCTATTGCATGAAAATATTTTGATTTCCGGACCCTGAAAAAGTAGACAAAAGAATTATAACCATAGTGTTAAAATTGGAATTGGCTTTTATTCATAGTTTTGAACTCGACTCTCCTCAAATGGGCTCATACTACCTTAAGTACATGTAATTGTAATTACTCATGTATATAAAGAATACCAATCGCATCTTTTATTAAAATATGTTATGTATATCTTATGAATATCCAATAGGTCAGCCGGGGGGCTATCCTCCACCAGATGCTGCAGGGTATCCCCCTCCAGGGTATCCTCCCCAGCCAGGAGTCAATCCTTCCATGCCTTATCCGGGAGGTGTGCCTGTCGGAATGATGGGTGGAACAGCACCATATGCCGCTCCACCTCCTGCATACTCAAACACTGATTATGAAGATCCGTACAAAAATGACTCAACAATTGGAGACAGCTTCCAGTTCAGTTCAAAAAGTATTCGACATGCATTTGTCAGGTTGGTTTTGAAACTTTTGCCATAGCCATATCATTTCTGAACAAAATTGGTTATTTTATGCATTTTTTGGAGCATTGAAGGAAGTTTCTGCTTATTTTTTCCAATTAATATGTACATTTTTCCCATTTTTACTGTCAAAATTGTAGAAAATTTAATCAAATGTTTATTTCATATCCACATTTAATGAGTAGTATTTAGCCTATTTTACTCTGATATACCGTATTTCTCCGAATATAAGACACATCCCGTTTTTGGGGTCTCAAACAGGGAAAAAAGTTAATACGCGAATTTAATCCGCACCCTTTTTAGTGCATCCTGTACTACTGTATTAGTAGATATAGGAATTTTTCGGTGGTTTGAGAGGGAGAAAAGCAGTACTTTGAAATTAGGAATTCGGTACTTTCAACAAGATATTTCGGTGTTTTCACAGTGAACACATTTTATATATATGCACACACACATAAAATACAGATTATTTCAAAGCCTAGAAAAGGGTCACTTATACTATAGTTTAACCCAATATGATCTGGGTTATTATGAGACACTTCCCCTTCTAGCCGTGTTATGACTGAAGACAATCACCTCGGTGGCGGAATCTGGAAAAGTGGCACTAAATTTAAAAATAAAATTAAATAAATTTCATGCATTGATATGTAACTTTAGAGAATTTCCATCCTAGTGAAAGTTTGCTGCAGTTACGTGCTTTGAAGATTTTATGTGTTTTACAATTTAGTCTTTCCCAAGCAACCTGACATTAGTAGAATTTGTACATGACCATACTTTTAACGATACAATAAAATCCATCTTTTTAATACTGGAAAGCCCGGTCTCTTGCGCTTAATTTTGCGTTCGGCATCTCAATAACTCGTCAAAATCACTTGAAAGCACAGAAACCAGGAATAAAATTAGGATACTTAACAATTGTCACTGGAAAAAAATAGTCATTTGACGGAAATGGCCAAAAACTAGAGAATCAAACAATAAAATCAATCTTAGTGCCACGCAATAAATAAATATATCAACAATTATATTGATGTCGTAGTTGGTATTGATTGGTACTTTCAAGTCAGCTACGCAACCATTGCAATGGAATGACCCAATTGCAATAAGGTCGTTCACTATGATGTGAAATTGCAATTTAATTCACGAATTTGGTAGATGGATTGGAAAATAGATTTTCAGTGGAGACAAAATTCTTCTATATTCAGCCACTCACTTTTAAATCAAAAACAAAAATTCGCGAAACTTTCCGCCCACTCAAAAAGTTTGTGACGTCATCAGGGTTCCGGTTCAGTTACTAATTCACTCGCTGGAAAGCGAGGGAAGGGGAATGCTGCAAAGCGCCCAGCGTGATTGAACGGAGCAGCGAGTGACTTCTAAACTTTTCATGTTGGTTCTTTTACGTGAAAGGGTTAAGAACCCCGATTTTTCGCCGCCGATAATTAGAAAAGCAGGCGACGGAACAAAAAACGGAAAAATACGTCTCTCTTTATTTTTCAAACTCTATCAGAATTTGCATTAAAAAATCTCTTGGTGAACAATCCCATTGAAATAAAACAACTCAAAGCGGCTATTCACCCATGCGCTGTCCGTCTCATATTCAAATCCATAGCAGTATTATGAACAAATCAGACCAAAATAAAAAATCGGAAAAATAACAGTCTCTTTAGTTTTCAAACTATAATTGGGATTAAAAATCTCTTTGTGAACGATCCCATTGAAATGAAACAACTCAAAGCTGCTATTCACGCATGCGCAGTCCGTCTCATCTTCAAATCTGTAGCACAGGGATTCCCAAACTATTTTCTGCGGAAGGCTAATGGGTGTTCCGAGTAACCGATAATGGATTTATATGCTGCTACCTAAGCGCAATGGTTTAATATATGCATTAATATATAATGGTTTAAGTCCACAAGGTGTTCCATTAAAATTTCAGGGTTTACGAAGTGTTCCATCGCAGGAAAAGTTTGGGAAACCCTGCTGTAGCAGATTACTTTGAATAAATGCACATATTGCTTTTCCTTTGTTCGAATCACCTTGGAGCAGAGAGCCACCGATCATAGATGCTTATTCCACTAATTGTAAATAGAAAGCACCGTGGCGTGACGAGCTGTATATCGCCGTAAATCGAGTTCCCCAGTCAGTAATAATAATAATTCTTTATTTATTCCAGGACATGTGGTCAACATGTATAGAACAAGTCAAGTAGGTACACAAAACAAACATAGACAATAAAAGTAAAATTAGATATTCAGATGTAATGACATAAATTCATCAATAGAATAGAAAGAACTGCTCACCAGTTACTGGTAGAGTTGATTCTTAAAGTTACATATAGAACATATTTCCCTTAATTCTTTAGGTAATGCATTGAAGAATCTCACACCAGCATAAACAGGGTTTTTACTATATATGGTGAGATTATGGGAGACAATCCTGAAGTCTTTAGAAGCTCTAGTATTGTAATCATGTACATCACCATTAATTCCAATATCAAACATGCTTCTGTATTGAAGGATAAAAACAATAGATGAAAATATATATAGACAAGGTAATGTAAGAATACCCAGAGATTTAAAATGCTCCCGGCAGCTACTTCTGCCAGAAATACCTTGAATAATCCTAATGGCCCATTTCTGGAGTCTAAAAAGCCTAATACTGTGTTGAAAGTGGCCCCAAACCACAATTCAGCCTACTATGAATATAAGCATGGTAGACAGAAAGGGCCGTGTTGGTGTCAGTGAGCGCTTTGATCCTTCTAAGGAGATAACATCCAGATGACACTTTGGCACAAAGGATATCAATATGCATTTCCCAGGATAATGATTCATGCACATATAGTCCCAGGAATTTAGTTTCAGTGGAAGAACTTAAAATTTTACCATTTACTCTCAGAAGTGGAGTAGAAGTTATTTTCCTTTGATGGGTATGAAACTGTATAAATGTAGATTTTTTATCATTGATGAGTACATTGTTATCATCACACCATTTATTCATTGCATTAATATTTCCTTGTACTTCATCATACTTAAAATGCTTTGAGGAAAATAAATAAGTTGTGTCATCAGCATACATGAAAACAGTGCCACCGTTAAAATAGGAGGGAAGATTGTTAATATAGATAAGGAAAAGAGGACCCAAAATAGACCCTTGGGGAACACCTTTAGTGACTGTTAAAGGGATAGATGTTGCATAAGTACTTATAGTCGAGGAGAAGATACTCACTGATTGAGATCTACCTGTTAGGAAGGATTTTATCCACTGATTTGCTATGCCTGAGATGCCATAGCTTTCAAGTTTAGAAAGTAAGATCTCATGATCCACAGAATCAAATGATTTTTAAGGTCATAGAAGATTCCTGTAACAGAATTGTGTTTGTCAAGTTCACTAATAACATTATGAATGAACTTAGCTATGGCAATTTCAGTTAACCTATTTTTCATGAAACCAAATTGTTTTTTAGAGAGAATATCAAATTTAGTTAAAAACGATAAGATTCTGTTTTAGATGACTTGTTCAAAAACCTTTGAAAATACAGATAGAACAGAAATTGGTCTATAGTTATTCATGTCCAGGTGGTCACCATTCTTGAAAATCGGGACAACCCTGGCTACCTTTAATTTTTTCAGGAAAAATACCCAGTGACAGTGACTCATTAACTAAATACCTATATAAGTGGAGTCATAATAGCCATTTTTACATTTCCTTTCAATATGGAGCCGGGAATGTTATCATAGCCAGCAGAGTGTTTCCTACTAATCTTAGTCAGTATGCTATTGATTTCTTTCTCTTCAGTATGGAGTATGTTGTAACTAATTACCACTCCTAGGACATTTTTTGTCTAAATTCGCAATCGTGAAATTTTCCTATCCCTAAGTATTAGGCATTAGCATTTTATATCTGTTTTTACATTACCTATGTAACTGTGACACAATGTTACCTATATTATCCTTTAATATATGAATAAATTGTGCACCAATTTGACCTTTTTCAGCATTATTTCTTACTTTCCCCGTGGCTTATGCGAGTTTAGCTGGCGTCCGGGCGAATCCGAATGGCTGGCATGCTCAAATCGGTCATTTTTCACAATTTTTTTAAAGAAAATTCTCGAATTTAAGCCGCACCTCGAATATAAGCCACACCCCGATTCTGAGGCTCCAAAACTGGGAAAAAAGTGTGGCTTATATTCGGAGAAATACGGTATAATCTACTCCATTCATGAAAATAGTTTTGAATATTTATTGACTTGTGATTATTGGCTTATCTATTCTTGTAAGTAACTATTGATTGGCACTCTCTTGCTCCTTCCACCCACTGTTGGTGTGAAGAGAAACTCCTTAAAGAAAGAAGGTGACCTGGGAAGGGAATATTTCTTAGGGGAGAGGTTGGGGGCTCCCCATTGATAATAAGTGAGCGATGATTAGAGGGAAATGTGTCAGGAAAAGATATCATTTGTGACAACTGCTATCAGGCCAGAAAGCCAATTACTCATCATTGGTCTCCATCATCGGTTTTTTAATCAGCTCTTTATTTTCTAGGCAACATCATTAGTGTTACTAACTATTAAATAGTTGCCACATGTACATTACCTTCAGATTTTCATTATCTCAAAGTATTTAGTAATTCCTTTGTATGTCATTGAACTTAAATTTATTTCATTTTTTTTCCTAATATCCTTCAGGAAAGTTTACAGCATCCTCATGTGCCAGTTGCTGGTGACCGTGGGATTCATTCTGCTGTTTATGTTCCACCAGCCCACCAAGATGTATGTGGTTCGTCATCCGGGCATGATGATTGCCGCCTATGTTGTATTTTTTGGACTCCTGATTGCCTTCAGCTGTTGCGAAAGTGTTCGGCGCAAGTCTCCCACCAATTACATATGCTTGCTATTTTTAACGCTTGCAATGAGTTACATGATGGGAGCATTAGCTGCTCGGTACGACACTGACGCAGTGCTAATGGCTGCTGGCATTGCAACCATTGTATGCTTCTCTCTGAGTGTATTTGCTTTCCAGACCAAGTGGGATTTCACATTGCTATCAGGGGCATTGCTAGTGGCATCGGTGGTGCTCTTGTTGTTTGGAATTATTTGCATTTTCATTCCAGGGAAAGCTATTCTCTTAGTCTATTCTTCCCTTGGTGTCATTCTGCTATCATTCTACCTCGTGTATGACACTCAGCTTATGTTGGGAGGTAATCACAAGTATTCTATTTCTCCAGAGGAATACATTTTTGCAGCTCTGAATCTCTATATTGACATCATGTACATATTTATGTACATTCTGCAAATTATTGGATTGTCTAGGGATTGATGCATTTAATTTGTTCTTAAAAGGCTTGCAATCACTGCTTGGATCGAATTGAGGTTGATGTATTCACTGATGTTCTGGAATCACTGATGTTGTGGCTGAAGCCATATGTTTCTTAAAATTAATTGAAATTTCCTTCAAATTACATTTCACATTTAAAATTTTAGTGGATAGTATCTTGTGGAGTATTGAGCATTTGTATTCTACTGAAAAGTTTTTGTTATTTTTACACAGTCATTGAATATGACATATACCTTGTACTTGAAATTTGCATATATGTATGTTGAGGATATCTTGCAAGATACTCAATACTTGTCTATAGATTCTTTCTATTATCTTGTCACGGCATTCATGTTCCCACTTCTGAACCAGTTTATAGCTGTCTGCATGTTAATTTGCTTTTTTAATTTACAATCTGAATTCTGTATTAGTCATTCAAATTGTATTTTTGGAATTGCACTTGTTTAGTAATTTGAAAAATTCTTAATGAGAACTTATTATGTATATTATGTGCGTGAATTACTAAAGATTAATATATTGAAAGCCCTAAGAACTCAGTAATGACTGTGGTGTATATTCCTTCCATATGCTTTTTGTGTGTATATATATACAATAATGGAGTATTTATTTGAATAACAAGTTTCTATATGTAAAATATCAGTGTGTCATCTTGGTAAAGAAAGTATGCTACTTTTTTTGGTGTGAAAGCTACCTCCATAAAAGGAAGTGGATATCACCAAAATATATGTATGATAAAGTTCATGAAATGAAACTATATTTAAATGCTGAAGTGTGTTAATTTTTAATGAAAGGTGTATTTTTATGTACGTATTTTTAATGAACAATTGTAGTTAAGGCAATTTTTATCCTCTCAGAGAATAATGCATAGTTTAAAGTCAACACTAATATGAAACCTCATGCATGCATGGAGAGAATGTATGGTTGTAGATTAAAACATGCTAATAAGTCTGTATTAAGGCAAAGCAGAAGTGGACTACTTTTTGTTTTGCTTATCAGTTCCTTACATGTTGCATTTCCTCATAAAACAATGGAACTTATAAAGATGATAATATTATAACCTTAATAGCTCTTATTTTTCTGTTGTGTTTCTGTATAGTTATGGCTAGATTTACGTTCCAGGACTGGTTAGGTAATCAAACACAATAGAGTGAGTTATGTCTTGGTTATGTTTAGCTTTATTTTCTTATTCTGGAAGTACTGATGTGCATTAGCTTTGTATGTAACATCTGGAAATATATGTTGACTATCACATTTTCTTTTTTATTTAATTTTATTCTCTAATTAATAATAATAGTCCCAATTAAAGGAGTTCAGCCCATATCTCTTTGGAAATGGGGCAAAAACATGGGAGCCCATACACGGGGCAAGGGGGGGGTCTGCCCCCCCCCCCTCTCCCGGGAAAAATAAAGAAAAGGAAGTGAAACTTTAATTTATGTATTGTTTTTGCAGGGTTGAATTAATAATTTAGTAACAAATTTAGAAAATTGTCATTCACCTTAGATATTCCAAAAATGTGCTCCTGTGACCTCAAATATACTAAACTTCTTGGGAGAGGGCTTCTCGGACTCCCCTTATTATGCCTTTGTTTTGGCCTGCCCTGGTAAATATTGTAAGGGCGCCCATATACAAAAATCATAAAAACGCTCTGGAGAGAAACCATAAATAATCATTGGAGAGGGATCATGCAGGAGAAAGTTTAGAAAAGAGTGTAGTGTTTTGCGATGTAGATATCTGAACACTGAGGGGAGAAGATCAAAGTAGATTGGTGGTGTCTGGGATCTGGGTGTGGTAGAGAAGAAAATGCAATTCATTGAAGGAAAGATGAATGAGGAAGTGCTCAGCTTGGTGGGGATAATGGAATAGGTGGTTAGAATTGGTTTTGAGGGGCCAGGGTATGCTGGGGGCCATGGTGTAAGAGATGATGTTGGGTACGCATGGAATAGGAAAACAGATGATACAGTTATGGATGGAATGAAGAGAGGTAGGACTTATACTATCAGCATAAGAATGAAATCATATTTGGAGATAGGGGCCTGCACCTTTGAAAAATAAATCCTTTTTCCATCGAAACCTATGTATGTACCTTAACCAGTAAATCCTCTCTAATAATGTTTGGATGGAGTCCAGGTGCAATTATATTCACTGTCCTAAAATTCTGACTATATCTGTCAGATGCTACCAGTGTCTCTGGGATCACATCAACCTGGTAACACCAGGAAAAGAATTTCTTAGAATTTTGCAATCTAATATTTAAATATGCATTATTTTCTAAGCAAATATGTCCAACTTTTTTACTTTTAATAATGTTGTAGCTACAAAGATACAGCCTGGTACCACTAGGCGCTTGTGTATATGTACAAAATTGAAGTTGCAGAGAATCTTCTGAAATTTACATGTAGATGTTACAACATTTACTACATAAAATTTTTTCACTCAACTATACTGCATTTTTAACATACGTACTTTATCATTGAATATGTCAAAAAATATTTAAATATATTATATAGGCAATTTAAAAAAAGTTCACAGGCAAAAATAAAACATTGAGATATTTCACCCAACTGTGCATCAAGCTTGCAGACTTTTTAAAAATAATTATCAATATAAAAGGCAGTTCTTTCAGAAACAGCAGAATACCATTTGGTGATTTTACCCTTCCAAAGTCCTTGTCATAGCACTTCATTCACCTCGGATTATTTCCCTGATATGTGTAGACATTTTCATGGTAGCACATATAGGCATTTGAGAACAAACTCCATGGGCAAATCTCAATATGCTTCCCCAAATGAACTGTTTACATACATATATATTATTGAGTATTCAAAACTCAAGCACTCCTCATTTGAAATACTAGCAAAAACTTTTTTCTAGCATGGCCATAAGAGGGTGCCTTCTGCATTTTATCTGAAGCATCCGTGGCAGTGTTGTCGCAGCAGTGAATACATGTATTTATTCGCAATAATAGTCCAGTCTCATTGAATTATAAGCAAGCTTATTTTGTGTGCTGTCTTCCAATACATATTTCCTTTTACTGAGAGCTGTACTGTGCCCACCAAGGAAGGGAATGACAACAAACACTTTAATTTCATCAGGTTTTTATTTTTGGATTGGTACAGTTACTATAAAGAATCTTATTTTAAATAATCTAGTCTTATTTTAAATAAACTCATCTTATTTTAAATACTCCTTATGTAGGACTTCAACATCATACTCGTAAGCCTGCCAAATTATAGTGTTCTCCCTCCTCTCCCAACTGCTGGTGGTTAATCTAAATGAAGGTTCACATATGTCTATTATTCCCTAAGAAATTTCCTTTCTTTATCAAAATACCAATTTCCACAGAGGACAAATCATACAAAATGGATAATGATTTCAAGAAATACATATACATATGTTCTAAGTACCTAGTAAGTAGGTAATTTCGGGTAATAGGCGGGTTTCCCTGCACCATCTGACTAAGGCAAGCCTGGGCAGGGCCCTCATAGACGTGGGGCCTAGTGCGGCACCTGTCGCACTACCCTCGGGACGGCACTGATTATAGACGTGGCCCTTTCCATCTCATCCAGTTGTGGGGTGACCATCAAGGATTTTTTTCAAAAAAATATATATTATAGACCAATAAGAGACATTCAAAAATCTGCCATTTTTATTATTATAAATTGATTTTTAATGAACTTACAGTAATTTAAAAAAAACACCCAGAATGGCCAAGGGGAAAATGGTGAATTTTCAAACGTCTCTAACTTGGCCAATAATGGGAAATGAAGTATAAATTTCACAATTGTATAAAAATCTGAAAATTGTTCCAACTTGAACAATGTTTTTACAGCTATGAAATGTGCTAAAAGAGTAAAAGTCAGTTTTACATGCATTATTTAGGCATATTAGAGACAACATATTTTTTAATAGCTCCGATAATGTTGCATTTCCATGAAATATGCCTTCAAAGTATGAAAAACTGCCATTTTTGCATAAACAAAAGAGGGTATATTAAAAAAAAAACAATCTTTACAAATTATGAAAATTGGCTAAAATATACCAGTAATTGTGAGCAATAAGCCCATGCAAAAAGAGTGGGCAGTATATTTGTTGATAATTATTTATGAATTTTATAAGTTTGTGCAACACCCATTAGCCAAGTTGTCACATTCTGCCTGGTTCCCATGACATTTCCAATTTTAAAAAGCAATGAGGAGTCTGAAACTCGGAATTAGTCCTAACAGAGTGAAGATATTCATGACATTATTTTATTAATTAATAATTAGCTATTATGATTTACTTACTTGCCATTCATTATATCTTACATTGAAGCTCTGAGGCATTCGTTTTAAAATGAATTGTCTCAATTAAATAATTAACTTGATAACTTAGTTTGATCGCTTGTTATACATACCATAATGAAATTAGAAAAGAACTATGTACTCAAAATTAAAAATTAATTTTGTGCATATGTTTCTTCAGTTGCCTTCACTTCGTTCTTGTCAAATTTGTGCAAACATCCTGACCAGCCACAGGTGGTGTTATCTTTATAAGAATATTTCTAAGTGGTATAATGCACTCATCCTTCTGAAGTGGCCATTTATATCCATTGGCTGGACCATGAGGACTCATAAAAGACACAGTGATATCTCCAGGCATCAATGCTGTCATTCTGCAGGTTGAACTTTGTAGCATAATGCTTGCAAAGGCCTCCTACCCCATCACATGCATTTTTCCCAATACCGGTGGCAGAGAAAACCCATTTCCTCGTAATATTTCAGGAATCTTTGATCTTAATTCATACATTTGATACCTATTCTTGAAATGGGAAGCTGCTCCATCTGAGACAAATGTTACCGAATTAAAATCCTCTGTGTAACTTTGAATTATTTCTTGCTTTACCACATTCATTGGACAGAGTACATGCACACTATCATGAATTAAGTCATCACAAACCACTGCATGACTTTGTTTTCCCATAAAAGTAGGCTACACATGTAAATAAAAAAACCTGAGAATCATTCCAGTGGTAGGTTTGAACTTCATTTGGAGTACAACCGACCAGTTTTCAGCCAAGTCAAAATGAAGGACTAACGACGAAATGGTACTACTATGGATAGCAGAATTCTTTATTCATGCTATTGCACCTCTCTATGTTTTCTGAATGTAACCATGGGAGACTCCTTTTGTTATTCAAACCCTTGCATCAGATAAAAACTTCGTCACACTAACTATCCTTCTTATCAAATCACCAACTTCCCACAGAGCATAAGTTATTTCTTCTCCTGTCTTCTAAATGTAATCCTTCAGTTGTAATTCCTTCTCCCCCTGGACATTCTCCACACTCTTGCAACCAGCATTCTTCTTTGTGGTTTTCACATAAACAAAACATAAATAATCTCCATTCTTCAGTTTTCTGCCCTGTCAAGTTTTTCAAATATCCACATATCAGCTTCAAGTTCCTGCAGTAAACTCAAGCACACACCACTTTCACTGGCTGACATTTACCCACTTGGGATGAGGAGTAAAATGTGGAGGATCCTATTTTCAATGATGGATAATCAATCTTCATCTGAAGATATACTTCCCTTATTGACCGAGTCATATTCCTTTTAATTTTCTTAACTTTTTCTCCATTTAAGTTCACTGTAGTAACATTTTTTATTTGGACTTTGCTTAGAGCTGTCCTTATCATCATCCAGAAAATATGACAGCAGTTTCAATGTCATCAGCTGGTATTGAATGCCCCCATATAGATTTGGGTTTGCCCATTCAGCTTTTTCTTGCTTTATCAATTAAGTACAATGAACTTTCTGGTAAAAGTTGATTAATTGCACTTTTTGAGTAACCATCAGGCACCAACATGAGAAACACTTGCGTCCTCCCTGAGAACATCATTTTCGCACCCGAGATTTCAGTGCAAATCTAGTTTACGATGCACTCTGATTGGCTAAATGATGGAGTCAGGGACGGCTCGAGGGACGGAAAAAGGGACCCCTCAAATGATGAAAAAAGTGACAGGGATCCCTACCACTGCAGCTATCCCTGAAAGTGATCGCGAAAACCTTCATTTTGAGCCATCATTTGAGCTATCACTTGAGCTATCCCTGAAAAGGGACGGAAAAAATGATCGTGTGAATGTGTGAATCAGGATGTTCCTTCTTATTCTTCGTTTATTACTTTTAAAAGAATATTGTTATTTTTATGTTCACATGTTAATTTATGTTCATTTAATGTTCGTCTTATGTTCTTTTTAGGTTTGCTTAGTGTTCTTTTTAGGTTCACTTAATGTTCTTTTTATGTTATTCTAATGTACACTTAATATTCTTTCGAATAGGTTCATTTCATGTTCTTTCATGTCACATAACACACTAAAAGAACATGAAATGAACATGATGTCCCTTTTATGTTCAATCAATGAGTCCTGGACTGTCGTAAATACATGCATAGGACAAGTAAAAAAATACTAATAATATTATTGTCTTTAAAACTCATATACAGAGTAAGGGCCCGTTCACAAGGAGCCACTCAGCAGCACTGCCGTTGGCTAATAATGGGCTGGAATGGAAGGGTACACACAGGGCCACAGCCACCAGATGGTAGCGCCACAGACGGTTTCTGATGTGCTAACTAAAGGGATACCAGGGCCTAAAGTAAAGGAATGCATTGCCAGATTAGGGCTTAAGTAAATTTTGTTCGGAATTGGATAATATGGCAAAGTGTTTTAGTGTTCTGTAGCAGGTCGTTATGGTGTAGAGAAACACATGAGGCATGTCACTTGTGTATTTTATTTTATTATATAAGTATTTTGTTTTATTGTGAACTGTAACATTATGTGCCAAAGAAATTGACCAAACAGTTTTGTAAATTAATCCATTCATTTAAGCGCAAGGTATAAGCAGTTGTCATGTAAGTTCATAGCTCGTTCATTTGATCCTATTGAGGATTATTTATATTGGCATGGTTAAGTTGTTCTTTATATTGAGCTATGCGTGTAGTTCAATTATTGATTCAGTCTTGTTTCCTTAACAGCAAGGAATATTCAACAAGGGGGAGTGTTGGTACGAGTGTTTGTGTGTTAAATATTCCTTGGTTGGACACCCTGTGTGAATGATCCGTGGGTTTGAGTGGGTGAACCCCGGAGAGTCTCGTGGTTGGTCGTGTGTTGAATGTGTTATCTCGTAACAGTATTCATTTTGTTCAATAAACCTGTTTTTCACCAGAAATACTAATGGTTTATGTTTATTAAGCCAACAAACCAACATTACCCACTGTGGAAATAGAAATTCCTGGAACTGTGTAAAAACTATGCTTATTGTGATGCAAGCAACACGTCGAAAGTATAGAGAATGTACCAAGGACAATTTGTCTCAAATCATGTTTTAGCCAGTATTTCATGCTAACCCTCATTTTCCCTCTCTGTAGTTAAGGTTTTTCAAAATATTATTTAGAGTACATATGTATTCATAGCTTCACAGTGACTTATCATTTCGAAAAATAAATAAAAAATTTCCAGCAACACTTAAGTTTGTTTCCCTGTTTTTTTCACTAAATTTCAAAATTTCTCCGGTCTTGTGGCACGTGAAAAACTAATGCGATCGAGCTGAAATGTTGCAGTTTATTTACTATTACAAAAAAAAAAAACGAAAAGTGGTGCAAAATGAAATTCCAAAAAAAATAATTTTCGGCCATATAAGGGACACCCTAACGTACATGCTCTATCATAGGACATAACCTGAAAATTTCTTCGTTAAACTCAATCACATAATAAACCACATCATGTGAGCCCATTGAAATATTCAAAATTGTGTATAAAATAATGTTCTTTGCTAAAGGTGGTATTTCCACAAAATCTTTAATGTCACCTTAAGTACAGATATTGAGTGAACAACCTAATTTTTAATTAAATATGACAAGCATCTTATTTCATTTTACATTATTTATGTCTGCAAAGCCCCTGATACAGGAAATGCAGGCTTCACTCTTTAAGGTACCTACTCATGACTATGAATAGCTTATTTTGATAAAATATTAGTGATCTTTAGTGTCATTGGTTGCATTTATTGGAGTTGGAATGCTTGGTGCAAGTTGGTCAATAGTGCAGGATTTATTTCTCCTTAAACCACTTCATTGAGTGACTATTTGTAGCATTAATTTCCAATTAGTCCTAAGAAACTTGAGGGAAGATTCCGCATTCCGATATTCCAATTGCTATTCCACAAAAAAACACTGAGCAATTCTCTTCTTACGGAGATCACACAACCCTATCCGTGCACACAACGCTCCTTGCACACAATAATAATCACGAAAATGGCGGATATCGGGTCGATGAGAAGACCCGGAAGACCCCTATCGAAGAGGCAAATATATCGACCCTGTGTTTTGAAATCAGAGAGCTTCCACTTCCACTGGAACTAGCACATTATACTCAAGAAATAGATTCCGAAAGCACTTTAAAAGATGAGGAGGATCAAAAAAGGTGAATACCTTTCTCCCTCCAAAAACGAAATAAGGCTCATCGTAAGAAGAACCGAGAAGATGGACTGCCTTCACGTTGTTCGTGCCCATGTCACAAATGGTGGCACATACAACCAACCCAATACCTGTCAACTTCTGCACATGTTCTTCGATTATTTCTGCCATCGTCACAGCAGGCATACCAGTGTCACTTAAATAATAGGAAAGTGGTTGTTTCCATCGTTCAAAAATTCCCTGCGCTGTAAACACCAGAACTTGCTTGGCCATTTTGTCGGATCTGCTGCATCCATCATCTCCAAAACCATCAATTTGATCCAGCTGTCTATTATATTGCAGACTTGGTTTTATAGCCATTTCATCAAAAACGATGCTGCAATATTTACCATGTTGCTTTAAATGCTGCACATTTGATGAGAGATGCGACCAAATTGGAGAACAACAGCCAGGTGGCATTATGACACTGTTTAGCAATGTCGATAGTCCTTTAACAAGGTAGGTCACAAATAGTTCTGAAGTAAGCGTAAGCCCGAGGACTTTTTGTACAAAGACAAACAAAGTGCCTTCTCATCTGGTGTCCACCTTCGGCCTTGGGTTGGGGTGAACCCTTAATTGAGACATGAAGAGGAGGGCTTTTAATGGGGGAAATTCCTTTGAAATGAAACTGACTACAAGTTCCTTTTTGTCTTTCACAAGTTTAAGGATGTTTTTTTTACTCTCTTAAGATTCCGACGGCTCCTGTGAAGAGCACCAAGAATCTTTTTTTTCCTTGGAGTGATCTCCGATTGCTGTAAATTTATCTCTTGTAGAAGAGACCGTCTTGCCCTTGGGATCTCACCCTCATCAAAATCTTTCCTACCTTGTGACGGTGGGGTGAATAATTTAGAAACTGAAGCTCAATGAGAGTTCAATGAGAGGAGTAGAGGTAGCAATAGGCTGTTGGAAAGAGGTGATTCAAGAGAATAATTGTCAGATGTAGAAGGGATGGAATCGACAGAGGTTTGTTAGGTTGTAGGAAGTTGTTGAAGAGAAGAAGTACATGGAATTAATGTCACATATCCTTTGGGGGTCGGATAATTTTGAATGGTCTCAGGTGTGTATTGAGGAGATTCTGATGTTACTGGGGCTGAGGAATCAGGCAAGCATAGATCAGGGATAGCTTAATACCACAATGACGGTACTGTACACTGCTGAAGTGCTTTGAACAGACCCTAAATCCTGAGATCCAAATATTTGCAACTGGTATTGATAACAACTTTTCATTGCAGACAGCCCTAACCCATTGTTCACACCTGAAAATGACAAGTAGACACAAGCATATGAATAACAGTACCTATATTTATATAAGGGAGTAACAGATACATGCATGCTGGGAATAAAACTTTATTAGCAGAGAAGAGAGCAGTGGCAATGCAAGCTACTGGGAACTAAGGGGAAGGGGTAAATCCTTCCTCCAAAGTTCATAAAAGAAGAAAACCATGGACAAATTTCCTGCTCTGTCATGTTCAGAATTAGGTTATTAGTCTTTGTAAAGTACGAAATAATAATTACAATACCGCAGAGCTCATTAATAAATCCAACTAATATTAGACATTTAATATTAACAATATATTCTAAAATAAATGAAATTCAGTTTTACTGTTATTTGAAGTACATTATAAGTAATTATAGACATAATGAATTTAATCAAATTAAATAAAATATAATTTTAAAAATAACTATAAAATTGGTTTTGTAAATTTACAGAATAAGCAAAATACTTAGACACCCATTTCATTACAAAGGAATAGAAGTAGAATGCAATAACGTGCTAAAGATCTGCTGATTCTATTCATCTCTGAAATTAATCTTTCTTTGAAGCCAGCATTTTATTATAGGTGATTCTAATAAATAATGAAAGTCGCTTGTCCTCAGGGGCAGTAGCACAGAGGCAATATCATGATACCGGATTCTAAAGGAATTACTCAGCAAATGCTTGGGTATTAGTCGACATCTTGATGGTCCATATTCAATGAACAAAATACCACTACTTTGAAATCGTTACTCTTGTTATACTAGGCCACACGGGAGAAAATCCTTCATTATTTTACATAACCCCCTCAGAAATCCACCCATACTTAGTTGGCTCGGCAGTATCACAGGCTATAAAATCCGAACTGGCTAGGCGATCGGTTCATCCCTTTGCAATACAATTTAACAAAGGGGGCAACTTAATATAACATACACAAGAATGACAGAGCAAGGGGATACTCCAACCGAAGAACTCTAAAATTCGAATGACTGTTTACCTCTGAGAGAGAAGTAACTAACGAGTTATTAAAACTTGCCATCAAGAAATAATATATTTCACTACATAGAGATATTACCAATACCATTTCTAATAAATCATTCCATGCCACTCACCTGGCTATAGGTCTTGGAAAATGGTGAAATTTGGATTCCGAATTTTTGTGTTTGTACATCCTTTCACGCAGCAGGCTCTGAAAGACTTCCCCATGGCTGTCACACATTAACCAGCCCAAGAACCCTAAACCAGCCGGTTAATTTCCGCACATGTACGCGATGCGAAAATACGAGTCGGTAGCGTCGGTAGCAACAATTGAAACGCGATTTCCTGTGCCCCTGCACCATTTAATTCCTGTCCTCAACGCTGGGATGGCAGCACCAGATCAGCCATTATCTCCCGTTGAAGATGCATTCCCGTGGCAGAGAGCTCCTCGTAAATAGTGGCCGTGATGGTCGTTCAGCTATGAATGACAACTTTCGTGAATTAAGTAAACACCGTCATCAGGGATGAATTTACGGGTGGTGTTTACGGTTTAGGGTTGTTGTAGATCGAAAATTCATGGTATACTATTGTTTCGGTGTTTTCTGGGATAAATACTGAAATAAAATGGCAAACAAGTTGTGTTCTTTTGAAACCATGCGAAATGACTTAATGGTATGTTTACGAATACCGGTTGTGATTTTTCCTTAACAAGTACAGAGCTACTTAACTAGTTATTAGCGCCAACAAGCATACAAATATTAAAAATGCAATTTCTTAAGTGAAGTGGTGGTTTTTTTTGTCTTACTATATCTTCATACGTGATTTTTCACAGGCTAGTGTAAAGCAGTGCTCTGCGTCTGGTAATATCGAGCCATTACAGAAGAAATATGCCTCCATTAATGCCAAGTTAGTACTTAACTCAAATTGCTCGTTATAATTGAAATTATTGAATTAGTTACAAATTTTCGTTTGTCTTGTACCTTTAGTGAAGCTGACAAAAGGAGCACTTTGGACCAAGTGATGAGGGATTATTTGATACAGCTTCTTTCCGACCCAAAGCATGATGTTTCCACCTGGGAAGGATTTGTACAGTTCTGCATAAAAGCTTGTAGGAGTGAAATGTGCACAGCATCCATTCCATTTTCCCTATTGGGAGATATATTCGATGCTCTAACTTTAGAACACTGTGAGAAGTTGTTTGCGTTTGTGGAAAACGGTGTAAATATATGGAGAGAAGAATTGTTTTTTAGTGCTTGCAAAAATAATCTTCTGCGAATGTGTAACGGTATGTTTACCATCTCTTAATAATTAGCCCCAATCTATCAATGCTGATGTTTACGAGCCGTTGAATGAAATGAAAGTAATTACTGTGAAATTATTTTCAGATTTGCTGAGAAGACTTTCTCGTTCACAGAACACCGTCTTCTGTGGCAGAATTTTGTTATTCCTGGCCAAGTTCTTTCCGTTTTCTGAGCGCTCTGGTAAGCCATAGATTACATCTTAAAGAAAAGCCTAGTGGCTTTCTTGTATTTTTTCTTTTTGTTACTTTTAGCTTTTTCATTGTATTTCCTTTTAGATGTTATTTTTGTAAAATGTCCTTGCTGTGTGCACCCTTAAGTGAAGCCACGAGTGAAAATTAGCTTTTGGAAGTTAACTATGTTTATTCTGCAATCCTTCCCTGACTATCAGGTGTTAGATTGTTGCATATATTGTTTTGCCTTTTCATCACACACAGTCACGTATGGTTGTGCATGTTATGTATTTCTTTTTTTATTGCTCAGGACTGAATGTTGTCAGTGAATTTAATTTGGACAACATCACAGAGTTTGGGGCCGAGGATGAGGCAGATCTTAAGGATATTCTCTCTGAAAAGGATGATACAATGGAAGATGCAGATGATAAAAATGAACCCAAGTAAGTGCCAGCTATGTTTTGTTGTATTTGAAATCAAATGTACTTTTGGAACAAAACAATGTTTAATGGCATATAATATTGCCTTGAATGAAGTGAAGACTAAAATTTTAGCAGTTTTGTTGTATCGTTAACTCGATCCAGAATTCTTACAATTATTCAAATTTATACGACTGATGTGATTGGTGAGGGTAGAGTGGTATAGTACTAAGTATTATTGATGCATTGAGGAAGAGGTCATTTTGCACCACTTTTAGTTCATTTAATTGAAATGTTAAGAAAGTGTAGTCTGTGACTCTGAAGGTAGACCTCATCCTGTGTTAAGCATGAAACATTTACTCATTCAGGGGATGAGGGGCACCTCTTTATTCTGGGTTACCTGTGATTCCCTACAAAATTTTTGAGTTCCAAAAATAAAATAGTTGATTTTGAATTCTAGGCTTTAGTCGAATTCTCTACCCCATGACAAATATACCACACCACCAATTTTTATGACAGCTCATCTCTACCTTCACACTACCCTGCAAGTCCCAAAGCAGGACATCAAGCGACGGCGCGACATTGTCGCAGACCGAGAGTGAGGGCTGCAGAGAGATAAGGAAGATTTATTACTAAAACCCCCGCACTCGCAGAAAGTTTTTCGTCTTAGCATCAACCATTGCAGAAAGATAAACACATTCTGCTTTGGAGCCTGCAAGCAACACTACCTATAGGAGATGGTCTGAGCTTTCCACTGTGATGTATTCACCCGGAGTCTGACCGAGCAGGATCTGAAACTTTCGTGAGAGAATGAGGCTCGGCATCTTGACCATCAGGAACACCTCTTAACACATGTTTTACGGCTTAAATTTCTGTTAAATACTGATTGCACCTCCTCTTTAATCAATTTGACAGTTAGTATGAAATTTATAATGGAGATTTGGGTAATGACGACCTACTAAATGGTGCATGAAGAGGAATATGTAAAGAGAAACTTTTTAATTGACATTTTAAGCCTGTGGCCATTACCCACACGAATCTAGAATCACACATTACACTAATCAATCTTCTCAATCCTAAGCGACAATGTACAAATAAATCACCTGTGTGAATGGCAACCTTATGATTCACCACACCACTTACATGTATTACAAGATTTACTGTATGAAATAATACTGGAAATGCATACATATATTGTTAATTTCTGATAAACCATCAAATGACAATAATCTTTTTATGTGTCACAACAACTTGTCATTGTGATGCCCAGTTAAAGTATTAAAAATGAAATTTTTAACCCGGTAAATTTAAGTTCACTACTTTCTAGCTATTAATATGTAACTAAAATAATTGTTTATGTAATTTGTATCCCGAATTTTTAAATGTATATGTTCATTCATAGTCTTTAACCCTTTTGCGACGGGGATGGGGAAAATTTCTTTGCTTTGCTAGTACGGAGCTTTCACTACGCTAGGATCTTCTCAGGTACCTATTTCTCTAACTTGGGTCGGGGGCCAGAGGGGTGTTGAACCTTTTTCTCGGCCACCAGGCTGTGATAATCTCAGCCCTTTTCCACTTGGGGTGCCCAATACGGCATGCGGTCGCGGTCAACTATTTTTTATGCGATGGTTTTGCTAAAAACATTGTTGATACAGCCTCAATATTTATTTAATCAGAAATTAATTATTCTTGTTTTACAATGACTTTAAAGCTTTTAAACAAAATTCTATCGTTAATATTAGGCTCTCTAGCAACAAAAATCGTATCAATGGTAAAAACTCCTTTACACACAAACTACGTTAAAAATAACCATAGAACTCCGTTTAAAATTTGTAGTTGTAGAGCTAAACATAAGAAATGCACTTTTAATGCTTAATTTGCCAATTACACAAAAACTTTTAAGTTTGTTATTCCACTGCATCAGCAAGCAACTGACCGTGGACCCCTGCTGTAATTGGGGCGTGCACTGCGAGGAAGGGTCGAGGTAATCCTCACCCGCGAACCAAGAAAGGGTACCTACGGCATCCTGAGAAGAAGTCCTTTATAACACACACCTTTGATGCTTGCTTAGGGCTAGCTTAGCAGCGCGCCGTTCTATCGTTCGTTCGTTTGCGTAGAAAAATTTATGCCGTTTTATCACGTCGTTCGTAGCGAAAGGGTTAACAATGAAAGGCTTACATAAGAGTAAAAATGACAGCTTACCTTTTGATAATCCCAAAAAATTGTATAAAATAATCAAGATGAGACTTATGGTTGATACTCCAAATTGCTGTCGGTTAATGATGCCAGGTGATTTCAGTCCTTCAGCACTGAGGCCTAATATGTAGGTGGTGTTGCTACATGCCACCACAAGGATATGTGGTTGAAGAGACCAGCTTTGATTTAGGGAGAGTGTGGGGAGAAGGAAGTATGTACGTGTGTACATATATTTAATGACAATAATTATTATTGCTCCTTGATATATTCTAAATATTTCCTGGTCAGATTTCTGATAAGTTTAAAAATAATCTGAAAGAAATTACGTATCAAAACGCAGAACGTTTGAAATCAGCTGGAAACCTTAAAACATTTCGAGGAAATGGTAAGTTTTCTTCTTTTTCGAATGTGACATAAGAATTGTGTTAAGTTAGAATCTTTTTATGAAGCTTAGTATTGTGTAGTTTGAAAATTTGGGCATTATGTTATGAGGATGGTTGAAGAAAGAAGGTGCTTAGAGATTTAAATGTTGAGAATGATAGAGAGTTGGATGGAGAAGGAATCTAACGAAAATATGTAATGAATATGATGGGAGAGGAAACTGATGCGGGAAATTAGGTGGCAGCAGAAAGTTGACGATTGATGTGGTGACCGTTAATGACATGCTTTAAGATGATGATAGAAGAAAGAATGTTGGTTATGCATGGGAGAGTGAGAGCAAGGGGAATTCTTGATGGTTGAAAGAAGGAAAAAATTATGAGGAGTTTATATGGCTTTTAATATTGGAAAAATGGATGGTTTGATTAGAAAATGTGTGAACAAGACTTCCTGCAATACAATGCAAATAATGTGTAGAATTGTTATAGGACCTTATGTTCTTTTGGTATAAATCTACTTATCATGACTTGCACTAAGTATGTGCCCAATGATATTTGGGGCACAAAATACTTACTTTTAAAAATTGGTTGTCTCGAGCTATATAGAGTCATTATCATTCTCAAAAGCTGGTGCGAATGCCTTCGGATTCAGGATGCACTCCCTGAGTCTTTTGTATGTGAGAAAACCTATTCCTTTTTGTGTTGTTGGAAAGTATACGTATCACCCGCCAAATTAAACAACAGCATTTTATAACTGGCTTAGTCTGGTGGCTGACTAGTGACTCTTCCATTGCTTTAGTTGATGCATTTTCTGTTTGTCTCTGGATTGTACAAATTCATTACGCTAATTGAACATGTAATTTCAGTGATATGAATAGGACATGTGTTAAATCTCTTTATTGATATTTATTGCAGGTTGAAGATAGATTATAATCTTTACAGAAAGTTTTGGGCATTGCAGGATGTTTTTCGAAATCCAAATCAATGCTACAGTAAAGTGCAATGGAAAGCTTTTTCATCGGTATGTATTTCCTTATTATCAACATACAAATTCTATTTAAGTACTTTTAAGATGGGCTACATATAAGTTATGCTTGGTAATTATTGTTAGTAGTCATGTTCAAAGCACAATATTCTTTCTATTCAGTTGTATTGCTCTTGTTTTTCGGGTGTACCCCGCATACTTATTCAGGTGTGTTGTTACCCGACGTTTCGTGGCAGTTGCTGGTCACTTTATCTCAGGGAATGAGGCATCTGTAGAGTTGGGGGGTTTATATAATGGTTAACGGTGGGTAGGGGTGGAAGTCCTAATTCAATTCAATGACTACTTAGTCATTGAATGTTTATTTTTATTTAATGTCAAAGCAGGGTCCCACATGTGGCAGATTTTGAGGTCTCTATTGAAGTTTTGTTTGCATTTCCTTATCTCCAATGCTTCACGGATCTGCCGGGGCTTGAAGTTTTTCTCCTTCGCGATTATTTTTGTTTCTTTGATATCAATCGCATGTCCCGAGATTGCATGTTCCGCTACCGCTGATTTTAAGGGTTGTCCCAGTCGAATAGCCTGCTGGTGTTCTTTTAAACAGGATTTTATGGAGCGTCCAGTCTCACCGTTGTATTTCTTCTCGGAGATTTGAAATGGTATCTCATACACTCCTTCCACTTGAAATGGTGTTGTGTCCTTCACACTCCTCAGGCAATTTCTAATTTTTAAATGTGGCTTGAACATGGTATTGATTTCATGCCAGCAGAGGATGTTTCCTATTCTATCGGTTATATCCCGGATGGAAGGAAGAAAGGCTTTCTTGGTTGCAAGGCTGTCTGCATCCGGGGTCCTAAGGTCACACAAATCATGTAAAAATGAAAATCCTCATGTGTGACGTCTTATAAACCCACCATCATTTACATGACTGAAGCAGGTCACCAGAGAATCCAATTAAAATGTCTTAACATAATTAAAACTAAAGTGCCACGTCCCCTCCGGACTGAGAGTAATTGTGGCACCTATTCGTTTTATATACATGAAGGCTATGGGAGATCCTTAATGCAGCTCACCATTTGGGTGATTGTAGTAAACCACCAGGGAAATCTTGAACCTTGCCCATACATACCCTAAACGAAAGTACCACACCCCTTGGGAATAGCACGGAATGACAGCGACCATCGCTGATAATTTTTGGAAACCTATGTGATTCTCACACCCTTAACTAAAACAATTCCACACTCGCACCATACATAAGGAAATCACGCTGTCAATTGAGGGCCTGCATGGCTATTCCCATGATTGTATGGCCGGGCCATACGTGAAAATCAACCATAAGTTTGGCCTCGGGACGTACGTATGACTTCTAGCGATTCCCGATTGAGCTGTGGGTCATAAGTCGAGCGGTACGTACGTCCTCGAGGCCGTAATGTTATGGCCTGCCTGGGAAGCCGTCATAAGATGGGCCATACAAAAAGTTACCCACCTCGGAGTTATAAATTGATTTTGCACATCAATTTTGATCTTGTTCTGTTATAAATATACCAGATCATTGACCTAAGTTAGCAAAATGACGAAAAATAAGGTTTCTCTAATATATAGCCATGCATAGTGAAGTTATCAATTGAAATCTAAGTAACCCTCTTCTTCTCATTTACCACGATGCATCATTTGTGCAACTATTCCCGAATTTTGCCCCTTTCCCTAATAAATCTCTTTTGGAACTTTGTTCCGTCTGTAATAATTTCAACAAGGGCAGTTTTTTGGGGAGTTAATGTGCTGCCAGGGACAAGACGTATCTTTCACAATGCTAAATTGACATTCACATACACCCATGACAAGGGAGAATACGACCGTCAGGTGGCAAATCGAGCTCATAATATCTGGTTCGGTAGTTAAAGACTATTAATTTGATATGCCGAAGTGAGATGACACCGTAATTATTTAAGAAAAAAACATCTAAAAATCTTAGAAAAAGCATGTTGCGATATGTAACTCGTGTGAAGCAACTCCGTTGTAAGGATTGAGATACCCCAGTGGATAAGGTGCTTGCCTACGGAAGGTGGGATGATGTGATCGATTTCTACACGATGATAATATTTTTACAGGTTTTTATTGCTTTAATTTTTACATACTCAGTTCTTATCATGGTAACTTCACTGAAAAATATTCTTATGCAATTTTTAAAATAATTAACGAGTTGTTAACAGGGTAGGGATTGGAGCAAGGGCGGTTATATATTTCTTTTTTATATTAAAAGATATATTGTAAATTATTGCATTTGTAAATTATCATGCATAGGGGTGGGGACAAAATAATGGCATTGGAATAAATGATTGGGGGTGAAATCCACCCTAAACACTCGCTTGCTCAGCAGGCTATTTCTCGCCGGCTCAGCAGGGAGGAAAGTTTTTGCCTCCCAATTTCACCCTCAACGGAGGGGGTGACAAGATGAGGCACCCCCTTGATTCTTATTCGCTTGGCGATAGTCTGCTGGTATTTGAACTTAGGGTCGATTATGTTGGGAAATTCTCACTTATAATTTCTGAGCCGATTGAACGGTGGATAACTGGAACAGCGGATATGGGGTTCCCACTGTATTACAAAATTTTACCCTGTGAACCAGTGGATTTGTCCTGAGGCTACTGGTATTCTCATACTTGAGCCTATATTTCCATTGCTCAAACATGATTATGTATTACATTATTTCCATCTTTCTTCCAGCATGCATCAAATGTATTGTTGGCATTCAGCAGTTTTAAATTGGAGGACTTACAAGGAAAAAGGAAGAGGCCTCAAACTAACCCCAGAGATATAGATGCTCAATCACCACAGTATTTTGCCAAGTTCCTCACAAATCAAAAGCTTCTAGATCTTCAACTCAGTGATTCAAACTTCAGGAGATATGTTTTGCTGCAATTCCTTATTCTTTTCCAGTACCTGAATTCGAGTGTAAAATTTCGTCCGTAAGTACTCTCTTATTCACTATATGTGCTTGGAAATGCTTGTCCTTCATTTAGTTTTCTATTGAGGATTTAATTCCTTAATAATAGTGGTAATTTCAGGATACCGTGTTTGATACATACCTTTGCGTAATATCCCTTCTTGGATAAAGGAAGATGTATATTATTATCTATTTTATCAACTAAAATTCCCTCGAGATTTTATACCAAAAATGGTGTTTTCATTTTACCTTTAGAAGATAGTACGTTACGTGTAATTGATTTCAATGGAGACCAAGAAGCATGTCAATAGGAGTACTTTGGAAGACTATCTGGCTGTACTTAGTGGAACTAACTTATTTTCGCAATGCATGTCGCTTTGTATGTGTCTACCAATTTTTATTTTTTAGGACCAAATTTTGGCATTATACTGCCATTTTAAAAGTTAAAAGAGGGGTCTAGGTTGGCGAAAGCTTATTGGAATGATGTTCTCCCATATAATAATAATATAAATTATAACTTTCAAGGACATTTGGGTTTAACCCATTGAGTGCCAGCCGAAATTCCATAAAGTACCCTAAAAGTACCAAGGGATTTTCATGAAAATTGCAGACTTTCAATAAAATGTAATTTAAAAGAATAATTTTTATGACAAATGATTGAATTTTGGACAGTTAGAGACAAAAGATGATGAAGGATGGCAGAGAAGAATTTTTCCTTTGCCACCCTTCATCATCTTTTATCTCTATGCAAACGTGTTGTTTCCTGAAGTTCTAGACAATTTTCTTGTATATTACATAATCTGTTTCTAGGGAAGCAAATGAAATGAAACCTGAGCAAGCTGAATGGGTCAAGGAAACTACTGATTTGGTCTATAGACTACTTGCGGAGACACCACCTGATGGTGCTGCATTTGCTCAAGCAGTGAAACACATTCTCAAGGTATGTTTCCAACCATGCAATATATTGCACTATACTTGCTTATATTAAAAAAAAAACAAATTTCCTCCTGGAAAACCTGGAATGATCCTTAATTTTCAAAATTTGGCTTCCTTGATAGGCCTTTGGATACCCTGATTTAACATCATACAAACTAAAATTGGTACTAAGTTTTCTGCAGGGTTTGATTAGTGGAGCAGCTTTTAGGCGTTCCTCCACGTGATGTCTATTCTTGACAACAGTTTCTCCAGGGATCCTGCTCTTGTCTTCGGATCTGAAGTGACCTGACACTTCAGACCTGAAGACACCAGCAGGTTGGCTGGAGAAACTGTTGAACTGAGCAATTTCTCATATTCTCTACAGTTTAAATGTGATGTAATTGCTGTTCTTTTGTTTGTTTATTCCTTTTGCATCTTTTACTTCTTCTTATCTATTGTTGGTTGTTGATATATGTCTTCCTAAAAGTAAATACGTGTTTCTTTTTTATATAATTTTTATACGTCTTCTGTTTTATATAATTTGTCCTATGTGTATCTGCTCCCATCCTCACAACCCCGAAAATAACAACAGAAACTGTTGTCAAGAATAGACATCATGCGGAGGAACGCCCAAAAGCTGCTCCACTAATCATACAAACTACATTGATATGCTTTTAATTTTCCTTTGAAACACTTTGATGGTAGAGGGAAGATCATTGGAATTCCTGGAAGAATGAAGGTTGTCCTGTGTTTCAAAAACCAAACCAAGCACCATTGGCATCAGAAGATTCTGGTGGGGATGAGAGCCCGATAGTCTCAGAAAAAGAAGCTTCTAAAGAGAAGAGGAAAGGTGGTGGACCCATAAGGAGCAAATTCTCTCACAAGCATCTTGGTGACCAGATTCGTGAAGCCTCGTCAGTGAACAGATATCTCATGGGAAAGTACGTATTATTTAACTTTACTTCTTTATTAGGCCAGTCGTTCCTCTTCACTAATGCCTAGGTTGTCCTTTGATAGTCTCTGGGTCTTCCTACACATTGTCTACCAATTTGTAGGGTTGTCCTGAACAATCTTTACAGTTCTCTGGTTATGAATCCTATTTACATGGTCGTTCTATTATTTTGTTTCTTTTTCTCACCTAGTCAATTTTCGATCTTACTTGCTCTTCATATATCATTGTATCTTTCGTGGTCTAGAGAGATCTTTACTGAAATTCTCCTGAGTCCTCTCATCTCTGTTGTCTCCATTAGCCACTTCGTTTTTCATGTTTCTGGTCTTTTTTCAGCTGCATAAGTGATGATAGGTCTTATGGTAGGTTTATAAATTCAAGTTTTGGTTTCTACTATAATGTATTTGTTTTTTACCAGATAGTGTTGTTCATTTGATAACTCAACAAAATTACAAGTTCTTCCCAATCGCTAGGGATAGGAAAATTTCGCGATCGCGAATTTAGACAAAATGTCCTAGGAGTGGTAGTTAGTTACAACATGCTCCATACCTACTGGGGAAATGACTTTTGAACTCGTGAAAAGTCGCGAATTGTGCCCCAAAACGCGAATTTTCATTATTTGTGAGAAAATGGTTGAAGTACATTTCAAACGCAAGAAAAACATTAAAATTGCAAGCAAATGATCTCAATTCGATTTAAACGAACTCGCGTGCAAATATTCCTGAGGTATGCGGAAGTTTGCAGTTCATCGTAGCATAACCAGTGTTACGATAACAATCGCGGGAGGATGACATCGGGTGCTTTCGATTTACGGCGCTAACCGGCAATACACAGCTCGTCACGCCGCGGTGCTTTCTATTTACAATTAGTGGAATAACCATCTATCAGCATCTTTGATCGGTGGCTCTCCGCTCCGAGGTGAGTCGAACAAAGGAAAAGGAATATGCGCATTTATTCTAAGTAATCTGCTCCAGCAGGGTTTCTCAAACGTTTTCTGCGGTGGAACACTTCGTAAATCCTGAAATTTTAACGGAACACCTTGTGGACTTCCCATATATTAACACGTTCGCGGCGAACGTGAAATTGCCGTTTTTTCCCCTTGGGCGAACGTGAAATTTGCCGTTTTTTTTGCCGCGGGCGTCAATTTTCATAAAAATGAAATCGATCCATTAGTGTTTTTCATTAATGTACATTACTTTGGTAAGATTTAAAATGATGAATTTCAACAAATTTTGGAAAACCGATGCGCCAATATCGAGTAATTAATTAATCCCCTTTGGTGTATGCAACCACTGCTTACGTGTAGAATTTTCTTCGAAAAAATGAAATCGTTCAATTAATGTTTTTCATTAATGAACATTACTTGTGTGCGATTTCAAATGATGAATTTCAACAAATTTTAATAACTGATGCGCCAATATCGAGTAATTAATTAATTCCCTTGGGTGTATGCAACCACTGCTTACGCGTTGAATTTTCTTCGATATATGTTTACGTTCACCTAAAATACCTTAAAAATATAAAAATGAGCAGTGTTTTTAGATATGGAAATTGATGCAGCACGAAAGCATTCAGTGTTACATCGTTTTTAGCAACTGCTTCGAATTTTTCTTCCAGAGCCTTCACTAAACCCTTCCTCTTTCGCTACGATGCCTTCTTTGGTTTTATGGCTTTGAGAACAAAATGCAGCGGTAGGACAACTTAGTCTTATCTATGAAAGGACTAAACTGTCCTCCCGCTGCCATTGGTAAAGGGTCTACTGTGCATACTTGCAGACGGTCGTGAAAACGATTATACCAAGCACCCACCAGGAAAACCTTTGGTTGGCTTGACACGACGTTGACATGACGGCTCAGTCCAGGGATTATGCCAGGGTTTCCTTTTCTTGGGATTTCCTAGAGGCTGGCGACCGGCCTCTCCGCACGTGTCCCACCCTTAGCGTAGACCTAGTTTTTGGCCATTTCCGTCAAATGACTGACTGTTTATTTTCCAGTGACAACTGTTGACTATCCTAGTTTTATTCCTGGTTTCTGTGCTTTCAAGTGATTTTGATGAGTTATTGAGATGCCGAATGCAAAATTAAGCGCAAGAGACCGGGCTTTCTAGTATCAAAAAGATGGATTTCATTGTATCGATAAAAGTACGGTCATGTACATATTCTACAATTGTCAGGTTGCTTGGGAAAGACTCAATTGGAAAAATTTTAAATCGTCAAAGAACGTAACTGCAGCAAACTATCACAAGGATGGAAATTCTCTAAAGTTACATGTCAATACACATAATGTATTAAATTTAATTTTTAATTTAGTGCCACTTTTCCAAGTTCCGCCACCGAGGTGATTGTCTTCAGTCATAACATGGCTAGAAGGGAAAGTGTCGCATAATAGCCCAGATCATATTGGGTATAGTATAAGTGACCCTTTTCTAGACTTAGAAATAATCTGTATTTTATGTGTATATGTATTTTATTATCTGCAAAAATATTTGTAAATATTTTTGTGTTTAATGCCTTGCAAGTTCCATAATTTTATTCTTTTATTTTCTATGTTCAAGAGGTGCTTCTGGCTTGTGCATATCTTTTCATATTGTAACTTTATTGCCATTCTACCAGATGATGCTCAGATTAGCTATGTATGCATATTGTCTTTTAATTCCAGCGTGGAACTCACAAGGCTATGGAATCTTAATCCTAACAACTTGGAAGCTTGCAAATCAAAAGAGAGGGACTTCTTGCCTTCCTTGGAGAATTATTTTGAAGAGGCCATTATGCAGAGTGATCCTGCTTCAATGATTGAAAATGAATACAAGTGAGTTGACAAGTGGTGAATCCTGAACTGTTGGTTGAATAAGCTAGTGTTTCATGATCTAAATGTTCATATTAAATTATTGAAATAATTAAAACATACTATATGCTTCAAAAACTCTACACTTAAAGTATAGATCTAAGGCTGCTATTCTGAATCTGAGGGTGCTGTTTGTGGAAGATGCTATTCCTCGCTTCACAATAGCATATGCTGTGATTCTGAATCTGAGTGTGATATCCGAGGCATCGGTTTCGAGATGCTATGTCAAGTCCCGCCCCTTCCTGTTTGAAAACCTTCCGGTACAGTAATGAAAATTCAGACTGCCAATGAGGAGCTGTGTAACAAGAATGTTTACTAATTTTGAGGAAACCGGGACTAGCCACGGTAGTAACCTTTACGGAGTCACCCGCAAGTGCACATTAGTGCTATATACCACAGGAGAAAAATCATTCGCCTTCCCGGTCAAAGGGAATGATTTTTCTCCTGTGGAATATAGCAAGAATGTTTACATTCTAGTAATCAGCTGAAAGGACCTCCGCCATGGATGCTGTGAGTCTGGGTGCTTGAAAATATGTATTCAATAAATTAACTTCCTGAATGTAATTCATATTTATCTTTGAATACGATTAATATAATGCACTTTCGATGCAAACATGGTTGCCTTAGTTGCTCTCTGTCTCTCATTTATCGCAAATGTTGGCTAGAATTAGTATATAACTGTGTGTCAGAAATGAAATGAACTGCACGTTCCTCCCTTGTTGACGTTCTGTGTGTTATACTTATTAGGACTGGGAAAATAATACATAAGGATTAGCAAAGGTAATAATTTCGTAACATCTCGACAGTGATCTTGTATGCCCATCAATTTTTGTGTCTTCCGATGACAGTTTACGAATATGAAAGCAAAATATCAATGTGAGTGGTTTGCAATAGAGTTATAACAATATTTAACCATTCGTTCTCTAAATGATCATACATGTTAAATCTTGTGGGACGCTTATTTGGGCTACGGGCTAAGGTAATGAGACTTGTTAAATTGTGCATATCACTTATGAAACAAACATAGCATTATTAATATCTGTTACTTTGCCCAAGAGCGCATATGTTGACTAATTGAGTTTGCCATTGCGTTTATTTGTATGTACACAATAACTTAAGGTGAATGTTGAGTCAATTGAATGTTGACGGGCCTATATTATATAGTAATATGATGTCTACAAACTAATTTTCTTCGTGATTTGCCTTCTATCTTAATAATAATAATAATATTTTATTAACACCATAGGGATACAATTGTCCATGGGTTTCGTCAATTAAAATACCGGTTACAGTGACAGAGACATACTATCAGCTTTAGCATAAATAGCTACTCCTCCACATTTATATACATGGCGACAAAAGGAAGTTATGAGATTAAAACCATCAATATGAAACACACTAATGTTGTTTTCAGACAGCCAGTTTTCACTAAGGATGAGTACATCCATGCCGAGATCATGAGCAAATTGCTCAAGCATCAACACTTTATTTTGAAAACCTTGAGCATTGATATAAAAAATGCTCAAGGAAGAGGAAATTTTGTCAGTAGAAAAATATTAATTCAGTTCCATCAACAAAACAGGATTTAAGTCCGTTAGTCAGGATGATTTAGCCTTACTCCTAGTGTTGTGACCGCAAAACTGTTGTTTCACTGAGTTATCATCCGAATGTTCGCATGAATCTTCGGTAATGACACCAACAGAGGGATGGCGTACAACTGAATGTTTCACATCATTTGCATCTTCAGCTGAAGCAAGTCTTTTCGGGGGGAAATATCTACCCACATACTCGTCCGAGGGCCAATTCTCGCTTTTTAAGAGTTCATCGTGCAGATTCCAAGGTACATCAATCTTAAACGAGCGGTGTTGTTCACCGATATGAATATATTCTCACACAGAAAGTTACATTGAGGAAATTTTTTGCGTAGGTAACCAGTGATTACCGAATGCGAAGTCTCTCGCTGAACTCGACCCACATACAGTAATGTGCGGTGCGGGACACCGAAGAACTTATTGGAGAGGTTGTCTGCCAGAGTAATAGAGCCAAACACTCCGTTTCTTCTTGTTTTTTGTTTCCTAATGTTTTTCTTAGAACGCCCTGTCAGGAAACCGTCGCTATCCGCTTCAGCACGACTCACACTCACTACGTTCTCAGAACATATTTCCTGTTTTCGGTCATTAACAGGAGATGATATTACACCATCCAATTGCACACGAGAACTTATTTCTTGAGTTTCATTTGAGATAACGGGGGATGATGCGACAATATTGACGGTTTCACTAGAAGATGACGCAACACTATTCGCGTACGCATGAGAACTTATTACTGACTTACCGGTGGCACTGTTAGCGGAAGTAACTTCGGCAAATGAAACACTTTTCTTCGACTAAATGGTGTTCACGGCGAGATTCTCCTTGAATTTCACAATCTCGGCTTTAAGATATTCAATATCGTCAGCCATATTGGCGATAGAGAACTTGTTTACCCGGCAGTGAAAACACTTCCAAAACAAAAAATTGGCCTCATTTAAAGCTTTTAAATGAATTTCACCCATTCCAGAGCACTTTGAGTGAACAATAATCGTGCAAAGACCACAGTAAATTAACTTTTTACTTGGAATATACATCTTCATCGCTGGGTAGTAATATCTTCACGTTATTCTCTCATTTGGAGTTTTTAAGTGATACAGTAAAACCTCGTTCATTCGAAATTCATGGAACCTAAGAAATTGGACTTCTAATTAAGATCCTGTATTTTCCGATATAATCACCATACTGCTATATTTTTTTATAAAAAGGCAAAGAATCTGCACTAAAAGGAGGAGTTGATGGACGAATTTCTTCATGTTTATCAGATACAAGTTAAAGTTAGAGAAATATGCACTATCAGACGTGATCACTCGGAAAATAAAAACAAAATGAATGATTTCGGGCATGTGTCCAGTAATATCCCATTAGGTGTGTTTTTTAGGTCACCAAAATTTTCGCTGTAAACCTTTAAATTTACCGGCCTGCTCTCAGCCCCTTTCCCCCAAGACTTTTCTACGATGAAGAACTGCTGTATCATCATCCTTGCCCACCGGAAGTCCCTTATCATTTACGACTGCGAACCAAAAGTATCACATTTCACTCATCACTTCCCCACGCCCAAACCTCTCAGGTGGATTCCAATAGGGGAGAGGCTTGGAAGAGGGGAGAGAAGGGTTGGGGTGGAGTATTACGTCAAGGTCGGCGACCAACTCTGAATCCCTTAGCCCTCCGAAAGAAGAGAAGCTCGAGGGATCCCAAGAAAATTATCGCTGACCCAGTGTCGGATAGACACCACCCAAAAGTATAATATAAGTCTCTGTATAAATTTGATTGTTTCAGGCTTGACTTCGTGGAAGTGATAGATATCCATTTTGAATAAAAAACTTGGTACTTTTCCACACTTTACAGTGTGGAAAAGTACAAAATTTTTTATTCAAAATGGATAGTCCCTATATCTTCTGCCTTCCTTACCTCGTGATTCACATTCAAGTTTGGGGAGATGGGAAAAGTGTAAACAAAGCTGAGAACCATGACTCGTCAGCGTTTCGGGGCAAACAAAAGCTTCTGGGGAAGCACGCAATATGGGAGGAGCGGCTACCAAGTGATGAAAGTGCTCACGCAGGGAAAATGAGTCAAGGATATCACACCATCCGGAAAATACTACTCCACCATTCTTGGCTGGCTTGGCAATATTTTTTTTCGCGAATACCATTGGGCTTCTTTTTTTCTTTCCCGCGAAGTCAACGTAATTTCTTTGTTTCCCCATTCTTTCACCACGTAAACTTCATTTGTTCCTTCATTTGCAAGATCTCCTGTTGATATTATAATTATATATATATATATATATATATATAATAGTCTAAATAATTGTTACATCATTATTTATAAGACCCACGATCAAAGATCCCCGTTTTCCTGTTTGGTTGTGCATTGAAAAAAAGAGGGGAAAATGTGATCGGCTTATCTACTAATTTCTGTAATCGAATCACCATTTCACGATCTAAAGACGTACAAATAAATACTTTGTAATAAGGCTCGTCGAGAAAGGCTCGTGTTTTAAATGGCGAGAGTGACCACTTTCAGAAAATTTTCATTATTGTATAATTATGATATCAACAGGAGGTCTTGCAAATGAAGGAACAAATCAAGTTTGCGTGATGAAAGAATGGGGAAACAAAGAAATTTCGCAGGAAAGAAAAGAAATAAGCCCTATGGTATTCGCAAAAAAAAAAATATTTCCACTCATTAAAAAAAAACTTTGAATAGAAAAGTAAAAATTAGATTTTAACATAGAATTCCACGAAGGAAAAACAAAGAAAGTAAGCGTGAAAAATTTGTCGCCGACGGGAAGCGAACATGGTCCCTCCGCACCGCAGCCCCGTACGCTAATCAATGGACCACACCCTTGTTGCCGGAGGCTGATAAATAGGGATTTTATAACATCTATATATGTTTAAACGCCTTTTTTGTTAACTATTGGATTTATACACCCATATGTGGAGTGATTCGTGAAAAGCATTCGGAGTTCTATATGCATACTAATTTTCATCGAGATCTGCGACCCGTTTGTCGGACACTACCCTTGCTAGGAGGGCGAAGTATTCAAAACTTCATTGGTTGGTGTTCAACCAATGAGAGCCAATTTTTATCTACTCTGTCCCCATCCCAAAGGAAAATCTGGAGTAACCTCTCTACTCTATCCAAATATTGCTATTGCCGTCTTAACCTTGATGGATGTGGTCTGTTAACCGGCAAGTGGTGCGTTTCCTCGAGATCGCCCTAATATTTGCTCGATTGCTTGAGGATACCTTTTTTCCCAGAAATTGCAGCCGAAAATGAGGGTGCGCCTCTTACACGAATTTTTTATCTGCCAGCCTTCGAGCCTCGGTCACGATATGAGCGGCGGGCTGCAGAGCAGTATCGCGGCAGGGCGGTAGTGGCCACGAAACGAGCAGTGATTCGACCTCAGATAAGTTCAGAATCTGAAATGGCAGTACATACTGTCAGAAGACAGAATGTTCTCGGCCGACATTTTGCCACAGAATGAGTAGAACGGCACAAGAAAAATTTTATGTCTGGGATTGGCGGCGAGCGGCACCTATGCCGCTCACGTCTATCATGGCTGGGTTCGAGTGTGTTCCATGTCAAACATTAGGAACATAAAACTCAGCATTGCCACTCTGTCGCTCGCCTAACACCATTCGTATCGTAGCCAAGGCAAGTCCCTGGAGAGCTGAGTGACCTTGGTGCTTAGCGTGAGTCATCAAGAGGAGGGTATCATTCGCTCGCTTGTTTACGGGGGACGCAGTTGCCTAATAACTTTAAAAACTTGTTGTATGACAAGCCAAGGGTGTGGGGTGCAATTGGGGGACAGCGATTGGCCGCGCGACAAGTGCAAGCAGCGGAATTTTCCACCCCCCTAACGTTCTCATTTTCTGTCACGGGACAACTTTGAGTGACTCAACTGAATGCACCTGCCCTAAGCACAACTGAGAGAATTCTGTGAATATTAACATTTGTGCATGGGTCAATATAGGTCAGTGTTGTTCCAAAATGAACAAGGGCAAAAAGTTGTGGTCTTTCATGGTAGTTGAAAAAATTAAAGTGCTTTAAGTCATCAAAGACGTAGGAAACCGTGCTGCCGGACTAAGGCATGATGTGCCGGAATCGTGCATTAGAAGATGGAGGAAGGATAAGGTTGCACTATTCCATACCAATAGGGACAGAAGGTATTTTCAGGGAAAATCTACGAGCTGTGACAGGACATGCGCGCGCGTGCCGCCGTACTGCGACGCCCGTCTCACTAGTAACTCAGCCGTTTTTATGTACCTAAATCATGAATTTTTTTTCTTTTGTCATTCATTGAAGATTTTTGTTGGACCATATTGAAATATTAACTGCTTTAAATTCCATAGACAGTTATGATTTCTTTCAAATTTTGACTTTTTTCAAGTTTTGATGTCGTATCTACGCCTTATCGTTCGTTTTTTATGCGGCTGACGCTTGGGTATTTTGCATTTAACGTGTTTGCATTCCCACTCGTCATCGTTTACAGCAACATATAAATTGTAAAAGTTAACCACGTTTTAAAAGGCGACTTACAGCGACTATGACTGGTGCATTAGGAAAACGGTGGGGGGATTCGGATTTATAAATCAGAGCTCGGTGCGACTGTCCGCACTTACCAACTAAACACGAATTGTAGCGAGGTCGGCTTTGTTTTGTTTTAATGAATATCAATTACTCCACTCATTCCAAAGGACAATAAACAATGTAAGCATTGTAGGGCTAAGGCTACAAGTGAATACTTACCTCTGAGGTCCATATATGCCTTTGAAAAATGCCGCGTAAATTACAAGAGAATATCGGAAGCGTTTTGATAATGGCCGAAAATTCGAAGTTAGTCCCGCAACACCTCGCAATAGGAGAAAAAAAGGCCCCAAAATTTTTTCTTCAACTTCGACGCATAAAAAGACGACTCTTACACGCATTAACGGCATCGTCAATGCATTATCATCTGAGATTGCCATTGTGACCTCAGTGCATTGCCGACTGCCAAGTTTTTACTCGTGGTAACTAACTCGCCCCACCTAACTTCCATCGTCGTTTATCGATATCTAGTATATTCTGGTCACGAACATAGATATTTACCGGTATTTCAATGGGATTCCAACAGTGCGTTTTATTTCTAGTCTAAATGGGAATATGTGCTCTTTCAAGCAAAATTGCTGCATAAAACTGCCAATTGATATTGACTTAAATTATTGCACTCTAAGAATAATATCGACTAGATACTCAGAAAAATTATGGAGCACTTTAAAAAATACCTAATCCTTAGGCATTAATTTTGGCGCTCCTTTACTTTCAGACCGTAACTAAAGTAAGCGATGAGGCGTAGAGCAGAATCGACGAAAAAAACAATAATTTCAATTAGAAATACGCAGATTGAAAATAACGCGGTGATAGCCACGGTATTTGTTGGTAAATAATAAAAATTGTTTATCATCACTTTAGGAAAGGTTTTAATGGTGAATAAAGCAAGATTGAGATATTTACTCGACTTGCATCGTAAAGCACGCGGAAAACTTGGATGCCCCTTTGGAGACGCAACCCGCACACCACCTCCATACATCGAAAACCCCTTACATCGAAGTCATGATTTTTCCGGTCACAACAAATTCGTTGTATGGGGGTTTTACTGTAGCATCTGAGACTCTATTCTCGGGAAAAGAAGCGCCTTTGATGCTATTCTGGGCAAATAGCATAGGCGCTGTCTCATTCAGAATACCAGCCTAAGATTCCTTAGTTTATTTATGAGTCACAAAGACTGCAAAAAATTGAGTAATACAGTCAACTCTCGATTATCCGGCTTCCGATGATCTTGTTTGTGGATTATCCGTGCTATTTTCTCATCCCTTCATTTAAAAGTTTGAAAAATATTTCATTGGTAAAATTAAGTACATTCTTTGAAAGTTCAATGTACATATCTAAATAGAATTGCAAGTTTGTAAATATCTCTTTTTAGTTTAAATTTTTAATTTAATCACAATATTATGGAAAATGTTTGCTACATTTAAGAATGATGAAATCTCAGCCACATCTGCTTCTGAAGTTATTTTATCCGTTCTTTCCCATTACCCGTTGCCACTGAATATTTTATCTTCCTCAAACGAACAGAATAGTCAATAAACAATGGAGATAATTTCAAATAAACTAAATTGTTGTCCTCGCTAATACAGACTTATTTTATATGTGAATCATAGGGTTTTTAATCGTTCTTTGGCAATCACTCGCAAATTCGAGCTTCTCATTATATGCCCTACACGTTATATGGGGCTTCTACTGTATTTATATTATAATATTTCGGCCATCTTAACTTCACTCGTCGCTTCTTGCAGGGAACAGTTGATTCTCCCTTGATGTTTTATCTATCCTCTGAAGCAATTTTCTTCACTGGGGTTATTGATAGGCCCACGCACTCGGACACAGTTTTATCAACTGGGTAGCGATAATCCATTTTCTTGGCTTCTGCCTTGAAATAACAAATAGCACTCAATACCATCCTCATCTCCTGCTCAGAGAGTTGGGGTCTTGGAGGCATCGTAGGAAGTGAATAAGACTGCACCTTGCCAAGTATGGGATTTTAATGAAACACCAAACAATGCTTTGCGCTCCCCGAAAGCCACTGGCAACACCGCGTGAGTGAACAGAAGGGAAAGTAAGCTCCTAGAGTCCCCCTCCGCCGCTCAACGCAGGCTGAAGGCAGACAAAAACGTGATACAAATAAAAACAGCTATAAAGTAAACCTTTAATGTATTTATATTTATTTTGATTGTAATGCAGAACTCGCAACATAGCCAATAGTGTTACGCAAATCTCTCTACATACCGTGAGAACGGAGATAAAGTTGTTCCGCCAAAATAAAGTCAACATTAAAAAAATAAAGTTAGAGCTTATAAATTTTACAAAAGCACTAGCAGAAAATTGAGAAATAAGGTGCTTAAGTTTGACTGCCATAGAATTACCGGTATTTGTGTAGTAATCCCCGAAAGTTGGACATAGCTTCTCGCGGGCCAAAAAATGGACTCTTTTGTTTTTCATCCGAAGAAATGAACTCTTATTACATATAATGTTTAAAAAGTTTTCTTGTAATTGCCTAACGTGGAATGAAACATGCTAAATGTTGATATCAACTTCAAAAAAATAGGCCGAGCCGTTTTGGAGATGTTAAGTCTCAAACTCAGGGTCATATACCAAAGATGATACCAAATAGATACACGAAGGGAACTTAATAA
This sequence comes from Pyrrhosoma nymphula, assembly GCA_963573305.1. Classification (NCBI taxonomy): domain Eukaryota; kingdom Metazoa; phylum Arthropoda; class Insecta; order Odonata; family Coenagrionidae; genus Pyrrhosoma; species Pyrrhosoma nymphula. The sequence goes on along the minus strand of OY754335.1, from coordinate 67,597,244 downwards.
ACAAAAGAATCACTAGGAAGCGAAAGTTTAATACCAATCTATGAATTTCACAATACATGTAACCGATAATAAAGAGTTCTTGAATTCTGCAGGGAACTGAATAAAGTTTTGCCAAAAATTATTCCCCGTATTTCTCCGAATCAATCGTAATTTATAGAACACGGACCCGGTTACGGAGTACTTTTCAACTAATGTATTTTTTTGCTTCTGTAAATTTCGACTTACGCTGCTGGTGTTGGAACGCATCTATTACGTAACTTTGGACTGCCTGTACGTACACAAATATGTATGGTGTTGCAAGGTGCTCCAAGATACTAGGTCTTACTTGTACCTTAATGCAAAGTTCCTACCAAGGCACTTTCCTGATTAGGGTGAGGTGCTAAAATCGGAAGTAAAATTTTATAAAATTAGTTAATTCTTAAATTTGTTCATTATATATTTCATATTTTTTAAATTTTAGGCTTCTAATTTTTAGAACAATATTTTTACGGTACATATTCTTCAACATCACCCCACTTCAGTGATTGTGGCTTGTGGAGGTGTTTTATTTTTTATGAGAGTTACTATTTTCAAAGGTGGTTTATTTAAATTCACAATGTTATATGCCTTCTGCGTCATTCATGTACCATTGACCAGTCATTAACATGTACTGGTTTACTATACTCTAGAAATAAAAAAAATTGTGAAAATTAGGTGTCTGCCCTAACACCTGGCCTATTGCACTAGCCTTAATAGTACCTGGTTGAATCATGGTCTCTTATGGGAAGCAAGGTCCTCAGGCCTTGACTGGCCTTTCCTGTGTGCCTAGGTAGGTGCCATCACATGTTCAGTATGATTCATAAACATTTTTCCCAATTAAAAAGTTGTGGTGCTGCAGATGTCACCTCAAGCTGTTGTCCTACTAAAATTTTTAAGAGTTGCTTTATCTTATATTTTACTCAGTTGCTTTGATTCTGCTGATTTGAATGGTGGGAGGGTTTAAAATATTTTCTTTTGTTTCTTCCAGGAGAGTCAATGATGGTAATTTTGGTTGGAGGGCACTGCGGCTACTTGCTAGAAGGAGCCCACACTTTTTTACTCATAGTAACAACCCAATCAATAAACTTCCCGAGTACCTTGAAACAATGATCAAGAAGATTGCCAAAGATAGACCGGTAAGATTGTCTAAGTTTTAATTGGAAATATTAATAATTTTCTTGTGAGAATGTATTGTCTCTTCCATTGACTTAGTTTTTAGTTGTTGATTACCCATTGTAGAAAGTCAGTCTCACAAGTAAGTGCTTGGTATTCTGAGTAAATTATTATTTCTTTACTCACTGTTATTAAATCTCCCTCTATAACAGTCATGATACATAGTATCTTTCTCAGTCAGTCGTCATAGTATTTTTTCTTATGAGGTGAAAAAATATTTCATTCAAATATGTTTGTAGACTTCCTGAGCTTAAGTCTCGATAATGCTTATATGTTTTTATTCTGAATTAGTTATTATAGGGGATGGAAATTTGTTAGCTCTTTGATGTTTATGAGGCCTGAGTTGTCAACCATAGTCATGAAAAATAATTACTAAGCCTGCTGTAGCTCTCTGCCTAATTTGTACATCCTATCTTGAGATCACCAGCCAAAAATCATCGCCATTTCTATTTTCTTTGTTATGATAGCAGTCATGATTCTCACATAAATCCACAGGAATCAGGGAAGACAAAAAAGTCTTTAGTTGAAAAGTCATTCATCATCATCAGCAGTGATCAATCCGAAGATTAGTTTGCTACAGCTCTCCACACCAATCTCCTATCAGCCAACGGCTTCATTCCTACATAACTAAAAACTTGAACATTCATAATTTGTTTTATATGTTCCATATAAAGTCATTACACTGATGTATTTTTCAACCAACAATTAAATGAGTTTAACCTGGTAACGTCTGGAAAAAATTTTTCTTGGAATTCTGTGATAAACTAATATTTTCATATAGACGAATAAATTTTCAGGCTGTCCATAAATGACGTCCACACTATAAGTGGGGTGGGTCACCACCTTGTGACAGGGGGGACTATGCTTCATGTGACATCCACACTTCCACTGAATACAATGTCTTATTTTTACTCAGGGGGGGGGAGTAGAAGGTTTTTTCATTTTTGTGACATCATTATTTGTTTGTGACTAACTGTGACCTAGGGGGGTCTAGTTTGGTCCAAAATTGTGTGACATCATTTATGGACAGCCCTTATGGTTTGTTTTCTGAGTTGTTGCACCCAACCATTTTACTTTTAACATTGGTAGTTATGGAGATACAGCCTGGTACCAAATGGTACTGCACGGTGCTTAGGGGTTGTAACCCTCACCTTAGCTGGTTGGTGTTACCTTAGATATTATTTTAATTATCATATATAAACATCATGCAGACAACACTTATGTTTAAAAGTTATCTTTTAATTTTAAAAAGGTCGATTGGGCCCAATTTACATTATGTTCAAAACCTCTTGCTATTTATACAATGAATACAATTAAATTTTTATGTGGCACTTATCGTTATCCAGTTCTTTATTTCCCAACTTTCGTCGTCCCCTCTGAGTTCCTTTTCTCCAGCTGCCGTGCGTCTGTCGCTACCGACGCAATTCCCTCCGTTTCGGCTTCTGTCTTTATTCTTCCAGTTTTCCTTACTGGATACTACTCCCAAACTCCTTCCGTCACCCTTTGACAATCCAACACTCTTTCACACACACTTTTATTCCCCTTTTTCCTTCTCCTTTTTGCCTTTTACTTCTTCGGACTCCTTTCTCTTTCACCATATATCCCACTCTCCTCGCGTCATTAGTTACGACCCCTTGTTGCCTTGTTTTCTTTTTGGTTCCTATTTACTTATTTATCTGCGCCCTAACTACGCATTGTTATTGTTTATTTACCGGGCGTTTGGTTACAGGGTATAAAATTGAAGTTTTCAGGAATTTTCTGTAATTTGCTTGTCGCTATTCAAAATATTTAGTATTTCATATTTTTTTACTTTATTATACATTTTGAACAGAAAATTGCATTATAATGCCAAAATAATTTTACTAATAATAATTTTAAAAAGTACTTTAAGCCAAAAATGATAAAAAAAAGTTACCTTTCATGGCATTTTTTTATCACTGTCGTACATGAAATGTAAATGTAAAACAGTCAATGGACACCCCTACATGACATATCACACACTCCGTTCATGCTCTACTGGTGCAATTTTCATGTGCGCACCTACGCTGCTGGGTCATTGATTTCTCGAGGTGGTTGTACCCATCGTACATTTTATCATCAGAGACACTGAAAAGAAAATGGACTGACAGCAATCAAAACATTATATGGAAATTAACATATTATCTTATCATCAGTTCACTTATGTCACTCCAGTCTCACTACCTCTGGATGCAGGTGCATGTCCTACAGATTTAGGCCAAGCACTATATCCTGAGATTCTGTCATTAATTTGCAAAATATTTTTTTATTTTTTGCTAGAGTTTCTTGATTTTGAATGGGAAAAAAACAATGAAGATAGCTGCAAGAATATCTGAGATGAGTCTATCTGATCATTAGTTGAAATCATAGGCTACTGTTAAGAGTTTGACCAAAGCACATTCGTGTAGGCTATCATTGATTTTTTAATTTCCTCTAAAATCTTACTGCGTTCACTGTAGAATTTTAGTTGCACTTAGTACATTTTTGTTGGTTTTTCTCAATTATAAGTTGTCGTTTTGAGTTTATGAGACTTGATGTATCCCATTAATAGTTTCACATTTGCTGTCTGAATGGATATTTCAGCAAGTCACCAACAGTGAAAGTGCCAAGCAGCCAGCTACAACGGGTACAGAAACTGCTGCTGTGAATGCTGAGCCGGAGTTAGAGGATGACGAGGTTCTGAAGACTGTGGAGAAAGAAGACAATCGCAGCGAAGGTGAATGAAATGGATGGATGGCCTAATTAGGGCTCTCCCGTGTTTATAAAAACCTTAGGAAGTCAATGTTTACTTTCAGTGCAAGACTTTGAAGATGGGGAAGTTGTGAGGAAAGAATCTGAGAAAATATCTAATGCTCAAATTGCTGCTGTGGCAGAGAAGGTGGCTGGTCATTGGAAGAAGCTAGCAACCAAGCTAGGATTTCAGCCTCATGAGGTAACTGTAAAAGAAGTTTTCAGATATTTATTTCAGAGAGAAAATGTGTGCATTTAATTCAGCCATTAAGAAACAGAGTGAAGGAGATGGTGAGATAAGATGACTTTTATTTTTCCAGCTACTACTTTTTCAAGTATTGTTTTAGAGCACGTGAGAAAAAACTTGTTGTATATGACGTCTTAAATAGGGGCACGTGCGAGGAAGAAAGAACGTTCCACTGTAGAATTTCACTGGAAATATGTAAAATGAAAAGTTCTTTTTAAAAATATGTCGTAGTGAATTTCCGCGCAGATTATCAGAACTTATCACGGTAAGACGACATCATTCATGAGATTATTACGTTGCGAGGTTGTTATCCTAATGTACATGCCACCCGCAAAACTAGGATTTGAATTTATCGAATCTTTTTTGAAAGGATTCGATCGAATTTCGAATCCATGGATTCAATAGGATTCGATCGAATCCTGACCACATCACTAAATAACAATGTTTAACTTTAGTTGTGTTTTGTTTTTATTGTTCTTAGCAAATGTAAAGGAATTTAATGTATTATCAGGCTTTTTTTGTAATGTCCTGCTTTTGAAAATTTTGCTCTGGTCACCCTACCTGAACACACAATACATACCAAATACATATAAAATTTGTTATCACTGAATTGCCACAATTGCACTGTCACTTAAACAAACGATAAATCTTCGTTTCAATATTTTCGACAAATATTACCTCTCTTGTACAAGTGAAACTTAGCGATATCATCTGTAATTGAAAATTGATATTAAGTGCTACAGTCAGATAATTTGCTTTAAATCCTTACTGCCAAAATAAAATGTTAATCAGTTCAAACTCTATTCCAAAATAAATTTTTGCAGTATTCTAGGCTATGATTAATGATTAGTGTCCATTTATAAAGAGTTTTGAGTAAATGGTAGTACATAAAATATGCCACTCTGCAATAGTTTTGTAATCATAAGGGTTATTTCTAATATTCTTGTTAATTATAGTTAAAATCACAAACCAAGAACACTATGTAAGAACAAAACAAACCTTTGAACATATTTCATAATTGCTCCTTCAATTGTTTTGGAAGAATTACCCACAACTCCACGGAAACCAGCACTTAACGAGGTAGCTGTTCATATCCTTCAGAAAAATTTACTATGAGAACTTTAAAAAAACTATAAGACCAACTGTTGAGATTACTGTAAGTCAGCTGTAAGGATCTTAAATTAAATTGAAAAGTTACTGTAAAGGTCCTTTTATAGTTTTTAAAGTTAACTGTAGGTTCAAACCTATATAGTTATTTAAAGTTCCTAAAGTAGGTTTAACTGTAGGTTTATAGTAAATCATAGTAATATTACTGCAACACTTGAGTTTAAGTTTTGTACTTAATTTTTTAAAATTTAAATTTCCTATAAGAAATTGGACAATTTCTTATAAGACATATTCTTACAAGAAAATTCCCTGGATAAAATAAAATTTGCAGAAACTGTGAAGAAACTGAGCGAAAATTTGCGCATGGTTCTTTGGGCACTTTCTGTACACTTTTCCCACATTTCTTTCACACTACTCTCATTCACAGTTTGCACACACTTTTTTCACCATTTTCATTCACACTTGTTTTACACTTTTTGCACATTCTCACCAATGCACGGACTGTGCACATTTCTTGCACAGCTTTCAATAGCATAGTTTTTTAAATAGTAAATGTGTAATCTATACAATGCAAGCAACATTATCAAAGTACTCATGCTGCAGCCAAATTTATATTCTGATAGCTATACTATAATATTACAATAGTACCTTGTGGTGATGCAAATTTAACGTTTCTAGTGCAGGCATTCGTGATGGAATGATCCGAGAGTAATGGTGGAATAAATATTTTAATTCATTGTAAATTTGCTGAACTACCGTTAACCCTTTGAATGCTGCCCATATACATGACATAATTTTACCCCGTGGCGGCTTTCTTTTTTTTACGTAAAACGTAAGTATGGATGCCAAATAAGTCAGGAAAAATAATAAAAAAATTTAGAGCGCTCTAATTTGTTTGTTATTCGAATTTTTATTTATGACGTGATATCACGTCATCAGTGACCAGGGATAGACACGTGATGCGGGTTGCATACACACGACTTTTTTATCATCTTCCATTTTTCTTTCACATCGTTTCTTACATGCAGTAGCGACAAAATATATGCAAAATGCATGTATTTTGTTACTACTGGTAGCAGCTTACATTTATTGAAGTAATAATAATTAGAAATAAAACAAGTCCATGCGGACAACTGTGTGAATAAGATAATAATTCCTTGAAATTTTCCTCTCGCTGCTGCGTTCGAGTATAAGGGTGCTGTCCTAGAATATTGAATAATATTTGTTCTTTTCCTTCTCAACCCACTATTTTGATCGTTGGATTTTTTACTCCTTTCATATTTTCCGCTCCGTCCGAAACTTTTCCTCTAAGACGTCCACCCGTAAGCGTTAGAAACAAAACAAGTAAAGGTTTAAATAGCAACAACTAACAAATAGCATCGGCGATTTTGCTGCAGCTGCATGTGTTGGGTGGTATTCCCCGACTCAAGATTTCTCTTTGTGTATTTATGATGGTGGATTACGGTGTCCCTTTTTGTGGCACCACTCAGTCCGGCTCCGCTAAGGATGGAGGGGGGTGCCGAGAAGAAGTAAGAGGGTGAGGAAGTATAATAGCACGCTGTAATGCAAGATTTAGTCGGTACGTTTGTATGTACTGTGAGGACAGCTTTCTAGGAAGTGTCTTCGGTATGCCATGAACATGGATGTGAGGTAAGGAAGGATTTTGCCGACACGTGTCCTTTTCTGGGTTTTGGGGTGCTGCCAGGGTAGAAATGGATGCGGAAAGAAGGAAAAAATCAGCCCCAAACTTTGTCATTTCTCGCTTCCGAACTGAAGCCGAAAACAAATTTTAGTTAGCTTGACAGGGTTCATTCAGGCCACTTATTGCAGATTGTGAGAAGAATATCCTACAAAATGCTCAAGTTTAATTTGTTACTGGTGGTAGGAACATTTTGAATTTTAGGTTTAATTCGTTTCAGTTAGAGTTAAAAATTCAATAATACATATTAATTGGAAGAGCTTTGCAGCATCTTTATTCCATATTATGTACAAAGCCACTCACTAAAAGCAAGAATGATAGTTAAAGTTTTTTTACTACTCATACGAGGGAAAGATTGGATTCGTAGTACAATGGAAATTCCAAATCAACATATATGTAAAAACCATACTCTTACGCAATAACTGAGTCATGAAAACAGAAATACTTGCCATAAAAATATATTATATTTAAACAATAAAATATTTATCAGTAGAATGATACATCTATACACAAAAAATTACTACAAAAATATTTTTTTAAACATTTATATATGCATTTTTACAAGTACAAATTTAAAAAAAATACTATTTACAATGTTTTATGATAGGGAGCAAAGCACTCGGGACAAAGTGCTGGAGAACCCTCACAATCAGGACATAAATATGCTGTCTCCTTCCTGCGCCCGACGGTGTAACAATTTTGACCGGTGACGGTCTTCTTTCTACCATCTTCTACGAGGATGAGTTCAGGGAAGTGGGATTAAGATTTTGTGGATACAAGGGATATTGGGTCAGGAAGGTATGAAGGTAGAATGAGGGATTTAATAACAGAGAGCCGGAATTTATATTTATATAAGGAAATGTTTTCGGGAGGCCTACGGTAGAGGAAAAAGCTGTTGACAAGGTTGATGTGAAAGATATGGATGCCCAAATTTTTGTACCATTTAAGGGTTTTCCTTTCAATAGGATAATATGACATCATCTGATCAAAGTGGTCTATTCCGCCCATCGACTCGTTGTACTTCGCAACGGCCTCAGGTTTAGGAACGAGCCTGTCTCCTCTTCGGGTTGGCACGTCAACCATGCGACTCCCGAATTCGGAGCTGATCATCAGAACGTCCCTTTTGTCCTTCCACTTTAGAACACAGATACCATCGTTAGTAAAGGCATCCATAACTTCACCTCGTCTCAATTTAGCCTTTGCCACTTCGGAGGGGTTGCCTTTCCGATTTGCCCTAAGAGTTCCTGTGCAATACGTTCTCCTCTCAAGCAGTTTGGGGATCAAATTGACGCTGGTGTAATAATTATCCATAAACAATAAATGGCCCTTGTCAAAATGGTCATTCATTAATTTATGAACAACGCGATCAACATGTCCACGCCCTCTAAGTTCAGAGTCGCGGGCCCCCGTATACACAAGAAATCGCAGAACAAACCCGGAAGGCTCCGTCAGCATATATAGTTTGATTCCGTACTTTTACTTCTTGGATTTCATATAAATACGGAATCGCCGGAATACAGAGGGTTCGTCCTCCTCCCCACTCTCCTCCTCGCTAATCTCCCACTCGGAGTCTTCCGAAAAATCCTAATCCCCACTCTCCTCTAGGAGCTCCCGTAGCTCTTCGTCTGTATATATTCGCCTGGAGAAGGCGGAGATCTCGGAAGGTAGAGTCATAGTCCTTGTAGGAGCGTCCTGCCTTGACGTTGATGGCTGCGAATCCTGCGAAGACGAAGGCTGCTGGTCTGCCGTCGAGGTTGAGGCAAGAGGAATTTATCCCTCAGACGGCGTCGCCTCCGCCTCAACCAAAGAGATTCGTCTTTTTACTCGCTTACGCACCATCTGTAGTTAAAACATATTGTCTTTGTATCAAATTGGTTAAATATGAATTTTGACAAATAATGGGCCAAAATAATCACTCAGGGTTATATAGACAAAAGAGGAAATGCTGCAGGCAATAATTATTCCGCTCAACTAAATGAAAAGAATCTGAATGAACTAAATATGTATAATGGGTAACTGAAGACGTATGAGTGCTTTTAAACAATTAATTATATATATATATATATATATATATATATATATATATATATATATATATATATATATATATATATATATTGTACTAGCCCCCTCCTTATCAATTTCCTTATCACAGGGGTTCTAATAATTATTCTTTCACGCGGTCCTAAACACGCGACGTTATATACTTGTATCAGCCCGACACACAAAAGGTACCCTTCACTTTATCACTTCTTACCTTGAGAGAGATCCTTTCCTTTCGGTAGTCCTTGGCGGCAAAGGTTAATGGATTAATTCATGCACAAAAATGATACACTTGAACAGTACATATATTTATAATAACCCTTTTATTCTTCACTTAGGAAACAAATTCACTTTAGTTACTCAATTAATTAATATATGTTCCCTTCTCAAATATATTCGTATTAATTTATAATGTTTGTTCTACTTAACCGGATATTGTACAAAGTGAATTTCGCCGATACTCTATGCCCCAGTATCTGTTTATCGGATTCCTGGATCCTTCCTGAACACAGGACACTGGCGTTGGTAATTGCTGTCCAAAGCTGCTTACTCCCGGCAAATTATCACTGCAAAAACTCTCGTATGACTTTCACTCGATAAACGTCTCTTGTGACTCCCTTGTTAAGAAGAAGAAGCCTCGTTCCTTGTTTGACAATCCCTTTTATACTATCTCACCTCCCCTCCTGTATGTTCTAGAACATTCCAGGTTTTCTCCCCTTCTCTCGTATCTGATAGGCTATTCCCCTTTCATTATTATAAGTTTGTTTACGTAAACAGAAAATGGTATTGTTTAAAGTTGTTTTCATAACATAGACGGCATTGTTTTAGTTTGTTTACGTAAACAGAAAATGGTATTGTTTAAAGTTGTTTTCATAACATAGACGATATTGTTGCCTCGCGGTAGTACGTGTTCCCAAAATATACACAATGGCGTCCTTAATCGTATACTTATGCCAACACGGCCAAAATGGCGTGTTACATTAGCCCCATTAAAATAATGACTTGGAAATATAAGAAAGGAATTATTTTAAAGCCTTCAAATGTAAACTAACGCGGCCCCAACGCCTTCAAACTTTATCCTCCCTCTGAATAATGTCTGTGCCCAAGTATATTGTGTTACAGCAGAAATCACACATGAATACATTTATATCAATCAACACAATTACAAACAGCGTCTCCTCCTTTAACTCAAGACATATGATATACCATATAACAATATGGTCTCTTCCCTTTCTTCCTTGCTTGAAATAGGCAAATAACCAATGAAAATCTTATTCACGTAATTTAAAATCAAGGACATATTATATAAATCGACGTTATTAACTGATACATTGAACGTGAATATAACGTGCAAATAATAAAACTGTCCATCTTCTTCTCAACATTCATTCTCACTTTTAACCCCTTAAAGACACTGGGTTATCAAAAGGCCATAATTCACAGTACACATATACACTTCACAGCACTTAAAGTTCCTTCAGGTGATACACTCTCCCTCCTTCCGGCTCAATCTACATCCACGAGCCCATTCATACATAAGAAAACACGAATCAAATAATGGCAACATGACACTGAATATACACACATTGAGAAAAGATATCACGAAACATACATATTGTGCTAATCCACCTGCCGCCAAGTTCAACCTCTCTCTCTCTCGTTCGTAAGCTCCCCTCGCATGTCGGGCCCTGATACAATGTATATTATCGGTAAACAGTTCTACCTTGCTTGAACGGATCAGATTATAATGTTGCGGCGCTGGCTTCCTCAGTTTAATGACTGCGTGCTATGGTCAGTTGGACTACGGTCTTCTTCTCGTGTGCTCGTGTGATGTGAGTGATACCAAGTGCTGTGCTATTGTTCCCTATATGGTTTAATATTGCTGAAGTGGAAAGTGCCTCGTATTTCGTTCTTTTTTGGATTAAATACTACACACGTGGCTGGCCCTCGGAATTCTGAAATCTCATATGGACCTTCGTATAATACCAGGAAGCCGTGATAAATCCCCCTTTGCTCGTCGGATACCGGATTGGTACGTACTAAAACCTCATCTCCTATTTTAAATTTCGTTCTCTTCCTCTTATCTTTCTTCCTTCTTCTCTCCGCCCGTTTTTCGCCCTTTTTAATGATATTTTCACGTATCCTAACTATATCATTTTCGATCTTCTCGGAGTCACTTTCTTCTAAGCTTTGCTCTCGTGGTTCTTCCTCGCCATCTGTCTTCCCATACTCCTCGCTGGTTTCTATGTGCATGTTGTCATATTGTGCGTCCATGCGCATTTCCCTAAACTTACATGCGATCTCCTTTTTTCCTTCACTTAGGGTTATAATCCTGCGATCGTACTCAATCTTCGCGGATAGTTGAGCTAATGTGTCCGTCCCGATTATGAATGGTTTGATCAGCTCCGGCACCACCGTGCAGGCCATATTTGTGGTGAATCCGTCTATCTCTATACTCGGACAGATCTGCCTCCTTATAATTCCGCTACTCCTTCCGATGGCTCCTGCTATCCGGATTCCTTTGACTGGTACTTCCAAAGCGTTTCGCAGTGCATTCTGATTCTCCCGGTAAAACTCCTCGCTAATGCACGTTAGCTCCGATCCCGTGTCTATCAGTGCATTCACAGCCACTCCTTCCATTTGAACCCTAATCTCCGGGCATTTAATTACTTCCGGCCTATTCGCTTCTTTCTCCGTCAAGAAATCTCGAGGTGACTCAAAAACATTGCATATTGTTTCCTTCTCCGTGTGGGGTTCCGTCTTCTCCTCCTGTGGTGGTGTCCGTTTTATTCTCACTTTCCGTATCTTTGCCCGTTGCTCCTTCGGTATGTCCCAGAATCCCTCTTCGTCTTCCGGCCTCGGCATGTTGGGACCTTCGTCATGCTTTGCCGCTAATAGTTTTCCTGCTCCGGCTTCCCTGCGGCGTTACTTTCTTCCGCCATCATGGAATTGACAGGGCGCTCTCTCATCGGTGGGCGCGCCTCCGCCATATTGTTTTGTCCTCGGCGTCGATCAGCTGGTCTCTCGCCCGGCCGTTGAGAGTATCCCTCGCCGCGAAAGTTATTGTCTCTCCGTCCGTCTCTCTGCTGGCTCGACGCTTGCCACTCCCGTGGTTGTGACCTCTTCGAGTCCCATATGTACTGCTGGTTGCGTTGGGATGTGTCTTCCGGTGTCCTCCACGTACGTTCTCCATGGGTCCTTGGGTATTGGTCTTCCCATCTTCGGTATCCAGTCGCCTCGGAGTTTCCGTCTTCTCGCGGTATGTTGTCATAGCGGGCCAATAACGTCAAGAATTGCGGGATTGTATTTACATTATTTGAAATCATGCCGACGCTTACTTCCATGCCAAAGTGTTTCTTGAGAATTAGAATGATCATTCCGTCCTCCATTGGCGGCGTCAACTCCCTCGCTACGCTAATTTTGGCCATCGCATATTCTACTCGCGTGAGCCCTCCGTTTTCCTTGTATCTTCCCGTGTCGAAACTCCATTTTATCAGCATTTGACGTTCATCTCCCCAAAACTGCTCCGTGAAAATAACTTGGAAAGCGTTCACATCTTCATACAGGTGTCGTGTCGCAGAGAACCATTCCTCTGCTCTCCCAACCATTCCTTGTCTGATGACCTGGAGCATCATCTGGTCAGGCAACCGATATATCTCTTGGTATTCGCACAGCTCCTGTAGGTATTTCATGGGTCTTGATGTATGCCTCCCGTCGAACGTTGGGACCTTTAATTGTACCATTCCCGCGGTTGCCGGTGTGACGTTAGGTCTCCTGCCTTCCTCACGCACGATGCGTTGAACTGCCTCTTCATCTAGCCCAGCTGCTTTTGTGGTGGATTGTTGTCCCAGCTCGTCCGCCATCTTCTTGAACCTTTCCTCCACGTTCTCATGCAAGTTCACGTAACTCGCTTCTAACTTTCGGACCTTGAGATCGCTCGCCTCCAGCCTCGCTCCTACTCCGTTAATTTCTTTCGCGACATCTTCGCATATCTCTGCTAACACCCCGTCTGTTTTGGCAAACCTTTCATCACAGCCATGTTCGAATGATACAATACGTTCCTGCGTCTGTCTATGTTCTCCTGCTATTTTTGCCATTTCTTCCAAAAGCTTTCTCTCTCTTTCGTCTGCTTCTTCCCTAATTTGCCCCAACAATTCTGCATGTCTACTCTCTTGCCTCTCAGCCATCTCCTCTAAGATCGTTCTATTTCTCTCTTGCCCTTCAGCCATCTCCTCTAAGATCGTTCTGCTTCTCTCTCGTTCTTCTTTTGCTTCTTCTTTTAATTGCCTAAATAGCGCTTGCATCTCAGTTTCCACCGGTTCCTCACTATCTACCCTAAATTCATACGTGCTTATATCTATTCCCTCCTTTTCTAGCGTGTGTAATAATCGCTGCTGCAATTCTGGCTTGGTTCCCCCTACTAACAAGTCCCTCTCTCGTAATAATTGCCGTAGCTCTGCCGACTTCAGCTCCGGAAATTTCTTCATGTTGGCCGCCATCTTCTTTCTTCACTCCTTCGGGATGATCCTCCTTCTCTCCGGTTCTCGTGGTCTCACCTAATGAGTAGTCAGGCTCTACACGCTGGGCGCCATTAATGTACTAGCCCCCCCCTTATCAATTTCCTTATCACAGGGGTTCTAATAATTATTCTTTCACGCGGTCCTAAACACGCGACGTTATATACTTGTATCAGCCCAACACACAAAAGGTACCCTTCACTTTATCACTTCTTACCTTGAGAGAGATCCTTTCCTTTCGGTAGTCCTTGGCGGCAAAGGTTAATGGATTAATTCATGCACAAAAATGATACACTTGAACAGTACATATATTTATAATAACCCTTTTATTCTTCACTTAGGAAACAAATTCACTTTAGTTACTCAATTAATTAATATATGTTCCCTTCTCAAATATATTCGTATTAATTTATAATGTTTGTTCTACTTAACCGGATATTGTACAAAGTGAATTTCGCCGATACTCTATGCCCCAGTATCTGTTTATCGGATTCCTGGATCCTTCCTGAACACAGGACACTGGCGTTGGTAATTGCTGTCCAAAGCTGCTTACTCCCGGCAAATTATCACTGCAAAAACTCTCGTATGACTTTCACTCGATAAACGTCTCTTGTGACTCCCTTGTTAAGAAGAAGAAGCCTCGTTCCTTGTTTGACAATCCCTTTTATACTATCTCACCTCCCCTCCTGTATGTTCTAGAACATTCCAGGTTTTCTCCCCTTCTCTCGTATCTGATAGGCTATTCCCCTTTCATCATTATAAGTTTGTTTACGTAAACAGAAAATGGTATTGTTTAAAGTTGTTTTCATAACATAGACGGCATTGTTTTAGTTTGTTTACGTAAACAGAAAATGGTATTGTTTAAAGTTGTTTTCATAACATAGACGATATTGTTGCCTCGCGGTAGTACGTGTTCCCAAAATTTACACAATGGCGTCCTTAATCGTATACTTATGCCAACACGGCCAAAATGGCGTGTTTCAATATATATATATATATATATATATATATATATATATATATATATATATATAATTAATTGTTTAAAAGCACTCGTATATATATATATATATATATCGAGGGAACAACAAAAGCTTAAGAAAAATTAAGAATCACTTTCTCAGCAGGCCATGAAAAAATATCCAATGATTGTATCGGAAAATAATCATACATATGTATATATACATAAATATAAACAATAAACGTGTAATTAAAAATAATTTAAATTGTTGATAATTGACTACATTTTTGTTTGATTAACTTTCCACACTCGCACCGCAGAACTACGTATTATTGCCGCTACACTTGCAGCTTACCGCTGAGGAGATAAACTGAAAAAAAACACGACGAGAGAAAAAATTAGAGAAATGTTATAAATAATTGAATTATTCAAATGTCAAAGTAAAACTAAGAAGAAACTTTACATAAAAGCAACAGTTTACGTATTCATTGGATGAAAATGGCGCAATATCGTAAGAAAATAAAATAATAAATATACGACCTATCGGAAGGAAATAAATACAAATAAATAATTATATGCTCAACATGGATTGGCAAAAACGACCATTATATTAATAAAAAAACAATTAACCGAGCTTTAGTAGCTAAATATAAGAAATGTAACATTACATTCAAGTACATTTGCCATAGCCAGGCATGTATGGCAACAAATACATAAACGTAAAACAAACTCGCACATAAAGAGTGCGAGAAAAATGAATGGAAATCGGCTTACCTCAAGGCAAAAGAAAAACTTTTCTCCCGATGTACCCAGGACAGGCAGCTCGAAACGGTCTTCACTTCTGGGCTGCTATAACTCATCTGAGCGACGTAGGGGTGTTCAAGGTCGTAAAAAATCTGAACCGAGCCCTGGGCGAAAGCCGAAACCCTCAGGGTAACCATGACGTGATATTACGTCATCAGCCCCAGGGGATAGTACACCATGACGTGATATCACGTCATGCCGCACTGAAGGTGTTAATTACCCCTTTGCTGAACTACCATTACCCCTTTGTTCCAAAACATTTTGTGCATGAGAATATTCTTTAGCATAATGTAAAATGACCTCACTTTCTGAAACCTAGCAGCAAGTATTTTCAACTATTTTAATAGGTACACAAAATTCACTTCAAATGTTTTGCATCTTCTATGTGCTTCGATTACTCTATTGGCCCATTTTTCATGTATGTATGCCAGTAGCGAATATAGGTTATAACTTCAGGGGGGCCAAGACTGGCTATCTAGCTGCAAAAGGTTGTAGTTTAGGTATCCGTGCATACGCCTCTTGCCGCAGCCTTATATTTCAGGGGGGGCCCGGGCCCCCTGGGCCCCCCATATATATACCCCTGATGTATGCACTCCCTTTACATTCTTTCTTCACATTTTATCACACTTTAATCAAGCTTCAGGAGCCCCAAACACACTTTTGTCACATTTTGGGTATTTTTCTCACAATTCATGCACATTTATGTGCACTCCATTTGCACTCTTTCATCACACTTTCTTTTTACTTTGGGTGCTTTCCAATCGCCCTGTGCAGATTAGCTCACATTGCAACCAATTGAAACACACGAGCGCACATTGAAGCAGACGATTGGAATGGGTCTGCGCTGAAGTGTTTACAAATGGTGGAGCGACCGGCGGCAGATTTGAGTTCAGAAAGACTTTTTCTTCCGCGTACAATATGTGATATATATATATATATATATTGTAACCGGTCCTGTTTGGACACGGTGACAAGGCGTTGAGGCCGAACGGAAAAAGGATCGTTCTTGTTTTGTTTTTTTTTTTTTTTCATTGTCGAAATTTTGTGGCGTGAATGTGAGTCAGTAAATGAGTGTGAGTGTTTTCCCCATCCACTACCGGTCCCCTCACCTTCCCCCCCCCCCCCCAATCCCTTTCTCTGTGCTTAGAAAACCGGGATATCATCGGCAGTGACCTTCCCCCAAGTGACGCGAAGCAAGTGGCGGGAGGCGGCCAGCTCAGCGGAGTTTGAGAGTGCGCTGGCCCACCCCACCCTTTTCCCCCCACCCCCTCTCCTACCTAAGTGCGGGTGCAGTCTGCACCAAGTCAAATGGATGCCGATGCAAGGACGTGGACAAACCCCCCCCCCCCATGCCTCCCCTACTTCCCCTCCCTTTCTACATTGGAGGGGAATCGTATATAAGACGTAGCCGCACCAGGCGAAAGAGGAATTGGAAAGAATTGCATGGAGGGATTGCATGGGAGAACTGGTAGGAGAAAATCGCAATGCCGAGCCGTGCAGGAGTTGATGTAAAGGAGTGACTGCCGAGAAAGACCCGAGAGGAGGTTGTCTAGGAGCGGTGAAGGGAGATACGGTCGACTAGAAAATTGTCGCCACCCAGAAAGAGGTCCCATAGACCCGTGTCTGGTTTCACCTCTCTCCAGCCCTCGGAACAGCCAAGGAGAAGAAGACGCTACTGCATCAGGAGACGGAGAAGCCACTGTGTCAGCCTGCTGCCATCATTCCCATCAATCCCCCCCTTCGTCATAGTCTTCTATGAATCAATAGATAAGTACTGCCTACATCCTGTCCGCCTGACACCCGGACCCCCAATCCTGAGAATATCTGCCCCAAATCAAGAGAACTAGTACCCGGTGAAGCCTCAAAATTACCGCGGTCGTATCATTTTGCCTTTATCCTGTTTTTCCCATTACCCCCCATTTTTCCTGTGTGAGTGTGTGTGTCTATTTTTGGTATTCATTGAGTATTAATTGTTTATAAAAAGTGCCCTGCGTGTGCAAATGATGACAGGTGGAGTACAGACTCAGGAAGCTGCACTCGATTAATTGCTCCAAGCAAGTGATAAAAGTCCCTATGACATTTGTATGTGCTTTATTTGCTGTTTTGATTATATGTTTGAAGTTGTCTGCCATTGCTAAGGGTGGTGAATAATCTCTTGCCTAGTTATTTTGTTTTTTCATGTGTAGTGTATCATTAGGATTTTGTTTCATGACACATGTGCCAATGTGTTTGAAATGTCAGTGCCGTGTTGGCAGAAATAAATTCACTGAACTGTAGAACGATCTTTTTTCTTAGTCGTTAAAAACCCAGTGTATCTCACCGCGAGAGCTGAGCCGGCGCACCTTTCCACCCCCCTCTCCCCTTCCCCTCCAGTCTTGGAACGTGGGCACCATTCAATTCTTTGCCGTGTCGACCACCTTGGTGGATGGCCCGGCTGGCGCCCAAATCGCCCCATCCCCCGACTGGAAAAATCTCATCCCTCCCCAATTGCCCTCCACGTCACCCCACCCCCCCTTTTGTAGTCCGACCGCAAGAGGAAGGTTACAATATGGTGCCCAACGTGGGGCAATCGACTAATCAAACGTGGCACTAACCGCATGTTCATTTTTTCGTGTATTTTCCTGGCCCATTTTTCATTGTAGATTGTTAATCTCGGCAGGATGGCATTTTCGGGCAGTAGTTTTGAAAAGTATCGGGAACCCCCAAATGACGACAAGGAAGAGTCAGGCGAGGAAAACCCACTCTCTGTAATTGACGTGTCCAGTGATGAGGCCGACTCCATTACGCAGGATGGTTCGGAGAAAGTCGAGCAGATCGGTGTTAGCCCCGGAGGGAAGAATGTGTCACAAATATGGAGGAGAGTTTTATAAGAATGGAGGAAATTAGTAAAAGAATGGAAGATAGGATTTCAGAGCAGATTGCGAAATCCCGAGAGGAAATTCAAAATTTCCGAATAGAACTTTCAGGGCACGTAGAGAAAAGACTTGGTGAATTCGAGTGTAAGTTCGATGAACAAGTTGGGGAAGTTAAAAATGAAATGGGTGCCATCAAAAGTTTAGGTATTCTCCTCGGGCTCTGCACCAGGTAATTGGCTTCATATTGGCCGACATTTCGGAAAACGACTTGTTTTCTTATTAAGGCATGTTATTCTCTCTGTGTAGGATTATACACTGAACTGAATTGACCGTTTGACGAGTCCAACAATTAAGCTCAGGTGTCATCTGATTGGCTGATGTTCTTTTGAAATCTTTTCTTTTCTTTCCTTATGTTTTTCATGTAATTTATTATAGGTGCCCAAGTATTTCTCAGATGAATGCCAGTATCCCAATTGAAATTTTTTGGATTAAGGTGGATTTTGATGGCTTCCTTGATTATGCAGTCCCAGTAGCGTTGTGAGCGGCAAAGAATTTTTGCATCTCCCCATCGAATGGCATGATCTTGATTGATACTATGGTCCGCCACTGCCGTCTTCTCTGTTTGCGCTAATCTAAAATGTCTTCGGTGCTCTCAGCATCGTCTCAACCGTTCAGCCTGTCTCTCCCACGTATATTTTTCCGCACTCGCATGGAATCTGGTAAACCCCTAGTGTCTTCAGGCCGATTGGATCCTTCGCCTTCACCAGTCGGTGCCTTAATTTAGGTGGTGGTAGGTGAATAGTTAGGATTTTATACCATCGTAGAATGCGGTGGATCTTGCCTGATATGGTTGAAACATAAGGGATAAAAGCTTTGGCCAATGGTTTTTTCAGGAGGCTCCCCTGGGCAACTCTCCTGTTTCGTATTGGAATTACTTAGGGCCATGGGATCGCCGTTATCACCGGCAATAGCTAACATGGAAGATTTTGAGAAAAAAGCTCTCAATTCAGCTCCCCGTCCAAAATGTTTTTTCTGATATGTAGACGATTCCTTAATTTGGCCACATGGTACAGTTGCGTTACAGGAATTTCTAAACCACATGAACAACCAACACCCGAGCATTACATTTACCATGGAGAAAGAAGAAAATGGCCAACTTCCCTTCATTGACATCTTAATCAGCAGGAAAAAAAAACGCCTTGACAATGGAAAACAAGTCATTTTCCAAAATGTCGGCCAATATGAAGCCAATTACCTGGTGCAGAGCCTGAGAAGAATACCTAAATATTATTCACCGGGAAAAACTTAAATCGTAAACTATCATGAGTTGTTTATAATTAGAGAGTCCGTAGCCTCCATAGTTACCACTGCATTATAGCCAACAAAACAACTCTTTAAATTAATATTAATAAAATATCAGTTCAACTGATTCTCTAGTCATATCCAGAAATGAAGGCTTTTACGTTCTCAGCATTAGGATAGTATAGGATCTTGCAGTTTTGCTACCTAGAGTAACACACCAATAATACTAACGTACCATAAAACAATTACTGCTTTTACAGTTGCCTCTTAAAGCTGTGTACCATAAGCATCACTACTCTACATTAACTATAAAGTTATTTAAAGTTGCAGCTTAAAGTACCATACTTTAGGAACCTTTTCTATAAGACAACTGTAAGGCTCTTACAGTATGTACATACATGTCAACTTTAAAAACTACAAAACTACTTTAAACTTACTATAAAATATTTTAAAGTTACTCTAAGGAACTTCAAAGTACTTTAAGGGTCTTTATAGTAAATTTTCCTGAGGGATCGGTCATAATTAGTGTATTTAAATCACGAATGGTCAACGAGATCAGCGTTCGTTACAATTTTATATCAATCATGACTTTCCTGAGAGATAAATATGTAAACGTAGGCAACTTTTACAGATCGCTAGCTGGAACAACATTCAATCATGACCTGTCAATCACGATTGATTCACAAATGGGAATGATTGACACGACCGAGGTCTCTCAAAAAACCGACTTGGCACATCACTAATCACAATAAGTCGAATGGTAATGGGCTAGGATGAATAGTTCTCAGGTTTCCAGCTGGGTAATGGTGTTAAACTGCACCGACGTTTCAATGGCGTAGTCTGCCATCATCTTCAGGGTGAATTTTGGTGGCAGATCACCCTGAAGATGATGGCAGACTACGCCATTGAAACGTCAGTGCAGTTTAACACCATTACCAGGCTGGAAACCCTAGAACTATTCACCCTAAGCATTCGCCGGGAAAGACATAGATCCTACAGTAATGGGCTATATCATACATCGATAAAATACTTCCTTTTTTAGTAATTGAAATTTTTAATATAAGTAAATAATGCTTTCTCTCATAATGCCTGAAATATCGATAAATAAGATCGATTTATGAAAAGTGGCTCTACATGGTTTGGTTAAAAAAAATATATTCTAAAAGTACCTATGTTCACTTAAAATCAGCTGCATGTAACAATATCTACTTGCACTCTGCTTTGATTTGTGTGCTGCTCAAACTACACCAGTTTTTCCAATAAAAGGTAATTACTACAATGAGTCTGATGGAGGTAATTCTTTATATTTCCTCCAAAATGAAGGATTTAAAAAATTATTATTCTTGCAAGTAGTTGAGCAGCAATCAGTATTAGCTCTTTTCAGAACTGTAGGTATTTCAGTTTATTGCCTAAATTAGTATTAGATTCATTTAATTAAAACAAACCATTTATGGCTAAGGTTTTTCTCTAGTTTTATAGAGATACTGTATTTCCCGGCCCATAAGATGCAGTGTAATTTTTTTGGTTTAGATTATAGAAGAAAAAATAAATAAAAAATCAAGTTGTCAATTTTAGCACTTTATAGAAAGAAAATGGGATTATTAACTTCCTAAAATAGCTACTGTAATCAAGTTATTTGTCATAAAATCTCATAAATTAATGATGGAGAAATTACCTTTAGCTTACTGCTGCAAGGCAGTCCGTGGTGTATGAGAGTGATGACTCTGGCGGTAATACAAAATCAAATGCATGAAAACATAGCTGTACCCTCAGCTCATAAAATACAGGCTGATTTTAAGTGTTTTTGAAAAAAAAAGTGCCTTAATACCCTGGGAATATAGTACTTAAATTTTGCCAAGCAAAAAAATTTAATGTATAAATAAATAAATCAATTAACATTACTTTTCTTTTTCAGATTGAAAATTTGGAGTATCTCAAGCAAGCAGATGTGGCAAATGCACGTGACATGTTGGAAATTTGGGCTGATGATGATGAGGATGCGATTCCAGAAAACTTGGCATACATCCTTGAAGGACTTGGCCTAACTGAGGCAGCAGAAGCTCTCTCCTAAACTCCCAGGGAATTCTTCATGTGATTTGTGTATTTACTACGCAGGACATCTTTTGTTCATGCATATTTCTTTGTATAGTGCATTAAGATAATGTCCCAAGATTTTTATACTGTTCTTGTGTGTGAAATAATATTGTTATAAAATTTCATTCGTCATATTTGGGACTTTTCAATTATCAGCTCCTGCATTTTTTATACCATGGTGGCTTTATGCCATACTTATGGTTTTTATATGATTCAATCAAATGAAATCCGCTTTTTGACCCAATAAGCTTGCATAATTTAATTCAGCTGTAAAAGTACCTACAATGTCAATAAAATCACAAATTCATTTATGCTTTCAAAAATTTGGTCAAGAGAACTCTCGTGTCATCATCTGAAAATTTAATATTGCTTAATTTTTAGATAAAGGTTTTGGATGAATGACTCTGAAAATTCAGCTTAATGATAGATAGAATCCATGGAAAGTTTCTTTGCTCGGCAGCTATTTTCTTTTTGTTGCAATTGACTAGTCATGTTAGAGTGAATATTGTGGTACAGGAATTCATTTTAAGCAAGGGGCACCTTTATTTAAAACATGACTTGAGAAAAGTATGCCTCTTCAAACAAATTAAAAAATAAATAAATGGAAATGAGCACTTCATGGTAACCTGTTGGTTTATAAACTTCCCTCAGCATAAGTAAAAGAAAAAAAGTTCTGTACATACATTTGAGTCATTGGTTGAAGCGTAATGGGAGAGGGAAAATTATTTTCTCCCTCAAAATGACCATCTAGAACCAGACTTTCCAAGCTCGGGTGAGAGAATTGAGGATACCAGAATGAAACAAGTATTCTCAATCAACAACCAAAAGAAACTGGTTTATTTTTCACCACCAACCAAGAACAAACCAACAATTCAAGGGCCTGCTAACCATTTTTGATCTTCCACTTCCGAAGCAATGATAACATTTGAACAAGTATGAGAGGGCTCTCTTAGTAAAAAATGACCCAAGTGCTGGAAACCATGTGCTCTGCAGAGTGATTTGTCCTGAACAGAGCACTGCTGGCAGGAATCGACTGCAGGGGGAGTTCATGGACAAGCTCAAGGTGGAGTGTATAAGCTATCGGATATAGACAATTGCAATTTTGGGTCCAAGTGATTGTTGGCGCAATGTCAGATGTGTCTCAGGCAAGTCCGCTGGGTAATCAGTCCGTGGAGAATAAACATGTCTAAAGAGGGGAAATGTGGCAATAAAAGGGGGAGGAAATGCTTAAAAAATCCACATCCACTTGGGGAAAATTAGCACAGAATTAACTTAACAGCGGAGGAAAGCAAATTATTGACACCTGAATGGGTCACATTCTCTGGCTTCCCAATGCCAATTTATTGAGTACAAGCAATTAAGAGAGCGTATCTCAGGGATTTCTTGGGTTTCACATCGGTTACTATGGTCCATGTTAGCCAACTTTTCGATACTCAAGTATCATACTCAGGGCAGAGGTGAGTACCCTGACTTGAAGTATGGTCAACACCACCTAGATGTGGTGTTGGTAAGGTCATGTCTAGTGTGAGGTTTTGGTTCCATCTGGGGGTCTTGTCCTTTTTATTTTTCTGAGCAGGGGTTTCCAACTTTTGCTCAGGTGATATCCAGAATCAAGGTTGAAATTATCTCAATGGTTTCAAATTCCACTTTGTAGAAGCTCATTTTCACAAATGAAAAAGAAAACTTTGTTTTATTCCACCAATTTATTTTTTGGTACGACTAGTTATCATAGTTATGACGCAGCAGGGTCATCTTCAGGTACAAAGAGTAAAGGCAAAAACATGAATGGAGTAGAACCTTGGTATAACGTAAAGGCAAGGGGGTATGAAATGTGCCTTGTGTGTACACTATATATATATATATAACAAATTATGATACAAGATTTCAACAATTTTAATTTAGTAAATTTTGAAGCCCTGGAAGTATCCTACTGGTTAACAAAGTTTTATACGTGTATATACGTAAATAGTTGAAAGTTTTCAATTATAATCAAATATTGTGTATCCAGTCACTTACTTAACTAGATTACATACGAGAGTAGCTTCAGATTTCAGAAAATAGGCGATTTCGCACATTTGATTATTTAATTTGGTAACGTTATGTTAGCCCGCAATTTTGGTCCAGGGTAACGAAAGTACGTATTTACCAAGGAGCCTATATAGTGTAGTGTATTATTCGTGGTATTTACCATGTATTTACACCGTTTGTTTGCTTCCGGCCTCTATTTTCGTAGTTGAGGAATTGTTCCTGTAGGAAATTTTAATTCCTATAGGAATGTACATTATTCCTATAGTATTTTCTGAAAGCACTATAGGAAACCAATGGGGCATTTTCAACAGGGTGGAAGAGACTTATTCGAAATTAAGTTTTTTACTCTAATCGGAACGCAGGTAGGTTATGACGGCTGAAATAACCGTGGTAGAATGTTAGTAATGGAAACGGGGCCTTAGGCGTAAATGCACTACTCTTGCACCCGGGTACCACACAATACTGCACCATCGCAAAGTAATGCGATTTCTCAACCAAGAAAGAACGAGAGCATGAATATAGATATCTATATTCATGAACGAGAGCTTCAATCACAAACGGACAGTAAACACGAGTCAAGCCGCGCATGGTAGGCTTGGCGGCATGTTTACCACCTTTGCCACCTCGACTTTCAAGGGGTTTCTCACAAATCTGCTGCATCGGTCACGTGACCTTCGATGTGACCTTCAATTAAAAAGAAATCATATCACATCAATCATAACCATGATAACCATGGATGTGACCGATGTGACGGTAGCACGGTAGCTCTCGGATACCGGATAGTAGTTGATACCGGAATGGTTTGGAAGCACTGCCAGTAATGGCTGTGAATATAGGAGCGCGCCCACGTGTATATGTGTGTGTGTTTAATCTTTGATTATATCCGTGTATATAATCTTAGGTATTGACGCAGTCTGTCAACAAGAAAGACTGGACCTATCTGAATGTGGTTTCGGGAAAACCAATCACGGCGTCCGGACTGAATTTTACCTAATCGTTTACCTGCAAAATCTCAGGGTTGAATGTTAGATCTTCATATTTGTTACCGGTAAGAAACGTATACAGCTGTGAGCAACGCTCTCACTATTGTTCAATGCCTATATTAATGTCTGGGGTGGTCATCTTGGTTTCCTATTTTTTGAATCCGTCTCCTATTTGCTTAGTGTGATTGTTGTATTAACTTGGCATTACAAATATGATTTTTTCTTCCTTATAGAGTACTTGCTTCAGTTACTTGGACAGTACATCTCCTTGATAAAATGAAGAGCGTGGTATTTGTTTTGGGCCCACCGGGCTCTGGTAAAGGCACGCAGTGCGAGAGGATAGTTCATCATTTCGGCTATGTTCACCTTTCGGCAGGTGATCTTTTGCGTAAAGAAAGGGCGAATCCAAAATCCAAGTATCATGAAACTTTGGAGCACTGCTCTCGGAACGTAAAGGTAGTTCCTTCGGAAATCACGTATAGCCTTCTGATTGAAGCCATTGAAAAAACAAATTCGCAGAATTTTCTAATTGATGCTTTCCCTATGAATGAGGATAACCTAACCCATTGGAACAGGGAAGTATCAAACGATATTCACCTTCAGTTTGTTCTTCACTTTGATTGTCCACAAGAAGTATGTGTGGATAGGTGTTTGAAGCGGGGTTCTGCTGGTACCAGAAGACCAGACGATAATGCTGAAGCTTTGAAGAAAAGGTTTGTCACTTATGTGAACGATTCAATGCCCATTATTGAACATTATAGGGCGTTAAATTTGCTTCGTCCGGTTTTGGCCAGCAGGTGTCCAGATGAAGTTTTTGCTGACGTGAAAAGTATATTTGAAAACGAGAAGTTGGACAGCTAACACTATTTCAGCTTCATCTTTATTCTATTACTAATTTTGAATGCCCAACATTTCAATTAAGGCTGTAAACTGAAGGAATTTATAGGAACAGGTGTTATGGCCCATTATTATGATCTGTTAAAATGGGTGGATGTATATTACAGGCTATTCCCATGTCACGTCAAAATACTGCAATCAAGGGGTTTCTCAATTCTGAATTTATTTGTGTGAACATTGCGAAAATATTTCCTTTTCTTATCTCCTAGAACAAAACGCAATGAAGTGTGTTATTTTTTTGCCACATTGGCTCTTGCTTCAGTCAGCCATTTAAGTATTGATATTGACCTATATTATGTTCTCTGTGACTGAATAAAAGTTCTTCTATTATAGACTTCTGTGGCAATAATGAGGCAAATGATATATCTTGTTTCGCTTAATAAATAAGTTTAATTAATTCACTGAACATTTTCATTGAAATAAGGTTCTCTTTTGCCGTCTCGCCAAATTTTATATTATGCAATGTGAAATAGTGATGTTATGGTTTATCTAAAAACGTTGTGCAGCTTACGGAACGTGGGGTTAGATACATGTGAGTTCGAATGTAGTATTATAATTACAGAATCCCTTAAGGGACTCATAAAAAATATTACTTTCTAAACAATGATTAAGGTCCAATTAAATAAGTAAAAGAAGAAATATGTTTTAAAATTGTTTCTATCCTTTACATTTTGGTGTCACAATTTCACTAATTTTTAATGAAAGATTCAGAACATATGATTTTCTTACAGGCCGCTTGGCTATATTTGGAATATTTGTCGTTGTATATACACATACAAGTAAAATTTTATATTTATTTAAGTTAGGGCATTTAATGTGAAACCATTTAATAATATCTAATTTGAAATAACAAAGTTTTTCTCTTTCTCGGAAAACTCATTATTACCCTGACTGGAACGTAGATAATTCTTGATATTTTTTAAAATTACACTAGAAAGTCATTGAAAATGTTAGTGTTTACATAAAAATAATAAACAAGATGAAACCCAATAAAATAAAATAATAATGCTTTGTAAAAATTAATCTCACCGTCCTTATGGGTCCTCCATAAATCAACCTTTTTATGAATTTAAGTTTGAGCATACAGTTTTCCAGCATTCAAAATCGGCTATCTCGGCTCTGCTGCAAAAATAGTATATCAGAGTGTATTTGTGGGACGTCTTCATTTCTGGACATCTTAAAGTCCTCAAAAATCCACTAGGGAGAAAGATTGGAAAGATCGGTTGACTAGGTAAGGCACTCAGCCTGAAATCGAGGGATCTGGGTTCGAGTCACAGACAAGGCGAATATTCTTTCCTCTGTGGAATATCGTACTTAAGTGCAGTTGCAAGAGACTCCGTAAAGGAAATGGTCCCGGTAACCTAAAAATTCATCGAACAATTTATTTTTTGGTGGACAAGAGGAACAAGTGTTTCTAAGCTTCAACATGTCTGGGCGTACTCGGCAGTGTTCATGACCTGTTACATTGGGTTATGCATAATTATACATATTTTTGCTTTTTCCCACGCATAATAGCTGACCGAATTTCCCGATGCTTTCCGTGAGAAATTTTCAGAACCATCCGAATAGATGATTTGATGTCAGCATGTACTTGGGGTATCCATCAGTCTACTTCACAATAGCAGTGTTCCCAGTTCCTTAACCACTGATTTCATAAATTGATGTCGAGAGATTTCGGTATTGTCCTTATATAGCAGTACAAAAATTATCGGTCACACTAGCTGTGTTTAGGAGTCAAAAGAAAATTGCTATAGAGCATCTTATGGTTCTTCGTCCAATGTGTCCATCCCTCTTTTTAATCCCCTTTCATCTCTTGTCGTATTTTTATAGTGTATCGAAGAGTTAAGGATAACTGACTTTTTTTTGGGAACAAATGGCACTACTGTCATTTCCTTTGAAAGCCCATATAGTGAATATCCAAACACTCAGGTTCTGTTTGCGTGAAAATCAGGTGGGGCCTCCCTCTGCTTTTTTCTCAAAGTCCCAACACAGGTCATATCCTTTTCTTCAAAATTGCTACAAGTAGGGTTGAACTAAACCAATTATCTGCTCTTATGTTTCCATTCAAGTTACACAATGGTTTGGATTATTGTAAAATAGCCTGTGTAGGTCTAGAAAGTTTTTGTTGATCAGGTGTCAGGGTTAGACCTTAAGAGTCAGAATTGCAAGTAATTTGGCCATTAAGTTGCCCCCTCCTAAATGCGGTCTCCCAGAATGCGTGTCTGTGCTTACAGAATGGAATCTTAAATTTGGACGTAATCACATATGCAGTCTGTCAGATCTGTGTTGTTGGCCAAGCATGAAGGATTCCAAGCAAATAGCGTGTTGAATTTGTCTGCAATCATTGGTGGCTCATGAACCATCTCATCAACTAAGAGAACAAAATCAGGGCTAGACTTGTGCACAGTAGATCTTGTAATCCTGCTCTCTTTGTATTATTTGATGTAGAAATGTAATCGTCATTGGAAAGTCTTTTTACTATGGCCTCCCTATGCTTGAATTCCTTAAGCTTTTTTTATATTCTGCCTTTAATTTAATAACATTGAATTTATATTCTTTATGCAAGTCACGCAGTGCATGCCTTGCAATTAGAGAAAGGATAATTACTGTAATTTTCATCTGAGGTAAATTACCACGGGAAATTTTCAAAAATTACCGTAATTTTCCAGTATCTTTTAGTTTTAAGCATTTACAAGCAAACGTATGGTTAAATAAGAAAGCCAAAAACAAGAGAATGGTAATAACGATGTTTAAACCATACCTAATAGAACATTAATCTTTTAAAAAATTTAAAATTGGAAAAAGAAATACAGCTGCAACATGCATTGTGGCTTTCTTTTATCAAAGTATGAGAAATTTTCAAGAAGAATATTCTAAAGCATAACTATAATGTTGTAATTTAAGTAAAATATTCCAAAAATAAGTCTTACATACAGGGCAGTCTTACAATTAGGACATGCCGGGGCCCCTGGGCACACAAAAATTTGGGGCCCCACTGGAAAGTAAAAAAAAAGGGAATGACAAGAAAAAATATTTTTCTTATACGATTTTATATTTGTTATGCTTGCGGCGCAGTTAATCAGTTTCACCAAATAGCAAATAATACATATTTATTATTGTTAAAATGTTCACTGTTCACTCTCTGGAAAGAAATTGAAAATCTGACAGTAATTTTAGTGGGTATCTATTTGAAAACCAAAAAAAAATTAGCTGTTGGCGTTTCGAGGGCCCTGTGTGCCCTTATGGTAAAAACTATTGCGTACATGCCTCCATTAATAAAAAAACAGGAAATTGTAATTAGCTTAAAAGAACATGCTGGGAATTTATCAGTATGAAAATTACCTCAAACATAGGTGAATTATCTAGAAAATTACGGTAATTTTCAAGGTACGTGGTAAATTAAAAAAAATTTATGAAAATTACCCTGGTAATTTGAACTGCAGGCCTCGTTAGCATATTCCAATGTCTCTTGAGAAAGGGATAAACTTATAGTAGAACTTGTTTACGGAAGTCTCATCAAATATCCTTTTGGTTGAGTATGATTGTTTGATGTTGGTACCTGAAACTATAGGCCACTGTTCATGATTAGGACACCTAAAAAATGTTTCTGCATTCTCTGGTGTCCACCTTGTATGTACTTCGTTTTTGAAGACAGCAGTTTCACTCATACTCCAACAGGCATCTTCAGGTCTATGTTTGTGGTCTTGCTATACTTACTTCTCACAGACAAATGATCTGAGCATGGCTTCAGGTCAGAGTGACCTGAAGATGCCCGTTGGGATATGAGTGAATCAATAGTTTATCATCCGCTGGCAGCGCCAAAGTTTAAATTCTAAAAGGTTGTTTTTGGAGAGTTGGTCATCAATAAATAGATCACATGTGTACCTCTTGCCGTTTCGAAAATTTATATTTTCTACTTCAGGGCTTGAGGTGGAAAAATTAGATTGATATATCAGACTATGCAAACATTAAATTATGGATATTGACATTTGTTATGGTAATTTACAGTTATCATGGAAGAATGTTAGAATGGGGAACAATATAATGCAAGGAAAGTGTATACTAATGAGCTGGAATCACAGTATGTGCATTCTAGTTCCCTGGATTCCTACCAAAATTGTCATGAGAATTAGGATGCCTTGGTAGCATAGAGGTCTCTGTGTTGGCGTGGAAAGCTGGTTTGATTCCCGGTCCTGATGGATTTTTTCTTGCAACAATTATGGAGCCTTAGAAGCTGATAAATTAATTTTTTTGTCAACTCCCCACCAATTTACAGTGTTTCAACAGTGCACTATACAGATGTAAGCATTGTACTCATTGTCAGTGAAGTGTTACTGCTATGCTGAAGGGTCCTAATGCAAAGGGTCACTGCTGTAATCTAGGGTTTATATTGAAGCTCCTTGCTGGTAAATGCTTGTGCCTATGGACATATTTGGGAGGCATGATTGTGTTGCTGTGTCATTTTTATGCTCTGGATAAATCAAAGTTATATGTGAAATATTTTTCATGTAGAAAAAGAACACTTAGAGGATGGTAGGAATGGAAAACAGTGTGGATGGTAGTAGGACAGAATTCAATGTTGAAAAGGTACTTAATGACGATGAATAAAGGGCATCCAAATGGAGGGAAATTTCATTAATGGAGTCTATAAGTACGTCATGGGACATTTTCTAATGTAGATATAACCATGCATCTATTGTAAGAGATACCCCAGTGGTAGTGCTTACAAAAGGGGGCCCTATGTGTGATCATTTGGTTGTACCAAACAGACCTGTGTGTAAACCAGTCAAGAGGAGAAAAATTTGAACTGAATGACTAGGTTGAAGATTTATTAAGAATAACATGGGGATTGAGTATATCTATGCGTATGCAAAAGGCTAATCGAGGTTCCAGTTTGACTACCTCTGAATGACGCCAGTAAAAGGGATCATAAAGGCTATAATTATGGGCCGCATATTTTCGTGTTCTATAGCCGTATTCGGTCGTTAAGAGTCATTGTTTATGAGATATTCCCGCCTCCTCTCCTACATTTTTTTTCGGTAAACGGAAGTGTCTTCTTACCATCACCATGCTTATGTATATATATTCTGTTTCCATATTCATGACCATGTCGAATGAAAGTTACCCATTTGAAGCGAGCGGTAGATAAGTGGCGCACGTGAGTACTCGTTTGTTCTGACTTAACGCTGAAACCACTGAAACTTTTAAATATTTGTCATGGATATTTGTAATGCGTTTAAAAAACGGAACTCATGAAATGATATTTTGGGAAATGAGCAATACACATGATAGTGGATTATTCATTCTACTGTCGTGTTGTATGCCATACCATATATATATATATATATATAAACATGGTGCTGACCTACTTTTTCCAATGACAGCTCGCTTCCTTATAAAACTTATGTTGCATTAATAAGTAATTGTTATTTCATACTGGATGAGGAAGAAAAACTACTGCTTTATGGGGATATATGGATTTGTATTATCTTAGGAAAAATAAGATATTTTGCCAATCGAGTCAAACGTATCCCGAAAGTGACACCAGTGACACGGAAGATCTCATGGTTGTGCCAGCAGTTTTTATCGATTATCGTGTAGCTCATTTCATAGTTGACGTCAGTCCTCAGAGCTACGCTATCCTTACGTTTCTCTTCGGTACAGTGGCTTCGCTTTCAGTGAGATTCTTTGAATTATTGCTATCAAAGTACACATGAGAATTCTCTCCCTTTTTTTCAGAAACACGGCAACCTGATTCGTACTTTTGCTTTAATAAGCAGGGTTATTCCGTCCCTCGCTGAAATGAAGAAAGTGGTGTTCGTTTTGGGTGGACCCGGTTCCGGCAAAGGTACTCAGTGCGAGAAGATCGTCCAGAATTTTGGCTATATACACCTGTCGGCGGGTGATCTTTTAAGGGAAGAAAGGGCGAAACCTAACTCCAAAAATGGTGAACTCATTGAAGATTACATTCGTAACGGGAAAATAGTCCCTGTGGAAATTACTTGCAGCTTGTTGAAGGAAGCCATGGAGAAGTCCAATGCGCAACATTTCTTAATTGATGGTTTTCCACGGAGTGAGGAGAACCTTAACGGTTGGAACAAGAAGATGTCCACTGAAGTTCACCTGCAGTTTGTTCTTTATTTTGAGTGCCCACAAGAGGTTTGTTTAGAACGGTGTTTGAAGCGGGGTTCCGCAGGCAGCGGCAGATCAGATGATAATATTGATAGTTTGAAAAAGAGGTTTGACACGTATGTAAACGATACAATGCCCATCATAGAGCATTACAAGTCTTTGAATTTACTTAGAAAGGTTTCTGCCAACAAGGACGCTGATGAAGTGTTTGCTGACGTAAAAAGTATTTTTGAAAAAGGGAATAGCTCAGAATAGACTTAAAATAGTGACTGCATTATTTTTATGATGCTTTAATTTTATTATATTTATTTTATATGCCAGCGTTTAAAATAGACCACTTTTCAGTTGTGCATATATTTACTGAATGGGGTCATCTTGTGTGTCTATAGGATTAATTAAGAGTTGTTGGTTCTGGTTCGTTCTGTTAATCATGTGGGTTGCTTTAATCACGACGGTGCAGCATTTCTATTCCTTTTTTAAAAATGTTTTTAACATTCTATCATGGTTGCGACATTGACGCTATGCGATGAATTTTTATTGAGAGAGTGCATGTTTGTGTTAACTTACTCACTAGTAATTTATATATTTTATTTTCCAAGCGCCGTGGATATGTCTCTAAATATGTATGGAACATCTGTCATGGTATGTGGCGGAAGTGCCTGTAGAGTACCGATTGTTGTAGTTATTTAGTAAGTCGGAAAAATATAGATTTAAAGCTATTGTAGTGCTATTTCTGAGACGAGTTTGAGTGTAATCAAACGAATTACGGAATATTTGTGTACCTTGTAAATATTAGACTACAGATGATCATAAATAGACGATCGTGTTTCGGGTATAGTGTTTCAAAGTCAGAACTGACGATTGTGGGAATATATTGCGTCCTATGATATGTTTTGTTTGTTAAGTAATGTTGAATTAAAGTGCACTGACATATTTGGTTTTCATTATTTCTCCCCAAGAACTTAGTTGCCAAAACTGTGATCCTAACTTCGGTGGACATTTTCCATCATACTTTGAAAGGAGTCAAACAACTCACGATGATGATGGATGGTTTAATTAGATGTAAGATGAAGGTATATATAAGCTCTTTATACTATAATCGTTAACAGTCTGCTAGTTTTATGTAATTTCGTTTTTGAATGATTCTGACAAGCTATTCGATGATTGCTGAAGTTAATGATGCTCTCATGTTATAACGAATGTGATAAATTTTTATACACTTATTTGTTCCCATTTAATATCCAAACAACCTGTGAAGATATGGAAAATAGCTTATAGTGGTTTCAGTTTTTTGTACACTGGACCTCTTATTAAAATATTTATTTACCTATTCTTTACAAATGTATTTATCTCCCCAAGATATTTTATGAATGTGTATAACACCCTGCAATAGTCATGACCACCCACAGGGATGGATTTAGACTTGATAAGGCCCTAAGATATTTGATATATGGGGCCCTTTTTAAGTCCAGATATTCTATGTCAGTGCCAGATATGATTTTTTGGGGGCCCCCAAGAAAGTGGGGGCCCTAAGCTATAGCTTAAATGTAAATCCTGCGCTGACCACTGAGGAAATTTATTTCAATAATAGGAAATATGTACTATGTAGCATCTCTTTTGCTTGGTAGGCAGCTGACTCATTCTACCTTACCAGTATCTATTCCTGGAGGACAAACTTTGAAATAACACTGCTCTTATCAAATTTCTCTTGGAAATTTGAAAATATGCAACTCGACGGTTGTTCTTTTTTACACTTGTGAGGCCATTTTACATTAGGCACTTCATTGCACAATCTGATGTATGTATGAATGTTGAAAATTGGGTTGTGTAAACCGGTGAATTGCAAGAATGCATTCACAAATGCATAAACAAGAGATGGGAAAATAGCCCCTGCTCTAATTCCGTGCTCGCAATTTCTGTGCATCAAAATGTGCAATTAAGTGCCTCGTGTCAAACTGCGTAATTGCAGTATGTTTCACATAGTTTTCTTGCATTTTTATCCCATAATTTTTGATAGTTGTCCCATTGATGGAATGATTAAGGGCATAATGGAAGTTTGACTCTTACATGAGTTTGGAGATAGGAAAGGACTGGTATATTGGGTGGAATGGAGGAGGGAAGGATCATGCTGACCCGGAGAATGACTTCTGTAATTTCTGCTGCTCATCAGCAAATATTTATTGTCTCCCCTGTGGACAATCAACATTGGCGAGTCTCTACACATCTTTCTCAACTTTCAATGTTTTTAGTGATCTGAGCAAGCATTCATGCGTAATGTGTAACTATATTGGCTTAATTTCCTCTTTGGAAGTCGACAAGTGACAGACTTAGATCTAGTGCTTGATGGTCTACTTCGTGAAAATTCTTGACCATTAACTAATGAGGTTTATAGACTTGCCGATGTTGATGTAGGCAATCTATGTTTGTCTACAGGTAAAAAATGTTACACAGAGTAGTGCCCCAGGTTGGTGTGGTGGCTAGAATCCTCACTGCTCATCATGAAGAGAATGATTCCCATGCTGGGATTGGTAGAGATTGTTCACTGGAATTTAGATACCAATTGGGAGCCTTGTGGAAAACACTTGTATGCAGTACTCTGTCCGGGGGATGTAAAACGGGGGGGGGGGGGCTTCATGCTGTTCATTAAGAGCAGACTGATGCCTACATCAGGTTTCTCTCCACCCTTTTATATATTCCCCAAAGAATACTTTTTTACCAATCTATCCACCTGGCCTTTGACCTGAAAGCAAATGACCTGATACCCTCCCAAATTACCAACCCAACGTGGAGCATGAAATGGTGTGAGACATTTTTTTATTGGGTGTCTATGGGATGAGCATGTGTGGTAGCTCAAAGCTAATAATCAAAGTACATCAAGGGCAGGTTATATAATCTTTGGTTAAATATTTTTGCTGTATGATCAGTATTATATTTTTATTATTAGTTTCAGCCATCTAATGGTTGCACATACACAACTTCCTCATGTTCTTTTCTCTTTTGCCAGTACTCCTTCATTCTCTGACTCACTCTTGTTAGTTCTTCCTCTGAAAATATGGAGAATACCCAGTTTGTTCTTGGTTTCTTCAGCCAGATCCTTCACTTCCACAATTCTTGTCATGAAAACTGTCCTGTGTCCTATATCATCTTACCTGATCCCACATTTTTATAGACCCTGATGGACTTTTTTCACCCATAGTGTTATGTCCATAATGGGTTCAAATAATAAGTCTTGGTAAATCAGGAACAGGATATGTATTTAGTTATGATTAACTTACAGACAGCAATTACAAAAGTCTTTACATGTCAGCCATCTTGGCATTCTCTCTCTCCTTCGTCTTTTCTCCCGACATTCCCTTCCGGTCACCAAGTTCTAACACATATAGCCATAACATCTCCCCTTTTACATTACGGTTAAAAGAAACAGACATTTCACAACTCAAAATTTACTACAAAACAACAAAAAAAACTTATCTACAAAACCTGGCTGGTATGTTAGCCCTTCTACCAGAGAGGGTTATAACTACGGGAGGACCTTTATCAACCTTTCTACTTTGGCTCATAGGAGCCTCCTTATTGGAAATACTCTCAGGTCTTGGACTAGGCAGACTATTGAGTGACTTCTCATTGGCACTATGTAAATTTCCAATATTATTTCCAGCCGGAGAGTATTCATTTAAATTCTCTCTCGACATTATTCTATTCCTTCTTACTATACTATTATTAGAATTCTTTACCCATTATGACCTTGGTGTTTCAGCTGTACCTGTAACTAACGCAGGTTCCCACACACTACCATTCTGTAGCAGAACACTGTCGCCCATATGTAATGGTTTCAACTCTCTAGCCTTACCGTCATACCATGACTTGGATTTTATCTGTCTCTCATGTAATCTGGCATTAAGTGATGTCTGACTTGATGCAATCAATGATGATTCCCCTGGTTGCAATAAGACCTGTGCTGCTGGCAATTTTGTTCTGACCCTCCGGCCAAACATTAATTGTACAGGCAAAAAATTAACATCCCCAAAAGGACTTCCTGCACTCCATCAGAGATAGGTAAACATCACGACCAGCATCTCTACTTTTCCTCTGCATATTTTTCATGATTAACACCGATTTTTCTGCCAAGCAGTTGGACTTGGGGTGTAGTGGACTGGAGGTACAAAATCCCAACTTTTTGCAACTTGCTTTAACTCCAGGCTACTAAATGACATACTATCACTAATGACCCTTTCAGGTATTCCCAGTCTTGCAAAGATTGGTTTGAGTTTAGAAATTACAATATTTGCTGTCTTTGATTGTAGTGTAACACACTCAATCCATCTGCTACAGTAATCGGTGACTATCAAATAATCAAAGTTTCCAAACTGAAATATATCCATTCTGACTTTCTGCCACGGCCTACTTGGTACAGAGTGACTTTTCATTGGCTCTTTACAGTTTGCCTTGGTATACTTTTGGGAAATCTGACATTTCAAAACTATATCCTCTAAATCTTTACTTAGCCCTGGCCAATATACAATTTCTCTTGCTCTGAACTTACACTTCTGAATCCACAAGTGGCTCTTGTGGAGCAAACTTAAAACATAAGGTCTCATGGAGGTAGGAACTATTAATTTGTTATTAAGAAATACTTGTATATCCTCAACGCTAATATCCTCTTTCATGTTCCAATACCTTCTTGCCTATGGAGGACACTTACCCTTATGCTCGGGCCAACCATCCGACCATAACTTGTTCAGGACTACATCACTCCTAGTCGCATCCTTAAACTTTTTCTTTCTTTCCTCTGACATAGGTATTTCTTTTGTGAGTGAATGAACAATAAAGTTAAACTCGGGATCATCTGGCACAAATTCATCAATAAATGCCCTAGACAGTGTATTAGCCACATACAGCTTACTACCTGGTACATACTTCACAACCAGGTCATACTTAAGCAATTTTTATAATATTCGTTGCATCCTCGATGTGACTTTAAAAATTTCCTTTATAACTAAAGCTTCTAGGGGCTTATGATCACTTTCAACTACAAATTTATTGCCGTAGACAAAAGTATGAAACTTAGTGCATCCATACACAATCACTAAGAGTTCCTTTTCTATTTGGGCATATAAACTAACTTTTAGTCAAACTTCTAGATGCATATGGAATGGGAGGACCATTTTGTATCAAACAGGATCCCAAACCATCCTTACTACTATCAACTTGCAGTGTTATCTCTCTTGACGGATCATAAATTCATTCATTAGTTTACCTTTCAATTCTCTGAAAGCCCCATCTTGCTCACTTTCCCAATGCCAAACTGAATCATTTTTCAGCAGTTTTCTCAAAGGTGCTGACAAATGTGAGTAATTTGGTATATATTTAGAGACAAAATTACACATTCCCAAGAACCGTAATACATCTTTTTTCTTTTCAGGCTCTTTCATTTCTACTATTGACCTAACATGACTAGCGTCTGGCCTTATACCACTTTTTGAGATGATCTGTCCTGCATACTGGACCTCAAGAGCCCTGAATTAAACTTTATCCTTATTAAACTTAACATTGTTCTTCCGAGCACATTAGAGAACTCTTTCTAATATTGCATCATGTTCTTCTACAGGGGACGCAGCTATTATAAGATCGTCAAAGTACATATATGCACCCCTCTATATGTGAGAACAATTCCATATTTCTTTTCTGAAACACCTCTGGTGCTGAAAAAAGCCCATAAGGCAGGCGATTAAAGTAGTATCTACCAAAAGGAGTATTAAATGTTCACAGCTCTGCACTGTGTTGATCCAGTTTTATTTGCCAAAACCCTTCTTGCAGATTGACCACAGTATATACTGACTTGTTACTCAATTTAGATACTACCTCTTCTGTTGTTGGTATCATGAAATGCTCTCATTTTACTGCTAAGTTCAAATCTCTTGGGTCTAGACACAACCTCAAATCTCCATTACTTTTCTCGACAATTACTAAACTGTTTACCCACTCAGTTGGATTCTCAACCTTTGAAACAACGTTTTTTTTCCTCAAGCTCGTCTAGTGTTCTTTTAAGCGTGGCACTAAAACTGAGGAACCCTTCTTGGGCCATACAACTTAGGAACAGCATCCTCCTTAAGCGTAATGTCATGCACACATCACTGTACTTAATTATTACATCATCTTTGCTTACAAACTTTCTGGTTTCATAATAGTTTGCCTTTTGCAGCAATTTAAGTTATAAACATGCATCCAGCCCCAGCAGCGGTTCACAGTCAATCTCTATACATAATTGCAAATGTAATGACTTGATTTGACACATTCTTTGATGAGCATATTACATCTACTGACCCCTTAGGCACCACTTTATTGCTACCAAAAGTCAGCAAAACACATTTTGACTTCATTATCACATTACTCTGGCATTTTAACTTAGCAAATGTCTCGTATGGCAACACACTAATTTGAGCTCCTGTATATAATTTGAATTTCACTGGCTCTCCATAGAGCTCAATACTTTCAACCCAACTGCTAGTCACTAAATTTACAACCATTTCATTACTTTTACCTTGAAGCTGTCAAGTACCCATATAAACTGTAATACCAGGGCTCCCAAAAGCCTGGAAAACCTGGAAAGTCAGGGGAAAAAAAGTTGGCCATTGAAAGTCCTGGAAATTTTTGGCTGGTCTTGGAAAAATTGAAGGTGTTTTCGTTTCGTCTGCCAGCTGTAGGGGACAATCCCAGCTCACTTGTTGTTCTTTCTTTCCATGCACTCGCATCCACCACTGCTGCCGCACTGCTCATGGCGGTGGGCTAGGGTGGAGGTTGAGGAGAGGTCCTCTCGCCAGCAAGTGTGTTAGTGGCGGTGGAGGCACGTGAGGACCGACGCACTGTGGTCTAAAATCGCTAAAAGATGGACAAAACTCCAATTATTGAGCAGCATAATGAAATTTCATATGAAAGTGTTTTTGAGGTCGCTGAATCCGAAAATTGCATTATTTTTCACTAAAAACAGAATGGCGTTCGTACTCAGAAAAACATAAATTGACGAGAAAATTTTATACTTTTTAACAAAAATATGTTAAAATATTTTCACTGTCTAATATACTCACATAAATCATATTATACATTCACATGCGGAATGGAGTGGAATTAACTTATTCTCCATATCTTTGATGTCGCTGATGATTTCGAGTGTAGTTATAGTATTTTCATAGGGATATTGAGTTTTTGTTGGTCGACAAAAACAAGGAGATGAGGGTCGAGGATTCTTCCATACAATTTTTTGTATATTAGCTGCTGGATTTACAGCTGTCAATAGCAATGGAACTAAAGAAGTGAAAAAGATATTTGCATCCATTTTAGTAAAACATCAGATAATTTCTGCTTGTACTCACTGTGACCAGAGCTAACGTCACAGCCTCATTTGCGAATTAAGATCATATTTTCAAGCTCTTCTGCGAGCAAAGTAGCGAGAATTTCTTCTTGATATAGCATGATTCTTTAAGCCGTATGATTCAACAACGATTGCAGTTAAACTTTAGCAATCTCACCTCTAATTTTAATGCTCGTTTTATCGGGATAGGGTCTAGCTGTAGCTAATAAAACTATAAGGTATGCAGGATACATTTCATGATTCAATGGTCATGCTGTTTTCACATTTGATTTTATAAATCTGGTCGACCACTTCTTTTTCCTTTGTCACATTCAGTAGATTAACCATCACTATCAGAAGACAGAGTCGCAAGTGAAATCTTTATTAAAATTTAGCAATGAATGAAACTTGGAAAGATAAAGCTTTCTGTTTGTCAAGCTTGTCACCTTTGACGTAAATCGCTCTGCAATCTTCTTATAATCAATTTCTTGCACTCCGGAAGTATTAAAGGACATTATTTTTTTTGACAAATGATGTACAACTTTTTGATAAGCTGCAAGTACTTCAGAGTGTAAATCTGGTTTTAATAAAATGAAAATTTCCTTTTGCAGTATGGACAGTGAACCCATAGTATTACGCTCTTCTAAAACAAAATTAAGAAACATTTACGAAATAATGTGAGTCAACAGAATGACGCTTTAACATATGCATTAACGTGCACATAATAAAATATAATAGTATCAATATTTATACATTTATGTGCTACCCCAAGATCTGCCTCACGGTGAGTGGCGTGGAGTGCAGGCCGGCACTCACCCAGGTGACTAAAACCCTTCGTAAAAACTAAAAAGGCAGCTAATTTTTATATCCCCACACAGAGAAAGCTTTTTTTTCAACATAGGTAGTGTAAAAAATAACGCTGGACAATTTAAGATTTTCAATAGATTTTCTTCAAATTGTATGCCCTTTTCGTATTGAAAATAAGTGGCTATTGCTATTAAAATTCATTAAATTCCACCAATAAAAGCAGTTAATACATAGTATTTTTTATACCACAAGAAGGATTATCCATTTACGGAATAAAAATGGGTTTATTTGATTTGGCGTCCTTTTGAAGTCTAAGCACTATTATAATACATGGTCGAATCCTTTTTTTTAATGACAGTTATTCTTCTTTTGAATTTAATTAATAAAAATTTTAGTTTCAATAATACATGTTTTTTTATTGATTTAAGCCGTACTGATCATATTAAACCATTTGGCAAAAGTCATGGAAATTTCTAAAATTTAGTCTGGAAAGTCATGGAAAATACAAAGGTAAAATTTGTGGGAAACCTGAATACAATCTTCATTAACGGGGAATTTATCAACAACATTTACCCGTTTCGACTTAGGTAATTTATAACATGCTTTCGCAAAATGATTTTTCTTTTTACAATATGAACAATACTTATTAAAGGCTGGACACTTTCCCACCTCATGTTCCGAAGCACAAAACTTACACTTTATACTACCTTTGCCAAAAGTTTTATTTGTCTCATGCGGTTTTTTACCTTGCTGTTGTTTCTGTTTAACAGTGTGGTTATTGTTGTCAGTCTTATACCTTATGAAATCCACAGACTTTTGTAATGCATGGACCTGCTCACAGCTTGTCTCAGCAGCCCTTTACAGGGTCAAGAGTTGGTTCTCTGAGCAGTCTCTTTTGTAGCATCTTATCATAGATGCCGATAACCACCCTGCTTCTAATCAAGGAATCTTCTTCCAGGGATTCACATGTTGATGCTGCCTGCTTTAGCTCTGAAAGAAAATGATCAAAACCCTGTCCTTCTTTTTGGACTATTGAAAATAATTTGTAATGTTCAAATACAACATTTTTCATTGGCGCACAACAAGTATCAAAGTATTCTAACACAATCGTCAGGTTTGTCTTCTGTTCATCATTTTCAAACTTAAAGGTATTGTACACCTCTAAGAGGATTCATCACCAACAAGGTTCAGCAATATGGCAGTTTTCCACTTATCATTTGCAATCGTCTTTCCAGTGGCTTCAAGGAAAATTAGAAACTTTTGCCTAAATCTCCTCCAATTTTCTGACACATTACCAGAAAGACTTAGCTGTCTTGGCAGTTGAAATACAGTAGCCATCTTGAATGTACTATTGCGAACCACGTTATTTAAACTTTGAAACTTTCTCTTGTCTGTTTTTCAGTAGTCCTTACACTACTGACACCACTTCTGACACCATGTTATGTCCATAATGGGTTCAAATAATATGTCGTGGTGCATCAGGAACAGGATATGTATTTAGTTATGATTAACTTACAGACAGCAATTACAAAAGTCTTTACACGTCAGCCATCTTGATATTCTCTCTCTCCTTCGTCTTTTCTCCCGGAATTCCCTTCAGGTCACCAAGTTCAAACACATATCCATAACACACTAGTACCTGTGTTTTTATAATCTCCTGGAAAGCTAAAATCCTGTTTGATATCCTTTCTGGTTCCATTCTTCTGATATGTCTATTGAAATCCATTTGTCTTTTCTTTAATGCTGTCGAGATCATCTCAAACCTTCCAAATAACGCTAATGGGCAACAGCCTGCCATGATGGAAACACTGGTTCCCGATCAGTCACCGAAGTTAAGCATCGTTGGGCTCGGCTTGAGTTTTAGGGGTGATCCTCCGATTCGTCTGAGTGCTGTTTTGTCTGTCTGCATGTGGCAGACAGTATGTGGGAAATGATCTTAGCCGTTAAAGTACGTTAAACAAAAATACTACTTAAAAAAATAACTCGGTTTCGTTTCAGGGGGAATGAAAACTTGTTTGCTGTTACTTTTTTGGGTCTCAAAATCTTTCCTTAGAAGCTTGGTATGGTGTGGGACATTTTTTATGGATGAAATGTTTTAGAAAAGTTTTAAGTCCATCTAAACGTGATGTGAACTTATAAGGTATAAAAAAATCTCCAATGGCCGTAATAAATTGGCACCACTCGTCAAAAATACGCCACAATTGCTGTGTTGGTTTGCGGGAAAAAATTGGGGGGAAAAAATCCACGCCAGTGACCAACCACAACCTCTCGACCAGAAAAACCCCTGTGGTGGTTTACGGGAATGTTACTTCCTCGCCAGGGACAACCACAGACACACAATCAACCCGAATAGGGATACTTCGCTGGGCTTATGAGACCCTGCTAAGGATGCCTGGGTTACACACGCACACTCAACCCAATGAGGGATTCTTTGCCGGGTTTTGTGATGTGAACTGTAGATTCCCTTTGTGATTTTTTGGAAGAATCATGTTGTGTAGCTGGAAAGTGTCCAGAGGAAATGCATGTCTAATGTTGTTTACTTCTCCCCCAGCTGAAATATTTTCTGCTGAAATCACGTTTCTGTGTCCCCTGTTCCCATTCTGTTGTAAGTTGTTAGTAATATAAATTAACTATGGGGTAAATTCATGATGTTGACCTGTGTATGAAGGAAGCATTTTTTGGTATCACCTTATAGCTTTCATTTTCCTATATATATTAATTGTGTCAAGTGACAAAATAACTGTAGGAGCTCTTTAGAGTCTTACAGTTCATAAATGAGTGTTAACCTGCTTAATACTTCTTCCAGTGTTAATGAGATAATTTGGTATGGGTGTAGCATAATTCTTCAGAGAGGCTTGTGTTCACCTCAAGCTGCATATCTACATAGCAAATCTGCATTGCACCTGATGCTTGACTCATTGGTCTATTCTTGAGTAGTGAGGCAAGAGGGGGAAGGAAGCTGAGCGATCAATTAGTGCGAAGTGCCTAAGGCAACTTGGACTTTATATGTTCCCAAGATTTAATATTTGTAATTTTGTGGTAAATTTGTAATATTTGTAGACCAAAGTAATTGCTTTGTGCTGGTTACATGCAGAGAAAGTAGTGTAAACATGATTTTATGCTTAGATTTTTGGTGCATCAGGAAAATGTTCAATAAAAACACTTTTTCAAGCAAAACGGTTCAAGAAATCCCCGAAGAAGATTGTTTTCTACAGAGTTTAGAAAAGCCATTGTTTCTAAAAACATCCATCTTGAAGAAACAGAAACACTGGTTTAAATTTCCACACTTTTAAATACCACTGAACAAGGTTTGGGTTTGTTATGCCATCATCAGGTTTCAATTTGACAAATATCTCGGCCTTACATAGTGTAACATTGGGGATGGGGTAGGAAATCTGAGAAAAAGGGGGGAAGGAGGAGAAAGTTAAGGAAAAACATGGATATCGGTATTACGTTTTCCACCAAGTCAGTGCCAATATTCTTACATAAGTCCTAAAAAAGTTAATGATTAGCCTTGAATTCAACTTATCTGTCTACTATGAATATGTTTATTATACATAGGGGTTAGTTAATTAGTTTATTATGCATGAGGTGGAAAAAATGATGAGGGAAGCAACAACCCTCCACACAGTGTGCTATCGCTGCTAGGCAACTTTGATTACATTCAAAATAGGACTTGATTAGGCTCAGTGGTAGAGCAGTCGTGCATCAAATGAGGCTGCTGTACACTCTTTTATGGAGAGGTATTCACTTCTCTAGGCAATTCACATTGTGAAGAAACCTTGCAAGGCAGCCTCTTATGTGTGGATACACAGCTTTAGAATCCTATGAACATCCCTGGAGCTCATAATGAGTGACATATGTCTAAGGTAATGGGGTCTTCTTAGGAGTTCAATTTTGTCATAATGGTTGAACTGTCTCCGTTGTTGAAATATGCAAAATAATGTAGTATAGTTTGATAATAAGTAGGTAGCTTAGAATCACCTTTTGGACTTGAAGGAAAAGGCCTGTTCTAACTAATTTTTATTCCTTTTAAAGATTGATATTTTGCCATTATAGAATGTATAGTTAAAATAATTTACTCAATTATCGGTTAGAAACTTTTTTTGGCCAGCTATCGGTGATGTTAATCTGATGTTGATTCAACTGTTCATTTACATATCCTGCATTGTCAGAGCTTGGATGTATTAGGTACTGTTTTCTTGTTTGAAGGAAGAGTTATTTCTTTGTTTTTGCTATTAGGACTGGTGGTAGTGCAGTTGGAATTCCTAGTTTCCCTTAGGGCTTAGAGATATGTTGTGATTGCCACTTCTCAAACAATTGGCATTGGTAGGTACATTTAGAGATACTGGGTATTCTAGAAGGATAATACCAATTTTCTCAAATTTCTATATTTCAGCAATAATAAGATGCTTTAACAAATGTACATATTGTTTTTATTTAACACAGCTTCATGTCAACTTTCAACATTTTTACTGTCTACAAAGGAAGATGCTAATGGTTGAGTTTTCACTCGCAAGATCCATTCAGATTTTGAAGCTTCTAAGTGACTGTCAGTTTATTACTTTTTCTTTCACTATAGAGACTGCAAGCAAAACACTTCATAAACATCAATATGATACATCTATACACATTTTTTATATTGTAGTAATAGGAAGATAAAACTAACAAGTATCACAGAATGAAAGATTTTGGATACACAGCTTAAGAAACTTAAATCCAAAATCAAAATGTTAAAACACTATAAGGCCTAATAGTTATTCCCATTTCCATTGAACACAACTGTATTAAATATTCAGTCTTCTAAACAGCTGCTCCATCAGAATATACAATTTCAACAAATTTTTAATGTTTGAATCAGATGGTTTATGTTTTCATGTAACTTAATTGGCTAAACTTAGTCGAGCCCAAAAATTATTTCAAAACCTCATAATGTACTATTCTTTTATTAATAGTGGTTAGAGCTGAAAGTTGATTTCTCATGTCCCAGCTGACTTGAAAGTTTTCCCTGTCA
Source organism: Pyrrhosoma nymphula (assembly GCA_963573305.1). NCBI lineage: Eukaryota > Metazoa > Arthropoda > Insecta > Odonata > Coenagrionidae > Pyrrhosoma > Pyrrhosoma nymphula. The sequence continues at coordinate 67,552,467 of OY754335.1, read as the reverse complement.
GTTGTGGAGGAAGCAATCTAAACTGATCTCACGATTCTGATGCCAACACTTTTGAAATTGGACTTAGAGTTGTGCTCAGGTGGCAAATAAATATATTATGGAGTTTTCTCCCTTGGAATATGGGATTATTTAAATTATTCTCTGGAAACTATCCATTAATTAACTCTGTTAACCTAACATGACTTATATAAATAAGTATGTAGGTGTTACATTAGCTGATGGACAGCATGATCAGTACTAAGCAATCACTATTTGAGACTATCTTCTTCTATGATTGCTTCAACTTCGTGCCATACTGTTGATCATTATGTTGGCTAGAGCATTGCGCCTCTTCCTCCATGGACCTTGACCCAGAGCATGATACTGCAGCTCTTGATACCACTGGCGTGTTACTTCCATATTTTCTCCCTGAAAGAGAAAAAATTAAAGTGTCACTTCTGTTTATAGCTTCGGTATAGAATGTTTGGTTCCAGTTTTTTCTATAACACATTGTCAGCTTAAGATGAGTTAATTTTTAAAAAATTTATGCAAATTTTGTATGTAAGTGTTTTGGTCTGCTATTAGTTATATTTCTGGAAGCTAATAAGCTCATTTCTTCTCCTCAACCCACATGAACAATTTTCTCATTGGATTTAACAAGATTTTGTAAAGGGAGCCATTATCAATGATTGGTATTTTGGATTTATCATTCACTATAGTGATTTTAACTGTAGAAGGGTCAATAATTTATCGTACTCTTGGTTCTGGATTTGTGGCCTGAAACCTATGTATTTTATAAATATGCTGGTATGAAGCCACAAATGCGACAAAACATTATTAGTTTGCCTGCAAAGAATCAGGAGAAAAAATTTTACGCCATCGGGAAAAACCATTTTAAAACTGAAAGATACGTTTTCCACTCGGCTGAAAACATTAAAAAAATGGTTTCACATACTTCTAAACTAGCTGGAACCAGAGAGAAAATGCTAAAAAATTACATGGTTTGAACTATCAAATAAACTATTTATAAATAAAAAGTGGTGGACAATTTTACCATTCCAGCACCATTTCAAAATGTGAATGGGCAGGTAGGAAACTTATCTGGAAGGCACAGAAAAAATTTACATAAAGTGGTCTGTGTTTTGTGGGCAGCGACTTAGGAATTTTATTGGTTTATGTCACCCCCATTCTTCCCATAAATATCTGTTAAAAGAAATGCATAACTTCAATATAAAGAAAGGTAATTTCCTTACCTTAAATATATAAGTATCTTTTGTTGACAGCTCTTGAACCTCAAAGCAGTCATCCCAGTCCATCTCTTTACATATGATACACCTATCCAAATACATTGGCTCCTGTGAAAGATGAGAATATTGATACATTATTACATATTTTTATGGTATGCAATTTGGGAATTTTCTGTTGGAAACCTCTAAAATGCTTGAAACTTCTTTGTTTGTTACTTCTACAACTTTGAAAAATGCATAACACTCACAATGGATTATTATGATTCTAGTTAAAAAGCCTGCTGAATAAGCTATTGGTGAAATAGCAAATAAGTAATGAATAAAGTTAATAATTAAAGAGAAATTATTGTGTGGTTTTTTATTTTTAATGAAGAAATGGATGTAACTCTGGTAAACAGTATATACATATTTATACGTCAGAGATTTCTTTGTATACAGCATTTTTAGTAAAGCAGGTGGAGCTGTTTTTCAGTGGTTTCCCTTGTGTGTATTTTGAGAAAAGCATACACCCACCCCATGTGTCTGTGTTAGTGGAGAACATACATATATGGGAGCTCACTTGCCATCTATTGGCGCACATCTCAATCACACCTAGCAACTGAATCATGCATATAAATGTACTCATGTATAGCCTTTTACATAGTAGATGTACTATGGGGGAAAAAAGTTTCCCAACAAACGGAGCACTGACACTTGCTCTCAAGGGAAAATCACTTTCCTTACTGATGGCATATTATTCTTAGGTCTTGGCCACGATGAGGGAAATACAAACACAGTAAGGTGATGGACTGATCGTCCAAATTGCTGATGGATTCCTGGCTGCTCGCCTGCCCCGAGCGTGTTTCGCGGTCCACGAGAATGGAGGCACATTAAATAACCTTATATGCATTTGAAACGCTCCGTTGAACTCCCTCCTACGGCAACCGAAACCAGGTAATGGTGAAGTTTTTCTTAAGCATAACTGCGTAGGTAAGGCAACATGCAGCTTATTGCGAAAAAAACTCAGGCAGTTGATCGGTAGGTTTGATAGGATGCGTATTTGAATGCATTTGCTTTTGCAGACATAATTTCTCTGTGACGACTTCAACGGATATTTGCAAAATTCCAAAATTCGTAAGTCCAGGAGAGAAGGGATAAATCAATGGAGTAGCTTACATATCCTCAACTGTCGCTCAGGTATCGAGGGCAATGGATTTGAATAGAAACAGTATATTGCTGGTTAAAACATTACAGGGAGGAAGATGAGATGGCGGCAACGTGACAAAGAAGCAGAGACCAAGATTCATATCTCGAGATGATGGCAGCATTCGTTAACATCCTACTGAAAATCCTATTACTATTGGTGGGGTGGCCATGATAAAGAGGCCATTAAACTAAGAAGAACCTGTATAGTAAGAAACTACCTTTATGAATCCAGTATGAGAAATTGCAGGCTTACAAGAAAGCCTGCAATAAACGAAACTAATTAAATGGCGATAGATTTTGCTCATTCGTACTAGGATATGGACAAATCCTATTGGAATATCGTAACTTTCAACGATGATAAACATGTGAGTGTTGAGTATGAGTATAAATGTGTTGAGTATGGACTTTTATAGCAATGAAAAACATGCAATTTTATGTAAATATAACTTAAGCAATTGATAATACTCTTTAGAAAATTTCCCTATTAAGAAAAAAATAATATACCTCCTGTTTGTCAGGTATCATCCAAAAAAAGTTACGAGGAAACATATGTCTGGGCATATATGTCTGCATTTTTGGGAAGCAATTTCTGCTGCTGGGCCAGGACCGTTATTAAGAACACCACCTCCAATGACGTCTGAGGATTACGTCCAAATCCTTCGCATTTTCATCACTCCCATGCATAAACGAAGTAGTATGAAGGAAAAAATCTTTCCTACTTACTGTTTTTTGTCTTTCTTTTTTCTATGTTTATTAATTCATTAGTTCTTTTTTCTATGTTTATTAATTCATGTTATATATTGTGTACAAAAACTTGATGGAGCAATAAATATATTTATATTTACTATTATTATTTGCACATTCACAGCTTATTTATTTGCGTAGCCATTGAAAATCTACCGCCATGCTTGAATGATGCTATGATCATTCGTTTGTATTCATGATTTAAAGTGGAAACCCTTTTTCATGGTGGTGTTCTGTTAAGTATTGTAGGTTATAGGGAAAGAAGTGGACACTGGGTGAATCCCAGGACCTTGCCTGAGTACGAGAGGAGGAGCAAAACCTAGAAGAAAGAGGAAGGAAAGAGAAAGAATGCAGAGGAAACTACGGCAAGAATGAGAGAGTTCAATGATACGTTTTAAATGCATGCAAGGTCATCTAATGTGCCTCTGTTAGGAAGCCAGTGCGAATAACGCTCGGGAAATGCATGCGACCAGTAAACGTCACTGGCTTAGACGATGAGTCCATCACCTTTCTGTGTTCGAATTTCCCTTGTCGTTGTCAAGACCTAGGAATAATATGTCATAAGAGAGGAAGCCAATTTTTCTGCACAGCGATAGTGGTGGTGATCTGTTTGTTGGGAAACATTTTTCCTCCATAGTACCTGAGTATAGTGTGACCCCTATTTCTCATGGAAAAAATTGATTTTTTTGCATGACTTGCCTTGCAGCTGTACCCTAGTTTTCCGTTCTTGGGAAATTGAAATTTTCAGGCAAGATATAGTGGAAATTCATTTATGTAAACAATGAGCCTCGGTCATAATTTTCCACAAATTTATTTGACAAATTTGATGCTTTTTGATATTTTCACATCTTCCTCAGGTAGGGAGTCTCTTCCTGAGGATAATGAAACATGATTTGGACTTTTTTGTAAAAACATTGATACATATACATATGTACATCAAATCTGTAAAATAAATTTTTGGAAAATGCGACTGAGACTCATTGATTATATTTTTGGGAACCCTAGATTTTTTCATGGTCAATATTTATCATTTTGACATCTTGAAGCTACCAATCAAAGTATGTACATTGAATGATTTTTATTTTCCACTGCTGGAGACGACATTACAATCATCATCGTTAGTAGTCATCCATCTGAGGATAGGTTTGCTGCCGCTTTCCACACCACTCTCCTATCTGCTGACCACTTTCCTCCTCAATAATTCTTAATTTTATTAATAATTATTTATTTGACATTAAGCAAAATAATGTCTCATTATTTCCTTCGTTTATTCCATCCTTGATCATCCTCGATAATTTTTCTTGTGATATTTTTTAGAATGAAGAAGGAAAACCACTCATTGCTTGGCTAATGACCCAAAATAGTGAAGAGACATGGATAATTATGTGCTATTTTAGCTCAAATCAGTAATCACTGATCATATCAGTACATTGATATAGCTATAGCTTGTTAACTAGTATACTAGTTAACAAGCTGTTCAAGGACAACTTGGAGGTAATGTATTCGGAATGAATACTGAATATTTCTATCTCATTAGTTCTTGCATTCAAAAATTCAGGTTTAATGGTAATGAATCAAATCTCTAAAGGCTTCAGCCCCTCACTTAGTATTAGCTCCCCATGGCACCCCTTCCATTGCATTCCAGTCTCTCTCCATATCAAGGAATCTTGTGTTACTGCTGTATTAGTGTGTGGTGAAATTTCTTAACCAAATGAAGTATAAAATAAATAGATATGACCCAATATTTAGCTTTTTTTCTCGGAGTAGAGAGGGAAGGAGTCTTTTGCACTTCCGGAAATATAAATACTTACCCTTAATAATGAATATCTATTGCATTTTTCCTTCACAAGCAATAGGGCCGCTTCTTTAATTCCAGTGTCTCTGGGGAACATTAGCATTGACTCTGATATTTCCACACTACAGTCCACCTTGAGCTGAAAAAAATACAAGTAGTTGAAAATGCTGCTTATCCATCGTATGATTTTGCATATGCTTATGCAAGGAGGAGTAATATTTCTTGAAAAATTTGCTGAACAAAAATGTCTCTCTTATGTCATGCAGCAAGTGACTGTTTGTTTTTTTCTTTCCATCCATTTAGCAAAATGTGACTTCCACCTATGGAAATTAAGTGGCAAGGAATATGTCAATGTGAGTGGCTATTGATAACATACAGGCTAATAGAGTGGCCCAAGGTCAGAAAAAGGGGTATATACCCCTGTAATTTAGTCAACCACACTTATTAATATTCTTCCAATAAATTCCCAGCTGGACCACTTGATTGCAAGTTTGGCCGGCATATTTTTATCACTTTGACTGAATACCAAGAAAAATGCTGACTCTTCTACAGAATTTTAGGCAGAAATCTTTCTTATATTACCTTTCCATGAGTTACTAGGAGAGCATTCACAGCTGCAAGCTTCACTGTCTGTCCCTTCCTCCACTTACTGTCGGTGGGCTGTGTGTAGTGTAGCTTCCCCTCAACTGGGAATCGAACTTCATCTGGGTTCCATTCTAATACATCCAGGGCCATCTAGAGGCAACAGAAATATCCAATCATAAAGAAACTAAGATATTACAACATGAATTTTTATTCAAAATGTCAATCTAATTTGTTATTGGCGATATGGTCTGTTGATCCCACAAATGACAAAATACCGTAAATATACACAATAATTGAAGGAAAGAAAAGACAGTATTGAAAGTGAATTGTTGAATGTGATTAGTATCTGAGACAATTTTCTATTTTTGTCATGCATTATCAAATTAATTAATTATGAACAAGTGTAATCAGAAATGTTCAACACAACTCCGTTGTCTTAGGCGTAACTTTATGGAATTTGCTTAGCGTTGTGCTTATGAGACCTAGGTTTCGATGTGGCACATCATCTCAGGTGATGATGACGTGATACGTCGAAACCTAGGTCGTTTCCAATAAATACATGTGGAATTACAAAGTTACTGCTTCTCATTCATAGTTCTACACAAAATTGGTAATGATATTGAGATCAACTTTCCTAATCACATAATTCTTTCCAATATTTATTTTGGAGCTTCAAATTAAGTATGTAGTACATAAATTTCCTCCCAGGACAGTTAACAAAGAGAAATTAATGTAAATACATTCATGTAAACCTCTGATTCTGATGCTTAACACTTCAAATGATCCATGTGCCTTTGATATCTCGATAAGCCTCTCTACGCTCATGATTAGATTTTCCAACATTAATTTTGAATATGTGTACATACCTACCTATGTGGTGTGGTAATTTTGAAATAATTACACGTTGTAATATTCCACATAAAGTTTTATTTCTTCTGACCCAGGGTTTAGACTATTACACAGTCATTTTCAAGGTAATTAATTGTTTCAGTGGAAACCCTGGGTCATAAGAAATAAAACTTTCTATATATATATATATATTGTGGTGTGCTGTTGAGACATTTAAATTAGGATTAAAAGGTAGGCATAGTCAGTTATTTGGGGAGACTAAAGACAGGTATACAAATGATGGATGGGCTCTATGTGAAATGGAGGAAGCATGTAGAGAAGCCCAGCATCAGCATACACTCAAGGGAAGGTGCCAGTTTAGATTAAATATGTACATCACTAGGATAGGCAGGCAGGTTGGAATGGGAAGGATCAGTTGGGAAATAAGGAAGAGCACAGAGAAACCTGGAATCAGCATTAGCCTTTTCGTGATGAAAGGTGGCATGGTGTCCACAGCTAGATGTTCCACCCGACTATTATAATATGTAATTCCTTATTGACAGGTTTGGGGTAGGTACCCTTCACCTATCAGAACTTATACAAAAAACATATGTATGAGTTTCAAATATATATTCCCATCAGAGTGATTTGTCATTTATAATGTAATAAAATATGTATCACAAAATGTTACAAAAATAAGTGAAATGTATATTCTTTGGTCATTTTACCATGCACATAATTTTGGTATCAAATTGGAGCACTGCACCTAAAGTACCCTTCACATAGCAACCAAGTAGGGATCAGGATTTCACTGAAAAATTTATGCCACCCATGGTCATGGTCTCCCTATAGGGATGGCAAGCTTGTGCTCTAGCCACCACACCAACCTGATCCCCCTGCAAGGCTGGGGGAACACATGGTTGTGTAGCCATCCTTGAAGCTTTCTTCTAAGTTAAGATCTTGTGTATATAAAACCCCAATGTAATAATTGCCATGTTTCATATAAAAACTATGGAAGAGAAAAATTACCTTCTTCAGTCGTATGTTCTGCATATCCATTTCACTGTTGGATCTGCGCCCTGGTGCACCATTTATAATTGATATTCTTCGCCACAACCGAATGGCACTCATATCCTTTGTCTCCTGAAAATATTAATTCATCTGATTAGTTGGTGATCTAATTTACCATTCTCTAGGTAGATTAGTCATTTATGTAATGACATTGCTATGAGTTGGAATTACTCAATGGCTAAGATTAAGTGTTATAATGGGTCAAGTTTTTTCATTTATATTATTTCTTAACGTTATATCAAATGTTGTTCTAATATGTCAGTATAAATTATGATTAAATGCACTACAGATTACATGTAACTGTCTGTTTAAAAAGGTATCTTTAAAAATTCTTGTTAAAAATAAAAATATGATGCTAGGCCATTAATGGGAGGTCTAATCCATATTGTCATGTTGAAAAAGAGCATGTAAAGCAAAGCTCATAAAAAGGATCCATTACTTGATGCAACGGGTGGCATAAGTATGAGCATATAATAAGTTTAAAACAGTCTTCTCTCATATTTAGGAAGTCCATTTGCATTTTAGAGAATCGTCATGCATAATTGTCATTTCATGTGTGTACTGTCACATTATCAAACTAAGAAGTATGAAAAATTATTCTTATAACCCTAGTAGCAGAGGACGTTGTCACAACATTGCGTCAACGTGCAAAATGTTACATGACAATGTTCATGTTGCCACAACGTTGCATCAACGTCCAAGCACAACGTTATCACTTCACGTTGCCACAACATTGCATCAACATCCAAGCACAACATTATTAGTCGATTTTGAATCAACGTGCATGCAACGTTGACGTCAGCTATGATTTAAATTATACTTCATCTATACTTATACCACAGGGGTTGGCAAACTGCGGCTCTTTGGATTCGTGCACGTGAACATTGTCTTCACGTATAAATATAAATTTAATGTTTTGAATAATTTATTATACTATAGTTGGTTGTCTGCTTCTGAACCTGAATATATAAACATGTGGGAATTGGAAAAATTCTTGTTTATTCTCAGTAATATTGCATTTATATTCATACTATGTGGCAATATAGGTTTCAGTTAATTTATGCCTGATAACTGTTATCGTGAATGGATGGTATTTCCTCAAACTATCACGTAATTGCAATTTAAAAATTAGTTGTTGAAGTTACTTTAATCCACGGGAGTGGCCATATATATACGACTTTCATGACGCGAGTTTTTAATTTCGGGTGTGAGGATATGCGCTAAGAGCTGTAGGTTATATAATATTATGAGATAGATACAATATAGTAGTTAGGTAGATACAAGTTAGGATGATACCATTTACTAAAACATGCCATCGCGTGATAGTAACATACATAGTATTTAAAACGTAAATCCTTTTTTATTTTAAGAGGGCAGGGAAGAGTCAGTGGAGGGGGCAAGGAGTTTCAAGGGAGAAAGATATGCCTAAGTAACTAGGAAATAACCGTCTGTTGACAAATTATCAACATAAATATTAATTATGGGATAGTTTCATTGATGGCTAAAGCTAGGGAAATTTTTTAACGTTTTTGCCTTAACGATATTGCACCAATAACGTTGCAGTGATGTTGCACTGATAAAGTTGCAGCAATGTTGTTTTTCGGGAAATTCGGATGTTGAGGCAATGTTCATGCAACATTGCTACAACCAACATCAGCGTAGTGTGCACTTGTATCTTTTCCCATTGTAACGTTTTCACAACGTTGTGACAACGTCCTCTGCTACTAGGGAATATGAAAGTGCTGACAGGGAATAGTAAAGTAGTTGGTGGCATTTGTAAATCCATTGACGTATGTACTTCGTTATCGCATTTTAATCTACTGTTTGACAGATTTGAAAGTTGGAGCAAAGGCTATCTCAGCATCTCAATGTATGTGGCTCCATATTCTGGTTCAGCTGCATAAGTCAGCATTTTGTTGACAACGCTTGTACTTCATCATAGGAGGTGTATTTAGGTCGATGAGTCTCTTTGACTTGAAGACATCTCTGGTAGTGGAAGAAAAACATCAGCAAAATGCTGACATATGCAGCAGAACTAGACGATGGAATCAGATACAAATTTTAATGTTGACTTTTAAAAATGTTGGTTGCATAATAAACAAAAGTAATAAAATGGCAGGGCATGATATGACTAAAATACTCATACTATCAGATTCATCACTGGATAGGTTATTCACACATCTGATGCTAAACTCTGCTCCAATTATTTAGTCATTTATATGGTTCACTCTCATATCAACTATTGTTTGATATTTGCAATGGTTACTTTTGGTAAATATTTCTCACAGTTTAATGATGAATTATTGAATATAAATACATTTATAGGCAATCCTTTTATTTCCAAATCATCTAACTGCATTTTTTATGATACTGAATTCAGACAAAAATAAATCTAACAACCCTTAAGGTTTTAGATGTAACTATTTTTTATAGTATATGTATTTAGTTTTAGGTTGTTTCTGCTGTAATAGCTATTCAAAATAAAAAAATAAGTATCTTAATTTATGTAGCTATTGCTTTATACGTACAGCATTCATATGTTCCAGGTGGAGTTCTATTTTCCTCTGTGCTTGACGAAGTAAATCTCTTCCCTCTGCATGATGTGGAGTGACTTTGAATAGACGTCCGAGTAGCAAGGGATACTTTGTCACTCTTTGGACAGGAACCTGTGGAGGTAATTCGAAATTTTTGTAAGAATTATAGGAAATAAGGAAAATGCAACCCCATTTAAAGTTAGATGCTGGAATATTAAATGAAGTAGCCCCTCATTTTTCCCCTTTATAAAACTTCTGTTTAAGGTCCAAATCTGATTAGATATATCAAGCTAGTAGTTTATTGACTTTAAAGCTTTGAAATCACATCTGGGAATTAGAATTGATTTTGTTTGTTCGTAGGACTCATCTGATCAGGTTAAAATGACATTATAACTATGAGGAGAACTTTAAATTAAAATTTAAGGACATGAGATATATTGTAGTGAATAAAAAACATGGATATTTCTTATCTGAACCTTAAAATCAATAAAAATAGATTTCTCTGCATCACACAATGCTTGTGTCTTTTGGAGGAAAAGACTAGATAGGTATTGTAGATTGGTGTTTCAATATTTATAAATGACTGTGCACATACCATGAGGAAAGAGTTGAGATTCATTCTTCTCAGAACAGCATTCTCCATCTGTGAGACCCTTAGAAATACCCTGAGCAGCTCTTTCTCCTTCTCAAGATTAGAGAGCAGGAGTGAGGCAGCACCCTAAAAATGCAGATGGGAAGAATGAATCAGAAATTTTAATGGACTAGGAAAACAAAAAATACTGTAGCCACCTTCTTCACTTTAATGACTGTATTTACCTATGAGGATTAAAATGATTACTAGGCTTTGGGCATGTGATATGATTCTGGTATTAGAAGTGTAATATCCATATGGTTTGGGAAATAGCCAGTTTTTTTTAGCAAGTGCAATTAGCTATTATGATTATCCATTGCCCAAAAGTATCATGTACCATGAATTAAAATCGATTTTGCCTCAGGGAAAGGGATATATATCAGTACATTTAGGGATTTTTTGAAGGACTTTTCAACTCACTTGGCGTGTGCAATATGACTGGAATGCATGCAGCATGGTCGGTGCTGCATCTAGGAACACCTTTCCAACGTTAACAGTAAGGAGATCTTCATCACCATTCTCAACGGCAATTTCTAGGGCATCCTTGAGCCTTGCTACGAGCAATGAACTTGCTGTGGCAAGCTCTGCAGTGTTGAGGAATATACCGGCAAGCTGGTCAGTGGAGAGCAGGCCTGCCACTCTCATTGGCCTCTCAAACTCCTCCAAGAGAATCCTGAGGTCACGGCCGTATTTAGCCTCAGTCTCCACAATCTCGGCAATTATCTCTCGCCTCTCAGATCTCCTCTTTCCACACTTTCTGCACACCAGTGGAGCAAACATGAGTCCCCTAAAAAATTTTGAAAGAATGGAATAAGGTTTAGTGAACTGTCCATAGAAGAACAATCGATAGCAAGGAAATAATTGTGAAAGCAGAGGGTAGGAGGTGATCAATTTGGTATTGCTGAAGGATAACAGAATAGTGTCACAAAATTTAAGTACCAATTTTTGATTATGAAATGCTTTCATAATGATGTTTCAGTAGTTTTCATTCAATGTATCACAACTTAAACTACAATTCCAATTCTTGATGGAACATGACAGGAATTCCATGGTGGCTCAAGTGTATTTTGTGTGTAATGAGATTCAAGACCAACAGGTTAATCAGGCAACACTATGTAATTGAAGTTCTTGAAATTAATTATCTGATGGCTGCTGAATGGAAAACTTTACTAAGGGTTCTTGAAAATGTGGTAAAAATTTATTGCTATGGTACAGGGTTTCACATGAATATGTTATGACAAATATGAGTGGGTAATTTTACCTAATTTAATTCTATGATAGTAGAGTGAATGGTTTGAGAAGAAGAGGTAGACCACGAAAGTCATAGGTAAATGTGGTAGAAGAAACTAAAGAGGAGGAATATTAGGAGTCTTATGAGTAGGAGAGCGTGTATGAAGTAATGCATGAGAAGAGAGCAAAAAAGAGAAGCGAAAGTGGTTTGTAAGAATAGGGAATTATGGAGGAAATTATTAAAAGGGAATAATTTTTCTAGGGCTTACGGCAATAACTAAATTCGTTGACTTTTCCTACCCCAGAAGGGGTAGGGCATGATGGGTATGTATGCATGTTCATTCTACGTAAGTTCCAGGGTATTGATCTGAGAATCACTCATGAGATCCAACGATAACTTTAAATTCCCGCGTTAATTTAAGATTCAAAAGGCAGATCGGTCCGCTTGTTTACATACAGGGTGCTCTCCAAAGGCATATATCTATTTTACGACCATGGCGTTGGCGGTTCTGGCCTCCCGAGGTCTAGAATAGGGCTGTTATCGGCTGACTCACCCGTCCGTGACCTGCGTCTCCACCGGTTGGTCGCAGTCCTCGCACAGGTGCCTCTCCGCCCCGTTGGTTCCTCCCGCGTTGACTCCCTCGTCTCCGGTGGACAGGAGGCGGCCGCCGCTGCCCTCCCTCTCACCCTCGCCCACAGCGTCCTCTTCCTCTTCGACCTCGAGGACCACGGCCCTCCCCATCGTCCTGCCTCCTCGTCCTACACCGATCCCGCCCCCGCCGCCGCCGGACGAACACGAGGATGCCGCCGAAGAGGACGAGGAAGAGAGGGTGGAGGCGAAGGAGGAGACATCGAGGCAGGGGGCCGTGGGCCCGCTTCCAGGGGGAGCGATCACCCCTCCGACCACGACCCCTCCGAAGGTCCCCCCGCTCGCCGTCGCCGCCTTCGGTTGTTGTTGTTGCTGCTTGTGGTGTTGTTGCTGCTGCCACCTGCTCCGGCTCGACTTGCTCGTCTCGGAGCCGACCCCGGAGTCGTTGCGCTCTATTTCAGCCGAGCTCCGTCTCTGTGGAGGAAGACAAAAGACGCGCGTTCAGGTCGCGGTAGATTGACTCTCCGCAATAAAAGTTTTCGGCCTCAAGTGTGAACCTCACGCCGTCGTCTAGTTCCGCTTTAGACTTTCGATTAGACGTTCCGGTCCACTTCACTCATGGGCTAGTTTGTTTTCTCGGGTAAGTAGGCACTTGCGCGAGCGGAGGGACTTCGTCGATGATAAGAGTGAACTCTGCTTATCGTCGCGATCAGCGAACTTTAATAGTAATGGGCGAAATCTATCAACTGAGCACATTTTGAGTCGTTTGATGTTAGTAATCAAACATTAATTTTTAGCACACAAAGGTTTAATGGTTCTTGGTGGTTTTGTGAGGTACTGTCTGCAAAACTTCTGTGAGCGGAGTGTAAGGTAACACGATGACAGAAAAATGCTCGGATATTTTCAGAATCTGTAAATGTTCTTATGGTCCTTCGAAAATCTTTTTAGCTTTCATAACAGTCTAGTTCTCTGTGGTAATGAATATCCGTAAGTCTGCGATAGATATCGATTAGCAAAAAAACGTTATATTCGTAATTTGCAACGCTTGGCCCAAAAGTCAATAAGGAACTTGTAAAGATAAATGAATTGTTGATAGTATTGTCGTCGACAGCCTGCTTTGATTGAATACTGGCGATCAAATTCCATTACAAAAATTAATTAAAAATTTTAGTCGATATGCTATTCTCATAATTTCATAAAGGCTGTGAACAAACATTTTATTTTGATCGTCATTTCACCAGATTCGGGAATATTGAATTTTACACAGCAATGCTCGAACTCTTGAATATTCAGTTGATACCAATATGACCTTTTTCTCTAATTGAAAAATGATATCATGATATAATGCCATAGTCTCATTTTAGCATCAAATGTGATGGATCATTGGCACCAGAAGCAATTGAATCTAGATCCCCCCGAAACGGAAAAGTTGGGGAAATTTTTTTCCCTGCAATTTCCTTAAGATTCCTTAGTGATATATTTGCCTCACTTTTGACCTTCCATATCTGTAAGAGATATCCGCTGTTCTGCCTGGGCAATAGTCCTTTTAGTTGCTACATACAGCATCATTGGTACTGAAAAGCCAGGACCACATTATACGGAATACAATTGACTGACTGATTCGGAGGATTATTAAACTAAATAATGGAAATCGAACCTTTGATTAAAGGCCATTTTACAGCATGGGTATTATTTTTTCGTATTGAGTTTTACATTTGTTACTCTAGCCTTTCTTACCCAAACTGTATCTTTCATTGGCCTAGGATTCGGTTGCTGACGGACAATTCGCCATTATTTCTATCTCTTATTGTTTTTTCAGTAGCCTAGCCATTGAATATTTTTACGTGTACAAAACCTTCATTTTAACTTGAAAATAATGTTTCCTCATATATATAACCATTTGCCTTTTTTGCTTTCTTATTTCATAGCGTTGTTAATGGTTTAATAATATTGAAGGCTTATCCATTATGATTTAAGGGAGTAATGTTCATAAATTTGGAACGGTCTTATTTAAGTGACTAGGAATTATTATAACATTTATATTTTTTAGGCAGTCGGATTAGCCTGGTAATAGGCTTTTATCATATTAGTAATTTTCAATTCCCTTCCAACTCACCTTATCCTGTGGCGTGGCGGAGTGCAGGGACGCAAGGGGCGACGGTGTCGCTCTGCTGTCCTCACTTGAATCGCTCAAGTGCGACGCCCTGCAGCCAACGTTTCTCAGCGACAGCGGGATGACCAGGTCCTCCTCGTCGTCTTCCTCTTCCTCCTCGAAGTCGTCCTCGAGCAGGTCCTCCTCCAGTCCCAGAGAATCGAACTCCGCGTCCAGTGGTATCCCCCGCGCCCTTGCTCCAACCAGGTAGCTCAGGATGTCGTACTTAGATGCGCCCTCGAAGATTGACTTCTCCTCGCCCTTCTCGCCTCCACCGATCTCCTCATAGATGGGCTCGCTGACCGACTCGTAGTGGTCGTCCTCTTCATCTTCTTCCACATCATCGTCCGCCGCGTCGTCCTCGTCGGCCGTTGAAATCTCCAGCGACGTCGCCAGCTCTGGCGTCTTTTCCGTCGTGTTTTCTTGCGACTCCGCATGAGCATCTTCCGTCTCCTCTTGACCGGCGTCTTCGCCTTTCCCGAAAGTCACCGCAGGAAGCAGTCGCAGATCATCGTCTGCCAGGAGGACCGTGTCCGGGGCGATTTCTTCCTCTGGGGCATCTTTCTCTTGCCCGCTCCCCGGCCTGCTTGCGGTGTCTTCGTCGTCTTTCCCGCAAACGTGCGGGACCAAGTTCCTCCGTACCGCCTCTACAGGATCCCCCATTAGGCATTCCTGATTGGAGATTGTGGAGGATTCTGCCGGTGGTGGCACCAACCCCGTCCCGTCTGCCTTTTCTTTCGAATCTTCCTCGTCTCCACTGTAGGGGGTTTCGTACAATCCTTCTTCCTCCCGAGCCACATATACGCCACAGAGGGGCACAGTACCCCCGGCGACGCTTATGGTCAACGTGTTGTCGTCCCTTCGGTTTATGACCTGAGGCTGTTCCATCCCGATCATTATTGAGGTCTTCCTTGGGATCTCCACTCGGACCCTCAGCTTGAGATCTTCGTCCTGGCTCTGAGGAGATGAAGGGGAGAGGTCTTGCATGGCGTCCTGGCACGCTCCCAGGGTCACAACGGTGCGACTAACCTTCCTCGTCCTGCCACCTTCCCTGTCGCCCTCATCTCCGCCCTCGCTCTCCGACTCCTTCTGGTCAGACGGTGGTGTGGTTTCCCTGGACACCACGGTGACGGCAATGGTGTCCTCCCGCCTGGACGGTGGCGACCACGAGAGGGGCCTGGAAGTTTTCCGGTCCGCTTCCGTGGGGGATGGCTGCCTGTTCCGGCCCTGACCCGAGGATAAGCGGGCGCTCCATCTCCTGCCCTCACCGTTGATCCTCCTGATTTCATCCGGTGTGAAAGGGAATATCTGCCGGGGTGGAGCCAGGGGCCGCGGGCGACTCCGGGCCCTTGGTTCCTCGTAGATCGCGGGACTTCCCTCTTCGTCCGCCGTGGGCTCTCCTTCGGCCCTCTGAGGCGTAGTGGGGGGCAGGCTGGAGGATGGGGACGTGGGGGGTGGAGGAGGCGGAGGTTCTCTCGGCCTCGGTGGTGGGCTCAGCATGCGCGCCCGGGTCTGCGGTGGCTGGTGTTGCTTTTGGCAGGCGAGGGGGGCGTTGGGCGGGAATGCCCTCCTAGCCTCCGGACGGTGTACTTTCAGTCTCAGCCGCATGGTGTCGTTGAAGAGCGAGGCGCCCGCTCTGGCGGCCCCCACGCCGTCCGCTCCCGCCCCTCCGCCGCCGCCGACTCCGCCGCACATGCCTTCCCGTGACCTCCCTGGATCGGGTCGCTCGTCCAGGCTGTGCCGGAGGGCATTGGTCCGGCTGAGGTCTGCCGCTGGAAAAGGAAGGAGGGATGAGATTGGATGCCATGACTCGAGAAAGCCTGCCTCACAGACCGCAATAAAAACACCGTAAAAAAGTTCCTTATTGTGTTTACGGCGCGCTTTGGTGGGGATTCGCCAAACGGGGGGAAAAAGGATGATAAAAATCAAACGCAGCACCTCGATTTAGTTTAGTCAAGTCTCTAAATCTTCCGTTTATCTCCCGATGGACATTCTTCGTATTTTTCGGCCCGGACGAAATGAGCCAGACCGAAACATTGAAAGAAAAAAGAATTTGAGGTGTTGAGATGGAACATCTTTCTTTTCGACAGTAAACTACAAGAATAGTTTGTTGGACCGTAGGCATGCGAAACTTGCGCCGATAGCGCGTTCGGAGGGAGTTTTTGACAAACCGGCGAAATTTAGGCTTTATTATTGTGCTTTTATGCGTTGTGAATCATTTGATATTTGCGCCATTCTATTTAATCGACGGGTTACATGAATCTTCTCCGGTGGGATAAAATAGCAAAGCCATATATTTACTCTAATTTTATTTTTATTTTATGGAGCTTGCTATCCGTTTGGATTTTTTGAGTCATATGGAAGCCCGTCGAGAGAACCACCATGTATATAAATGGTATATGCAATGTTATGGGGTCATTATTTTGTATAATATATTAGGTTTTACAGGAAGTCTTTAATGAATGGATATATTCATTACTGGAGTATTACATGCAAAGTAATATGTACAGCCTAAATATCCATGCGTCAAGAGTACGATCGAGTCCTTAGTGTAATGTGTACCTAAAGGGTATTTTATGCTGTATGTTCAAGGATGTAACAAAAATATATTTAACCTTAAGATGGTTCGTAAAGCCTTTACTCCGAAGGTCAGGTTACGTCTGTAGAGTGTGAAGATGAGAAAAGCTGTTCTCAGCTGGTTTTTGGGTTGTATTCATTCAATGTTAATGAAATAACCTTCCCTCATTCCGTCTGTGTGGTACATTGCCACGCTAATAATGCTCGAAAGACTGGAGGTTTTTGGGGTAAACACAGGTGATACCCCTTACCCCGCTCTAAATCTTAAGCTGTTGCTACCGAGGACTACGGTCAATATATCCATATTTGTGAATTGCAGACGTCTTGGAGATTATTGCTAAGGAAGTTATATTTTCAAGCACGAAAAAGACCTTAGGGGTGAAGATTGGAATGTGTTGTTATATTGACCACCTCTTAGCGATACAGAAAGTATTTGGGGGCAAAATTTTTAAAGCTTTGATATTTGAAAAACTTTGATCAGATGAGAAACTGTATAACACACAGGTAAACCTTAGTGAAAATAGATGGAGATTAAGGTGCTTCAAGTTTTCAATTTTAATAAATGAGTGAAAAGCGTACGGAACGCATACCTTTTCAAGTGCTGTGGAAGTCACAAGGGCCCTCTTACATCTAGCTTCCTCAAAATGAGTGGTAGCTATGGCTTCTCTCCTCGTTACAGTCCTAACCAGGGTAATTTTGACGGATCCCTTCCTACGAATCACGTGACGACCACCAATTTCTTACCTTGCAATTTTCCCAGCGAGGGTTATCATATGCCCCCTGAGGTAACCGATCCCTACGCCCGGGGCGTGGTGGCGCCTTAAACCGTGAGAATGTTTTCATTTTAACACTGGTCTTTTCCGTTTAGATGAAGCTTTTTCTTGTTTAAGGGTCTGCAGCGTCTGTCTTGCGAAGAGATGTGCTCTAACCACTTTTTTTCTCGCTATGAATCAGGCACTCCGCAGTAGGGTCTGCTTTGCCTCCGATATTCATGGAAAGGTGCGTCTAGGTCACAAAGTTTTCACTAGTTTTCACTTTTATTCTTTTGATGACTGTTATTATTAGTGCTTGGAGACGTGCGTGTTGTTCAGACGATAAAATATCGAAGTGGAAGAGAAAGAAAAGTCCTCCAAATATCAACCTGAAAAGTTTTTCATACAACCTGTTTTGGTTGTATGGAAGGAGAAGATTCACCTGAAATTACCGAACCTAATATTTATTTTCAAAGTTATTTATTTGAGATAGCGTTTGTCACGAAGGGAATACATCGGGTTTTCTAAAGCTAATAGCTTTTTCTCGATTTTCAAAAGACAAAAAAATAGCAGTTTTCTCTGTATCAAAATGTTATTCACATGATAGAAAAATCAATTATTTATTAGCGTTTTCTCATTGATGTTTTTAGACAGAAGAATTTAAAAAGTAATCAGGTTTAATATTTATACATTTTTATTGGCCTTCTGTGATACTGCGTTGCATATGGATGGATTCGGGCTACAACGGTCTGTAACTCCGGCAAATATGTAGTCCCAATAGAAATAATAGTCCTAATATGGCAAAACGTAGCATTGACTCTATATCTCGACTCTTTGACAAACATATTAGACCTGATAAACGTTTTCCTGTAGACTTTGTTTCGGGTGAACAAGCAGTTAAACTTGTTCCACAGTTCCCCTTTGGGGAAAACTTTGGTGACCACAATCAATGGTGGTAGATTACTCTTCATAGCTAAGCTCTTATATATTTTCTATTTTGTGATATACGTACGAAGGAAAAATAAGAGACGGGTTAAATAATTAGACCCTTTAATTGAAATGAATTATCAAGTATGGGAGTGGGAGGCTACAAATAGACTCCCAATGTCAGCAAGTAGTACCTATTAACCCTCTAATGCCCACATGGAATCATTATTTCAAAATTTCGCAATCACCAATATATCATCTTCACCCACCTCTATTCCCAAACGATCCGTTTTAGGGATCATAAAGAAATGGCAAACATATGAAACACGTACTAACGTGTCCAAAAAACAAAATAAAAACTAATGTAACGAAAAAAATGAATTTACATACTTACTAAAACATTTTGGCATTGTAGGGTTTAAAAATGCGTAATAGCAAGTTTCGTGTTCAAGTTTACATGTATGTAATCACACGAATGCTCTTTGCTCATCGTGACTCAAAAAGTATTTCATTGTATATACATAGAAAAGTTTTGAGCAATGAATAAGAGAAGAGTTTTGAGCAGTTTCTCTATTTGTGTATCGAGATAAAATATATATCCCCCAAACATTGAATAAATAAGCAGAGTCTCAAGCATTGAATTAATAGTAAAAAGGGTCTTACCATTCAGGGTTTCCTCTTGTATTTTCATATCCAGTTTGGGTAGCGATGAAAATTTCGGAGTGGCGTAACCGTTGTCGCTGCTCTCCTCGTCAGTCGTTGAAATCCCTTCACTGAGCTCGCTCTTGGGCGTGGGTGGCCTGTCGGCGGCGGACGGCGCATCGTCCTCCCTCGGGGCCTCGAGGAGTTTCCCCAACTGGAGGAGGGACACCACCTCGTAGGCCAATTCGTTGCTATCCACGTTCTCCGTATCTTTCGCGACCTCATCGCCTTCACTCCCCGACTTCTCGCCTGCATCACCCCATTGCACATCTACCACTTCCGTCTTGTCTGCATCGTTGGACGCGAACCGCACCCCATCTTCCGCTCCGCTAGCTGGCGTCGTCTTGGCCGCTCCTTCGCTGCCCTCCTCCGCACCTTCCTCCTCCGTCTGGAGCGTCACGACGTCGTGGGTCGCCTTGAACTGCACCTGCTTCTTGTTCGCCTCCTTTCTTACCCTTCTGCTCTCCTCATAGGTCGTGAACCTCGGGGTTTGGGAAGGTTGTGACTCGAGCGATCCGGGAGATGCGGATGAACCCGATGTTTCGGGACCAGAGACACTTCCTGTCGCGCTGGCCGCGACGGTGGTCTTCTTCAGGATGGACTTGATGGCGGACGGGGGCATGAGGGCCGGGGATCTGCCTGGGGGTGGAGGTGGGGGCATTGGAGGTGGTGGAGGTGGCGGGGGCGAATGCAGGGGTGGACACTGGGAGTTCCTTGTTGGGGCCCTCGATCTCCTCGGTGGCCTTGTAGGCCTAACTTCCTCACCCTCGCTACCGTAACCCTCAGGTCCCAACCTCTTTTCGTTCACCCTGACCCCTGTACTGTTCCGTTCCCTGCCCAACTTATTGGCCTTTTCTCCTCCTAGCTTAGTTGACACTTTGCCACCCACGGACACCAGAAACTTGTGCGCATCGTCCTCCAGAGCGTTGTCGCTCAGGTCATCACTCAGTTCGTCCATGGACAGCCCGTCATCAGCACCCTCAGGGATGGGAGCGATCCTCTTGACTTGCTCCTTTGCAGGCTCACCTCCCTTCTTCAGGTACTTGGTTAAGAGTTCATACGCACTGACCTCACACTCGAGGATTGACTTGCGGCCGGCACCGCCGCTTCCCCTAGCCGCACCACCGCCGTCCTCCTCGTCGTCTTCCCACCTGGACATGGCATCTTCGCCGCTGTCCTCGTCTTCCTCCCCTTCAGACGGCCACTCCCTGGTCGCCCCCCAGAGCCGTCTCCTTCGGTTCCTCAGGCCCCGGTTGGGGGAGCTGCTCTTGGATCGCATCCTCGCCGAGGTCGGCTCCGGGGGTCTCACCAGCCTCGTCCTTCTCATCACGTCGTATGGGTCCAGGGCCGACTTTGCGACCGGGGGACTTAAGGGTGGCCTCTCGAAGGGCACCCGGGGCGGGTGCACGGTCGCGGCTCCCGCGGCCGACGCGGCGAAGAGGCCCTCGAGGGACGGGCGCTTTGTGACATCTCCCGTGAACTGTATAGTCCCCCCGGCGATGGACGGGGTCCCCCTGGAGGCCACCGTTCCGCCGCCGTCCCTCGGAACGTTCCTGGTGGGCAGCCGAACAGTGCCCCCGCCTCCGCAGAGCGCGCAACCCTTGTTCCGCTGGGCACCCTTCTTGCCTCTTCGTGTCCCTCCGCTGCTCTTGCCGCTCCCCGTCTTCTCCGGTCCTCCGCCGCCGCAGGGGCACAGGACCCTAGGCCCGAAAGGCGTGACCGGCGGGCCGATCGGGGAAGTCCGCAGGACCTCCTCCTCGCCAAGCGTCCTGAAGGCGCCATGCCTGCTCGGGGGTTGGTGCACGAGGAGATGGTGCGGGTGCGGCCTCAGAGCTACCGAGCCGTAGTTGGACCAGTGGTTGGAAAACCTCATGGGGCCATTCGGTGCTCCCTCTTGAAGGATGGTGGCGGCTGTGGCAGGAGTGACAGAACCATACCTGGGGGAAAAGGAGTTCTTCGTTAGGAATATCATAAATCTTGAGAGGGTAGATGTTATTAGTTAATGAAGAATTACAGCGATTATAATGAAATTATGACAATGATTCAAATTCATTCAAAGGTTTTGGGAGCCAAATTTGAAGAGAGTTTTCGCATTTCTGCTCCCTTAAGCGTTATAAAATATTACGATTCGGTAAGTGAACGCATCGTGAAGATTTATTCTGGCGCCTCGGATGTGAAAAGGATACCTACTGTTCAAGGAAGATATAAGTAAGATTACAACTCCAGCGAAACATTTACTTGGGAAGCAACAACATTAAGGAACCACACCCTTTGACAATTATCAAACTATTTAATGATATTAGTATAAGGCTAATGGTTAACCGCGAAGATTTTTCAACAGCGTTTTAGGCCATATGAAATGAGTTTCTTGATATAACATTAATTGCTATGGTTGGCTATTTTTATAGTCTTCTGATTTTATCCAGTCATTATGGTGCGATGAAGTAAAACAATAGTGGTTCATTAAATTCATCAAAGAAAAATAATGGATGACTGAAATTATTCAATACGTTGCGCTTAATATAATATGTTCCAAAGATTTAGACACTTGTTGACCGGAGTTCTAGAGGGAAAGGAATGAAACGTCATGTAGAAAATACGTTCGTTTCGGTGAATAATCTGAAAGCATACCACCGAAAGAGTTTATGTCTTAAGAGAGACCTTCTTCAAGTGGGCAATTGAAATTATTGATCTAGAATTGATAAATATTTACTGGGGGTTGAAGAAATAAGTGTGACGTAATGTTACTGGGGTTTGGGCTTTAAAGATTTCGGCCTCGTGGTAGGGACACGGGGACGAATCAGCAGAAGGTCGAAGAAAGGTATGACATAATGTATGGACAGCCCTTTATCGGCGTAGATGACTCCGCAACATATGTTATCTACCTGGAACCAGGGAATGCTCTTAAGGGATCACGATGGTACTCGTCAGTGAGGAACGAAGGACAAGAGTCGTCACATCCCGTCTATTTTTTTACTGATGGAATTTGTTCAGAACATGGCGTGCCATTAGTGAGCTGGCTTTTGGCGGATTTGCTTCTCCGACGAACAAGTGTGGCAAGAAGGCCGGTCCTTGTACATATTGTACAGCCTGCTTATTTTAAACGATGCTCATGTTGTTCGAGGGCTTACGGGATAATGGGAACTTTGTTTATCGTCAGTCTCTCAACCGAATAGCGATACATAGATAACAGCGTGTCTGGTGTTTTCAGTGATTAACTAGACATTAAAAGTCCGACACATGACTGAATTAATTTTTGTCAAAATGTGTATAAATTCGAGGAGGTAATTTTTATTTCTCAAAACTTCTACTGATGAATTCGCAATGGAAAATAATTATGATGAATCATATTATTTTATTGTCAATATTTTCATGCATATAATGAGTATGTATTGCCATTGCTTGATATTTCGATGCCAACATCGCGGTTTCTTAGTATTGGCGCACATCTGAATCACTACGCGTAGAAACTGAATCATACATACGTACGTGGGGCCTTTTATATAGTAGATTTTCTGTGCTTTTAAACCATACGTATATATTTTAGGAGGCGTCTCATCATCAAAGATAATGTTGACTTCTTATCCTTACATTCAGGAACTTCCAAACCTGCTATGAAATAAAGCCAGTTCTGTGGATTTTGGTTCACTTTTCTTTGTTTTTTCTCAGGAGAAGATTTGAGGAAAAAGATAGGCGTACGAGACGAATAGGCAAAGTCTATTTAGTATTTGTAACTAAATTCACAAGCGTACGTTACGTAGAAATTTATAAACCACATCCTCATGTAAGTCCCGTAAGGTTCTGGAGAAATAAGTATTTTTGAAGGAAAAAAAGGGTCACGAAAGAACTAGCTGGAGGCATTTAAAGGCTGAGTTTCTACGGTTCCAGCAATTTTACTTTCAACGTCCAAAAAATGGCTTAGTGTATGGAAAAAATGTCCCAAATAACTTTTTTCAGTTTTCAGGAGGGCGAAAGTAAAGCTTGGAAGTTCTATAGGAAAAATTTTATTCAATTTCTTCTGAAAATAATTTTTTCTTAGGAGTTTATTTCCATAATTCCACTGATGGTTCAGAGTTAAAAGTTATTTCCACTAAACTTAGTTGCTAAAAGAATAAAAATTTAAATGATGTTTCATAATACCCATCGTAATGTTTGATTAATTAGCGCGTAAAGTACTCGAAATTTACAATTATCTAGTAATGATACGTGCTCATGATGATTCGCATTAACTTATTAACTTTTAATTTGAAAAACAAAAATGCTCCTAAGATCTTTTAAACTAAGTTAAAGCTGGCGATTTCAGCTGTTTTGCGAAAATTTAAAGTTCTCTCCAGCCTACAATTACAACTAAAGGACCCATTGGATTTTTGATCTTACGATAAATGTACAGTGAAAGAGCGTCATCGCAATCTCGCTTCT
Organism: Pyrrhosoma nymphula; assembly: GCA_963573305.1. Classification (NCBI taxonomy): domain Eukaryota; kingdom Metazoa; phylum Arthropoda; class Insecta; order Odonata; family Coenagrionidae; genus Pyrrhosoma; species Pyrrhosoma nymphula. The sequence continues at coordinate 67,528,520 of OY754335.1, read as the reverse complement.
CGATGAAAACTTAGCAAAAATGGGTTTTTGACAGCTTTTTTCGATTCTATCCCCCTATGCGCCACGTCGGCGTGAAAGTCAGCTGTGGAGATTAAATAAAAGAATCGATGAAATCTTGTATCGAAAGCGAAGAGTTTTTGGATTGAAAAATGATCGGTTGAACTGACCTGCGAAATTTTTCCAGTGTCGCTGAATATATCTGTGGTTATTTATTTTCAGTCATAACGTTCCTATTTCAATAATCTTGGCGCCACTATCATTCTCCAAACAAAGCCTCAGTTCTAGGCGTATTAACTGCATAACCGATCCATTCAATATTGCCGATTACTCATTTCTATGGTTTCAATATACCCCTGCGCTATCGTCCCATATGGTTCAATCTATTATTTTCCTCAGTATATTGTCAATTGTGTCAATAACAAGCGATGCAGTCCGCTGGACTAGCTCAAGGACTCGTTTTCCTCTCGAATATGTTGCGACCACGATATGACGAGGGAAAACTGACGTGAAATTATGCCTTCTACGTCTTCCGAAATCCTTCCCGAGCTTTGTTTAACGGGTGGTTTCCTAACAGCTCTAGACGCCTCCCACGTGTGCCCTTGCGGCGGCTGGCTGGGTATTGTGCGGGCGTAAGAAATATTCACGAGAGAGGATTCCATTCTTAGGTCTATCGGACTCGCGAGGATGGAGAGGAAATGCGTGCGAAAGGACCAATGAGGACGTGTCTCCGTTCGTTCGGATTAGCGGGCGGGCGGACTCTGGGGAGAGTGTGGTGTAGCGGGGCGGAACTGGGGCAAAGGTGTTACACTCCAAGGGACACAATCGAGGGAAACCCATTTGGAAGCCATCCATCCGGCCGCGAGCAACCGCGATGGACCAGATGGAAATAAGATTCCGTGCCTCGGTCATAATGAAAGGGCCCTTTGAAGTCGCGGAGGTGCGTTCCCTTTGCATATTTTGAACCATCAGAATAGGGTAAAGAGGGACGAGGGGGAGTCGTGCCGCATTATAAACGACTTCAGATCTGGGATTTAGCCGATACGTTTTGCCATGTCAAGATGCGGTGGACAAGAATGTCAGAGGCATTCGCCATTGAGCAAATACGCATTGGTATCGGCGTCGTAAGAGATAGTAAGCAAAAGGGCATAAATGAAATATATAGAACTAGGACGGAGGTACACAAAGTTTACAAAACAGATTTTCATTGTTTCTATCTAGATATTCTTGGGAAAAAAACATTACCAAATATACATTTGTGTGGGCTTAAAATTATGATTGGGACACTCCTTGAGATATTTTCCGGTATCCCTCATTAAATACTTGCATTTTAAATGTAGAATTTAGTAATGTATGCTATCACGGTACTTATTATAAATCACTATCTTTTAAAAAGAAAAAATACTATTTGATTAAAAAATTAAACTTTTTAAATGACTAGAAAATAGAAAATAAGCATAGGTGATACATTTTGGATGGTGGTGCTCCATCTGGACAGACGTTATTTATTTGTGAGCAGCATGCAAGATGATGAAAGGCCGCAGTGATTTCTTCAATGAAAACCATTTGACCTTTGAATATCTGTGGAAACCTTCCGCCGCTTAAAAAAGGTAATGCTGTGATAACTTTTGTCAGGAACACCTTTATAGCGCCTTTTTTTACCACGAACAAGCCAAAATAATTCCTCCCATCTGATAAACTAATTAATGCTTCTACCATTTTCACTTTTTATTTAATTATTTTTATCGAAATCTTAAAAAATAAGGTCATGATTCAATTTACGAAAACACGACCGAAACTTTTACTCATCTCGTGAAGTTATGTAAAACGATCTTGGAAAACAAGCTTCTGTATTCTTGGTAAAATATGAATGCATGCTAAATTTGAGAAATTATTGATGCACACTTTAATGTGAAATACTTTTCGGCCAGCTTGTATGGGCGTGCTTTTCAGCTTCATCCCGGTGTTTTAAAGCAACTATTCGAAGGAAACAATCCAATGTATGTTACATTTTCAGGATGCCGATTCTGATTTCGTGTATCAGGAAGGAGGTTTTGGATTTGAACACATTACTGATACATTGCCACTGGGTGGCTTTTATGGTGGGATCGACGGAGCAATCGAGACCATGGACTTGGATTTCTGAGCTTAAAACGCCCACTTGGACACTAGCCTCGCCCTTTATGTGATTGGCCGTAAACTCCTCGCGATGGACAAAAATGGTACGTGGAAGGTCATGCCACATAGTTCCTCTCGCGAAACACGCCAGATTGTTTCCTCGTGACTTTTGGACCTTTCCCGACGCAAAATGTCTTTACGAAGGCGTTGCTACGCGAATAACTTTCGAAATGCCAACACGACAATCACTCCATGAGCTCGAGTGGTGCTCATTGGGCTGGGAATTTCACACAAAATGGCGTGGGAGCATTCCTTTGGAAGAATGTTCGTACTTTTTTCATGCATCCCCCCACACGTTTCGTTAACTGATGATCAGAATGATGAATGTCACTCCCTGGAAAAATTGGGAATGAAGTGAGATACGAAGAGAAAAAGTTTCTTTTTCACTATTGCTAGACCCGCTATAAGCCAACTAACTTATAATGTACATATAATTCTTGGAATGCGGAATCTATCCTCTGTACCAACAGGATTTTACCGTGAGTTAAAAAAAACAATGATTGTGAATGCAAAAGCCATCTACCTCTGGTTTTTCTGGTTGTTGAATGGAATTTCCTAAATAAAATAGTTGTCGTATCAAGTGTTCCTCTAATAGAATGATTGTTCTATGCAAATTTGTAAGGATTCCAATCATAAAAAGGTAGTTAACTATTACATCCGTAGCATATATTCTGAAAATTGTTAAAACCTCTTCGCATGACTCATTTGACCTCAGGAATGTAAACGAAGAATAAGAAATTAATACTATACAACCAGCGATATTTGGAAATGACAATTTTGGAGCTATTCAATATATTTTTAAGGCGGTGATCCTTGAAGGTAAGTTGATTGGGGTAATGCGCTGAGAAAATAAACCCACTTGTTTACATAAACATGTGCTATTCCTTTGAAGTAATCGCAAAAAGATCATTTTCGATGAATAGCTGCACAACTAGTCGGGTGATCGGATAATTTGTCGAACCAGATGGAAAATGTTGAAACTTATTTTGTTGTTGAATATTTTGGAAAAATTGATTGTTTAGCTTTTCAGAGAAATATGCAATCTTTTACGCTCATCTTCGTTTTATTTCGATTAGCCGAGAGCGAGTAGAGTAAAGATACTTGGACATCTAGTCAATCTGAACGACAATAGTGGCAAATGGAGATAGAGGTGTGGGTATTTGGCAAAGGTGTGGGTAGCATAATGGCTCCGGGCCTCAAAAACCATGGTATCTATACCACTTTTGTAATAGCATTAGATTTCTGCTCGGATGCCACGATAAGTGCAATGTTTTTGAGTTGTAGGAGCTGCTTTCTTGCTGTTGGATGGGTCTTCCAGTAAACTGGAATCTTAGGTGTCTTCGTTGGGTCGGACAAAATGACGAGAAGTTTGAAGGGGACCGCGAAATAACGGCCGTAAATGAAACACCGCCGCGGCGGTGTTTCATTTACGGCCGAACGTGTCACCCGAACGTGCACTGAAGTTACAAAATTTGACAGCTTTCCTCTATTTTTCTTCGCCCTCTAATATTCCTCCTTCTACCAAATAGTGTTTCAAGAACGAAATTCTAAGAAATACATTAGAATGGTTACACGCGGAATACCTACTAATTGGCCAATAAAAAAGTAAGCGGGATATCTGTCGTAGAAGATGCTACGGCATTAACTGTCGCAATGGAAGTGGAAGGAATACAGGGCTGTGGTCAACCGGCCTTTCATGTTAAGGGCTGTATATGAAAACTAGCAGCCCACCACCCTGCAATTGCACACATATTTATTTTCCGTCGTCTTCCATCGCCAATGCCTCTTTATAATTCAGCTTCACCCACATACAGTTATGATATGCATTAAATGAATGAATCAAATAAAATCTTTAACTTGGGAAAATTAAATTTGGAAGAGGACATAATATGTCGTTCAGTATTTAACCGCTAGTAGTAGCATAGGTAGTATTGCCCTCAGGTACTTCTTACTCAACTTAAGTCTGTTCTTTTTAAATAGTTTTCATTTTCATCCATGTCAACTCTTGAATATTAGTTCTTCAAATTATGCCTCTTCTCTCGCTGAAATATGCCCTGGTTGCTGGGCTGGTCGCTAATGCCTCAGGGTAATTGATAATATTTATGGTTTAGAGGCAGAAGTGAGGGACGAGTAGTTTTTTTTTTACTTATGCTGTGAAATAATACGTTGAATTGCCTCCTAAATTATACATTTAGTCACTTTAGCACTTCTAGTGCGGTCATTTATGAGAATGGAATCTCTGATAAAGTTTTCTGACCAGTTTTAGAACTCGATTCAGAGTTGGAGCATAAAAATGAGATCATTTCAAGATGAGACGATCGGGCTTGTTTGGACACTTGATTGGAAGAGGTTGTGGTGAATCATCATGTATTTCGTCGGAAATTCCTGCGTTGAAACGAAAGAAGTCACCGGGATTGGGTTTAATTTGAGAAGAGAACTTTTAAACTATGGATTGAGATGAAACTTACATGCTCCATACGCTGTCTCATTTCGGAGTAAGTGAAGTCTGCTAGCCTCTTTGTTTTTTTGATTTGAGTTCTCTTTTACTTTACTCACTGCTCTATTCTGATATACCTCTGTTATATTCGTGCATTACTTCATAGGTTACCTTGTTCACGAGGCTTTCAGAGCCACATTAGAATTTATCTTGAGAGTAACTATACTACGTTCTCATTTAACTATATTTTTCTTGATGTACCCTTGCTTCTCAAACAGGTATTCCATTCTGTTAAATCTATCAGTCTCATTCATTTTCTCACCGTAGTATATTCAACAGAGCACCCTTCTTTCACATTTGTTCATTACCTGGTCCTTAATATGCAAATTTTCATGGTGAATTTTTCACTCTATCACTCAACTTTCACTCTATCACCCTGTAGGTAGGTACTCATCATATTTTGCCACCGCATATTCTAATCTACTCATGATTAGGTTCGCTTTCTTGTCAAAGAGATAGGGAGATGTAAAGGTGCACTTTTATTTGCCCCTGCTTTTGATTACACTCCATCTCACTTCCAAATTATTTTTACATCTTTTTACCTATTCATCTATTTTTGACTCTCAAATTCTAATTTTACTTCCTATCCTACCAAAAATTCCGCCTAAACACGCGAATTCTTCCACTCATTCAATTATTTTTCCACCTCGCTAAAATATTTGTTACACCGAGAAGTGACTGAAAATTAGAGCAACTGGTTACGCGCACAGATATTTGCGGTATTGGTCCAGAGTAGTGAAGTGCTACATCGCGGGTTTCTCCCGCGTTGGCATTTAGCAGTTTTCCATTGGGATTAATATGCGACCGGTTTTTAAAATGTTTGACACCAGTATGAAACCATTATTATCAGTTAATTATTTATCGTAGTGGAAAATTGCAAAGGATTCTTCTCTCGTCAGGCACATGTTCCACCACATCAGTCCTGAGACACCGGGAGCTTTCCATTCAAGGCGTTAAAGTGAGTGCAAATCGGAACACATCAGCGCACACGAACCGTTGAATGGAACGATGTGCGCTGGCGAAACGTTTCGTAACCTACCTGTAGGTAGTATTCTGTAGGTACACAATAGTCACGGTCGAAGATTTTGTGTATAGTTATCGAATTCGTTCTAATTTTTTTCCACGGAGTAATAATTAAAAACTTAACATTATCCATGCTTGAAACCTTAAGGAACAACACAAAAACAACAATTGCGGGTACGATTATCGAAGTTCTTTTGTTGTCTAACGCACATCAACTCTGCTCCCGATCTGTTTTGGAGTGCGCTGCCTAGTGCGTAGGGTCTAAAACGAATGGAAAGCAAGTGCTCAGTTGTGTTGCGGAGTGGTTAGCGCACTAGAGTGAATAGAAAGCTTTCAACATTATTAATTAGAAAAATAGTTATTTTCCACTCCCTTACCTGTCCCTGTACTCCTGCAGGTAGAACTTGCTCTGCAGCATGTCCACGGCCATGTCTCGCTCCCTCAGCTTGCGATCCTCCTTCGAAGGCGTCCCGCCGCTACCTCCTCCGAGACGCAGCCTCTCGCCCCAGCTCTTCTTCGCCTTCTTCGACTCAGAGCCGTCCACCTGAAAAAGTCGAGAGGAGAACCGAAGGACAATTAAATGACATTTCCTCGGGGAAGTCGCCCGCGTCTTTTTAATTCGTCGAGCGCTTTTCCGGTCGCCACAGCTAGCTTGGCGGTCGCATTTCCACCTTTTCTGAAATGCTCTTTAGTGAAGGGCTCAAAGAGGCTTCGACAAGTGACACGTTAATAATTGAGCAGTTGAGAGCAAGAATTGTGTAGGTAAAAAGGGTCACTTTTTGGAGAATGATGTTTCAAGTGAAATAACTAAAAAATGAAACCCAAAGTGCTGCTTTCTCGTAAAAACAAATTGAAGCTAGACTCACACTGCTAATGCAGAAAATATTAACAGGTAAAGGACTCTGTGCATTAAAAAATATGGCAGAAAACTGACGCCACTGTTGCTCTCAGCGGCTCAATTTTTGATCCGTGTATAACATGCTTGAAATTAGCTTAGATTATAAGGCACCATATAAATTGGGGGTTGAAGTGTCGCATTCTTCAACACCATTCGATATATTTAATGGAATAATTATCACATGCGGGCAGGATGAGACAACTCAACACTGAATGGACGAAACCATGTGATAGCATTGTTATTTTTGTATACGATAATTATAACGGCGTTCGAGAATTGACCAACTGAGACTTTCTCCTGAGATAAATGCAACATCCATTTCAAAGGCCATCCATGATATTGCGACAAACGACTGTCGGCGCGTAACCAACCTGTCTGTCGTGGTCGACAAAAGTAATTCAACAATTTTGAGGATACTGGGACTAGCCACGGTATTACCTTTTACGGAGTCACCCGCAAGTGCATATTAGTGCGATATCATGTAGAGAAAAGTAATTTAGACTCTTAGTTCATTATGAAATGAAAAATGAGGAGGGAAATTAAAAAAAACTAATCTCCATGTTTCGCTCAAGTCTTAAAGTTTTTTTCTGAAATATTTCTGAAATGCATTGTTTGTCGCCTCATTTGTGGTAATACTTTAAATATGTTTTTATAATTTGTCCTGATAAAGAGACCATGATTATAAATTGAAATTGAAATGCTTTTTATTCATTATGACGTCACTCACCACTGCCTTATTTATAGTAGAAAAAAATATAATGTGAAGTTTCATTATTCTATGCCATCCAGTCAGACTTATGTATGGTTGAAGTGTTTGATGCCTAATCTTTCATTTGCTTCGCCTAAGTTGTGAATAAATATTGAAGTACCGTTGTATATTATTCTTGGTTTTCGAGCACAATTTAATCAAACATGAACGGTGAGTTTTAATGCTTACTTATCTGATCATAGAAAATCTGGTTTCAGTGATGATTAGTATAATAGAAAAAAATAATTTTAGTATAGAAAATAATATGCCTTTTGACGAATCAAAACTGCTCGAGTATCAACCAGCACGTAGAAACTGTTTTTGGTTACGATTAGAAGGAATCAACGAGGATTGAACACTGTTTTTCCGTTGGGCCGTATAAAAAGCTTGACAACTCTTGTCAGATTATTAAACTGGATTTTAGAGGCATATGTTATAGTTACAGCTCACAGATAGGCACAATTCTTTGCTAGCTCACGAGTTTCCATGTTTTGCTAAAACCTTCCATGATTGGGCTTGTCGGATTGATCCTTGAGCGAGTTGATTCTCTCAGTTTTCTTTATTTCGAGCTTGAGGACGTCTGCTTTTGTTGATGAGGTGGTATCGCTGTCATTCCCACCGAGAAGACGGTCTTAAATCCTAAGGTTGTCTCTCCGCCACTCCCTTAGTTGCAAGGATTAAGAAAGCCTCTGCTACGGACATATCGTTCTATTTCTGGGGTTGAACAGTAGGCCTCTGTTCGTTAACAGTACCTTATGCCAACAACCAACATGTGATGCTGGGGAATTGTTTTTAATCATCCGCAGGTAAAGGAAACCAACGCTGTAAATTTCCCCCAGTTGATTTATTTTGGTTCGTACTATTTTCAATGAAACACACCAATGCAATGCAATGTTTCAATATGACACCTTTTTGCTGAAATTTATCTTCCATTCAATTAAATCGGTAAGTGAAAATTTACAGAGTTGATATAATTTACTCAACATGAATTTCTGCAGAGCTGTCACTGTAGATACCTTCATGGCTTTGGAGGGTCGTGCTTGTAATCTGGTGACGGAACATTTTTGATGAATTACCTAACTCTGTTTCGCTGTCGACATTTTCTTATTGTCTATGTTCGATTTTATGTGGCGGATGTTGTAAACCATTGTTGAAGCCTCTATTGCTGGCTAGTATCAGCCTAGTTGATACCTGGCGGCTTGGAACTGCAGATGCGTTTAAGATTCCGCATTTCGAAAAAATCGCTCTACCGCTTTCACCCCCGGCATCGGAAACTGCAAAAGGCCGTATTTAATTTCTATAGATATTTATTTCCTTGCCGTAAAGATGACGGAAGCCTTTTCCTCCACAGTGTTGCTTATCTTTTTAGATTCCTGTAAATCTTTCTTTCCCCGAAAGACGTCTTGGCATTCTTCGCATCCTGACTGCCATCATATAGTATTACCATGCTTCTACAGGTTTTTCACGACAGCAAGTAACTCAAATTCACTAGGAAGAATAATTTCTCATCCATCCAAAGTTTATTTATGATTGAGCAGTCATAAGTTTTGATTAATATTATCAGAATGTCGTTTCACAAGCTGAAATTTTACTGGAGTGTTTTTATAGTTAGTGTTTAATAAAGAATCTCAAAGAAGATATTAGTTAAGGAGAATTAGTCATAGGATCTTACTTTTTTTTTTTAGTAAATACTACTGTTTGAATGTTGAATGGGAATGAGTGTGAAAACTCAAATGAATGGAATTTAAAAGCTTTTGAGGGTAAAAGAAGGATGTATTTGACTTTTAACACTGAATTATAATCCATTTCGTTGAAAATGTGATGCGTGTGTATTTAATCTTTGTGGCCACGAGCCAGGTAAAATGTCATGGCCTTTGAAAATCCTCGGCTTCGTCCTTGAGACAATTTTGTGAATAATATTCCTATTGTTCCGTGACGATCTCTTTTCTAAATATGGGCCTTATTTGCCATAGAGGCGATAGTTGCCGTTTTCATCACCTTCATCGAAGAGTATTTCCTAAATGCCGCTGAGTGACACAGCAAAAGTGGATCCTTAACGGTATATTATCGCTAATGAAGGCAATTACTTGGCTGTCTAGTAAGAAATCAATGGATTATAAAAAATAATCCATTAATAAAAAATACACGATTGTGAACTTAATGAGTAGTGATTGTAATCGTTTTATCGTATTATCATTTATTTAAAGGAAGGTTAGTTCTGCTCAGTAATATAAATTTTTTTATCTTAATTGCATGATAAATTATTCGTGTCCTCGATGTATATTTATGTTATTGTTAAGCAAATCATGTAATATATGTATTCTTCAAATTTGATATCCTTAAAATCTCTCTCAGTAGTTCTTGAAACTTGCGGTATCTTGATTCATCTATATTGATTGCGTAGTTTAAACTCAATTTTTAATAATATATTCACGGGTTAATTCTCCCAATATCGAAGTAATTTTATTTAAATTCTTAGTTTTTACTCCCAATTCCAGTCGAAAGGCAATGCGGAAGTGTGTACGCCATATTTCATAATGCCATAAAACTTGGCTTACAAAGTTTGAAGTATTGTTCACCGTGCCATCGTATCAGTATCATAGGCATCCCAATATCGTGCCATCAAAATCTGACAATAATATAACGTAAGAATATAATCTATTATGCTACGCCAAGACACCACTTTCTATGCATATTGACATTAGAGAGCTGACATTTTGGCGATTGATTGCTGATTCTGATGATTTCGGGAAGTATAATAAAGGATTTTCATTCTATCATAGATCCAAAGAGAGAGCCCTATGACACCTAGTGAAATCAAACAGACACCGAATTATTGGCAGCAAAGAAATGCATAAAATCTGATCACCAATTCGGGTTTCAACCTATACAACATCGCATCACAGTACCGTATACAATGTACATGCCAATAATCATATGAAATTCATTGCATTCTATCATTTTCATAGTACAGACTGGTTCGCAGATTTAAGGAGGATGTAATTTATTGGTAAAATTCAAATACATGCTTCTATTAGTCCTCAAATCATAATTTGTAAATGTTATTAATTCCATGGTGCTCTTCGTACCATTAGAAAATTCTTCCGTCATATGAGTCGGTTGCTATATTCGCTGAATCCACTATCCTTATACTCGGGCAATACAAAGGAAGGTCGACATTGAAGAATTTCTAATGAATTCATCTATAATTAAATAAATCACCCACGCTAGTTAGCCTTCGTACGTATTTCAATCAAATTTACTATGCTTATAATTTTTATTGTATCGTTCTTAGCCGTTTCCCAGTCACCACCAAAGAAAAATAGAGGTTACCTTTGTGATTACGTTGGTATATCCTTTCAGTTACCTGTAATTATCCCCGAGAGATTTTAAACCAGAGATAATAATTGTAAATTTAATATTTATTAGCTTAAAATATTTCATTAACCTTTAGTTTGTATTATCAATGCATCTTGGCGTCGTGACTTTTGTTTTATCACTAACCGCAAACGCGGTCAAGGTAGAAACCGTTAAGCTCTATTCTTGCCCTTCATCTTTGCAAAGGTTTTAGCTCAAAGGGTGGTGTATCATCAGGCCTACATCGTTCAAGTTCCAATGCTGACCTCGGTGTCACAATCTCCCACTCTAGTTTACGTGATTCTGTTCTCGGTGCAATTTTAGAGCGCGAATTCCCGAAAAATGAGGCCAAAGCCTTAGTTTCGATCGTCCGGTTGAAGAATTGCATCGAGTGAGGTGGAATTGGTGAAAAGGACGTAGTATCGAGGTTAACAGTCGAATCTTGCCACCTGCGCGAGTTCAGTTGACAGAATCCGGAAATGTGTTATTGCTCTAACAATGTCGATTGCTCTCTTTCTTTCTTCGTGCAGATTTTGATTTACATCCGTTACTCCGTTCAAGTTAGAATCAACGTAGTAGACGAGTCGTTTAGCTCCGTACAGGTCAAACTGTGGGAATGCTGAATGTTCATTGATGAAGGAGTCCGCAAGGCTCCTTAGATAAAATCACCAAACTCAATTGCGTCAACAAGATGCATAACAATGTAGATCTCGGCGATTGAAAACTAAGGCGCGTTTATTGTGGAAAGTTTACTACTCCGGAGTATGGCCTACATCGAACCGTAAAAAACATTGTATTTCTTAAAGCTGGCTGGCCTATTTCTTAAGAGTATCTTTCTATATCATTCACAATGAAGGGTAACCTATTCCAAGTAATCATAGACCCGGTAACGATCGTTACTAGTTTTGATACGTTAGCTAGCGTTACAATTTTCGCTAATTATAATTTTCTGCTATGCATGAAAATATTGCCAATCCACTTAAAAAATTATCGTAATCCCCTTTCGTATCATTAATCGATCAATCCACCGTCTTCTAGATTGGAGTGATCCTTCGATTGAAACCGTCTCCTCGATCGACTGAAACCGTCCTATCGATTAAAATCCCGTTAAATATATTTCTCTCGGTGCATTGATTTTGCATCCATGCAATCCTTGTATTCCGTTGTTTGCGCGGTTAACTTTCCGAATCATTAAATTTCGCCTTTTTCTGCGTGCGGTTGAGTGTTGAAATCTTTTTAGATAATCAGATAAGTTGAACTGTTATGCTCCTCTGATGCTGCGATTATCAATTTTTATAAGGAAATTCCTTTTCTTTACTTATAAGTTAAATCTATAGCATGAATTTTCGATATTTTTGTTTAAGTTTACCTGAGTTTTAATGCGTGATAGTGCTTTAAGAATGTTGATTCGTTGGTTATTCCTGCTCCAATATTATGCGGCATCGAGAAATAATAGAATTTCTTGAATATTTGATTTTTTTTAAGGATAGGGATATTTCATGGATTTATTTTTATTGCCATGCCAATTACACGGATTTAGTTTCATATACTTGAATAATAACGTGGGGTAATTATTTTAATTAATATAATTTTAAACAAGAGTTTTATTAACCTGAAGGACTCGGGTATTAGTAAAGTATTTATAGTTACATGGAATTCTCTTCATAGCTTCCTGAGGAATTGTTATGCTCTTCTTTTTGCAGTTATATTTTTTTAAAGTTTCTAAACATAAATTTATAAATTTTCACGTGCGTAGCTGTTACTGATCGTAATGTTAAGGACAATATACTCAAAAGTTTTAATTACAGTTTGACTGTCAACAAGTTTTAAGCTGTGGTCGCTAACAATCAGCCTAAATATAGAATATTTGTTAAAGTATTTGCCAGTGTGGCGTGTGAAAGACTGCAAGCTCTCGTTGCCAAGTACTACCTACTGGCCATGAAAAAGGGGCGTTGATCTGGTGCAATATTGTAATAACTTGTACGTCAATTATTTTCGTGGTTTAAGAGTCAAGGAACATTCAAATCGACGCTCAAGTAAAATTTTAATTTCAAATACGGTTAAATATTAAATTGGAGATTAGTCTTTCGATCCCAATACTTCATGTGCAACTGCGTGTGCCAAAGTTTAAGTGACGACAGTTTCTCCTGCGTACAGGTTTACAGGAGGCATTTTCAGGTCGACATTTCCTGTAACAGAGGAGAAACTGTCGTCATCTAAACGCTGACTCACACAGTTGCACCTGAAGAAATTGGATCCAACATATCAAGCCACTGCGGAAGCCTTCGCTCCAAGTAGTCTTTTGAGTTTCACAAAGTTTTCAATATTATGCAATTCTTAAAATACCGCTCATTTATGCTATACATCGCATACCTGTCTCCTTGATATCGAGAAAATGAAACCATTACTCTCGGAATAATACCCTCTAACGACGATATAGTTAGTAGCAATAATGTACATTCTAATTTATTTGTACAACCATGGCCTCAGGGAATCGAGACTTTGAAATATTATCTTCTGAGAGTTCTCTAAATCGTCATTTGTATTTAATTTTCAGTGATAGTCAATAATACTGACTCGATAATGATAGTTAGTTCGCACGAAAGCCGTTACGGGGGCAGATCAACCGGAGCACGTGGCTATGACGCGCTAGGGGCGGAGGACGCTCCTTCAAATAGGTTGACGCAAAGTAAGATACACATAGAGATCGATAGGAATTTCATGACTAGTGCGTCTTTTGCGAAAATCGCTGAGCCGGGTCACACCGGCAGTAATAAACAGCATAATTTTGGCTTGTTGTCACTGATATTTGAGATTTTCTTAAAATGTAAACAATATAACTATTGTTGGATTCAATATTTCCGATTTCCCGGCTGACATTTTTTGAGGTTCGGGGGTGCGATGAGTGGCGAAATTTTCCGGAAACTAGCGGAAAGGTATTCTCGCCCGGGTGCACCAGCTACTTCGTATGACCGGCAGAAGCCTTTTGTGAACTCCCAACGCGTTGCATTTTGTGGGAAAGGTTTCCTGCCCTTGACCTATGCCATTTCCGGCAGGAATCGAGCACAGAGTCGGAAGTTGTCCGCGGTGTGTAAGTATTCATAATGCGTGCACGGAATCGGAACGCGTTCTTACAATGACGATGGTTCGCAACTTCCCATTTGCATACCAATCAAATGGAATCATTTGTGAACGCTCTGAAGTCGGAGCATAGACTGGGAGATTCAGAAAAGCCGAGTGGGAAATTTATGCATGGACGCCGAAATGATAGCGGGATGGGCGGAGTGAGGATTCTACGCGATATAATCTCCCATACTTTGCTTGCTACCTGGCCTCTAGTCGCTCGCGTGATCACGCGAAGCTTCGATAATTATGCGCTGGGAATCTCGATCCACCGGTTATAGTTTGAATACATGAAAATGTATGCTAATAGCTCACTCTCGGGATTAAAATTTATCAGGTGGACCCTAAATCATGACCATTGAAGAGTTCAGTCTCAATTTCATAGATGACTTCATGGTCCACGATACGCTAGTCTTATTCATCGGACAATATATGCATGTGTTATATAAGTTTTGTGTGAAGGTAGTAAGCGCTGATTTTCCTTCTTTCCTGATATTTACTAATGGATGTTTTCCACATTCAATGGCAAATCTCTCAATCTCGTTCCGTATAGTGGCAGTTCTAATAGAATTTACACAGGCCTCTTAAATATGCAGTCGTATCGCTCAATCCGCGTATCATTACACTTTCTCATTGATGTAATATTCCGCCTTGATATTATCCAAATTTTAAAACAGAAAAGCTATTTCGGACAAGATTCAATAGGTGCGTTCCTCAATAGTAACTGAGAGTTTTTCTCTAAACCTTAATGGTAGCATGAAAGTAAATTATCCTTTTATGCGCAGCGTATATGCTATCATGGTTACAAGTGGTATTTAGAGATTCTCAGCTCCTCAAAACTACTTTTATTATTTTCAATGATCAGATAACTGTTATAAAAATCAACTGCTCAATTAAATTATCTATTGAATCTTGGCACAGCATATTACGATTCTACTGGTAAGTAGTAGCGGGGGAGGTCTGATTAGAAGAGGTAAGATCAGCGATCTCAACGAATTAAGTGCAAACTATTTTTTCTCTTGGTCCACTAAGCTTGGAGTAGCTTAATTTCCATCCTCGTCTTACAATTATAAAAACTGGAGCATAAGCTCAGAAAATGTAACATTTCGGTTAACTTGTAGCTTTATGGCCTTTTTTAAGTTGATCTAAATTCAGTTTCATTAATATGCCGAAGGGACATATTTTCTTCCAGTATCTTGAGGTGCCATTAAAGAAAAATATTTTGAAAGCGTATTTTTTGCGAGGAACAGGACTCCTCACCCCCTTTTACTTTATAACAATAGTTGTGCCTGAGTTATGATATTTTGCTTATTATTTTTTTCGTGCCAAGTAAACTTTGCAGCTTTTCTTAATGTCTCGTGATCTCCTGACCTAGGGAAAAAGGTTGAGAGTTACCCATCGGAAAAAATATTTTTTTTAATGTGGTGTCAAATCACTGAAAAATGCATAATCGCTTGTCATTAAACGTGTACTTTCCGCTATTGTCTCGGTAATAAAGTTGGAGAGTAAGGCATAAGATGTGATGCACATAGGAACTCATTTTCGGGCCAAGGATACGCGATTGTAAGTACTTGAAGGCACACACTCCCATTCCATCCTTGTAAACCCATTTCCATTCCCCACCCCCTCCATTGGTGATAATGATGTATTAAAATAATTATTACATTAGTAGACCTAATACGTTGTGCGAATTGCAGATTATCCTTGTCCATTTCTTCAGTGCCTCGCAAAAATGTGTCGTAGCCACTTCATTAAAATAGTCGTTAATTAAAATTCCCTTACAAAAATCGAGGGGTGTCTCCGACTCTCAGAAAAGTTTTCTACCGCGTGCCTTCACTCCTCCACACCAATGTGGTCAATGACGAGACCGGTTTAGCAGTTACTTCGGGAAATTCGGCGGTCGATTCATTGAGACAAATTAAAGCTGATAAAACTATTATGATACCCACTTCTGAGAGCTATTTTGCCGTCAAATATATTACTATCTGTAGCCACAAATCGAAAGGGTGTGGACCAGCTTAATGGACTAGAATGAGTTGCCATGGCGTCGCTCCCTAGCTTTGTGGTTCTTGTGGTAGTTGTGGTAGGAATTTGGAGGAGTTTTCGTTCCAAGCTTTTTGAAACAGTGTTGCGTATAGAAGCTGTTTATGATTATCCTCAGCATTCACGAAAGCAAGCTAGTTTTAACTTATTCAAGAAACATTTTGATGAGTTTCCACTGTCTCCCTCGAACGATTAAGCTGTGGAAACGCACTGGGAAGTCTACAGAAAAATTCCTGAATGGAGAAAAGTAAAGTCCATTGATTTTTTACAAGGACTGCAAATGTTAATGTATAAAAGGGACTGTAAAAAGTAAATTTATTTTAGGAAACGGATGCTAGATTAAAATTCTGAAGTTTAACAGGAAAAAATCTTCAGTCGCCGTCCGCGCTCGACATAATAAACCTCGCAGTGTATTCGTAGCATTCGTGTAGCTCGGAGGGGAGAACCTCATTCGGCGCTGCGTCGGTATAGATGTCTTATCTTCGCCTCGTTCCCCTGGGAGAGAGGGGAGACGTATTTCTAGGAAAAGCGTCTTGCGAACGGAAAACTTTTTTTCGCGAAGAGGCGCACGTGAACGGTCCCGGACCAGTCTATTACAGACTTTGCCCGAACGTTTATCCCACCACGACCTGGCTAATTCGCTTCGCCCTTTTTCGCTCGACTCTACCTTTCTCTCTCTATACCAAAGAGCAAAGAAGGGAATGGATCATGGGAGCAAAGAAGAATGGAACCATGTAGCGCAGGAGAATACCGAAGGCATTGAAATGCACAATCGGTCACGTTGAGTGGATCAGTCATGCAGTTTGTGCGTCGAAAGTCGTGGCATAATTTTACTTTATGTATTTCGTGCGATAGCCGTATTGGATTGGTTATTGTTCACAGGTAACAGGCTTCCCTTTCTTGCGCTAGGACGCCATGTATTCTCTACTTTAATCTGTGTTCTACATTCATCAGCGACAACCAGCAGATGCTGACATCGCATCTCGTGCAACAGTGTAGCTATTAAAATCGATTCGGTATAAAAAATGCCTATCTCGAAATCTATCTAAAATCGCTATCGAAGAAATTGTTTTTTTTTACGGTCAGGTGCACAAATAATATATAAAATTAAGGAGTAAACAAAGCAGGGACTCTCAGAAAATGTTATCTCTAATTTCTCGTGTGCGTACATTTTCTAGATCAATAATTGAAATAACCAATACGCTGTTGAATTCCAATGAATGCTAATTGAAAAATGGGACCGCTGTACATGTAAATGGAAGAGGGTAATAAGAAATGCGTGCTCGTCTCGGAGAGCGAAAATTGTATTATACAACTGTGTTCTCCCCCCGACTTTATTGCATGCAGTGAAGCCTGGGTGTGCCAGGATAAGCATAAGAGTAGGCAAAACGCAGTAGGAATGGGGGGACCTGAGAAGTGTTCGCGGTAAAAGTAGAAGGGATAGGGTTGGGAATAAGTAGGCCATGAAATAATTTGAGTTGAATGCTCCAGTAATGGACGTATATGAACGGAGTGTGCTTTTTCGGATTAGCCATGTTGAGAGAATGGATGAGAGTCGGATAGCGAAACAGATTTATAAAAGTACATAGAATAATGCAAGATGAAGGGGTAGACCGAGAAAGGCATGGGCAAATGTGGTGGAAGGGAGACTTAAAAGAGGAGGAACATGAAGAATAGGAGAGCGTGTAAGACGCAGTGCATGAATGCAACAGAAGCGAATGAGGGATGCAAAGACAGAGGGTATTAAGGAGGAAATTATTGAAAAAAGTCAGTTCCCTATGCCTTGCATCAGTAAGTAAGTTCTTTGGTTGTGCCTACCGTGAAAGGGAATGGAAAGATGTAAGTATATATTATGATTGGAGAAAAATCTCGGACAAACTATCTTAAGTCCACTACCGCAGTGTTTACATGCATGTATTTATATGTAAATATGTTTATGATCACGTACATGAATATTTGTATCAGAATTCCCTTAGGCAGTTGTTGCCACAATGCCCAACACCCCCGCTTCCAACCGCCCGTTTCCCCCTTCTCCTCCCACTGCCGACGATAGCTTTCACGTTTCTCTCCTACTCTCGCGAGCCATACTCTCCTTTCTTTCGTGATCCCACAATCCACTTCTTCTCGCTCCCCTCCCTCCCCCAATCCCGCTCCACGGGCACGCAAACCATACTCTAGCTTCTCGGTATCTCCACATCAGCGTTGCCGATTGAACGACTCCCATCGACGGAATTAGCCACCACTTTCCTTTTCGTCCGGCGACTCTATTCGGAGCTGAAACATGATGTAAACGCCGTGGCGAATGTGTCGAGCACGCCGGGGCGAAAACTGTGGTGATGGCGCGATATAACGAGTTTACGGACGATCATTTTTTTCTTACCTCGCATCGATCGGATCGGTTACGGTAGTGTGTAAGTAATGAGTGTAAAATGTGCTCGGATGTCTCCACGGCGAGTGAAGAATATTTGGGAGCGTTCTCGAGTACCTTGCTGGGAAACCATGGTGGCTGAAATGGGTTTTTTGTTATTACCAAGTTCTTGGAATCATCAGAATGTTACAGGTTTCGTGGGAACAAGAGGGTAGGGGACAGCTGCCCATCGTGCTTGTTTCCCGGAAAGACTAAAAGGATCGTTTGGATCCTTTTAAATGACCATTCTTGCTCTTAAATTGGGTTCTCTTCCCTTCCGAAAAAACCTGTTTTACTGGTCGAAAGGGCCGTGGAATACTTGAGCTATTCTGATTATTTGGTCTGAATGCTTCAGCTATTTATATTATTTAATTTTAATGCTTACGGGAACGCCTCTGCGGCTAACTGATTTGCCATTATTTTCACGGCTTGACAAGATTCATGGAATGATGAAGACCAACAAATTATGGAGTGCTATGGGCCTTTTGTAGGCCGAAGTTTCATAGCGCGGGTAACAATTGGCTATTTTTATGTCAAGGCAAATGTGGTAACAGTGTACCGATGGGAACCTTTTCCTTAACCTAAAACTCTCACTTTCGATTAAACGGGGTGATAATATTTTTTATGTGATATACTTTGGGCTCGTAGTTGTCGACTTGATTTCACTAAGCTATCTCTCGAATATATGATCATTTGGGTTCGCGTTCTCATGATTTGCTCACAATCCCTATGGAATTTTCTCTCCGAGATGATGGGGGTCATTTACATATTCCAATGCGATTGGAGGAAGTTTCACCTGGATCGGTTAATTGCCCAACAAACCAACTCCTTTGGAGATGAATGGCCGCTATCAGTGGTAAATAAAATGGAAATTCTCATTTGCATGACACGACGATTATTTGTGCACAAATGTCAGACTTATTTCCTCTATTAATCCCAATATTTTCGCAATTATAATTATGTTGATGAAGGTAACGCGACGATCATCGCCCAGTTGAACCTAGATAATATACTAAAGTACCAATTTCATATTATAATGTGCTAATTCTTCCCATGAGATTTAAAAATCGTTTTAAAACTGGATTTTTTCTAAGATTGTACTAGGGCTGGATTGAGGAGAGTGATATGAGTTTACCAGACCAATCGAGGAAACGGTTTTATTGGATAGATTTGATTTAGTTGGCAGAGGCTTCGACAGAATAAATGATGCGAAGAAAAAAGGAAAGGAATGATTTAATATTTTCATCTTCACTGTATACAAAGAATAAGATAAGAGGAAAAACTTTCGAATGGTAACAAGAGAAAAGTAATGGCTTAATTAATCTCTTCAATATGATTGCAAAATCTTTTCACGAGGAACAACTGAAGAAGCATTTTGGCATTGTTTTGATGTGACCGTGACCTCATAGATCATGAGGATAATTATCCTCAAAATATTGTATCCTTCAATTGTATGCTATGTGTAAGCGAATTAATATAATAAGTAGAGCGATTTGTAACCCCGTGGTCTAAATTATTGTTTAGGATTTCTTAAGTATTCAGGTTTTGTGCAATTACCTAATAGCACCGCTGAACTAAACCAGGCCAAACATAAATATTGTCTACTATTTACTTAGTATGCAGTAATGATCCCTCGGATTCTTCCGCTTTTGCATGATGTAATTATGGTAGGCTCGAATACGTAGACATACGTACAAAATTGTCATGAGAAAAAAATCCAACTTTTTGACTCTTGGAATCGAACCAAGGAACTCATGGTCGGGACGGATTAGAAGTGGAAGGGTTTGGGCTAGGAAGAACAAATGATCGCGGTGAAAAGACAGTTGAATTTTGTAGAAGAAATAAATTAGTAGTGACAAACACTTGGTTTTAACATCACCCCAGGCGTAGGTACTCATGGAAAATGCCGGGTGATACTGGGAAATACCATATTGATTATATAATGGTAAGGCAGAGGTTTAGGAACAGTGTAAAAAACTCGCGTAGCTATCCAGGGGCGGATGCGGACTCAGATCGCAACTTGGTGATGATGAAGTGTGAAGTTAGATTCAAAAGGCTTAGTAAAGGTAGGAAGATAAAGAGGTGGAACCTTGAATCATTGAAAGGGTTGAAAAGGAGGGAATACCAAGAGCTGGTAGAAAAGAACATAGGTGAAGAGAAGCGGATGGGAACAATATAGAGAAGATGGGAGGTTATAAAATGTCGGCCAATTCCCACACCATTACGTTCCCCAGGCTTTCTGATTCCCAAGGAAATATTTGGAGAATTAAAGGGAACTAGTTGTTCTACCCTTACTAGAAAAATAGAGTTCATCAAGGATGGCAACATAAGAGAAAATATCATTTTTTCTCATGGGAATCTCCACGTATTTTATCTCTATAATTTTCGGCCGAAGTTGAAAACATTTTTTCGGTCTCAGTAATATCCAATTTCCTTGACACATAGTAAGTCGAAGTACAAGCTTGTAGAAGTCAGCGGGTGCCAACGGTGCACACTAAACACGCTTGAAAACATTAATTTGATCACGAAGACGTTCGTAAGCTTGTTTTTATTTCTTTTTATTTCTAAAAAAGTTTCGTGACTCTAGCCCCACCAATTAATTTAGACGTTCTGCCAATTTCTGTGGTAGTATTATGCATGTGCAAGTGCCGATCTCTGCTTTTTATCTGTACACATTTTATTACAGTCGCACTGCGTGTTAGCAGGTGAAGTTGTTTGCTCCTCTTGATTGGGACTAATTAATGGGAGAATCATCAACAAGCGCGTGGAACGAGTCGCGAACGGTCAACACTTGCGTCCACTGAAGTAATTCGAGACAAATTATTCCGAAGTAAGAGTCCAAGATGAGTCGTTTGGTGGAAATATGAGGATGAGTTAATGGTTATTACAGAAAATTGCGAGGACTCCGTAAGGAATAGGTTCCACGTGGGCGAAACGCAATGTTCGTGAACGACTTAACTGTATTGATACTGATAACTGTAAACGAACGAAATATAAATTATATTTTCACAGTCGTTGGGGTGCATTTCATACATACAAGTATTTCCAAGCCTAAAATGGATTGTTCATTTAAATCCTCCTATTTTCTTCTTCGTGTATTGTTTTCTTGTTTTATTCGAATATTTCGTTTATTTTAACGTATCTCGATATTGTAATTCCTCCAATCTTTCGTGTATTTTAACATAATTATTGTGTAATAATGTCATTCATGAAAATCGCGCGAGTGGCCTTGATGAATATTTCCCAGATCATTCCTAAAAATTTAAGCGCTCTCTAAAACCTGAAAGTGGAAATCCACCGAGAAAAAAATCGCCCGATGTCATTTGTGTCTCTTCCGCTATTAAAATTGTGTGCACTTTATCCGAAAACTTGTTCATCTGTGAAAAAGATATTTTTTTCTAGCTTGAGTATCTGGGAATTCCAAGTATCTGTCGGTAAAAATTTTCATTGCTTTTTATTTTTGCTATGGCGTGGAAATATTTTTGAGATATCGTAAAATTTACAATATGGGTTGAATGCTGCTTGAAGTGACTTTAATGAAGTTGCTAAAGTAAGATATAAATCTAATGATTGTAAATGATAAGAAGATCCTAAGATAATTTTATAGACAGGTTGGTAACGTACCGGATAGGTAACCAAATTGTATTGTATTCTAACCCAATGTCAGGCATATATGCTGTGTTCGTCTTAGGTTAAACCACTCTGAACCCATTATATTGATCAGCAGGCTGTTCCCTTGAGTGTGCTAACTGAATCAAAGACTTCGGAGTTTATTCATACAGTAACTCCACTTTTCTCTTCTGTGTAGAAACTATTATAAAAAGGACACATAAAACATTTTATTTTTGCTCTAAGTATTCAAAAATGTTTAGCGTTATCTCTATGAGACTATTGTATTGCTCATTAGTTAGATCTGTGCTAGAATATAACTCTATAGCCTGGAACGCCTCAGTAAAAATGATAATAGAAAATCTCCAATGAAGATTTCCATGGCTAATAGAATTCAAATTAGGAATGAATCTACCTATGATACATTCTCGCCTTGAATCATCCCTAAATTTTCCCCTTCATAAATGCAGAGTTCATGCTGATATTTATCTTCATAATCTTATAACTAATGACATACATTGCCCTTTCTTACTTGAGAAAATAAACCTGCATACCCCAGCCGTAAACGCACGACCTTCACGAATCTTCTCTGTTTCACATTTCAACACGAATTATGGAAAAACGCCACCATGAGAACTGCAAACCTACAGATCATGAGAACCAATATCCTTATTTAACTTTCTTCGGTTGCTCAAAAAGTAGTTTCAAAACATATTTGACTGAGATAGTGAGGTGATCCTGAGTAACTGTGCAAGTATTTGCTCTATTTCATCCATGAATCTGCTAGAAATCTAGTTTCTACGCATGAGTACAATGTATATTTATCTGATGACTAGTTACATGCATTATATGATTTGCTACTTACAATTTTTTTCTTCTTTTCGAATTATAAAAACTATATATGTATTCAATTCCTAAATTTACCTGTATTGCATTATAATGCATTGTAATTTATGATTCTTGATGTTCTTAATGCTCAATCAAAGACATTACTTTGCAATTGTAATAGGGCATTGCCCGTAATAAAGTTATCATTATTTTTCATCTATTTTCATAATGCAAAAAAAACAAGGGACAAGAAACTAGACAAATTTCAACGACAATGGTTACACAAACCATAATTGAGATTTATGTATTATTTTAAGCTTTCAGGGTGAATCCTACAGTTGAAAATCTCTCGAGTTTTCACCGGCTGAGTTTCTCCATTTCTTCCAACGTTTCAATAGACGACTCATCCATCGTTGGATTCCTGAAGACAATGGGCGAAGCGCCTTTCGAAACGTTAGAAAAAATGGAGAACGTCAACCGGGGGAACACCCTAGAAATTTTTAACAGTAATCTTAATTTTATTTGCATTAATATTGAAGTTGTATCCTCATCGTTCTTCTTTAGTTCCGAATTTCCAATGTTTCAAGTCTTGTCTCCTTGATTGTTGTTAACGTCTAAGCTTCACCGCCATAGAACAGTAACATGTCCCACTGAGCGGAATGCCATGTGATAAATCAATAGGAACGCGAAAGATATCGTGATTATCTTGTAATTTTGATACTTGTGGTTTAACGCGGGAGGGAAGCACTGAGAGACACCTAAATCAAAGGGTTCGCGACCATTTTCATTTCCCACTTTTACGGCGTTTACCGGCCGGCAAATGGGCTCGCGGAACGCCCACTCGCTGAGGGCTTCCGCCCCGGGGGCCACCATCCTTTTGTTTTCGCCAAAACTAGCTCGTCAGCGAAAGAGGAGAAAACAGCGACAGCTCACTGGCATGCTCACACGTTGCTGACCCAATACATGCCGACATTGTCGTCCGTCCCACTAATGTGGGGCGTTTCACAGGTACACGCATACATGCGAGGAGAAAAACTTGATGGGCTTCAATGGCTTCATTTTTTTTTTTCGAGTTTCCCGAAACGTTTCCTCTCAGTCTCACTTCCCACGGTCTTATTTTTTTCATTTTCTTGGTCGCTTCCTTTCCAAATATGTAATTCTTTCAGCGCGCTTTCCATTCGCGAGCGAACCAAGGTGACGAGATCGGGAAATAAACGAGTGGCCACCTACTTTCATTTGCAAAACCTACCTACTTTGTCTACGGTATTAAAATTTTTCTCATTAACCCACATAATGACAAAAATAGCAGTTTCGAAAAATCCACTAAGGTGGGTGTTAATTCCGCTGTCACGAATAAATACCTATTTCAAAGAGCCTCAAACTATGCGAAATCTCGTGCAAGTTTAATACGTATTTTTCCAGTGCTTATCGTTGAAGGTGATGTTACCGTTATCTCGATGGCGAAAGAAAGTGCATTCGTTCAAAATGTAGATTCGTCATCAGAAGCCATCAGTCCGAACTTTGTTTTGCTGCATCAATAAATGGAACCATGCAGCAAAATAATGCTGGAGATTGTTGAATCCAGTAATATTCCCTAACGGCCACATTGTAAAAATCGCAAAATGGAGTTTATACACTAAAACTAGTGGTTTAAATGGAAGAGTTATCGCTAAAATCTATTTTTAGGGCTTAAATACTTTAATTTCGCTCAGTCGGGAAACTAATAAAATATTTACGATATTTTCCCACGCTTATACCGACTATTTTATGCATATGCTACTTGCCAGATTGAATAATTCAAGAAAAGATATACGCCAATAACGGAACTAATGTTTAAGTGAAGCACTCGGCGTGGTTTCGAGGAAATCCCAGTCCTGCCGAGTGTTTTTTTTCGCGGTGAACTTCCCACACTTTGGCATATGAACCGCCTTCGATTTGAACTTAATTTCATAGTTCACTGATCATTGCATATTGTCCAAAACACGGCGTCCACATGCATAGATATGAACCTATTAGACTAACTACCCGTGACTTCAAGGGCACTCATTAATACGACACATGAAACCAAAATACATGATTGGTTACGAATTAAATCCTTTTAATCAGTGCGAGAGTACCTAAAATTTAATGTTGATGATTTACTACTTTGAATGTGGCATAGAAGAGAAACCTGGTTATGTCAGGAGAATGGGGTACCTGGGAAGTGTTTGCGGCAAAAGTAGGATGGTAGGATGGATAGGGATAGGAATGAGTAGGCCATGAAAGAATGTGAGTGTTGGTGGCTCCCGTAATGCTCATACATGAAAGGAATATGCTTCGCTGGTTTGGCAATGTTGAGACAGTGGATGAGGATCGAATAACGAAACAGATAAAGTATAGTGGAGTGAATGGTGTGAGAGGAATGGGTAGACCAAGAAAGACATGGGTAAATGTAGAGGTAGAAACTCTTAAAGAGGAGAAATATTAGAATTCTTAAGAAAAAGAGAGCGTGTGTGAAGCAATGTATGAATTCAATGGAATCGAAAGAGTTATGCAAGGATGGGGCTATGTGGTGGAAATTATTAAATGAGAGCCAGTTTCCTAGCCCTTTGAGCAATAACTATTTACCTACCTCGTAAGTAACTTCGACTTCGCCCACCCCGAAAGGGAATAACGTGATGGATATAAATGTTGACATTTTTCAGAGGAAATCCGATCCTCACTTGAGAGCCTTGTGGAGAGCACTATAAGGGCAATACTACTCTCCGTCAGATGGAACGTTCAACTGCGCTCCCCTTGGCGCGATTCTCGTCTATAATGGGCTAATACCGACGCCGGGTGCCTCTCAACTCACCCCTTATCATATTCTGGTGCCCCCAAACCGGGACATATATAGTTTTGGAGGTAATAAATCCGGGACGTAGTTTATAAAAGTGAAGCTAATGGTGTACAGTTACTTTTATAATTTGAGCTAACTACAGTAATCTATTCATTGGTTATCGAGACACAACATCGCGACTCTAGTATTTCTACTTCGAGGGTAGACAGTACTGTTGTCGCTCTCGCAGGTGTTGTTGTGGGTGGCGTCGCAGAGGTGAACTGGGTCGCCTTTCCAACCGCCGCGCCGCAACTGAGACGGGTGGGTGCGAGGAAGGGGGGGGGGGCAGGGACGAGGTGAAGGAACGGAAAGGAAAGGGAGTGTAGAGAAGAAGTATTGTTGCAAAACGAGAGCGTTCAAGAAAAGGGGGTCTCGGAGAGGAAAAGTGGGCAGATGTCAGGGGATAAAGATCCGAGGGAATGGAGTCTTAGGTTTTTGCGCCGGATATGGTGTGAGATCTGAGTGGGGTGCATGCAGTACGGCGATGCGTGGGTGGGCGTGAGGGGAAGATTCTTTAGGGAAAAGGGGAAAAGTGTGTAAACAAACAGACTCTTGGGATCGAGGTTTCATATAGTGCGTTCGTGTCGCATAGTTTCCCATTTGGAGCGTTCTCTCGCGAGGAGATCTCTCCGGTTCACTCGGCCCAAAAATGAAAAGAACGAGAAAATTACTGTCTCTCTCTCTGTCATGCAGCACGCCATTTCCATGTTCTCCCATTCTGGAGATCTCCGCTCTCTCATCTATCGTTCCCCCGTGTAGAGCGCTCTCCATGCGGTTTTTTCCCATCCTTTGTCCGTCGGCCCTCATACACAATCCTCCATGCACTCATATTTTCTCTATTTTTCTCCATGGAGAGAGAATGAATGTCGACCTTTTCCCTAGAAATGTTTTTGGGAGGACTTTCCTTGGTGATGCTTTATGGGTATTTCTTTCGAACACGTCCGAGGAACTCTGGAACCCCAGCCTCCTCCTTATTGCCAAAAGGATTTAGGAGACTCATTAGTAAATATCGCTGTATTTGGCGTTTATAATGAATATTCCCCTACAAAGTTTGTTATGCCATTTTTGTCCGAAAATTGGTCTCACTAATTCGTTATTTATTCTTTCATTTGTTATTATCCGGTAATTCAAGGGTGTTTCCTTTTTTGATTTTTAAAGTGGCTGTATATAGCTCACGTGTTGAGGAATATTTTACGTAGGTAGGTACTTGAATTAACCGTAAAAATTCGCTTAGAATATTTTAGTTGCTGGGAAACTCACCCCACAAAACTAAACGAAGGAGGAGTATGACATATTTATTTTGCAGTGAAATATCTTCATAGGTACATTTTCAGTATTTATTCCATCAATAATTGAATCATGACTACCTCTTCATGGACTTACGTATTTGTTTTAAGCAACAATGAAGGAGGGAAATCCCTCAACTTTTCAAATTTTATAGGTGAACAGTCATCATTGTCGAAATTTTTGAAAGTGGAGAAATCATTCCATTGCGTATTAGATTTTTGGAGATAAACTGGTGTTGATTTCGAATTCCTCTGATTTCTATCAACGCTATCAGCTGAAAATATTGCTTCAGATCACGCAACAATGCATTACACAACATAAATTTCACTAAAATGGTTGTAAGGGTAGTTGAGTCATATGACATGGCGTTGTGGAGTCAAAATACGTCAATAGCTATTAATCTGTTTGAGTCAAGATAAGAAAAAAAATCAACTGGTGCAGTCATAAATGTCCCGTTCGCCGAGTTTACGCAAAACTTTACTCAGAAACATAATTCTTAAATATTTTTTAATGTATACATAACTTCGTCTTTTTATGAGGAAATGCGTGGTGCAAATAACAAGGCTATGTGTGCACTCTTTCTGTTCGCAATTACACGTGGTACATGCTCTGAGAAAAAATATTGAGCTAAAGTTATCGAATATAAATGTCCAGGTTACGCAGCCAAGTTATATCCCAACAAAAGTGGGATTAGTTCGATTAGACGTAAAACATCTGCGTTGGTAGTCTCTATCGAGTAATTACATGGAATGATTTTGATTAACTTTACAAATGCCAGAAAACATGGCATATTTTATCATTTGACTTGTTCATTTCCTCTGATCATATTTCTGCGGTAATTTTGCGCGATTCCTAAACACAGGCATGCATAAACGGATTGTGTTGGCATGATAAGGACGGAGACCTCTAATGACTTATTTGAAATTCATAAATACACTGGACTTGGCTGGGCTACTGTTGCCATTGTTCTCCTCATTGCTGTGGTAGACCTTTGATCGTGGTTGACTGAGATGTGTAAGAATAGAGGAAGCTTTTGTATTGGTATGAAGAATTTCCTCTCCTAATCGAGATATTTCAGTGGGAAAAGTATCTATTTACGGGAAAATAGAATATTGAAATGAGATGGGAATAATCATCGAATTCTATCCTCGAAAACGGAATGAATTTGGCTAATATCTTTGATTGTTTATCTCAATCGCTACGATATAAAGTTTCATATGGTTTATGGTTAACTTTTTATAAAGCTAGTATTTTTCGAACGGGGCTGGTTATTCCTGCTCACATCTCTGGTATATCAAAACAGCGTTACTCATGCGAGTGGCGTTCTCCGTCTCTTATTACGCTGCAGCAATGAGCCGATACTCACCACGCACCAAGTAGGCCGACCCTTGCCTTAAAAAGAGCTCAAGGTGAGACAGTGTATTTTTAAGAGCAAAGAAATCGCGAGTGGGTAATAAACGCAACAATATGGCCAACTAAGATCTCAGATAGATAATCGCTTGCACGTTTTGTGTTCTTAATCACACTTTCGCTAATTTAGAACGAAAACTAGTGGGGGAAAATGTGCTCACTGTGCTCAAATCGAATTGGATTATCTGCGCGGATGTTTCCCATGAGACCGCTCGAGCAAATCGAGCCGAGATTGATGCACCTGGTAACCACTCTTTTGTTTTATTTTGTTTTGAAAGTGCCTCGGCCCACGTCAGTTACCCGGTCATATTCCCACCATTGCTTCAGGACTGCCATTGCCGATCAAAATTGTGTTTTGAAAAACTTCATTGACGACCGGTGCTAATGTCATTAATTTTCGTGATCGTACATACTTACCCCTTCAACTAGTGACGTTCAACGGAAATGAGTTTATTTTCTCGCGAAGGACTTCCTATGTATGAATCCAGTTTTTATAGTGGTTTTAAAGAGTCTCATTAATTTCAATTGAACAGGACGTGAAAATAATAGTTTAGTTACATGTTAGCCGAAGCTGTGGTGCACATATCAATAGAGTGAAGGGACTAGGGCGGTGAAGTTCCGGTAGACAATTATTGAATAAACATTACTCCTTACAAGTAGATAATTTTTCGTCCATTTTGTATAATAGGGTGGAATAGTACCCAGAAATTTTACTTTTTCATGATGAAAGTGTGAAGAAGTAGATATATGTGGTTGATATTAGATCCAGCAAGGACTCTGTCGTTGTCAATGACGAACTTTTAAGGTTACACCCTCGAAGAATCCCCATTGATGAATGACAAAAATTAGGAGTTCTGGAGGCTGTGATACCCTCGAGGTCCGACAATATCGAATAGTTCTTCCTAGATCACGCGGCATGAAGAAGTATGCACTCTCATTTACTTCCAGTCCTCCCTGGAAGGACCAGAAGGCTAACCACTAATGAATCGTAATGTCATGCAGCTGTGGATGAAATGCCACAGAACAGGCGACCCACTCGAGTTCACACATTCATACCACTCACCCACGAGCCTTGCAAATGGGACTCCGCAGCGTAGGGGCCGGTTTCGAAGTACGACGCTCTGTGCATGGCTGCTCGCCCCCCGCCGTCGCCCGCCTCCTCCGCCGCCGCCCCCCGCTTATCGCCGCTCGGAGGCCGAGGGGGACGTTGCTTGGCGGCGGTGGCGCCCCAGGGCCGGGCAGGGGCTTGAGGCCCACTCGAGGAGGGCCGCGGAGGAGCGGGGCGGCGTGCGGGGACGTCGGCGGGCTCGGGGGATTCCACCGGTCGTCCCAGCCGTTGACATCGTGGGGCTTAGCCACCTAAGGGGAGACAGAGGGAAGGAAAGATCAAAAAACAAGCACTGAAAAGAGAGCACCAGCCTCTAATTTACGTTCGGATATTGGGAAATTTCCATTCGCTCTATTGCGCTGCTTGGTACGCAACACATACATACCATACCGGATAAACTTAACGAACATTTTTGGAGGATTTGAAGAAAATATCCTATTTGAAGGATATGGAGAAAAAGGATGCCTGAGGGGCATGAGGGAATCGTCTCGGAACTCAGGAATCGTGGGTCTAAATCTTCATACTATCCTGCGAGCCGCCGCAGGGGCGTGTGGCAGGGGATGTTAGGACGCCAGCCATGCAAAAGCGGGTGAATAGGAAAAGGAAGGGTACGAGGACGAAAGGCTATTGAATCTTAACGTGTGAATGTTAAGGTTGGTTTACACTCGCAAGTTTATTGTGCAAGTTACTTGCAACAAGCGACTTTCAACGTAAATTGCTCGTGTTAAAGGCAAGCTGCAAGCCTGATTTCAGAACTTTTAAAAGTTTCGGCAAGTCGATTGCAGTAGCGTAGTACCGGTGTAAACAGCAACCTATCGGGTTCTGCACTAACTTGTGATAAATTCTTCGTCAGAGTAAAATCCCCCGCATGCAATTGTTAAAGAAACTTGCGGAAGTAACTTGCCAGTGTAAACCCACCACAAACTTACAGTGTCCGCTCTATTTTTTCTATTGTCACTAGCGGTGAATGGAAAGCAGGAAATTTTATACCTACAGTTTCGTAGTGTATCTATCTTATTTTGTCTCATCTATCAGTCCTAGAGATAAAGTACGGGGTCAAAATAATACATATTTAGTGTCATACTGAAACTCGCCTCATCTGGAATTCTCAAGTAATTTAAGCTTTAGCGTATAGCCTCAGAATCTCCAACGGCTCGAAACCTAGTCCTTCTATCTGCTGTGTTACAATCTCTGTTCGCTCGTAGGATTTTTCAACGAACATGGATAACGTTGTAGTCTGCGCATCGACTCGGAAACCCAAAGTTCGTGGTGCCATTCTCTGCCCTCGTGAACTTTTTCTGCAGCGATTCATTCCAATTTAACTTTCATTCCAATCATTGGTTGTCTAAACCCCCTCGCTTCTTCACCATTCCTTGAAAATTCTTATATAAATCCCTCCCCACTCACTGAGCCCTGCTTCACAGAGGAGCTTACGAGCCGAATTAGTCGTCTTATGACTATTGATTCGTTTTGTAACGTCACATTTTTAGGTCTATTTGATGAGATTCACTCTAATACATTCAACTTGTGCTCTTGGCTATGCATTGATAACTCGGAGAATAGTAGGGGGAATACATTATTCACATATTCTTTAATCCATGTTCGTAGGTACGATAAACGTGCTCGTGATGGCTTCTCTTTCTACATCTAAAAATATTGTAGTTGGCTTCTCTTGGAACTTCTGCTTCTATGATCTATATTCATAACAGAGTGTGCCTCATGGTGCAAAAAAATCAGTAAATCCATAAAAATCATCTCAGGGTATTCGTATACTTATAGCATTAGGAAATAGATAGTATTAGTAAATATATTTTGTAAACTTGCAGTGGGGGCATGAGGATAAAGTTGTTTGATTGTATTTTGCGAAAAAACATTTTGTCGTCTTGAACAGTCAGTCATTCGACTGAGATGTGATTTGACAAGCCTTTGAAAAGTTCATTAATGAAAGCAGTTAAATCTGTGTTTGATTAAGCATATTTTTAAATACATATTACGTATTCACCCTGATTTAGCGAAGAAAAAGTTTTCCTGCAGATTGTTAGCTTCCTATATTCAGAATCAAACTCATTTTTGTTATTTTCTAAATAAAAATTTTAGTCTATTTATTTAAACTCATGGTAATGAAAAACCCTCGACTTACTCAACGAAAAATTTGTGTTGTCATTAGTGGGATTGTTTCAAACTTTTTTGTACCAGATTAGGTATGTGCTTATGATTTACATATTTTTGATCACCCAAAACTGATTTTTTGTTGGTAATTGACTGTTATTTCTGGTTTCTTGTGAGATACGACCTGACGTATGACCTAGTAAGTTTATTCATCATTCAGGTTGTTAAATCCCCGACAAAGCCTTCAGTAGCACTTGGAGTATGTCCAATTCCTCTAGGAAGATATCAGTATGCTATAGAAATGTACTCAAGTTGTTACATGATTGATTGGAATTAGTTAGCAGGGGCTTCGACAGAATTAATGATTCAGAGAGAGAAGGGAATGAATGATTTAATACTTTCATATTTACTGTATCCAAATAAAAAAACCGAAAAATGAAAAAAAAAAAAAAACTTTTCAATTGCGTAGTTAGTTCCTTCGATTTAATTACTCACTTATTTTCACAGTGATAAGCTTAAGAAGCTTTTTGGCATTGTTTTGACGAGACTAAGACCTCAAAGCTCGTAAGGGTATACACCGAAGACGGTGAAATTCGCCATGAAAAAATCATTTGACTTGATTTTTCCATGGCGAATTTCACCGTCTTCGGTGTATAACTTCACACCCGTGCGCTTGACTGCGTACCACATCATTTGTAAACGCAATGGTTGGAAACTCGTGAGGGTAGTTATTCCCAAAATGTTGTCTCCTTCAAGAAATGTATGCCATGCTTTAGTGAAATAATATAATAAGTAATTCAGTAATAATGAATTTTCACAAAGTTCACCTAGAAACCATTGAATATTCGAATTCCTGGAACAGTACCTTAGGTGAAGTAAGGCGTGTGGAAGTCAGCGGGTGATAGCGGTGTACCCACGTAGACTGAACACGCTTGAACGCAATAATTCAATCAAGAAGGCAGGCAAATCCCTCGGCAGAACTTAGCAAATTCTATTCATCTGGTAAGATATTCATGTATGCTAGAGGAGTGCAGTCAAGTTTTCGGTCTCTGACTACAGAGAGAAATCAACAATAATTCTGCATATTAGTGAGACTCCTCGTAAGGCGTTGACTTTATGATTGTGGATATGGATAAAGCTAAGGTTGTACACGAAAAAAAATCTTTGTAAATCCCGAAGTCGTCACGAATACGACTGGAATACAACATCCCTATAAAAATACTTATCTCAATGTTATCACCGATTCGTATCAAGTCCTTTGTTATTGTTTTCCCTAATTGCCCAGGGACGGCTACAAAGCGCATGGCTGAGGAGACTGGCGGGTGTGATGATATCTATGTTAAACAGGCGTACCATCGGTGTTTTTCACAATGGGTAACGGGATGCTTGCAAGTCACGAACTTCACTTAATGCATACAAAGGTCATTGAGTTCATTGGAATGATGTAATGCGTGAAAAAAATACATTTTTGCTGGTAGGTCAATAACTCCGCACATAATCCTTTTATGAATTCCTCTATTTCTTACCTGGGTCTAACATTCCAGTCGGAAACTTCGCATCTCAGCAACAATCCCCACCAGAGGATGCTCGTATATAGTACTGTACACCGCAACTGACAGTTTGTTAAAGCCAAACGTTTGACGTTGTCGTATTTTACGACCGCATGAATCTGAAATTATACATATGATCCTGGAAAAAATTGCACTCTTTGCCCATTGAAGAGAGAAAAAACGGGTTCATCAATCAGGAAATGGCACCTATCATGGGAGTCAAAGACTATAATTTTGCCCGAAAGCTTTGGCAACCGACTGGCCAGACTGGAAAGGTCACACACGCCGCTTTGGAATGCGAACGGCAATCGTCCTAATCTTGATGAAATGTAGACGTTGGAAATATTTTCGACAATTTGCCACGAATAAAAAAAAGCATGTGATTTTACCGAGGGGAGGACTGGATGAACTTGGAAAACATTTAATTTAATTCGGTTTAGGAGAAACAACCGCAGGCGGGCACAGTGTTAGGGCGCATTAGGAACGTCCAACCGTCCCGCGGCGTTTCACGAATTCTTCGCCGAGTCTTTTTCAGACGGGCGCTCCACTGAAAAGGCAGTCTTTTACCTCCATGTTTCCCCGTTCTCGTTTCCCAAAGGGCGACGCATTCTGTCGCAATACCCTTAGCTGCTCGAACCTCCGGAGGAGAGATGCGTATCGACGACTTGCGGTGGGATACGCAAAACGCATGCACTCGGGAACGCAGCCCGAAAGGGAATCTCGTGGTGGATGTGGTGACGAAACATCGAGATACTTCTCCGCCAGATCGTGATATACCTCCGGCGGGACGTGGTATGAGGTCTATTCTTGTGGGTGGTGCCCTCAAAGATGGAAAGAGGTGTCTGGTCTCTGGATGAAAGGCGAATCAACCGGTCGGGGAAGGAAGATGAGAAGCACAGATTCCTCGCGGGTTTATTTCGTATGTTTTTTCGTATGTTTTTTAGCGCAAATGTTTAGGCTGGTGCAACCCAAGGATTTTTTTTGCTCCCCCGAGGTCCATTTCTCATTTCCGCGAGACAATTTACCGGTCATCTGATAAAGTCATTAGTGTATTAAAAGATTCTTAGTCACATTCCAGAAAATACCTGCAAATGATGTCATTAGGGATTAATGTTAGTGCCGTAGGAAACAGCCAACGGTTACAGTCCCGGCCCATTCAAGTTGATACACTGTGACACCCCTCTTTGATGGAGCTTTTGTGGGACCAATTGCGAAAATCATGCCTTAAAGTTTTTTCTGCAATTGTGCTTGCAAACTGCAAAAGTTTAATGTGGTCAAATATCCGAGAATTTATAACAAAATATAAGATTTTTTCTGAAAATTACGTAAAATTTGCGCAAATAATAGGGAAAACGAATTTCTGCCACTTGTAATAATAAGCTGAGAAACTAAAGGTTTTACATTTAAACGAATAGCTTCATAAAGTATTGAAGTTTTGATTGGATTGCTAAGATGAAATGGTTGATGGTTATACGCTTATCGTCGGATATAGTAAGTGACTGATATCTAAAACTTGCCCTAGAACCTGAGAGTAATGGACCTATAGTAATTCCCAATTCTCTAGTCTCATATTAATTTTATAGAGAGACATTATTTGTCTGTCAATTTTTCATAAAAGTGGATGCTTTTACTTTTCTAAAGTATCCAGAAAAATATGTGTGTTTGATTGAATTGTTTATCCTTTGTATTGCCATATGGCAATCTCTGACCCCCGAGTTAGTTTCCAAGAGTGCTACATTAAAAAAAATACTTTGGGGAACGGTAATGTCGAAGACATTGTTGTTTTAAGGTACTTTGGCAGCTCATGTTTTACCGCTTTAGGTGGAGCAGTTCTCGGTAAGAAGTTCATAAGTTTATTTGCTCGAATTCCTACCACAGAACCGTCTTTGACAAATGAAGAATCAATGAGAAATCCACTAGAGAATAAATATAGAATTAGTTTTCAAGCCTTGTCGAAGTGGAATCGTTTTATACTATTTCTGCACAATATTGAGATGTTTTAATAAACGATACAAAGCCTTTCGTGTATGTAACTTTTTTATTGAGGTCATAGTTTCAAAGTTACATACAAGTTGATATCTAGCACTAAGCATCAAGCGATCATATAAAAATTCGAGGGAAAGCTTACGATTGAGTCGAGAGAGAACGAAATGATGCAATCCACATACATGCGTGGAAAGTTTTTTTTAGAGGTACATACTTTTAATTGCGCGCCAAATAACTTCTGTAATGCGTTTCCAAACGCATGAAAGCATTTGATTTTTCTATTTTTCATCCCCCTCCAGCGGCTTGGAAACGAAGGCGAATTTATTGAGGTCGCGCCCACGATTTCACTCGTGACAAGGAGTCGGGGTTGGAAACATTTTCACCCACGCTTTTCTCATTCCTCTTCAAGCGCGCGATTTTTTTTCCAAATCTCCTTGAAAAATTCCTCAAGTCTTTGACAGCCACCTTCTCATCGGGTCCAAAAACCGAGCCACGGTTGATTCGTATCGAGATTTCCCCTCTGTCACCTCCACCTATAGTATTTTTTAAAGTGTAATTGGAGAAACTTGCTTTCTATGGGCTTAAGTAACGATCGAGAGAAACTTGGCGGTGGTCGTCATAGTCTTCCTTTTTTTCCTTCAGATCGTTTCACGTTTTTGTGTGTGCGCTTTGCAAAGGCGTTTGCAAACCTGAGACAAAAATGTTCGTAATCGCTCTACGAGGGCGTCATCAAAGCGAAACTATGCGGCTCGGAGAGTCTTCGCATTCCACCCTTCAAAGAGATCCAGTCCCTCGGAAAAATTGCGAATTGCGAAAGATGCGCTCTCCTCTTTCATAACCGGTGAGTGTTGATGCGGTTGCATGCAAAGACTGCTCCCGTTCCCATTCAACTCGCATTTCCAATCATCATGTGGTTCTTTCCAAATTCCTTTGAGCTCTCGGATAGAACTATGAATGGCGGATGAAGGCAGTGACACATTTGAGGTCTGTTTAACTTGTGTGCATATCATTGTTAGTTTCATGGGTTGATTAATGTGCTCGATGTACAAATTGACGGCGTCATGAAATGATGTTTTAATTGATTGGGATATAGTGGGAATTCCCTAAGTAAGATGGTGGGCTCCTAATTTCATTTCGTTAGTTGGACCAGTGATTGCAAAAATGTGCGCTCACAATACAAGTTTTTATTCCGACGAAAAATTATAATAAATTCCGATGAAAAACATTCGGGAAAACAAGTGGCTAGCGCTTGAATCAACAAGATTCCAGCATCATTATTACATATGTCATAACAATATTAGCGTGGTGTCATGAACTTCTATGTTTAGATATTCATCGAGATGATCAATAACTATGATTATGATCTCGTTCTGGTATTAGTCTACCAGTTAGAGTTAGGTTTTGAGTGGAATATTTAAAAACCACTAGTTTCACCAATAATTATTGTGTCCATGTACCATATTATACTCTATTGATAATTACCAAAAAATAAACGTTCCATACGCTCTAATTCCTGTTCTTTTTGTTGAAAATAACAGTGCTGCTATACTCTAGAATCTCTTAACTTACTTGTTTAATGATATAATTAAATCCTGCTTCAAGCATTTTTCACTTGGCTTCCAAATTGAAGTGCAGGCCTCATTCAGGTATTTTTGGCGATTGATGATTGCCCATCATTCTAAACTTAACCATGGAACTCATTTCACCCGAGATACGCGGAAACCCCACGCTAGGTTCAATTTATTGCTAAGATATCCTCAGTAGGGGCAATGAACGTTCAACATTTGTGAAACAATTCTGGCCTCACTCTAAATCAGCCGGTTGAACGGTGGTGAAAAAACAAGAGACCTGTAACCTAAACCGTCGAGCAAGTCGAAATAAGTTATTGTATCTGCACTCACACTGTACATGTCTGTAGCAAAACTCGAGGTAAAAACTATATTTAAAAAATTTCTCTCTTGTAATTTCATTTTTCGCGCGTGATTATCTAACAAAGCCATGCAAAGTTCTTTGCGGCGGCTTACCAGGCATCGTGTAGATCTAGTCGTTATTCCAAACCTAGGTAATGCCGTGTTACCCTTTTAGTTTTTAATGCCCCTTCTACGAATACTATGTGGATAAACAGCATATTAGAAGATAAATTTTATACTTTTCCACATGAGCATATTTTATCCCGACCTTGCTTTCAACGTGTAACTGCTATTATAAAGGGTGTGTATATACCGAATCGGTATAATAATACGGTTTCAATTAGGAATGTCAATACCCGGAACTTGGTCTATCCGGTTGCATGGACCTCGATACTGAATTAATCCCGGGTATACCCGGGTAAAGCTCTGAGGTTCGGATGCCCGTGTAGTGAATACATACCCGGGTTTAATGTTCTCAAGTTATTATCAAGGGTAAATTGAGGAATTAAATTAAACTGCAGGAATTGTACTGCCCACTTATATTTAATGCATGATAATACACAACACGTATTTCAACGCTTAGGGCGTCATCATCAGGTATATACAGTATATACCTGATGTCACTGTATACATGATGATGATGCCCTAAACGTTGAAACACGTGTTGTGTATTACTATTCATTAAATATAAGTGGACAGTACAACTCCTGCAGTTTAATTTAATTCCTGAAATGCTGTTACACCACCTAACGCCAGATACGGCCGAATTTGAGTGCATATTTAATTCATGGGTGGGCAATGATAGAATCCTGTGGAAAAGTTATGTTTAACCTGTCAGGTCTTGCTGGACAATAAGTTATTCTTTGGAGTATTCTGTGAGGGAGACGGAGGGGAGATTGAGTGTGTGGGGGATGAGAGGAAGCCAGTGTGGGCGGGGTCGGGCCGCTTGACATCCCACGGAACCAGTCGCAACGCGATACCGTCGCTGCGAGGGTTGGCTGCGGGGGTGGCGCCGCTTCGCTGGTCTCGACAGAGTTCAGGGCGGGGTTGAGAGGCCTCCCTCTGCGAAAGAATGCGGCTGACCCAAGGGTGTGAGGCGGGGGTTGCTGGAGAATGAAGGGGGGAAGGCAGAGGGGATTTTAATGCGGGGGAGGAGGGAGGCTGGTGTTCCATCCCGGTGAGGAGGACCACCGCTCTGCGGCTGTCCTTGGGATGAAGTATCGTGTTTGTTGAGCTCTTTCTCTCTGCTTTTTTCTGTCAGTGAGCGCGCGAGGGTGGTGAGGAATTCGTACGGTTTCAGGATATCCGGTCGATAACCTGAAAGGTCAGGTGCCGGGATGCGGAGCTGGAGTGACAGCGCGACGCGCCTGTCCCGGACGCAAAGGGTTGACAGTGCGCTTGTTGCAAATAGTTGGTCTTAATTGCATCCGTTTCGGTCAACAGAGGCGGTTTAAGGTATCCATGGGGTAAATAATTTGCTCATTCGACTCTGTGAAAGCCCGTAATTATTATTTGCTGCCAAGGATTGCTGCCGATGCTGAGGAAGAGTCCATTAACCTAAGGAGTTTTTTGGACGAATTTTATTTCCCTAAAAATAATTGGCGATGCTATGAGAAATTTCCAGGATCCGACAATGCCATTGGTCACCAAAAAACTTCGTTATTTCTCAGTGAAATATGTCCTCTAACATTTTAAACGGGGCATTCTTACCAAGGGCCTCAGTACAATGGAAAATGCTTATATGTAATACTCTTACAACTCTTCTTTCATTCAGTGATTATTTACACGATTTGTGTTTCTTTTTTCTGAGGAATTGAATCATATCTAAGGTCGTTCAATTCTCAAAGGTTGAAAGGTGCATATGACAGAGTGCTGAAGCTAACTTTGTGGAAACTCTTAATATCCATTTTCAAAAGAGGAAAATAGAAAGAACACTGGTACACTTCCACACTTTTATTTAACAACCGACCATAGTTTCGGCACTTTATGCCATACTCCCTAAAGGCATTAAGTGCCGATCAGTGAATTTCACAAATATAAAACCGACTGCTTCTCGAAGTGTTACTTTTAGGAATAAAGAAATTTCAGACATTTTTACGTTAATTGTTTGTTTCTTTTTAGGGTCCAAAATGAACGAAAAAGGTCTCTTAATGTATGATTGGAACCGTAGGTACTCTTAATCTAGTATGATTGGTATGATTCAGCCTGACTCCTCGACGAACACCATTCTTCTCAGTCGAATTGCGAGATAAAGAGATTCCCCCATTGGCATGGAGTAGTAATTTATCGTCACAGATCAGGTCGAGGATGTAATTAAGTGGAAAAGATTGAGAAACAGTAATGCGTTTCCCACTTACTTCAATTTTAACTCTTTTGGCTACGGAATTAGGAAAGTCTAAATTATATGCTGCGTGATTACTTCATTGAGGGAGGGAGGGATTAGTGCGTAAATGCATTTCGATTTTCTACCTCACAACTGCAAATCTAATCCATCTCTCTAAATTACTTTCGGTGGAATGTATACGCTAAATGCTGCTCTTCTCCAATGAATTCAAGAGTCTGAATATATCTCAACTGTGGAATGTCTTCGGTATGTGAAATAGAACGGTGTCATTTTTAGTTTTACTTTTTTATTTTCTGTACTTCGTTTAGGCTAAACGCAATTTCATTTCCAATTACGTTTTGTCATTCATACTCGCACGCTCAGATATTCAGAAGGAGAATTCTTCTCTGCATCACCATTGCTATTTTTGTGGCCATGGATTCTAAATATAGTAGCCCAGAATGTGCGAGTCGAAAGAACATGAATCACTACGTTTTTTGCATGAGCCTTCCCCAGCACCGATACTTCGAAATGACTGTCGATTTGATTTCTTCGCCGGTGGAATGCATTGAAGAGATATTAGACATTTTTGCTTGAGTGTTGGGGGAGGGAGAAGCCCCATGCCCTTGACGCGAGGAGCTCTAAGGCGAGGTCGCCAGCTCGCCCGGGAAGTCCGCGGTGGGTGATTTCAACGCTCGATGCCTGTGGCACAGAAACGAGTTGGCAAAGGCACCGCGGCACGTTTGCCATTTTGATATCGGCCAGTCGACCACGTAAAATTGGTTTTTGGTCTCTCAGAGAACTCCTATGTTTCTCCTCGGCGATTGGGGTCTGTTCCGTCCTCATCTATGCGCAAGACAGCATTCACTCCACCCCGAATTGGACACTACCGGAAACAATTCCGGTCGGATGTGGGGCGGGTTCGAGCATCCTAGCGCGGTTTGAGGATGTGGGAAACCAATTTATTTGGAGGTGTCATATTTTTTCTTCCGGTGGTCACATTGACCGTGCGCCAAAAGGAATGAACGGATAGTGAAAACTGCGTGTGCACTTTAATTACTTCCCTTGATAGAAGATGGCCAAAGTCATGCTTGTGAAGACGTTTTATATTTTCTCGCACCGTACAAGAGTCCTACTCATTGTATGCACTCATTGATATTTGTTAGAAGCGCGGTGGCTTGGTAGGTAGAGTGATAGGCTGAGTAGTGGAATATCCTTGATCCGTATACTGGTGATGTCTCTGAACCCTCCAAGTCAAACAATAGGTGTAAATGTACCTGCCGTGAAGCCGCAAAGGGAGCGGGGAAAGGAACTGGATTTCTACCCTGTGTGACTTCATTGCCTTCTTAAGTTAAGGTTTGCTATGACGTTTGCTTTCCACTTTCAAGTGATTTTAATAATCAACGAAGAAAGCTAAATCTCGACTTACTTAATCGTAGAGCTTTTGGAAAAAAACATAAATATTCGTGTGCTGGAAATGAAATATGAGCTTATTTCAGCATTGAAAGTATGGCACAGCAAAATTTTAGAGCTTTATTAAAGGTTCTAATGTTATTTTAAATTATTATAAACTAAATGCATTCCATTCTCCTTTTCGGCAATTTTGGTTACAGTTTCTTTTATCTGAAGAGAGTAAAAATGCTGATATTTGTCGAAAACATTTGTTCGCCTTAATGTCCACCCGTCAATCATATTTTTTTACTGTAATGGTGTTAATAAAACACGGTTTTCCGTAGCACTCAATCGTTATGTATTTGTTACTATTCTGCTCGTATAATGATTATTTTATGTAATTATCGGTAAATTTTTCACTACTTGCGGAGGGTAAATTTAAAGTTATTTTCTGAACAATTGCCTTAGCTGCTGGGCGCCGGCAATTCCACTCCGCTGCCAGTGGCAACAGTGGAGTAGATCCGGGCGTGATTTTTCTCAGGCAAGGAGCATTCCAACGCTCAAAAGACCAGTCGCATCCCCCTTCGTGACTCATTTTCAGTGACGTCATGCATCTGGAGACCGCTTGCCTGTCTGTACATACCCATGACCTTTTGGCAGAGCATCACCTTATGAGGAAACTCTTGTGAAAAGACAGCAAAGATTCAAACACTCGAGACAATCATCCAGTAAAAATATATTGTTTCTTTACTATTAGAATTTACCTTATAATCGTCATATGGAGGTTAGAGGGTTTTTTTTGGAAACATTCCCTATTTTTGGATATCAAATTAACGATGGTCGGTTTATAAGACGGAATTTGGACATCAGTTTTGTTTTCCCACGTAAACAGGAAAAAGTATATTGAATTAAGGCGTTTTAATATTTTTTTAAATCCGGCTGTCTGCCGTGAGTTGAAGAAAAACTTCTTTCTGATAGGCCTGATCTAAAAAAGTCTGGGATTTTTCGGTGATTCTTGTAAAATGTTTTTGGTAGTTATTTAATTCTTGAACTTTCAATACCACCCGCTTTTAAATCTCTTTCTTTGGTTCAAAGTACCAAATATATCTTAGTTAGTAATGCTGAAAATTTATTCATACTAAAAATATAAGTATCTAGTGGAAAACATTTCTAAGGTCTTCAGTTTCATTAACGCTGCAGTTTGATGAGTTACAGCGAATTGTCTTCACTTCTTTTGTCTCCGTTGCTGGGTAGAAAGTAATCTGCTGAAATCAAGGGTTTTATTTGCATCACTATATTGCTAAGCATAGTCCATCGAATTTTCCAAATGAAATATTTTTGTTCACATTCCGAATAAAAGGTAATCGATGTGCATGTTGTTTGTTTTGCTTTCTTTGTGAATCTTCACGCGGCATTTTTTCATGTTCAGGCGCTAGGCTGATCTCGAATCCAACCCCTGCAATGTTTTATTATAGGTCGTGCCCTGTTATACCGTCGCCGCGACTTTCATCTGGGACGTGGGGAGTTGTCAGCAATTAAATGGATCTCTTTACCTTAAACCATCACACTGAGCTTCAGTGAGCTCCATACGACCATGGTGCAGCTTAATAGGACCAAAGAGACCGGTACTTTGCTGATTCTGGAAGATGAGTAGACGCACGGCGATAAGAAAACGAGACGCATTTCACCCCGGTGTGCAGTAACCTGCTCGTTAGGTGTGATCTGGAGCTTTGAATACGCTCAGAGAAAGCCAAGAAGTGGATTAAAACCCTTAAATATGACGAGGAGCACAGGAATAATATCCTTGGGAAAAATACGCTCCGAGGAGAAGGCATTATAGCAATGGACTCAACGGAGAGAGTGGAGAGAACATGAGGATAAAAACTTCAGTGTTTTATGCTGGAGGTTCAAGGTGGTGGAAAATCCATAATTATGGGAGTTGGTAGACCTCATTGAGGTCATTAAGGACGCGGCAAAGAGAAAGGAAAAGGTGTTATTCCACTATTTTTTTCAGTTTCTGGAACATTTCCCAGAAGTCCCGGGGCTACCTCCTATGCAAATGTGATTTATTCCTATCCACCCACAAATGCTAATCTATAAAATACCAAAGGATATTGTGGGCAGAAGTTTTGTCGCTTTAGCTGTAAAGAAATAGCCTCGAAAGTAAATATATATCGAAAAATCAGCTTCAAACAGCTAATTGAGCGAATAATAGGTGAGGTAAAGAATGACGAACGGTATTAATTCTTTGCAAAAGACTCTTGAGTTGTTACCCTAATTGTTGTCACTTATCTTTTTGTCTATCTAACCCACTGTCGTCACTTATCTTGCGATGGTTGAAGTAAATATGAATATTTATGAAGAGCTACGCAATACATTGTTTAAACTTGACTTATCAAATGAGAGAATGTTTATGTGGCTAGGAAATTTGAAAAGTCTCTACTTTTGTGTGTATAATAAAGAATAGAATAACAATAGAATGTGATAGGCCGTGCTTTTTTCTTTGCCTTGCGGGCAGTCAGCGTTTATTGAGAAATTTTTAGAACTTTTTGACTTTCCATTCTTCGTTTGACTTTGGTTTGCTCTGATATTTTAAACATGGTCGTGTACCGTGCCTTCGCCGTGGACTGAGGAAAGATTGACTACGAGAGATTTCTGAGGCACAATTGAACCAACGACAGGGTAATGTTTCTGTGGCTCGAGAAGTAATTATTTTTCGTCCAATTTAAATATTTAATTGTATCACCCGCTGTTGGGAACTACACGAAACAAATAATTTCCTTGGCCGTGCCTTAGATTTGTACTGTTATGCACATGGTTATTAGGTGGTTAGCGACGCCTTGCAGTAATAGCAAGTGATCAAAAGGGTATTTTAGGTAATTGCAGCTGCATAAAAGATCATGAAGTTTTCAGTAGTGAATTGAGACACGTTTTATCTTCTTATTGTTAGTGATTCT
Source organism: Pyrrhosoma nymphula (assembly GCA_963573305.1). Taxonomy (NCBI): domain Eukaryota; kingdom Metazoa; phylum Arthropoda; class Insecta; order Odonata; family Coenagrionidae; genus Pyrrhosoma; species Pyrrhosoma nymphula. Next base: position 67,484,923 of record OY754335.1, on the reverse strand, counting down.
TCTGGGTTTACCTCAGGGATCCCTATTGATAACTCTTGGCTTCTCCTTCGGTTTTCCTGCAGAGATTACCCCCATAGGTCCGATGCGAAACTGAAACACACGATTCTTGGATTAGCAGTCTCATTCCTTTGCTGAAATAAGTCCGTTGTGGTTCTCATTATATTTTTATTGTAACTGTAGATGAATGTAGCCAGGTAGAGGGAAGGAGTTCGCTAAGTATAGGGTTCTCGGATTAGTGAATCAGAACAAATGAAATTTTTATTGTTTTATCCTTTAGTAAGTGAATGAAGTCGTATCTCTCGAAAAACCTTGTTTGGTCCTTGTATTGTCGGGTGAATGCATTTAATAACCAACCCCCGACGAATTAGGCAATACTCAACACATTAATCCCTCTACTAGTCAACAGTACCATCTCCGTCCCTGATCCGTTCTTATACCTGATATTTATTCATTGAGGTCTTTGCCGAGCTTTTTCAAGGAACACTCCTATGTTTGAAAAATGAGCAGAATTCAAATGACCTCAGACAAAAACTTTTCAGAGAAATTTCACTATGCCGGCAAGCAATTATTTGAATCTCATCGTATTGAGACAAGGGACACTCCTGTGTTTACAAAATGAGTAGAATTCAAATGATCTTGAATGGAAAATTTATCTTGAAAATTTCAGCAGGAGGACTGCAAGGATTGCTAAAAGTCTTATAGTATTGAGGCCAAGGTTTGCACGAAGTGACTGACGACAACTTGCGGCCGTCGTAGTGCTTCTTCATTACATAAGGGTAGACTGAGCAATCGTTGCACATTATGCCACATTTACCCATGCCTATAGAACTTGGGTGACCAGTGAATTAGTTATTTCATTTCAAGTGTATATTTTGCTCATTTAACGTTGAGAAATTACGGAATGCGGAAAATCAAAGCTTTAAATACGGATGAATTTATTCGTAAAAATGTGGATATGAGGTTTTATATATATTGCAATAAGAATTCATTGGCAAATTCTGTCAACGAATGTAAATCCCAGTAACGGAGTTTTACTTTAAGATTGGTTAAATTGTTATGTGATTTTCTTTTTATGCCTTGGTTTAACTAGGTATAAATAACACTTTGCGTTTCTATGAGAATTTAAAGTTTATCTTTTAAATAATTTTATACAGTTGCCTTCCTCTTTTCTTGTATCTAATGAACGAGTGAAAGGACTGGTTTAGAAGGCAACTTCCAAAATGCCAATCGTAGTCAAGGCCAAAGTTTCCTGCCTCTCGAACGTGACTATAATATTGTATTGTTACCAAACGTTTCTGACAAAATGCAAACTTATAAGTATAGATATCGGGTTAAGGTGAAAAATCTTAATTTTTGCTTAACTTGAATCACAGAAATGGAGTTTAGTTTTAAAGTTTCTCAGTTTAGCGAAAGTATCCTCTTTCTTGGACATGAAGAGTTTTTATTGATTACTCTAGGTGTTCCTACCTTGATGGAAAGATTTAAATGCGCGAGGATTAATTTTCGTATCATGTGACATTTAGTAAATTGAACGTTCTCTTAGAATATTTATCATAATACACTCGTAGTGATCATGTTGCATAAATTGCGCAGATATTCTGGTAGCTGCTAGAATAGTTCTCTCGATTCAGTTTACTGATGGGATTTTTTTCATTAGAACCAGAAGCTTACATCATGAGTGGAAAGTTATATTTTCATTATTCAAATGCCTGAGATAAGCCTCAAGGAAAATCCGGCACTTAATGACAGCGTTAACGTGCACACCGTAGAAAATGACGTGTGAGTCGGTGCATTTGGCACATCGCATCGGTGCGAAAAAGTGACTTTAGAAAAATTACCATTCCACTACCAGACCAATCGTTTCACAAGTAGCTTATGTAAGTGCTCACATTCTATATCCTTCGTTTTGATGAGCATCTGAATGGAACGGTAACACAAAGTCTCTTGCATATGCATTTAGGAATTCCGTAGATGATGTTATTACGAATGCAAATCCAATAGATGAAGACCAATGGCTGACAAAACATGGCTGTCCGTCTGTCCACTAACTCCTTTGAGAGGAGTCAGTGGACAGACGGCGTGAACTCTATCCGAAATTAAGGGCAACACTGACCTAGAAATCTTGGATTTAATTTTGGGTCGATCGCATATCTTTGACCGTGGGTTTCCCATTTCAGCGAGAAGGTAGACGAGGAAAACAGGCTTTGCCACAATCCACGCATATTAATTCACCCTTCAACGTCCAATTCTTAATCGGTATGCTACAATTTCGCTAAATCTCAAACTGGTTTGCGTCATTAGTCGTATTTACTGGATTCTGTTGTCAGTCAATTTGATATCAGTGATCGTCATCGGGAATTCAACCAATTTGCGATCTTTAAATGGGATGCGAAGAATTGAAGAACATTTTTACATCAGTAGGTGTATAAGTATATCTTATATTATTTAGCTCTAGCTCGAAAAGGTTAAAAAATATGTGAGTCGTTTTTATTGCTATTCATAAATTGATTTTCATATGTGGATAAACACCCGTCTGTTGCTGAGTAAAACTCTGAATTTTCATTGATTGTTCTTGACTTACGATGTCCAATTGCCCAGGAAAAATTTACACCCATGAGCTACTGAAAGAGGCATCTCTTTATTTGGACGAATGCACGGAAACACTGACTTTTTCCCTCTTTCCTTGCAAACGGGATTGCTATTTTATTAGCTAGTAAATAATAAAGTTATTGATTATGGTTACCTCGGTGGATCTAAGAATTTTCTCGTCAGTCGAAAGATCTGTTGTTACACTTTCGATTAGGAGATTCTGATAGGCAGTCCATTTTTTAATTTATCAGCGCTTATTGTAAAAAAAAGTAATGAAATAATAGCGTATAATAAATGCATGTTATTTTTTTGTGTGGACTTAAATCTCAAACTTATCAAAATATCTTTTGAGCAGTAAAAATTGGCCATAAGACCATTGACTATTGACATATTGCGATGGTACATAGGCAGTGAATTGGGATGGTAGGCAGTGAATTGGGAATGGATATTATTACTGTTTACTTTGATGATATATTACTGTTTTTCAAAGAAATAGGAATTTGGAATAGATACTGTGTTTTTTAAGGGAAAAAACTCGGAAAGTATTATCAAGAATGATTATTTCAGCCTTACCACGGTCCTCTGTATGTACTGTAAATTTCGTTCTTTACCTTCGCTTTAGAATTTGAGTGGTTCAACCATACTTCTACGGGAATGAAAACAAAGCAGGTAATATAAAAAAATGAGAACAATATGAAATGTACTCCTCAGAATGATGAAATCCCGCTGGCACTGGACGTCGTGGATCTTTTAAACTGGATGTCTTTCCCAAAAATAACTTTAATCAGTCACATTATATGAATATCTGGTTCTCAGTTTGAATAGAGTGTTCAATCGCTTGTTTTATCTCACGTCATACAACGATTAAATCTTCCTATGCTAAGCCATATACTGGTTAATCAAACAAAAAAACCAGGTGAGATCTTGACGAAACGTCTAAACTACGAGTCTAGCATCATAACGTATCAGTCCTCCACCTCGTGCCTTTATCACACGCTACTGGTTTATTTGTGAAAATAAAAACCCTTTTTCTCCCAGGTTTTCATAAATTTTAATGAGGCTGTGTTCCTCTCTCACTTGCCTGTCCTCATGCTCATCATTACATGCGTGTTGAAAGATGCATATCTTAGGGTCCGCGAGATATAAGATAAGGAGATATTATACTGCATGGGATGATTAGCAACGTCCCATATGCATTGTCTATATAACAGTTACTTTAACACGGTTAGCACCTTCCATTCCCCTCATAGAAATTCTGTGTTCTTCCGTCGATGGCTTGCCGCCATAACGGATATCCACACAACACGAGCGTTCTCAATTGCTGACCGTGCCTAATAAATTTTTGTGCGCATCGCGTAATGAAGAATTCGGAAAAAATCAGTGTCACCGGACTTCACCTCTTCAAAGATTCCGCCCGCGTATTGAACTTTTAGGTTTGGGTCCGCCTTTATCGAGGTTCGCGTGGGCGCGTTGGAGGAGTTGGGAGGGAGAGGGGACAGAGAAGCGGGCACATCCCATCAGAGTCCATTGTCGCGTCCGAAGAGGTGGCGACAATGGCGATGGTTTCTCCCCGACAAGAACAAGGGACGCTCATGACGCGAATGCCGAACAAGGCTGATCGCGAAGGAAAATGCGACCGAGTGCCGCTACATCCCATCTGTCCACGGACGACGCGCTTCCCACTGACCGAAATATAACGGGTGTTGGTCGCCGCCCAATAAAGAGATGGGAGGAAGAGGAAAGAAACATTTGAGCGGCGGCAAAGCGCACGGGTATGACTTTACAGTTACGGCATTGGTGGTGTGAGTTGGCGGGGCGGAGAGAGAGAGGGAGAGGTTGGACATTCGAGGGGGAGGAGGGAAGGAGGTGAAGTTGATATGGCAGTGGGGGGGAGGGCGAGAAAGAATCGCCGTGGATAAGCGACAAGATGAGGCGAGGCAAAAGATCCGTATAGAACAATGCGGAGGTGAAGGGATCAGCTGCGCTCGAACTCGTTAAGCATCAGGCATATGGAATTGAATAACTGATATAGCGTACACCAATGCTGGTAAGGTGGAACTATTCCATAATAATGATCAAAGAGAAGGCAGTTTCCCACAATAATAATACTTATTAAATATATTTCAATTGAATAATAATGCATAACATCTGAACTAATGGTGAAAGTAAATATTACAAAAATTAAAGTAAGTCTCCAATAGCCGTAAACAATTGGCACCACTCGTCAGAGATCACTAACCTTGCTGTGTTGGTTTGCCGGGATGGGACTTCCACAGCAGAGACCAACCCCAGCCTCTCCACCAGAATACCCTCCTGTGATAGTTTATTGGAAGAATGCTTCCACGCCAGTGACCAACACAGCCGCAATCACACAACCCAGATAGGATCCTTCGCTAGGCTAATGGGACCCCGCTAAGGATACCTAGGGTTATAACCTGGGATCCTTCGTAAGGCTAATGAGACCCTACTAAAGGTCTCTGGTTATTAACACAACCACACACACTCACAAGCACTCAAAATCACTCAATCACACACACAAATGGGCCCAACTTCTGGGAGAAACTGCTCCAAAAGAACGCGGTAAAAATCTTGCAGACAAGAACGGACGTGGGTGAGGGTCGAATACGCGTATTTCGGCTACCAAGTAGCCCTCTTCAGCGATCCGAAGGAAAAGCGTCACAACAACGCAAGGTTGAAGTGAGGACGGGTAATGACATCCAAGATGATATGAAGGTAAATGAGGAGGGGGTGGAAAAGGGCGGGACATGACGTCAGCAAAAGCGAGGGAAGGGAGACCGGCGTAAACAAAAGGCGAAAAGCAGCAACAAAAAAGGGGGGGGGTCAGTAACGGACATAAAGGAAGGACGTTGGGGGGGGGGAGGGGAGGCTGAGGGGGAGGGGAAGAGGAGGAAGAGAAAGGTAGCGCGTGGCTACGTCCGTTAAAACAAGTGACGAATTACTCACAGTTCAAAACTGAGAAGAGGGAAGAATGAGGAATGGGTCCAGAGTCACTGTTTAGGAGATTCCCTTTGTTTTTAAAAATAAAAATTCTCTCGTAAGCGTCTAATAGGTTATTACCTGTGTGCTTCAAAAATTTCAAATTTTTGTGACGTTGTGCCCGATCTGGATTAAATGCTGTGCCACGCTAGACTTTTTGGGGTTATTATTTCTGTAGTGAGAATAGTGTTCTTTGAATCTGGTTTGTAACATACGCCATGTCTGTACTATGTATGCTAAATGGCAAATGTTGCAGTTGATTTGACAGATGCCTGATTTTTCCATTGCCGGAATTTTATCTTTAGCGTTTCCCAAGAGGTTTTTAAGTTTATATTGGTTAGAATAGGAGATTTTAGTTTTGACAGATTTGAATATTTTATCGATCCCTTTCGTTAAACGGGGATAATAAGGCAATTTCATGTCTTTCTCGGTTTCATCTTTCTTGTGTGTGGTGGAGTTAGAAATAAGATGCTAAAAGATAAAATTCCGGCAATTCCGGCAAAAAGATAAAATTCCGGTAGAAGATAAAATTCCGGAAAACGCTCGGACTGAAGTGGGGGTAGCCGTTGGGGCGATCGGTGACGCGTACGATGAGATAGGTCTTTATTTAGCTTTTGATACATCGTGAATTCCCTCAAGCTATGACTTCATGGTGACTCAGCCAGTGTTAATGGCGCCAAATAATAGTTTACCTCGAAAAACACATACGGACGAAATCATCAGTAATGTAAATAAAACAGCTATTTATTTGCGTTGAAATTGGATATTTTCGTTAATTCAATTATTTAAGGATTGATTTTGTATCTTTTGAAAAGTTTAGCATATCCATATTCGAGTTTTTGTTCGCTCACTTTCCCATTCTAAAAATATTACAATATTTTAAGAATGATTGATTGAATGTTATTTCTTCAATGCTCTGATGTGCTGTTGAAATAAAATGTACTTAATATGTAGTACTAAAAATGAAGGAATTGAATCGGACATAAATCGGAATGGCTGGGAAACTCATTAAGGGATTAGAATTTTTTTCAATATTGACATCATTTCGATGTGTAGAATTTAATTATATGACTCTTACTAAACGAAACTGCGAACACCTATTACGTAAAACTTTTCTCCTTCAGCTCAGCCTACTTCCTATCTTCCTTCAGAATTGGCAGTCCTTTTCCTACCCCTTACTCTCATACCCAGAATTTTCACTCTAATTATAACCTTTAGTATCCAATTACATTTAAGCTTTTCATTCTGTCCAACCACGCATACTATTTTTTTCCACATTTCCACCAGCAACTTTATTTATTCTCTCACAATGGCTGGGAATCTTAAGCACATAGATTTATCATTATTGGATAATTAAAAGCTCGAGTACTTACTTTGATTTATGTATCCTCTGTGCAAAGTAACGTTATGCCGAGCATATCCAGAGAGATCATCTCTTTTATCCCGAGTCTACGCCCCTCGCATTGTAGTTCAACCATATTGAATTGTCACGTTTCATATCTATGGCATTTTAATCCTAAAATATCTTTTAAAAATTGTATTGAACAACTAATCAGGCTAGGAGTGATTCGATTTGAATGGTACATAGTGATGTAACATGAATTTAGTTATTTGATGCCATTGAATTTTTCGTGCAATATGTCTACTTTTTTGTACATGGGAAAACAGGGAAAACATGGGAAAACATGGGGTCGTGGATCCTGTCGATGTTTGTTCCATATGCTGCCATATTTCCCCCATACTCCTGCTGTTTTAACTTGATACCGATGCTCTCTCCGGATGTATGGAAATAAAGATGTCTCCATATTAAAATATTCATATTTACATTATTTAATCGCCTGCCCACTACGAAAGAATTATTTATTCAGCGTGGCCTATCTCCGACGTATATTGTATGGAAATGGATGTGAACGTATGAAAATTTCGGAGTAGGTTTCTTTCACAGTGGGGCCAGCATAAATAGCGAATCGATTTTTTATTATTCTATTGTTTGCGCCAAGCGTCGTCACATGCGATACGATTCCTAAGAGCTGAGGAAGGTGAGAGCATAGCAATCGAATTGCCTAAAGAGGACGCCCTCTTTAGTTTTCCAAGCGCTGTGCTGTTTCAGGTCATAGGAAAGGCTATGCGTCTCCACATCTCCTTCTTTGTGTGCCACTGAAGCCCAAAATGAAAGGTACTGAAAGTTCAACGCTGCGTAGCTTTTGGAGAGGATAGCCGACCCCATATATCAGAAAATAATGATTTGGTCGAACGGTCAATGGACTTCAGCTGGGATAATGAGTAGCATTGGTTTTATACCATCCTTTTTAGAAGTGATATTCCTCTTTACTAACCTAGTTGCACGCTAAAACTGAATGTATCAATCAAAAAGAAATAAATTATCTATTGTAAGTACAATAATTTAGCATTTGAAGGAATTTTATTAAATATGATGGTGACTGGTTTAAATTCAACGTCATGACTCTTTGGTAACATAGCACCATTTCAGTGTATTCGTGGAATTGGAAAATGAAACAAGTTAACACTCATAGTTTGAAGCAAGGTAATTAATATTGTAATAATGTCATTCCATAGTCGCGTGTGGTTTAGAATGATTAAATATCCATTGACCTTTATGGAAAGTAAAAGACTAATTACTGCATTTCTCTCGTATTACACAAGTGACGTAAAAATGTCGGCATTAAATGATGAGATGTTCTCTATTTGATAAATGTATTAAAATGCAAAACCAATATTTTATTAGACGCTTCAATTAGATGAATGCAAAAAAGCTACACAAGTGACTCGAGAATATCGAATGTATTAATGAATAGGTCGTAAAGTTATGTTTAAACTCTGGTCTTATTGTTAGTGGGAAGAAATACGATTATGACTTCCAAATTATTTAGCTTGAAAAAATATCGATGGGATTTTTTCATTTTTAAGTATGCCTTATTAAATGCTCGTATAATTTTTCGATATTGGCGTAGACAGACCCACAGGAAATGGTTTAGATAACTCAGAAATTTGTAGCGGCCAAAGATGAGTTTTCAGAAGTGTAAAAGTGGCAACACCGTCTCACCCGGTGCATCACCCTGCCAAGAATTCCCTCCTCGCCGATAGTTCCAATTCCGTTGCCTTCATTAATTATTCATTCCACGACGGGCTTAAAATGTTTTTACATTCTTGAGAAATTCATAAGAGCGACTTCCTCACGTAGTAAGTTTCACACGATTTCAGTCGTCGGAGTGTACACCATTATGGAATTAGCGCTTGAATATGGCTTAAATTACTGAGAACTCTTGGGTGTTGCCATCATTATGCACTTCACGGGCCTTAGAAGTTATTGGCCCTTATAGAGGTCGAAGTTTTGAATGTATGTACATTTGAACCAATCGTTATTGTGAATTTGATGCTCTCTGAAGCGGCTACATGCGGGTAGCATGCATGATATATATTTATGAAAGAAATCCTTGACTGATACCTTAATTCGTTGGCTTCACCTTTGCGAGAAAAATGGGGGAAGTAATGTGGATAAAGAACTGCTTCAGCATGAAATCACGAGGGAGTAATTTCGACTTGAATTACTCGCGATTAGGGGAGGAGATTGAAAAGTTCATAGAAGAGAATCATCATTTTCCAGATTCCCAAAATGGTCTAGTCTATGGGCATAAGTTACTTTTAAAGCTCATTTGTTTCCATCGTTTGTTTGTGAAATTCGTTCGGCTAATACACCGTTTAATCTAAGCGTGAGATCAAACACAACGCTATCTACGATCGATGTCGAGTCTATGATGGACATTTTTAGAATAGAAGCTCTTAAAACTTCGGCTGACATCTGTGAAATGATTGTTAACTTAGAGCATAGCCATAATACTAAATGAAGAGCAATAAATATAGTGCTCATGCAGGTGTGAAGAAATAATCCCGCAGTCGTGTCGGCATTAGTTTGCTCATGACATATCGAACTGTGGGAAAATCTCCAAGAGCTACTATTTATTTCTTACCGCTGCTCCGGGTTATCAGTTGAGGACTTTGAGAGTCGTATTATATTGGGTGATCAAATGCGATTCTTCCCGTATTCCTGGCCTACAATTCTTCAATGACTGGCACAGTGAATTCCGAAGATTCGGGCGAAAAGGCGTGGAATTTATACATGATACGGTTGGAGAGTTTAAAGTAATATTCCACAGCTGTAAGTTTTAAAAAGACTTTATTACTACCTAGGTTTCAATGTTATTAACATCATCTTCAGGTAAAACTTAAGTGCGCGCTTATATACAGAATCTTTCCCGGAAAATTCATAAGAGCGAATTTCCCCCCCCCTCTTTTCCGGGAAAAATTCTGTATATAAGCGCACACTTGAGACCACTTTTTACCTGAAAATGATGTTAATGGCATTAAAACCTAGGTTATAATAAGGTATTTTAAAAACTTTTAATTGTGGAACATTGCTTTAAACTCTCCAACCCTATCATGACTGGCACAATTACTGGCTCAGATATTATTTACACTAGCGTGCTTGACATTAGGCTTTTCATTGAGAGAATGCGAAAAATATCCCTAAAAGCGAATCATCTTTAAGGTGGTTGTAGTCGTTTCACCTCGTATGTTCATCACAAATATTGTTATTAATGCATCATATCGGAATAGGAACGTAAAAGAATTTATAGACTCTCGTTATATCAATTTTTAACTCGGCCGCAAAAAATTGTCCCGTGGCCTCTCTGAAATTAGTGTTAACTATCAAAGGGACTCAAAGAGCTAGAAATAACAAAAAAATGATTAAGTTTTTTTGTACAGGAATCTTTAAAAGCAGCTTCGTAGCTTAGTGTAAATATTGCTCCCAAAATAGTCGCGGGGAACTTGGCTTGCGACTTTAGTCAGAGGATTAATCCATTTCAGTAGTCATAATTAATAGTATTCCAATTATAATTGATCATAAACACCATAAAAAATGCAGAGGCGTACGTTGTATAGTAGATCTTAAGATATGATCTAGAGTTATTTGCAAGATTATTAACAAAATAATATAGGTAGATTGAAATTTCGCTGCTGACAAGGGAGAAATAGGTTCATTGGTTGTTCACAGTGGATTTTCCTTCACGTAAACGATGCCAAATATAAATTAAAAGCGTTAAAATGTGCTCCCACAAATAATTCCGACGAGAAAGCCTTGATCTGCCACTCTGACTATGGAAATGCTCCTTTCTGCTCTCTGAAAATTTTAGTTAGGCGTCGGGAATTCTTTTTATTGTTACGAGATGCATCAACCGTCATAACCGATGGGACAGGCTTTCGAGAAACCGGTTTTGGGTCGGATTGTTTCTCAAACAAATTTTCCCCTCTTCGATGAGCGTGAGGGGTGCGTCATGACCTGGCGGCGTCCTAAAGAGAGAAAGTGAACCTGACGAGTGAACACATTAATGTAGGTAGTTCGATTTATTCATTCTACGTGGAACCTGTATACGTACTCATGTGTACGTATACGAACCTGTATACGTATTCACGACCCCCATACCAGCTCGTAAAAAATCTCCGGAACTGCTCCAAACGATTGATTCCACGGATGGTGTTTAATAATCTTGTATAATGTTTGTTTGGCCTTCGTAAGCGTGGTTATGATTAAGTTAATTCGATAAATATCGCATTTTGCAATGTAATAATATCCTATGCAATCGGTGACCATTCCGTGTGACAATTAATGACGAAAACGGAGCAAAAAGAAGTAAAATGTTCCGGGCAGAGACAAGGCGCAGATGACGGACATCACGGTTATCGACTCCGGGTATGTGGAAATCCTGCTTAAATTGCATTTAATTTCCATTTTATTCATTGATTAACCCGAAAAAGCTGTGAATTATGCAAAACCTTCTATGTCATAACTTTGTAAAAAGTAAATATTACTTGAGATACATAGGCAAGGAATGTGTATTTGGGTGAAATTAACGAGTTCCGAGTCTTATAGCACATCTTTGTTGATAGGCTAACCTTCGGGAGATCATAAAACGATTCCCAGTACGGACGTTTGCTAGAAAAATTGCCGGGCCGGTATCCTTAATGATTTGAGAGCTTTGAACAACCACGTAGTCGGAATCGCCCCTGATTACCCTATTGGTTGTTATTTGGCAGAAGAGAGGAAATTATGCCGCCCGACGTCAAATGATCCGAATTTACTGCCTTAAAAATCCTCAAAATCATTTCATGGACGCTTTTCATTTTATTCATCTTATTCTCTCCAAATAGATTTATCTCTTTTCTGAGAAATTGTATTCCCTTGGGCAAAAATGTAGCGAACAAAAGTTTTCATTCTAGATATTTTGGCTATTCTTCTCAACTCAAATTTTCAGCTCTTTTTATTTTACGATGATCTCCTCATTGTTATAAAATGATACAATTCATGTTAAAAGAACTTGCGTTGAAATGAATAGGGGCCCATAAACGTATCCCCTGAGGAATCGGGGTAACTCGAAGAGTCAGCGGAGATCGTAGGCAATCATGAGACGTGCTGGCAAAGGTGACAGAACTTTTTTTTGTGTCTTTTGAACCATCTTGCGCGGTCGCATTCAAATAACTTATTCTTCATCTCACTTTCTTCCTCGGCTTGCACCTATTACTTTAGTACATCCTCAGATCATTCCCTCTCTACGTTGTCTCACCATCTTTTCCTTTGTTTTTTCCACCTGGAAGCTTATCGCTGGCAATCTTACCCATTTTTCCATTCTATTTATGGGTCCATTCCATTCCTGCTTCCGCCTGTTTACTTATTTATTCATATTTTCTATATGGCAGTCCTTTCTAATGCCTGCACTTCTCATTCAATCGAATGAGGTGTTTCCTTAGATTTTTCTAAAGATTTTCATATTTGCTGTTTCTAGAAGTCTTTTAGTTTTATTCGTCTCCGGACTTGTCGCTGCCCTATGGACCAGTGACAATATTAATCTACTGACAATATTAATCTGATTGTTGCTTTGTTCAACTTACGTGAGATGAAATTTATGCGGTGCTAATTTGGACCCGCTGGGCTAGCGATGGGCCTAAAACTAGGACTCAATGCGTTATTACACGCTTAATCGGTAGTATTTGAATGTAGTGAGAAAATTGAGGTAATATCTTTCGTTAAAAATTCAGGTTAGTGTGATTTATTTAAGCTATTCGTAAATTAACCGGACTTTTCACTAATCTTAGCTCGAATTTATGTTCATGTGAATGTTTTTCAGCTGCCTTGAATTGCGCATTCAACATTGGCAACGAGTCCTTTGGAAATTAGCTAAACGCAATATTATTAACTGAGTTAAAGTTGTTATGAAGCTATATTCTATGGAATTTGCTTACCTCAAGACAGTTCAATGACTTCAAAATGCCTTTATCGGTTTCCATTTTTGCTGATAATGACTTCAAATTTATATTTAAAAATGTCTAATATTTTTCAGTGTTTCACAAAAAAAAACCCGTGATAAATGTTTTGTTACGTGAGGTTTAAAATCAACTTTTTGGAACTAAATATCTCATTAATGCACCTATTTTGAACAAATGCGTACCTACTTATGGACTACAGTATTTCATCTAGTTCACGTCTTCCTTTTTTCGATATTTATCGGTGATATATGGCGACGTTTCGATGAATTCCAGTCCTTGGAGGGAAGGAATTTACGGAATTCGCGCTGTCTCCTGCGAGAAGTTGGTCTTCACGTAGGGAGTAAGCGCCGAACATGAAGAGAAAGTTAAATAATGGAAAACTGCCCTGCACCACCACCGCTACTGTTGCAAATGCGCCGACTATTTTTGGGCCATTTATGGCTTGAGGTTCTAGCTGCTGCCCTAAAAACTTCACCCGGGAACGAATGATGGATTATTCGCGAATAGCAGCGAAAGTGAATCACTTAATACTCTAAGATTGGGGACATTGGTGAGGTGTAATGCTTTTGAGTTTTTATCGATTTGCCAAAAAAAGGAATGCGGAATTAACTGCGACTCCGAGAAATTTTCTGTACGGCATATTTAGTACAACGTAAAAGGTATGCATTCGTCAGCTGGCCTGCAAAAATAATTGTTTTGCCGTCAATCAGTTTCTTCTGTGGTGACCTCAGAAAGTTTTCGGAGCCGCTTCTGTGGCTTATGTTGTCATATTCCGTCAATTTTGCGTTCCCAGTGTAATGTCTAAAATGAACACAGTTTGAGAATACTCCCTGGTTGGTGTGGTATTCCTAGCAGTACCACAATCAGCAATTAATAAACAATTAAGGGATCAATTATAGTATAATAGGTGAAGCTTTGCAGCATTAGCAGAACAACCTTTTCCTCGATAGAACACTCAAAAGAATGACAAGCATCCAATAGACGGAAAATTATTGCCGTTAGCCCTCTTCCACCATCTAGATACTAGCGATTCAGTAAGGAGCCATTAGGCAACCATGGCCAACTGCACACTGCATCTACACACCTATAGGCTTCTTTGAATGAGGACGGTGTTCATAACATTATTATGCGAAATAGCTCAGTTGGAAAGGAGTTCAATATAAAAACATGCATTACCTAAGCCATACTTATTTTTTTAACACCCTTTATTGTGTATTCAAATTATAGGAATGCAGAGAAACCTGTGAAAAAAGAATTAAAGAAAAGTGATATCCAGTGCTGTCTCTGTGGGAACTTCACCTGTAAGTATATTATTACATATATGCTATAAATAATTTACATATGAAGTCTTTCATTTTACATTTTTAAGATCTATTTTCCATTGTATTACCTCTTGCTATCGAATTGAAAATACTAATGAATTGTTTTTGGATCGATTCTGATTTCTCTTTCCCTTTTATAATTCTCGCAATGGTGTCTAGCTGATCGTTAGTGCGTGTGACAACGTCAAGCCTTGAAGCGACAACATTTTTCAACTCAAGGTTGGCGACGGCGGTGGTTATTTCCAAAAGATTATCTTTCACCAGCGTATTCCCTCCAGATCATTTTTCGTTGCGTTTCACACTTTCTGGATACTTCCGCCACGTTTGTATGTAACAATCGGTAATGAAGTGCACGGGATATATTAAGTGTATAGAATAAATTCTTGAATAGAAATTTAAGGAGGAAAAAATTATTGCTGCTACTGAAGTAAAATATTTAATTATTACCAAGGTCAGTTTGAGTTTATTCACCAGAATTTTGATTAGTATGGACAGTAACGTAACCAGGATTTTTTTCATTTCAATTCCGTTCATGCTGAGTATAAGCAGGGAGGGATGGCAAGTTTTGAAAATCAGGAGAAATATTATTTGTGTAAACAATTAAGAGTGCAAATAGGACTGCAGTGTAGCAGCCATTTTTTTTAATTTTCCATGGAAAATTGATGGTAGATTACGGTTTTTTTTTAAGATTACAAAATTATTAATTGAACAAGTTATTCAAAATAAAGAATATACAATCTCACGAATATAACTATCTCCTTCCCCCTGGCTACGTGTCTGGTATTTCGGCAGCAGTAATTGTATTTAATTTTTTATTGATCATCGTTTAATGGATCATTACATTACTGCTAAGTTGGAGCGAGTAAATTTAAAATACAACGGAGACAGTTTTATCTAACGAGTAATTGCGTCGACTTTTATTGACTATTGACTCACAGGAAGAACGATTGAAGAATTGATGATGACATCTTTCTCGCCAATATTTTGCCTTTCATATGGCCGCTAAAATCAATGTAGCAGATTGATGTCTGAGCGCAGTCAAGAAGTCCAGCATAGAGGTTGAGACGAATTTACCCGCAACTGCTCTTTTGGCCTTCAACTCAGAGATTCGGAATGAAAATCAGCAGTTGTTTTAAGTGGATTTTAAGTGTTTTTGCATGTATTTCCCGGCCCAAGCGCTCAGCAACCCGAAAGTTTCTCTGCCCCTTGGCACTCTCAGTTTTGGCTCGCGCGTTCAAGATAGCTCGCCACAATGACTCCTAAAGAGCGTTTTGCATTCTGTGTCAGAGGCACCGTAGCGCCTTTCAGAAGAGACCGCGTTTTTCATGCCCATTTATTTCAATTCGTACAAATAATCGACGTTTTATAGCAGTGTTAATATTAAAAATGGAACACATAATTGAACCCATTTGAATTGCACCTCCTCTTTGATTGAATTATTGATTATTATTAAATAGTTAACACTTGGTGCTGATCTACGCAAGGATTTAATTCTCTGGCCGGTTTCATTATTTAAAACCTCATCATCAGAGTTGATATACCTTCAGAAATAAATGTATGTAATGAATAAACTGTTTATTATCACTCTGATGATAATGTTTTCAACAACGATACCGGTCAGTGAATTAAAACATTTAGTGTAATAGATACAAGTGTTAACTCTATAATAATGTCAGGCAAGGTCAATTCGCTCACGTTAATAGCTTATTCATTTCTTTCGATTATAAAATTCTTTCTGATCACTTTGAAATGAGACTTTTTCTTATTAATAAAATTTTTAAACAATATTTTTTTGGCTTTAAGCTATAATTGCCCAAGGAGTTGACTGAGGTCTCAGGAAACTAACTGGCTTGGGTAAAAAGGTGGCAGAGCCAAGGGTAGGGCTTTTCTGTCTGAAGACTCGCTCGTTAAAATTCAAAATAGCGTGCCATACAACCCACGTGCCGCTGGATGGGGCTGGGTTGCGTTCTACTTACGGGAAGCCAAAAACTAGGACTCGAGGTTTATTTTCTTTTTACCCATTTCCGCGATTACAACCTCTTCTACGTATTTCCCAGCGAGCCACCTTAAGGACGTGTGACAGTAGGATTTAGTGGTATGAAAAGTATATTCGAATGCAGCAGGTAGATCGATGGTAATTGGCATTATATATAATTAGTTGCAAATTAATGAGGAAATGCTTATCAACTCCTAGTATATACCACACCTTATATTGGTGGAGTTTATATTTTACCGCGGGTCGATAACTGATTTCAGAATCCAGGTTGGTGACGTCGGGTTGGCATCTCAATGTTCTGGGATTTGAATCCCGCTACAGGCATATATATTGGTTGCCTTTAACTAGGGAATGAGATCATAGGTAGGACGGTGCAATATTCCCTGAGTAGTTGGAGCTACAAAAAACCTTTTCCTACGTTTTTGGGGCAAGAAGAGGACTTGTCAGCGTATTTCTGGTAATGGCGCGCTCGCTAACTTTCGAGGAGACGCATAATTGCAAACTCCAACCCATGTAAGAGGGATCTCCTCCGAGTATAAGCGAGAACCTAAACCTCATCTACTCTTCGTCGGTCGATTTCCGGTTCAGATGAAGCGAGAGAACTTGTCTGCTTAGTCTGGTAATCACTCGGTCACCAACACTAAATAATCGGGTGGGTGTGGTGGCAAGAGTACTAGCTTTCCATCCCCCTGCGTTCAAATCCCGGCAGTGATGGGGTTTTTTCAGAGGAAATCCGATCCTTACTTGAATGTCGTGAGTACTTCAAGTGCAGTACTCCATCGCTGATATATGCGAGCGATAATTGTCGCTAATATAACGATGGATCGTTAAACAGTGGCGCCATTCATTAAGAGTAGGGTAACGCCGACGTTGGGTTTCTCTCCACTCTTCCTCCATTCCCCATATTAATTCTTTCCCGAACCACCTCTCCTCGATGGCGCAAATGACCTCTGTTGTCGGTCACCTTATCCATTGACCAACGAATTACTACACTAACATTCACAGCTATGTGTCACAAACCCTCCACATGCTATGAGGGTTCTTTAGAATAACAAAAGAGCACTAAAGTAAATAAACATTGTATATTTTCACCAATATTTATTATGACACAACTAGTTACGATGAAGGTACTTGATGACGACGGCGATGGGTTGAAACTAGCTGTAGCATAATAAAATTTGGTGGAAATATACATTGTGTTTTTGTTTCAGTTATGATGGATTTCCACAGAGTTGGGCCTGAAAATATCGATGATACAAAAGATCATATGGGATCCCGCGAAAATGGTCGACAATATGGTTTGAGTTCGGTTTTGCGAAATCTATCTGGGAGGCATGAGGAGGAAACCGACCGGATGGGACAAACAGACGTGGGTTATCTTCACGCGATTGGAAGGGATGTGTGGTTGGGACTTATTTGGCGGAGGGCATTCGCAGACACGTTCCATCCGCGGAGTGGATGTGTTTTAGGGTTTAGTGCTCGCGTGGCAGTTAAGTCATGTGGAACGGTCTGCGTGGGGTGGGAGAGGAGAGAAATGTTATTTTTCTCTGGCGAGAGTTCCGATCGATTTGATCGCGTGAAAGTGTGGGCGTTTTGTCGGGGTGTGACGGTTGTACGGAGGGAAGGAGGAGGCTAAAGAAAACGTCTCCTTAGCTGTGGGAAGATTTGTTCCTTTTTTCCTTCGTCTTCTTCTCGGGAGGGATAAAAAGAGAGTGGAGAGATAGATGAGGCGTGTGTTGTTTCTCGTGTCCATGAAGGAGTGGACTTCGGGAGGATCGCGAAACGTTTCGTGATCCGTCCCGTGACTCGATGCAGGGGATATTTTTCGGTCGGTGGACTTCTGCAACTTTCACCACGGAATCCGCGAGATTATTAATCGTTTGGATGCGATGCATGAATGCAAATTCGTGCCAAAGGCGAGGCAGAGGATAGGGTGGAGGATAAAACGACTCGATCATCCTTTCAGCTCGCGTGGCACTGTCTAAGCGTGACTGGGATCGGGTTAGTGCGGTGGCCAGAGCCCATCCCTTAGGTCCGGGTTCGTAATCCGACAGGGTCGTTGGTTTTTCATTGGCATCCCGACCCCTACTTGAGCGCCGTATGAAGAGCACTTCAAGTGCAGTACTCCATTCGTCGAAAGGGGAGTCCTGAAACTGGACCTCTTATTCCCTTTCGTCAAGAACTAGCTGATGCCAACGCATGGTTGCTCCCTACCCATCTAGGACGGATCGGGGTTCGATGGTTTGGAGCCAAGTGGAAGGTATAAACCAGAGACTCAGTGAAGTCTGTGGGAGCGAGGGAGAGGAGTTCTTGGACCTCAGGCCGGTGTTGGATTCGTGTCGGGTGCCTATAAATCGCTCGGGTGTCCACTATACGTACGAGGCATTGCAGGAGGTAGCGCGCAGGATACTTGAGCACACTCGTCGAGTTTAACATAGACGGTAGGCTACAGGGCAGGTCAATTAGTGGGGTCAATAGTATTGTGTTGCCAGTTAGTCAATTAGCAAAGAGTGCTCCGAGTATAGGGCCCAAGAATAGCTTAATTAAAGACAGCAATCTTGAAATGTCCCCGAAACGCATGAACAATAATCATGAAGCAGTAGTCGTTGCAGTAGTTAACTGCCGTAGTTAAAAAAATAAGATTCCAGAATTTCACCACCTTATTCATAGCACGGAGTGTAACGTCATTATTGGCACAGAAGGTTGGCTGACGAATGACATTTCTGACAGTGAAATTTTTCCTAAATCATTCAACGTTTACAGAAAAGATAGGTCCAACCGAATCGGAGGCGGAGTATTTATAGTTGTAAAGAATACCATTGTCAGCCAAGTGGAAATCGTCCCAGATACCAGCCTAGAATCTGTATGGTGCTCTATTAGATGCCCTAAATCAAAAACAATATTCGTGTGCGCATACTACAGGCCACCTAACACCGATGTCACCTCAATTTTAGAACTCGAAACACAAATAAAGAACATCACATCCAGGAACACCGAAAGAAATTTAATCATAGGTGGAGATTTCAATACGCCCTCTGTAGATTGTAGGACCTACAGTTACATATCAGGGGGAAGAGACAAAGATATATGCGAGTCCCTGCTTTACACGTTCTCATCAAATGCCCTACATCAGATAGCTGCGACGGCTACGACGCCTAACAGAGGGGACAACATTCTTGATTTATTGGCAACAAATATACCGCAACAAGTAATTAAGGTAAACACTGTTGAGGGAATTAGTGACCATAGAGTAGTTACCGCAAAGTTTTCTTTGAATATCATTAAAAGTTATAAACAAAGAAGAAAGTTCTACATTTAAAAAAAGTCGATTTCAATGCGTTCAAGAGTCATCTAAAATATTCTCTTTCCGACTTCCAGGAATCAAGCGTAAAGTTAGACACGGAGGGTAGTTGGAAAGCTTTTCTTTCGATCGTACATTCGGGGATAAGAAAATATATTCTAAGTAAAGTAAAAAAAGAGAGCAGCAAACCAAGATAGTACAATGCAGAAGTGAGAAAATCGTTAACACGTCAGAGAGTATGCCACGCCAAGATGAAAAAACTCCGTTGAGATTTGTCCACTGGTGATCAAAATTTAATAATTAAAAAATACAAATTGTCTAAAGCCACTACAAAGGAAGCATTTCGGAATGCATTCATGGATTTTAAAAGAAGAACATTAGTAGAACAGTTATAGGATAACCCAAAAGCATTTTGGTCATACGTAAGGGAAGTTCAAGGCAATATATCAACAATTATTCCACTACGAAACGAAAAGGGCGAGTTATTAACAAGCAGCTCGGACGAAGCCAACTTATTAAATTCTTATATTAAAAGTGTGTTCACCAAGTCATCACAGATTACATCCGTAAAGGTAAATTATCACTTCTAGAAAAAGATGCCGCCTATCGATATTTGCACACACGGAATAGAAAACTTGTTAAAATCCTTAAGTCCAAATATATCCCCAGGTCCTGAAGAAATTCCTGCTCGCGTGAAAATAGAGTTAGCTTGTGAAATAGCACCCTACTTGCAGAATATATTTAGTAAATCCATCAACGAACACAAAGTATCCATGGACTGGAAAATTGCAAATGTACTTCCCATATTCAAAAGCGGTGATAAGGAACAGCCATCGAACTACAGACCGATATCTCTCACATCTATCTCTTGCAAAGTCCTTGAGCATAAAATTGTAAGTTCAGTTATGAGACACCTCAATATGCAGAACTTGTTAACAAAAACGCAACACGGATTCAAGAAGGGAAGATCTTGCGAAACTCAATAAGCACTTTTAGCCCACGATATTTTAGTCTCGGGTGAACATAACGTTCCAGTTGATGCAATTTTTCTTGACTTTAAAAAGGCATTTGATAAAGTTTCCTACAGTAAGCTATTCATGAAATTTAAATCCTACGGTTTAGACGACGACGTAATTTCCTGGATTAGAGAATTCTTAAGCAATCGCGTGCAAAGGGTTGTATTAGATGGCGCTATCTCTAATGAAGTACAATTCATATCGGGTGTCCCACAGGGAAGTGTCATAGGCTCACTTCACTTCCTTTTGTACATAAACGACATCGGTGAAACAGTTGACAGTAAGCTTAGATTATTTGCAGACGACGCAGTGGTGTATAGAGAAATTCGTAGCCTTAATGATAAGGAAGCGCTAACTAATGACCTCGAGGCAATACAGGAGTGGTGCGATGCGTGGCAGCTAGAATTAAACCTGAAAAAAAATGCGTTTTTGTGAATTTCTGGGAACGGAAATACACCCCTTGTAACAGCTATTGCATAAACAACAGCAAATTAGAGACTGTAGAATCGGTTAAATACTTCGGAGTTAAACTGACTAATGATCTCTCGTGGAGTAAACATAATGTAGAAATTATCGGTCAAGCTAATCGTAAATTGGGATTAGTTAAAAGAGTAATTGGCAAGTGCGACGATAAAGTTAGGGAAAGCAGCTACTTTTCCCTCGTTAGACCCCACTTGGAATATGCTGCCAGTATTTGGGATCCTTATAAGATAGGCTTGGAAACTAAGTTAGTACGCGTTCAGCGAAGATCGGCAAGATACGTTAAAGGGCGTTATGATAATCTCGTTAGTGTTACTGACCTTTTGCAGCAACTGGGATGGGAAACGCTTTCAGAAAGTCGATTAAAATTTAGACTCAATCTATTATGCAAGTTCCAAACCGTTCAATTTTCTGACGACGTTGATAATATTTTACGAAATCCGACATACTACGGTAGATCAGATAATGAGAATAAAATTAGGGAACTAGACTGGAGAACGGACAGATTTAAAATGTCATTTTTCCCACGAACTATAAGGGACCATAACAGCGGACAATGAGACTTTTATCTAGGTTTTTCGATAGGTAGTGTAGCTCTTAGTAGTATTAGTACTCCCTAATACTTGAATCCTTATCTGTTACCTAGTACTAGCAGCACGCCGTGCGTGTTTTCTACATAAGTCCTGAGTCTCTGTCCATTTGTGTAGTTGCAAAATACATATATATTAACGGTCCCTCTCGTTTGTGATAATATATGTAGTGTAGTGCATTATTGTGAGGCTTCGCCTCGTGACAAGCATTAGCGGTTATGCTAATGCATAATTAGTCGTAGTTACACTAACTTTAGGGTATAGTGTAATGCATGTTGGTGAATACTCACCCCCTGCCACACACCCCTGAGGTGGCTTGCAGGATATTTTTTAGATGTGGATGTACCCTTCCTTCATTCCCTAAAGGCTGTCTTACACGAAGAACTGCACGGTTTAATGAACAGAAATTGCGAGAACGCGGGCACGGAATTAGAGTAGGGGATATTTTCCTGTCTTTGGTTAAGTGAGATGAACTAGATGCTACTTTTGATGGCTTCTAGAGATTCACTCATTCGCAATTTCTATGACTTTTGCGGATGAAAGTTTGTGCAATTTTATAGTGGAGTTGCGACCGTGTTTGAGCTATTATCGGCGCACGGATATCAATATATTTCTTAAACTAATTTAAGCATAATTTCCACTCATAACTTTTTTGTTGTCTTAGAAAAAGGCATATTTTAGCTTTATTTAATATGATTACAAAACCGTGTCACGGCAGTATACATTAGCGCAGAGGAAACTCCTGAGGGTTGAGTGTAACCTACGGGGCTCGTAGTCTGCTGGCCTTGAATTTTAATAGCTATCGCGCTATCGGTATGAAAAGCATGCAGCTAATAGCATTTGAGAGAATATCTGGAGGTGGAAATATAAACCATGCATTACTAGTGGCAGATTGTCTATTTCCACAGTATTCATTATTCATATATTAGATTATCAATAAGAAGGATACCGGAACTCTAACTATTAGAAATTTCCACTACCAAGGTGGTACTTAGAGGGGTTTGAATATCTGTAATAATAGTAATAAGGCGCTCAACTTCGCAGGGTGTTTTTGCTTGAGCTTTCAGGCTGTGTGAAAACGATATACAGTTAAAATTAACCACTGCCACTCCCATCCGTACATGCGGTTTACATTCCATCACCTCCACTCCCCGTAACTTTGGAGCGGGTGATGATTCAGGAATTTCTAGCAAAGGGCTAATGGATATCGGATATATGTATTGCGCTTCATGCGTGAATTTACAGTTTTTTCTGCTTTCTGACAGTTTATTAGTCGGAAGGATACGTTTTCCGATCAAAAAATTGAAGATGACTGACTCATCAAACTGAACTTTAACTAGCGGTACCTGTCCTTTTTTTTGTATCCCTGCGCTCTTGTCACATTAGAGGGAAGTGGGCATAAAATTACCTTACCAGGAAAAGCCGTATTAATTTACTTTATGAAGTGGGATAAATGAACAATGTCGGAACTGTAACGAAGATGTGTATTTTTGAACGTCCACAGTTTTCTTAATTCTATGTTTGCAAAAGGACTTTATTGGATCGTATTCCGGTAGATTCAACATTCTCTCCTTAAATAGCATAATTGACGAGCGATGCGCTCGTTAGTTTATCCGGAGGTTGTTTGAATCATACGGAGTACCTGAATATCGTTAGGGATTTCAGCAATTTTTTTATTTGATGAAATATGTGAAATCACTCCAGGCGTCTTTTTGTAAATCTTACGATATTCTTACTGAAATAAACTAACAACTTTGTACTGTTTTCATACAGTTTCAAACAGCGTGAAAAGAGCACAAAGTTTTTTAATAATATTCTTTATGAATGCTGAAATAAGACCTGAGCCGTATACGTTGGTATACCATCATACCGTATGGTGTCATTTTAATATAATCGTAATAGAAGTACACATGAGATGGTAAAAACTAGAGAAAGCATCTAGACCTCGGGAATTTTTTTAGCTTACCGGAGAAGATATGAGATCATATAACATGAACCCTTAGCACAGATAATAAGATAAGATTAGCGAAGACTTTGATAAGGAGCTTGAAGTTTTGAAGGGAACGAAAAATGGGTCCTGTGTTCGGAGGACAAGAGTTTATTATAGGAGTTTGAAATGTGGGAGTGGAGAATGAGAAGGATGAAGAAAGTGCGAAGCACGGGACGGTTGACGAACGGAGAAGTTCTCACATGTGGTTTGGGGAGAAAGGAAGCTGCTGGTGGTGAGTGGGAGGAGACAAAAGCAGATGGATGGAGTAAGTGATCGGGGTGAGAGGCTGTTGATGAATATTGTTGAAGGCAGAATTCTGATAAAGCTGGGACGCTTTAGGAAAAGGAGAGGCAAGAATGTCGGGTTGAAATGAGGTGGAAAGTATGCTCAGTTAATGACATGGAATCGAATTTTTGTGGTGAGTGACTAAATCATTAGGGCATTAATAAACAGTTTGATGATTCATCTGCTAGACTCATTTCACATTCATGATGAAAGAGTAGAATGGAAACAAGGGGACGTGGAATAGTACCAAGTTAATTTACTCATTCCTTATGAACACAAGAGCAACTGGCCAGGATTAGGTGGAACAGACCTACCTGACACAACACTGGAAATATTGGAGGAGGCGTAGATGTAAATGGTTATAGTGAATGAATTAGGCAAGAGATGCGGGTCAGGAGTTTTAGCTGCTCTAAAATATTACCCACTACGTGATGGCAAAAACCTTGTCCGTCTCGTCGCTATCGGCTTACTTCGATGTCGGTGCGAGTCAGCCTCTCTCTGACTCACTTGTCGGAGTCACGATCTGAACTGGACTTTTAGCTGTGTTCGCCCCACGCGTGCCGCCCAACGAGGAGGAGGTCAAGAGGGGTCGCCAACCCGAGGGCTCTAAATTGTCAAATAGAAAGGGAGAATCGGGCCCACGGGGGAGAGGTTGTTTGCTCCGTGCCTTGAGCTCACTTTCATCGTCCCTTTCGCCACAAATGATTTAACCGAAGCTCGGATGCACGAGGCGCCGGGGGAGTTAGTAGTTTTCATTCGTTCCTTCGTCTCACTCGTCCGATGCTTAAGTGCCAGTCACCAAACGGACAAGAATGGCAATTTTCTACGACAGAAAAAAATTAAAAATATTTCGACTATGTTTCACTGAAACTACATTATCATGAGGTCCACAGTAGGTAAAATATCACTGAAACCTAGGTCGAAATATATTTGTTTTTGATTGTGGAAAATTGCTACTCTTTATCGTTCATTATGTTTTAATTCCACCGTATCACACCTGAATACTCTCTATTTGTTGGGCATCGAAAATTGATGCAACCTGAATGACGTTGCGTATCAATTTGAGAAACACATTTCCTTTGAAATAAATGTCCTTTGTTTGATATAAACAAGGGAATCACACCTTCCCTCGCTATTTTTTTTCTCAAATTTAACCTTTAAGTTACATGTTGTTAAATATAAGAATGGGTGAAACATGGGAAAATAGGATTTTTCTCTCTAGTATGAATGCCATAATCACAAAAACTATTTAAATGAACAAATTCTCCCAGAGAATCGAATGGCAATAACATTTAAGCCCTACGTATATTATTTTTTGAGTTACTCGTGAATTACTGCAGTAATTTAATTCAAAATTCGTTAATACAATAGAAATTGCGCTGCAGCTGACTCCTTTTAGAGGTCCTAAATTAGAGTAGGTTCCTAATATGGTACCTCTACTCCTATATGCTGGTCCTATGACTGGAAAAAGAAAAAAAGGTATGCATTCGTCGAAAAATCTTCATATTATTTGCGTTTGTGTTGTTTTCTGATTTCAAAGGCATACCATCATAGAAAGCTGTGTTTTTAGACATTAAAAACGAATTCAGTATTAGTTTTGACTCACACGGTCACTGTAGTATCTCCTTAACCGGACCTTTCGCACGCCAATTGATGAGTAGGTAAAAACCAGCTGGCATGGCAACTCAAAGGACCGTGGGTTTGACTCCCATCTTGGGCATGCATCAGGGTCGAGGTCTTACTTTAACCGGTATGAAATAACCTTGGGAGTTGGAGCATCCAAGTCTTCTAAACGATTCAAGTGAATAATCCAATCACATCCTCCCGCAACGTAGTGAACACCTGTACAATTCAATGTGGTGCATTGAACGCAGATAATTTGTCCAATTCATTCAATATCCAATTTAAAATACGGCACCAAACTCTTTACGGTACTTGTGAGCATCGAAAGTGGCAGACTTCACTTCAAAAGGTAATGTTGCGTAGCTTACAGCCCTGTTGAAAATCCCCCCCCCCCTGACCTCACATTAAGAGAGCCGTTATTCTGTGGTCGAGCGTACTGGTGAATCATATTGCGACGAATGACAAGACTACGGGATTTTGCAGCATCGTGGGTTGGAAAATTATGGTGTGGAACCGAAATCGTTTAGTGGAAATTCATAATGTGTATGATTCCTATGAGGAATAAAAAAGGTTGGCTATGTGAAGTTGGGAAATTGGCATTCCCTGTTCACCAATTTCTGGAACCGACTGTTGACTACATGCTGTGGGAATAATCGCCGGAAATGAGCGATAAGTTTGAACGGGCTATCACCTTGTTAGTTTTATTTTTGATTGGTTCCTCTTTATGGAATTTTAAGCTCAGTATCAAGTGTAAAACTGCACTCAAACGTTTTAGTTGATCTTGAATACGTTTAAATTTGGAAACACTCCCCTTTCAGAGATGTTTACTCTTATCCATCATGGCTGGTGAGAATGCCCCCTCTCTACGCGCACTTATGATATTTTTAATACTAATACGTATAACTGCGTCTTTATTTGATTGAATTTAGGGCTGTAGAACATTTTTTGAATCTCAATGCAGATTTCCAAAAAAAACATGCCTCGGATGGTGGAGAACCCACCCCAGTTGGACTCGAACCCACGACCTTAGCATCAGCTGGCGAGGACTTTACCCCGCCGCCACCGAGGCCGGTAAAAAGTGGCACCGACCAGGAATCGAACCAGGCATAAAACTCTGGAAGAATGCCGATTCATCGGTGGCTCAGTGGTAGATGCTGACGGCCATTTTTGAGGCATATTGAAGAAAGTTGATGGGTGAAAAGATTTCATCACCGTCATCAGGGGTTCAACCTAGTGAATGGTTCACTGCAGCCGTCGCTCTATGACTTCCTTTTTGATGATCACTCTCTTACACCTTAAAAGTATTTCCTTCATTCTCCATGAAATGGCGCTTGTATGTCTCTTGGTTTTTCACTGGGTGATACGTGCTTAGTAGTTGTCGACACAGTTGTAAATACGTAAATGATGAATGTTTTACCAACAAAAGGGGTATGATTCCTGAAAATGGAATTGGCTATGAGGTACTACGCAAAGCAAAAAAAAAACGAGGGCACTCTGCCCACGAACACAACGTATAACTCTCGTGGTTTGTATTTTAGTGTTCACTTCCTTATATTACTATAGCTATTTACCCATAATACAAAACTATAGCTATTTACCAAGGAAAACTTAAATAGTCTTTCCTGTAAATATAAATAATGTGTTCAATGTAGTTGTGTATTTAAAAATATTTTTAAACTGATATGACTCTCAAATATGAAATTACTCATAAATGTCAGTATTCCAATTTGTTTTGAAGGTGATCCCATCTTCAGGTATATGCCTTAGGGGTCAACTAAACTTGCTTTTTTTGTTCTGATTTATTTAAAAAATTGTATGTATGTGTTTAAGCGGCAAAAAATATTATTCGTATTGGAGAAATTTCCACCCGAGCTTGGTGGGAAATTTTCCTAGCACAAAAATATTTTTTGCCCCTTACTTCCTCCCGAATATGGCGAGAAAGTTTGCTTACGAGGGAACATACATGACCGTGGTCAACGCTTTGGCTCTACATTGAGGTAACGTTTGTCCAAGTTTCACCGCGTAGTGGCGCTCTCCGTTTACCGTTCCCGTGTCGGGTGTCGAATCGATCGTCTTGCGAGGCGTCATTTCCCCCCGGGGGACGGAAGCTCACGGATTCACGTTTGTGATTCGGCAAAGATTGTGGGAGATGTGCGGTCCTCAGGGAGAGAAAGAGCAGCCTCGCTTATAAGATCCGATCAGCGGGAGGTAATAGTGCACGAACGTTCACTCTCGACAGCGAAGTTGGGAAGAGTTTTCACTCTCTGCGTTCTTTTATTGACATTAGCTTTCTACCTTTCCTAACAAGTTCTCCCTTCTGAGGTCAATACGTCTTTTTTGGATCCCTGTGGGTGAAAGGTTTTTGTTTGTGCTTTCACCATGCATTTTAATGCAGATAGATATGCTTTTATGTCTTCTTTGTGATTTAAAAAAGTTAAATGCACGTGTGTTTGTGTTTACGTTGGTTTCCAAGGTAATAAAAAAGAGAAATTAGTCACAGTTACTTTGGGATGTGAATGAAGAAAGTGATATCGTTGTTCGTACAGCATGCTTGTTTATTTTTATTTTAGGAGATCTTCGTTAACGTTTCAACTGGATATGCCCATCGGGATAAAATTTGCGCCATGGCATGTATTCTTTTCGCTTTTTGTTGAAAATAGTGAAGAGAGTTAAAAATTATTTGGTATACATCCTAGTTCTCGATGTTTTAGCTCAATCCGGGATTTTTGAACGCATTAAACCTTTCCGCGTCCGATTTCATCACACAATATCAGACAAACATAATGCTTAAATGTATAAATATGTTTTCTATAACTGAGAAAAAATTCAGGAATGAATTTGTTGATGAAAACTCATGTTTTGTTACTTGGAAAACTTGTATTTCATTTTTCAATGGTCGTCTACTGAATAAAACTCCGTTACTGTTATCATCCTGTGGCCGATCTTTTCCCTTGCATGTCCGCTGTCTGCATCAAAATAAATCTAATATCGTCGATTTGTTAGCTGCATTTGAGTTTCTTTTTCTAGAACCAAATATGTGGTGAGTTTTTCAACTTTAGGTATTTCTTATCTTTTTTCAAGGTAGTAAATCAAGAATCAAGTATTTTTTATAAAATAATAATTATTTATCATAAATTTCACCTATTAGGCCAAAAAAGAAAGAATTTGTACACTTTTTAGAATAAAACACGTAAAGGGCCTTCGTTTTTTGCCGTATTTTTGGCGCCTAGGATTCCTGGTAAAAAAGTGACTTTGATACTTCATTATTTTCTTCGCCGAAACGTTAACTTTATATCGGAAGTTGATTCCATTGTTATCGCACAAGAACAGAAACCATTTCACCTACGAGTCACTCAGGTTTCCTGTTCGCCATCTTATGTTTTGAATCTTAATTATCCCCCTCTTCTGGGAATGCTGTGAGGTGTTCTTTGGGGGGTGTGGTGGCAACGTTCTATGCAAGGAAAAAGGTTTCCGCGAACTCAACCAAAAAAATTATAAAATGCTTAA
This sequence comes from Pyrrhosoma nymphula, assembly GCA_963573305.1. NCBI lineage: Eukaryota > Metazoa > Arthropoda > Insecta > Odonata > Coenagrionidae > Pyrrhosoma > Pyrrhosoma nymphula. Next base: position 67,455,886 of record OY754335.1, on the reverse strand, counting down.
TCGCGAAGGATTTCGGTATTTACGCGATCGGCAATTATTTCCCAGAACCATCTGCGGCGCGTTGGCTTTCATCACACAATGGATGTTCTTCTCCTCGCTCGTCCGTTTTTATTTCTATCATTTCTCTTCCGACCACTCGTTCCGCCCTGGTGACTCACGCACCGGCCTTCTGAAATCGACTAAGCATCGTCGCACCTCCCCGCTAATCCAATTTCTTCCTAAGTGGACCCACTTCGGGTTCAGGGCCGTCCTCGGACGCCGGATGCGAACTTCACGGTAAGTTTCGCACACGGGCCATTCCCCTTACCGCCTTGAACTTGCACGCATTCTTACCGCAGCGTCGAAAAAAAACAATCGGTAGAGATTCACGGCAGTCCTCCAGACGGTGTAGCAAATGGCGAAATTGAGAGAGATTAAAGGAAAACCCATTTCGAACCCTTATTCCCATCTCCGTGATCTAGCTGCGATCTAATCGACTGGATTTACAAGGGTACCTTTGCTCTTTATCTGTGAAGTGGCTATTACGAAAGCCGTCCCATCAATGTGGCCATTTGTATCTCAGAAGAAAGCTGGTGGTTATGGAGAGGGCGGAGGAAAAAGACCCAACTAACACGCGGTGGTCACGTTGCTTACTCTCAATGCCGTCCCATCCGACATAAGTTGTTTTGCATCTGAGGTATCCTCTATATGACTGCCATACCAAATTTTTCACTACGTTCGCCTCTAAATCAATGTTAGTTGCACAACAAGATAATGGGTAGTATTAATCCACAGTACATAAACTTCAAACGTATATAGAGGCAATGCCGCAGAGAACCGTTAAGATAATAACGCTTGCGAATATCTCCATGTCAAGAATTAATCCGGAAGCCGTCGAATTCGTCTATAATTATATTTCCTATTTGCCATCTTAGATTTTAAAGATAAAAAACTATACGCATCTCATGAAACAAAATTACGGGTCTTCTTGCCGTACCGTACACATCATAAAATACCCCAATGGCTAATGTCCTCCACCTCTGACACGCATCCCTGCCCATCAACTCGATTTCCATTCAGCGTCAATCTCTAGCCAGAGTTAATCCAAAAAGGAAGAAGTCCCCATGAAGTAGTAATAAACTACAGCTTCCATTGTTAGAGTGGCTGATAATGTGTGCATATTACCCAGGTAATAGTACAGATTGCAAATGTTCACCCCCCGGCAAATTAGAGTAGCCAGTGACGTAGCCAGCACTAAAAAATGTATTTACGACTTTCCAGCTTTTGTATGCCTAAGCTAAAAGGAGCCACTTAGTTGTCTCGACTGTCATTTCATTACTGTCTGTTCCATAAATGGGTCCGAGAAAAGTTATTTCTTTTATGTGTCCCATGTATTCGATAGGAAATGTTTTTTCAATGTGTACTTAGTGATGCATTTTTATTTTTTGCTTCATGGAAGCTATAGTTGTACTTTTTCCAGTTGATTTAGTAAACTCGTCCAATTGAGTGCCTTTTTCCTCACTTAACTAGTCCGATTTCCCCGCACGGAGTCATTTGCGTCTTGAAATGAAGCCAACCGCAATTTTCTTTAATCTCGCGCCCGTCTCTGCTGCTTTTCCTTGTCCCCACCCTAAACGGAATTGACGGAAGAAGATTTTGAAGGACGCTCTCGCCGCTTCCCGAATATCTCAGGGTCTTCGACTATCCGTGGAGATTCATGCTGTCGAGTCTTCCGCCGATCCCAACGCTTGGATAATGCTCTTACTGTTTTGGCTCTCAATCAAGCTTAGACCTAAAACAGTTTTCCACGACACAAATTTCAGTGCTGAAAATAAAACCGAATTAAGGTAGTTTGGACGAGATATCACTTCGCAGAAGATTCAATGAATTTTGCCTAATTCTAAAGAAAGAGATATCTTTCCAATTATAAAAAATATCAGCCACTTACTACTTTCAAGATATTTGGCAAAACATACCAGCCATTTTTCGTGGGAAATGATACGGGTATGCACTCCAGAGATACGTTATTTTTAAAATGAGGAATTTGCAACGCATAGATTGCGTTTGAAATTCAAGTCTGTAGTTTTTATTCTTTCTCAACTGTTTGTAAAAAGAAGTCGATTACTTACCGCACTTATTTGTAGAGATTAGCGAAAAATTCTTCGGTTGCGAAGGCGTTTTCAGCGTACGACGTGAAAAAAATGAGTCAAGTTAAAAACTTTTGCGTGTATATTTAGTTAATTACTGTAATTTTAAACAATGTTTTTGCGCCACTGATGTCACATCATTTACTTCATGGTTCTTAAAATTGCTTGAATTAAAAAAAAATTTAATATGGTCTCTATTATGACTAAGGAAAATCTCGCTCAAACTACCTTGAGCTTACTCAATATTGTATCGTGTTTAAGGCTCATTCGTACTCGGTGATTGCGTCAAATTCGATTTTCATTACTCAAAGCAGAAATAATTTCGATAGGTACTTATTCTTCATCCGAAGTTCGAATCCAACTAACAATCTCAAGCGAATGGAGCCAGTTTCCAGGTAATGCCGGCGACGGAGCTGGAATCAACTGAACATTGTTTTCATCACATAGAGGCGTCGAAAACTCTTGATTTTGCCAGTATTTTTAAAAAGTCCTCGTGGACCAGGGAAGCTGCCTTAAAATTGATCGAAGAATATGAAATTAGGGATTATTGTTTTGTGCACAAAGCGTTAGTTATGTATGTTAGTACAATGTAAACAAACACAATACCTTCCGCCGGTCATAAATCGAAACGGAGAGCTAATCGTATAAAAGAGAGCATCCGATACTGTCAATATCCTATTTGGAACATTCTTTGTAGAGTTCAATTTTCAGTACTCAAGTAAGTGTCGTGTAAAACGACTTTTAGGTTGCTCTAATATACCAAATGAGTGGTGCATTTCTACATGAATACCTATCTCGTTTTTTCATCCGTGCGTGGTCTAAACTCTAGGTTCATTTAGCGACTTCCATATTAAAATCGTGCACCGTTCATAAATTATGTGAATCTTTTGCCTCCTCAGCTATCTTTCGTGAAGTCTTATGGGTAACTTCAGGTGACGAGGAAAAACAACTATAATAATTATGCTTCTTATGACCTGGAGTTTTGGTGCAAAATTGAGGTTCTAAGGAAGAATGAACTTGTTCCTGTACTGCAGTATGGATGGCTGTGGAATTTATTTTATTGGGCTTTGCAATGTCAAACATCATGACAATGATTAGGCTATTAAATATATTTCACCATGATAAACGAGATACCAACTATCCAATTTTTTCGAAGCCCTGATGATGCTAATAAACTTAAGCGAAACATTGTCAACAAAATTATGAGACTTCATTTTGGACCAAAACTCCAGATCGGAAGAAGAATAAGTCGAAAAATAACTAATTTTTTTATAACTATTATTATTGTCAACAAATATGGCGTATTGTTTCACAAAAAAATTACTAATGCTTCCGCGGTGCATGTACTGATTTGGCTGTACGCCAAATAGTCAAAATGAAAGCCATGGATAATGCATTTTTTGTGGGGTCATTTTCGAATCACACCGCAGTAAGTTACCTAAAATAATTTATGAAGCAATTAGTGCCGAATGTTTTTGAGTTTTAAAAACGCCATATTGCCCATAAAAAATGCACAGTGGGGTTACACGATTGATATTGATTACTTATCTTCCTTAACGATAGTACTTCCGTAACCAAATAACTATTGTATCCTCGTCCTAATTTTGTGTGTTTGACTGGCTGATAAGGCATTAATGAGTGTCGGCTCATAGACGGATGCGTGATAAAAATAGGACATCTCTATCTAAATCAGCTGAGGTTAACTCTAAAATTTAGCAGTTCCTGTAGTCCTTGCTACCTCCGGGTAATAGCCTCTACCAGCATCATTGATGACGCTAATGTGTTCGTATCTAAATTTCCACGAGCTTGTTAATTTTATATTAATTTGTATAGCAAACCTTTTTAGTTCATTACTTTTTTCATCAATTTGTCTAATTTAGGGTAAATAAAGTTTGCTCAAGTTAAATCATTGAACAAGCAGATGGTGGTAACCAAGATGGTAACGCGCCGACTTTGCTACCTAAAGGTCACGGGTTATAATACCTCCTCAGACGTTGATTTTGTGTTTGTACTATGATTAGGAATTTGGAGTAGATACGATAAGATAATATAATGGTACTGAAATATAGATCACTTAAGACCCCAGTCTATCACCACTAATTAATCAAAATATACCATACAGAAATAAAGCAGGGACGCAAGATCCGTGCGGCCTCCTTTATCGGGTCAAATCGATTCCTCTTTTCGAAAAGTACATTAATATATTTCACTCTGATGCAGAGGTTGTCTTTATTCTCTTTCAGTGAATAGAAAGCAGTCGGCGTATAAGTAATGGAGCCTTCTAAGCCGGTTGCCCTAAGCGCGAAATTCGTCGTGATCCGTCTGAGTGATGGAGCATGTGCTTTGTGGTTCTGATTTTGGGACGTTAAAATAGGAGGTTGGAGGAAGAAGAAAAGGGCGGACACATCTCTGTTTTTGAACGTGCGCCAAATATAGTTCGGGCTGTCTCCGACCCGGTGAGGTCTACGCGGTCCGACTTGCCAAACGTTTGGCGCCGCTGACATGCTCATAGAAGCAGCGGTGGCTTAACTTTGTATGTATGTATATAAATCCAGTGTCTCTCGAAAACGCTGAGTTCCAACTGGTCCCAACCCACGATCCGAAGGAGAGTGCCACTTCTTTTCGAACTGACCCCGTGGGCCCTTTCTCGCTTTGGATCGCTTCCGGCCTTTATGGGTGTCGAGGTGGCCACGCCCATTCTTCAGGTCGAATCCCAGCTCGTTCTCGTTCACGTTCCTATTGTCCCTTTATTCCTCTCGTAACGAAGGTGGAGTTCTTTCATTCCCAATACTCCCAATGTTTACTCTCATCGAGGGTGCGCGGGTTTTATTTTGCGCTCCGTCTAGAGTTAGTGAGTGGGGCGCTTCCCTAAAGATAATTCGTCCTCGTCTGTCTCTCATTTCATTATACTTCTGAATGCTGTCAAAAAGTCCTGAATGAACAACTCAACCCCATATCAAGGAGGATTGCTTTGAGGGAGTGTCATTGGGGCACATTCAAACTTTGGAAAGTTTTTCCATCAGGACTGAATCACAATAGCATGCCCAACCTCCCTGACTAAGTAATTTATACTGGGATGAAATAATATAATTTAACTTATTTTATCTTGTTATTCGTTTAATTTAAGTTCGTCCGACAAAAAAATCCAGGGCAAACCAACATCATCCTGATCTTAGCTTTGCATTTGTTTGGGAGTGTTACTCAGGAATTCTTCCCCTAGACTCCGCCTATATAATGAATGCAGTGGCCGTTTCATCCATTAATCACAAGGTGGGAACTTTTCTCCATGCCGTATTCATTATAAAATATTTTTATGTGCAATTTACCCATTTTAATTAGGATTAAGTGTAATATTTGACCCTACCCATATTAGAAGTGCATCCTGTGTCGTGGAATTATAATTACTCGTCAACATTTTTTCTATTCATATTGTCTCTAAGCGGAAGTTTATTCGCATGAACCCCATTAATACAGTTAATGATGAATGCGCAAAATGAAAGCTGGAAAAAATCTACAATATAGTATGTTTACATTATTTTCAGTAATGTGGTCCATTGCTTTGGAATTGATCTTTGGTGGTCAATCAGGTCTAATAATTGATTAGCACATATATGAGTCAATCTAGAATCTTCTTCTCTCCCTTTAATATATCTTGCACACCGTGTGCAAATAAAATAAAATATTACAATTGACAGTGACTGTGGACTATCAACTTTGAAACTTCAATGCCTTAGTTGGCCAACAGTGGACAACCATGCGTGAAGCATGAGAGGCTGTGGGATCATTTAGGGGCAGATTTATGGATGAATGTATTCACTGGAACAATTATGATTTCCTGTTTTCAGTGGACGTGTGAATAACGCATTTTCATTACTGTTCACGCTCCTTGCTCTATTACTTTGTTTTTGCTCTCAACTCGGTTGCAGGGAAGCGACCTGTCTGGTGGTTAAGGACGTGATCAATGCAATGAACCTCTCGAGTCTTGGGGTCTTACGATGGCTGTGAAACCTGGTGATAACCACTGTTTCCTTATGTACGCTAAGTTTCCAGAAATAATAATTTAAATATTGGATTTATTTTAAGAAATATCCAATTTAGAGTCGACTGGATATGTCCCACTTGAGTAATGGGATAAGCTCTAGGTACCCAGTAGATCTTAAATGAAAAATGACAGCTTCAATGAGGAGTAAACGTTCATCCAGCGTTGAAATCTTTCAATGACTGCATTAATTAATTAATTGTGAGTCCATACGCTAATAAAAAAGATTTTATATCTGAAAATGCTATATTCCAGAGGGTGGGTTGATACGGTCACTCGGGCTTTGGACATAATTTATGGAAGTCAAGGGATGGCTGCGTTATTAAAAATATCGCTGGGCTTTTTACTTAAGGTTTCTTTTAAGTAATCATCCATATTCATAATGACCTAATAAATCAAGACAGATGCAGATCAAATGATATTATTTTTTTCCTTTACATCTTGGAAGTTGAGGGTGGTTGAATTATACTTCTCCGCCCGCGGCTCGGAAATATCGCCGGTCACTCAGGTCCGTAACGACCGGGAGTACCCTCCGTGGTCCTCGCGCTTCTGGACTCGCGGATGTTCTTTAATCCAACCTCGTACCCTCGGGTGAGGTATGGGTAACTAATGGCTGGGGAACTTGGAAGTGGGAATGCTTCCTCGCATGAGCATTCCAAACGTTGAACGCATGGGTGATTTGGCCGTAAATGTTCGTGCTTGAAGGTTAATTCCCTCCGCCGTGACAAATGAGGCTCTTGGCACGCAGTTCCGATCCGGAGATGGTAGTTCAGAGATATTCCCCCCAGGATACAAGCGAAACCTTCTGCCTATCACATCTCCGCCTCTCGCTGGTAGAGCTCCGGGGGTTCGGTTTCAATTTCCTTTACTTACTGCCAAAAAGAAAATGTTTAACGAGCGATATCTCAGTCTTGGCCGGATTTCCCCAATTTGCAGATCACGTCCCAGATCGACCCAAAGATAGCATCCAAGCCTATCAGCTACTTCCCATATTAAGTTCTGTGTGTTATGCGAAATACTCGCACGATAAACTTCCGAATGGATTTTAATTGAAATTGGCCGATCGCAGTTGCCAGGCAATCTAAAGGTCGTGGGTTTCAATCCCTATTTCGGTATGGGAGATGTATTCGACTTGAGGTTAAGACCATGGGATGTACGGGTTGGTGACGTTTTATTTGGAGAAACTTAAAATTATTATTTGATAAACTAAAAAAAAAACAAAATTGACTTAAAATTAAGAGTTATGTTTTAAACCTCTAGATATAGTTTTCATTAGAAATCTATGGAACTAAATGACACAGTCACGAATGGTTTGAGATTTTAATTTGTTTGAATAAATATATCTTTGTATTCCCGCTATAGTTTTCTTACCCGAGCAAATAGTAATGAATTTGTTAAAACTTGCTGATAATCATTTACGTTCATCACCCATTGTATCGGCTTAAAAATCCAATATGGGTAATTCCTCCCTCATATGGACATTTACATCTTTTATGCGTTGATTTAAACTGTGAACAACAATTGGAGATCAACTCTAAATTCTAGTGAAACGGAATTCGTGTTTTTCTTTTCGGTATTTGCTCGTCTTTGAGCTTAAAAGGAATCTACTCGATGAGTTCTACCGATTCAAACTTCCAACAGTCCACGTACGTACTTCTATTTTTGACACCAAGGCTGCGGTATAACGGGCTATTTTGTTACAGAGGCGCAATACCGTCCATTTGCACAAAACATTATATCGACCTGATGAAAAAATTTTGTATTGCTTTATTCTACGAGATAGGGTTGAAAGATGAATTTGAAAGATGGGGTTATGATTTCGAAAATTGAGCTGTTTTCCTTTTTAGGGGTGCGCCGGATTTTTACGTGGAGTTCTCGTTCCTACTGACATCTTTTGCCCCGGTGGATGAAGATTGAAGTGCGTCTTATCGCCCCCCGTGGGAGGAGGAAGGTTAAAATGTTGACCCGTGTGTCCTTGAAGTACCAATTCCGACCTCAGATTTCTTTCCACTCTTCTCCATCTCCCTAATCTCGTTTATCCGTCACTGTCCACATGACATCGGTAGCGCAAATGATCTCGGGGATCTGGACGCCTTCGCCTCGGTTCTGAAATACTCTGACCTTTAGCCTTCCTATTATTTTAGATTATTATTTCTAATGAGGTTAATTCAACGAAGAGGGAATGAATAACTCACTAAGAAATAAAACATGGACTGTGCGTTAGGAAAAGTTTGATTTTTATAAGGTGCTAGACTTAAATTTGACGATCTTTAGATATGACTTTGTCATGATTTTCATAGACTTACGTGCAGCACGAATTTGGTACTCAGATAGGTCCAAACTTGGATAGGAATGGGAGTGGATTGCAGAACGGATAAGCCCGCCATCCGCAATATCATTCTCTAAACGAAATACATATTGTAGGCGTAGCGAAACAGGTGGCACTCGCTTGTGAAGAGCAATACGCATAGGGTAGGGAAAGCATAAAGAGATGTGGGATGAAGAGTCCGAGTCTGCCTCCAGAAATTCCTCCGAGAGTCCTTCTGTACCTTTATCCGCTCATCAACGCTTGATTCACCCACAGTGACTTCTCTCCGCTGGTGAGTGCCAGCAAGTTTTGCTATACCTATACAATCCATATTACAAGGAACCGCACATCCTAAGTGAATACGCAAGCTAACATCACATGCCACGGAGGGAGTGCTGTATTCGAAGTGCTCCGCTCAGAACATCCAATTAGGGATGAGATTAATATTTTTACAGGCGATCTCTAGCGATTGATAACAATGGCATTTAAAATCCGAAGATTCTTGCGAAATCGAGTGGAATTTATACATAATGAAGGACTGACACGTACAATTTTCAACAAAAATAAAATTTACTTCCTAAATAAAGTAAGTTTAAGGAAGTAAAGGAAGTTGAGTAATTAAATGAAATTTAAGGCAGTAAGGAAAATAACTCTTCCTTGAACCACGACCTTGACGTGGTGGAAGGGCTTGTGCGTTCCAATGACCCCTATAGCTGGACTGGCAGGAGCAAGTACTATTGCTCCTGGTAGGGCCACCCATGCCAGATAGATCGAAGGGTATGAGCCAGACAAAAGGTAGTTCCGTGATGGTGTCACGTTAAAAATACCGTTGAATGGCGTGGGAATACCTCTCAACTATCACTTCCTAGAACATGAAAGTCATTTACAGAGAATTGATTCCTGACAACTACGGGACGCCGCCCACTAGGGAGGGTGTCGTGCCCCGCAGCGGGGGAGGCAAGGCCTCCGCGGTCGTTATTACACGAAATCCTTGCAAAGCATCATCATCGGCGGAAACAAGGGATAAGAGGGAGAAGACGAAGAAGAAAAAGAAGAAGAGGAGGAGGAAAACAGTGTAAAAAATAGGAACTTGGAACGTAAGGACCATGATGAGGGCCGGGAAGCTTGAAAATATTAAGCAAGAAATGGAAAAAGGAAAAATAGATGCTTGGGATTGTGCGAGGTGAGATGGAAGGATAGCGGGGACTATTGGAGTGATAGATACAGGGTAATCTATAGTGGGGGAGATGAGAGTCAACGTGGGGTAGGCATGGTACTGAACACAAAATGGGGCTGAGGGTGGTAAACATTGAACAGGTGAGCGACAGGATACTAGTGGTAGAAATAAAAGCACGCCCGACGAATTTCGTACTGGTCCAGGTATACATGCCTACGAGCAACCATAGGGAGGAAGAGGTGGAAGAGGTGTACGAGCAAGTAGAAGAAATAATTAGAGAAGTGCCGGGGAAGAAAAACCTAATAGTGATGGGTGACTGGAATGCAGTGGTGGGAGAAGGGAGGGACGGATTAGAAGTAGGAGGGTTTGGGCTAGGAAGAAGAAATGATCGCGGTGAAAAGGCAGTTGAATTTTGTAGAAGAAATAAATTAGTAGTGACAGACACTTGGTTTAAACATCACCCCAGGCGTAGGTACACATGGAAAATGCCGGGTGATACTGGGAGATACCAAATTGATTATATAATGGTGAGGCAGAGATTTAGGAACAGTGTAAAAAACTCTCGTAGCTATCCAGGGGCGGATGCGGACTCGGATAATAACTTTGTGATGATGAAGTGTGAAGTTAGATTTAAAAATAAGTTAAATTGAAAGGGTTGAAAAGGAGGGAATACCAAGAGCTGGTAGAAAAGAACATAGGTGAAGCAAAGCGGATGGGAACAATATAGAGAAGATGGGAGGTTATAAAAACAGGCATCGCGGGAGCGGCAGAGAAAAGAATAGGAACGGTGGAAAAGAAGAGGATTAAGAAGCAGTGGGTTATGGAAGTAATGATACAGAAAATGGAGGAGAGAAGGATATGGAAAAACGTCAACACCGAAGTAGGCAAGAGGAAGTACAAGGAATTGAATAATAAATCCGGCGAGTGACCAATCGGGAAAAAGAAAAATGGTGGAAGGGACAATGCGAGGAAATGGAAAAGCTGCAGGAGGAGGGGGAAGTGGGCACTTTGTACGCTAAGGTGAATATGTTATCGGGTGGTAAGAGAGGTGAACCGATACCAAAAGTTAAGGACAAAACAGGGAAGATATTAATCGAACAGGAAGATATCCAGGAAAGATGGAGAGAATACGTAGAGGAGCTATATGACAGCGAGAATAGACCCTTAAGCCTAGATCTAGAGGATGGAGCAATAGATAAGGATAACCTCGGACCAGAGTTACTTGACAGCGAAATAGAGAGGTCATTGAGAGATAAAGGGTAGAAAAGCCGTGGGAACCGATAACCTACCTTCGGAGCTACTGAAGAATCTAGGTGGTAAAGGGAGAAAATCGTTTTTCGAACTTATTCGCAGGATCTACGAGGAAGGAGTATGGCCAGAGGATTTTGTGAAAACAGTATTAATACCTATCCCGAAGAAGAAGAAAGCGTCAGAATGCGAGGAGTATAGAACAATCAGTTTAATTTCGCACGCGGCAAAAGTCTCACTTAGAATACTAAATAGAAGGTTGGAGAGCAGAGCAAACTGCTATTTAGGCGATGACCAATTTGGGTTCAGGAAGGGGAAGGCAACCAGAGACGCGATTGCGGTAATGAGGACAATTATAGATAGAAACATAGAGCATAATCAGGATGTTTTCGCTTGCTTTGTAGATTTCGAAAAGGCGTTTGGCAGAATAAACTGGGAAAAACTAATGCAGATACTGGGGAAAATAGGAATAGATTGGCGTGATAGGAGACTCATCCGAAACTTATATATGGGGCAGAGGGCTCAGGTAAGGGTAGCTGACGGTGAATCAGGGTGGGCAGTTATTGGGGCAGGGTGGGTGCGGCAAGGGTGCCCGTTGTCGCCTTTACTTATTAACATCTATGCTGAGGAAATGGTAAGAGAGGTATGGGATGAGCTAGATGTGGGAATGAAATTAGGAGGCCAGCGGATAAAGTCGGTTAGATTCGCAGACGACCAGGCGTTTGTCAGTCGGTCATCAAAAGGATTGCAAACTTTAGTAGATGCACTGGAAATGCAGTGCGAGAAATACGGGATGAAGATTAATAATAGGAAAACAAAAGTAATGAGATTCTCTAGGACAAAGAAAGCGAGGCTGGTGATAAGGGTAGGAAGTCACAAACTGGAGCAAGTAAAACAATTTAATTACTTGGGTAGTACGCTAGAAGAAACATGACATAGTAGCAAAGACATTAGGAGGAGAATAGCGCTAGCGAAGGAAGCGTTCAATAATAGAAGGGAGCTGATGACGGGGACCTGAAGTAAGGATGTAAAAAAGAGGCTAGTGAAGAGCTTGATAGTGAGTGTGGCGTTGTATGGGGGCAGAAACGTGGATCTTGAGAAAGGAAGACGAAAATAGGCTGAAGGCTTTCGAAATGTGGGTGTGGAGGAGGATGGAGAAGGTGCGTTGGACGGAAAGGAAGACAAATGAGGAAGTGCTTGGCATGGTGGGCGAGGAGAGGAAACTTATAGATGAGATTAGGGGAAGGCAGGGTAGGTGGCTGGAAGGGGTAATGAGAGGCGATGGTTTGCTGAAGGCCGTGATAGAGGGTAGGATGTTGGGTAAGCGGGGAAGGGGAAGGAAGAGAATAGGCTTTATGGACGGGATGAAGAAAGGTAGGACTTATGCTGAGATGAAAAAAAGAAATACTAGAGGTAGAAAGGGGCGTTACTTCTTACGGCGCGTGTAAGTGTTAGTTGAATATTCTCTGACTTTCATCACAACCTACCTCTAACCGGTAGATTACTGTAATGAATGAATGAAGTAAAATAAAGGAAACAAATTTTATTTTTGTGGAAAATTGCACGTGCTATTCCTTCATTACAATGGCATTTCCATTTTCGAGCGAATTTAGGACTGCGTAGTCCTTTCTTACATTGTAGTCATAACAACACAAACGCCCACGCTCTGATGGGTTAAGACACCATCCAGGCGGGACTCGAATTCGCAACCTCAAGATCAGCAGGCACTGGCTTTACCACGCCCCACGCCGTCGATACCGGCAAGATAGATTCAACTAGAGATCAAACTACTCCTACTAATCTAACTAATTTACTACCGCAAACCTCGCTACACCTTTTCTTTCTCCAGCTTGGGGTATAGGACCTACCCCTCTTCATCCCATTCATGAAAGAATCAGATGTTTGGGGACAAATTTTACCCACGGCAGGAGACGAACCAGCGGCTACCCGCGAGGAATGTCGGGAATACAGCAGCCACAGCACTAATATCAGATACGATTCGATGGAAAGTTTCATGCATGTGTGTGTGTGTGTTGCTGCGAGCTTCGCCTTCCGCCCGCTCGGACACCATTGGTGCCACCTCCCACTTCCGTTTCCTTTTTCGTCGCACCCCGATGCGTTTTTAAGATGCAAATGGAGTTGTCCACGTCTTCCCATTCCCCGCTCCGCACCCCTCTCTCCTTCCCGCTGGTCTGCCTGCGCGAGTCGCCTAGCCGCGCGCAGCGCTGCAAGGGCGTTGAACTCGTGTATCCAGGGAAGGGAGGAGGGGTAGGGAACTCGATGAATATCCGCGGCGGTGAGTCTCCCTGGCGTGTAGTGCACCGCAGAGCCACACCACGCAGAGGTGGTCGAGGCGGGGTGGGAAAGCAGGGCGATGTGCAGAGGCGCTCTCTATGCCGACGTCGCGCTGTGGGTTGAAATCGAAAAATAAAGCTGGCCAATATTCTGATCTCCTAAGCGGGTGACGCAGCAATACTTTGAAATAGAGTAGAAATTATGAAGTTTCAGCTAAATACGTCCAAGAAGATCTTGAACAGTGTTTCCCAAACGTTTTCGAGCGGTAATCGTGGGTCATTGAGTGCACAATTTAATTTATTTTAAGTATGTAAGTCGAAAAAAAATTCTTGGACCACATTTCACTTAAGTGCATCTGTTGGAATTCTCCACACAGGCTATGGCGGAAATAGTACAAGAATTATATTTTACATTTTATTTCTCGATTCTCATAACATCGATATAGATCGATGTTATGACTAGGGCTTTCGGCGCAGTGCTCGAACTTTAGACGAAATTATACTGAAATATTTTTTTTTGAATGTTCGACTTTGCGTGGCTCGTTGACATTTCTTAGTAACAATTATGAGAATAAAAACTGTATTACTTTGCGTTTAGAAGAAAACCTGTACGTATGCAATCGAATTATTACGAAATATATGTCATCGCCATAAGGCTACGTGTTAAAACAGCATCGAATTGCCTAAAGACCCAATCGGTAAAATGTAACTTTTTTCACGTTTATATAACTAATACGAACACGAATGCAAAGTTTTGCACAAATCTGTACATAAACGATAAACGCTCCAACCACCTTAAAAGTGATGGAAGGGTGTCAAATTAGTGAGTTATGTGTAACACAAAAAGCGCTAATTAAGCATGTATGTACAGTGTAAACAAAAAACAATAGCTTCTGCGCATGCGCCGATCAGATATCGAAACGGAGAGTCGAATTGCATGAAAATGTTCGTTCGAGTCTTTCATCATCTAATATTGAGTCGGCATTCGGAATTGAGTTCGATTTTCAGTGCTATGGGATAAGTGCCATGAAAAACTGTCTTAGTCACCACATTAATCCGATATCCACATTTTGCGATTTCAGCCAGCTAGCCGACGTCCTTCGGGCAAGTTCTCAAACAAGCAAAAGCTTCCACGTATCCCTCCCTCACTGCCCCTCACTTCGCTGTCCGGCCAAAATAAAAAAAATAAGATCCCGGACCTTTTATTACTATTTTTTTCCCCGAGCCACGTGACCCATATGTGAGTCACGCGGCGCGTCCGAAAATGGATTCCTGGCAAAAACAAACCGTGATGACTTCCGGGAGAGGGTTCTTTTGCAGTTCCCTTTCCTGGACACTTCACAATGAAGACCGCACGATAGCAAAAGTGAAACCTCGGTACGGTGGTTTGATGGCGAAATAAGTTACTTTCATGTACTGTAAATAGATATTATTTCGAGGTTGAGGTTTTTTACCTCGCGGACAGAAAGGTATCGCTCCATTGGGTTTTTTCTCTCCCTCGGAGAGAGGTTTCGAGCATTGTCGCTCTTTTGGATGATTTTTCCGTCGTTACGTGTGCATTTGCGAATGTTTTGAGGTGTAGAAACTCAAGAACTGAGTCTTGGTTAACTTTCTTAGATGCCTCAGTGGCCATTGCCAGCGTTTCAGTTGGTACTATGAAACTCTTTCAGTGTTATGTATTCATAATATCGTGTTCCGATTCGGTGTAGTTGCTATAGGTTTCTCAACCAGGCACTGGTAAAGATTTTTCAGTTGAGGCCTGATCCCGCTATGGATGCAATGTGAAGAGCACTTCAGGTGCAGTATCCGTCTGTGGGATGGGGTGTTGAAGTGAGGACTTATGGCGCACACTTGTCGTTAACAGAAAGCTGATTCCGAGGCTGATTTTTCTTTCCAGCCTTCTATAATTACTCAAATAATCCTTCCATTGTGACCTGCTTACCCATCCTCACAGGCGCAATGTACTCCAGTTGTCGCTCGACTCGCCTAATTAACTAGCTATTCATAGCATCAGTTGAAGTCTATTATTTTATCTCGTCAAAGAATAAAACCACGCGGCACATCCAGTGAAGAAACATTGAATGTTTTGAAAAATGTCGTAAAAGCAGCGTATAAGGCGAAGCCCCATATTGCGTAGGATTCAAAGGAAAGTGAAATGCAATGATGAGGCGTGACGGAACTTAGCGCTTGACCTTTAAAAGTTAATGGCTCGGCGAAGTCAATTGGAGTTCCTCCCATGCACGAATCAGAAATTTCAGTTCGTATTTATATTTCGTTCGAAAAATCAGAATTCGAATTTCAGTTGGTATTTGTTTCGTTCGATTGATAATAATCTTTCCGTTTTCGTGAGCACCACGGCGGCAAACTGCGGGTCAGCCCTAGGCCTAAGCTTTACAGCATAGGAATAATTTATAAAGGTTAAAAAACAACCTCCATAGAGAAACGCCTGGCAGTATTCTCATTCAAAAAGTAAAGAATAAAGACTTAACCACAACATTAGTGAAAGAGACGTTTTTCGAAAAATATCTCTGAGAATAAGATAGAATACAACGAAACTATATTTTACTAGCCGGGAAGTTGAGGTCTGCAAAATCTCTACAATTTCGATGGTGTGTTAGGATAACGTGAATAACTGTTTTCGGTTAGACTCTACTCAAATTAATTAAATAAGTCAATCCTTTTCACAGTTTACATCGTTCAGTTATGCTTGAGTCAGTGTAACTGAATTCTGAATAGGAACAAAAAGAATTACTTACTCTAATTCCTATCGAAAACTATTGCGCTCCTACTGTGATAAGCAATGCATTACATTGAGAAAAAGTTTGATGAACTTAACATCTTCGGCCAAAGGACGTCATAAATTTTGCTGCTTGCAATAAATTACTACTCTCGCTATATGTAGGATATCGACTGCTAGCAAGGAAATGTTTTCCTAAGAGCATATATTTATATCTGATACACACCTAAAAACTCGTCACCACTGAAGGATATTTTCTGAAGAATAATGTTTTTACTCCTTTCTTTCCTTCCGTTGACTTCTTCAAAATGGACGATCTTTTAATGTTGCTATCTATCCTGGTGAACATTAGAAAAAATACTGATAACGGTATATATCATTGTCTTAATAGGATTCACGAAGGAGAAATATAATCCGATTTTTCAAGTGACTATGCCCAGTAGCTCGCTAGGCTTCCAGATAAATTATGAGATGAATATTGTGGTGAGATAGCTCGTATTCCGGTTGTATTGTCGTTTGACACCACAGTTAATCCTCTTGACCACTCAGTCGTCCCTTGCCAAGACCAAAATGCTTGCCTTCATTTAAGCCCCAAGGTACAGATGTGCAGTGTGAATACAACGCTAACTCTTTGCCATTTATTTTCTGATCAGGCAAGCGTACTTTTTCCAAGCTCAAATCGCTAAATTAAGTGCTAAATAAATCAACTTTTTGGTTGACCATATGACAATAAATCATTTATAAACGTGAAAGTACAAAGACATCTGTACGACTGTTTGCCAAAGTCCAAAATATTTATGATAAGCATCTCGCTTATCGTCATAATGTAAGTAAATGAGATAAGTAGAAAGCAATTTTTGTAGCGGAATACCCTCGCAAAAGTTATCCTAATGTTATTACGATGCATAATCAAGAATGTAGTGAGTAAAACCAAGTTCTAAAGAATTCCACTATCGGAGACGAAAAGAGAAGTAAACATTAGTGCCAAAAAATAATATCTTTTTTGTGCAAGTGAACGTAGAAATTGCGGCAAGTGTTGGTTTGAAAAATGCATCCTCTTCAAGATTTATCTTCTCTTTCTGCTGGGAAAATCTACGTGATGGTGCGCCGAGAAATGCATTTTTTTTGGTACCAATGAAATACACCCAACACCGACTGTAAACGAATATTGAAGCTTGTTTGTTGACTGCCATTAGCACGAGGCAAGGCAGGTGTATTAGAAGTTCTAGGGAGAGTGGGAGAAATGTCTGTGACAAAGAAAGAAAGACAGGGAAAGCTGAGATTAATCCGTGCGCTCAAAGGGTTGAATATTTTATTCACGGTACGTTTAATTCACCGGAAAAATGCCCCGATACGCCTTTCCATTTCTTCTCGAAAGTACAGAATTAGCATCTAGAACTCATATGAGCAGAAACTTTTAGCCCGGAAGAAACCGAGGTGTTGCCAAAACATTAAAAGCGAACAAAGCCGTGGTGTAAATGAGAACCAACTTAGAAAGTATTCTTTCAAATGTCGTAATACTTCAAATAAAAATTTTCAGTTGGTTCGAAAGTATCACCCGACTGCTTATGCTAGAAGTGCAATAATTCAAGATTATAGTGTGCTTTTTTATAAAAAAATCTTGCTGAAATAATTCAAGAGACTCTTACGAAAATCTTATGAATTATTTTAGAAACATAAATTATAGTTTTATTCGCGTGTGCATGTGGGCATTGTGGGAAAATATTGGTGCCCAAACCACCTTCCATGCTGGTCAATGAAGCTCTCATGTTATTGTTTGAGTGGTCTACTTTCAAACTTAACAATTCGTATTGGACAAAAGATCCGATAACTATCACACTTAGAACAAAAAACTAATTCTGATCGCACGTAAAATTCTGTTAAGCGTGGACGCAATTACATTGAAGTGAAGACACTGTGGACACCGATGAGTGGGGATCACATCCTGGTATGTAAATCTTGTGTGCCTTCTTGAAGGTTACACGCAATGACTTTGGGCTCCTCTTAACCTTTTAAGTTCCTTAGACACATCCGCGAAAAACTTCTGTTTGACACGCTTGAACTTCATGGTCACGACTGGAACGCTTCTCCTGACCTCAGCAAGAAAATTTACCCTCACGGTTGTAATGCCGTCAAACGTGGATTTCTAACGAAGTGCATTTTCCTAGGTATTTGGTGAAGAAATCAAGTCAATATCACGAAGTTTCGAGGTATGTTATGATACGTGCCTACAATGTTTTGAGCGGGACGTAATCACTGCCGCGCAGGAAGCTTCACGGGCTTTATGCTCCTTATTTATTTGAAAAAGTAACCGAGTACTTTCGTCCTTGTTCCTTGTCTCCAGTTTTGCCAATTTAAATTAAAGATTGATCTACATTGTCAATGAAAGCAATAGCAAATTTGACTCCAACATATGCATTTCGGTCATCCAGGTGACCATCGACAGGGTTAAAATTTCATAAACACGCACATGTTAACGAGATTTTAACTCTTCCTGTCGATGGTCACTTGGATGACCTAAGTGAATTCATAGGAGTCAAATTTCCTTTTACTTTCTTCTTGAATTTCTGTGTTTTGCAACTTCAGGTGGGGTTAATGACGTGGCGAGAAAGTTTCAACTTTTCCATGTCATTTCCCTCACACCTATTCTTTGGAAAAATAGTCGAGGGAAGCTTATAAATGCTGTCAGAGAGATTGTATCGGGAAAATCGTATGCCGTCGGAATCGATTTGAAGAGGAGCTAATTTGAGGTGTATACTTAAATCTCTGGATAAATATCTGGATATGGAACATGGGGGAAAATCGTTACAGGAGGTAATTGATTAAAACGTTCATCATCCCCAACTGGAAGTAATCATGTGCTGAGAGTATGCAATACGAAATAGAAAGCAAAAACGCATCTGACCGTTATGTTAGTGCATTATGCCACACGTTTTATTATATTTCTCTCAGTACTAAACACTACCGTACCGTCTATGAAGTTTATTGTGAAAGAATTAATTTGCCCATAAAAAATGATCAATCGAACAACCGGTCATCTTATCTTTTACGCTCAGAGTTAGGAATCTACATCTCTTTGCTACATTGCTGAGCCGACCACTTTGGTTCTTTCATCGAATGTTGAATTAAACTGTTGATTATGCGGTGGTCAACGACAGTTTCCGACTCGGTGTTAAATGCTATTCTTAGACCACAACCTTGTAATTTCGAGAAGATATGATCTTTATTATTTTTTATATTTATCATGATGAGTTTTTGGTTATGATAATATCGGGAGGTACGCTCAGAGGGACAGGTTGAAGACTGCTGGTGGGTAGGGTTGCGATTTGGGCTGTCTTATCTGAATGCTAATCAGTTTGATTCTATAGGGTGCAAATCCGCTATAGGCTGGATCACATTTCATGACATGATAAGAAGAGGAGAGAAGACTATTTTAGAATAGACATTAGTGATAAAATACATGCTAAACATGTGCATCTCACGCTTTCCCACTATCTTTGAGCTTACCTATTAAAACTGTACTGCCACTTATATTGAAGTTACGTATTATTTTAGAATTTCAAAATTTGACTAAACGCCAGTTATATGCTCCTGCAACAAAAAAATTAAGATAGAAACAGTCGACATATACTAAAGGAAGGCTAAGAAGAAACTCGAATATTACTCGACATGATATTGATTCATACAATGGTGGCTGTGCTCAATTGTATTATGTTATAGAAATGACTTGTTCATGCAATCACAAAAACCTTAAGGTTACCTTTATCTTCCTTCATTGTGTAAGGTTATTTTTTTAGCCGTAGACTTTCGTAAGAGAGTGAACTCGGTATAGGATGAAGTCCTTCAAAATACATCTCATTTGAAGCGAGGTTGTTTGTTCGCGAGCACACTTGACGACAGTTGGATCCGCATTCAGAACTTTGGAGTTATCGCAAGTATGTACTTCATTTTAGGCATGTTGTGATGAATACATTTAAATTAAAGTTGAGATGCGCAGATGAAACCTGTCTCACGGAACTTTCCAACGTATCCCTACGCTTAGTCCCGTTAGTTGTGCGGTCGTTTCATGGGTTTCAAACTAGATATTAAACTTTATTTTCAAGTTTATACTAGGAGACGCTTCGTGAGGATACTTTCCCCGTCTAGACGCGAGAAAGAATGACCAAAAAGGTCTCCTGCGAATGTTTATGTATATCCTTAGTTAAAGGAAATCGATTTTTTCTTCTTATATCTTTCTTATAAGCCATGGGCTTGTTCTTTACCATGAATAAGTCGTAATTTACCAATTCTTTCCATTTTCGCCTTGGTATTCCAGCTCGTCTGTTCCCTTCCGGTCTTTTGTCTCTTGATATACTCATAATTCTCTCTTCCTACATTCTATTGATGTGTTCATTTCATCCTTTCCTTCGTAAAGCTACCCATTCGGTGATTGGAACATTAATATGGCAAGATTCTCTAATACTCTCGTTCCTTTCACTACATAATAATGTGCGATTTGTAATTACCTTCATTTCTGCGACCTGTAGCTGACGTTGGAAACGTTTTGTATCGCTTCTTGTTTCTCCTGAATATGACAATATAGCTCTTATTACTGACAGGTATATTCTTACTATTGAATCCTGTCGCGGATACTTGTTGCGCCTTATTGAATAATTGAGGCAATATCGAAATTCAGGAGCAGATAAAACTTTTGGCGCAATAAAAAATATTTTCTAGCATGATTATTTTTCCATTGCAGTCTTAGAGAGGGTAAAGGCAATGAAAATTCCTTTTCGTCACACAATAAACGTCTCATTTGGGCAACATTCATTAGAAACTAACTTGATTCCATGACGTAAACCCTTGGCGATTGTCGTCATTTTGAAACTTTTCAAGGCGAATTATCAAAAAAGGTTTGCAAAGTCGAAGAGTAACTGACAATAGAAATTTTACTTGACTGGAAAAAACGCTATGTTAATTTTTTCAGATAGCCTGATATAATAGCATCCTATTAAGGGAAATTTCAAACCTTCGTATTGCCACAGCATTGAAAGGATGAAGGTAGGTTTTTTATGCAGAATTCTCATCGTCCTTGGAGCGGATTGGAATCCTCTCGACGCAAGGTCTTGATATTGGTTATTTGCATTACAGATACGCTATGCTCTCCTGACAGCAATTTGTAAGGATTTCAGAATAAATATACCGTCACGGAGCCGTATAATTTTAGAAGTTTTTCATCCGGGCGTCACTCCAGCATTTTGATTCATTTTTATTGCCTTATTGCTTGCTATATCCATTTAGCGCAATCTATTCGTGCAATCAAAACGTGATGAGAAAAAATCAATACTTTCCTCGGAGAACAAACATTGGGTCGTATTCCTTTTGCAATTGTATGTACTTCCTCGGTCTGAGATGCAATATTAATGCGTGGCATTAATTCACTCTCTTATATCCAATGAAACAGCATGAAAAGTTAAGAAATTACACCTTGAAATTGACTTTAAAAAAATATACATAGCAACCGAAACAAACCATTTATTACTGATGCCTATGATTTTATTCAGCGGCTGAGAAAAGTTTGATCGCACGCCTAATGATAGGCAGCTGTTACATTTCCCCGAGTATCCTTCCTCCTCCAAAGTATGTGAAATGAAATAATATTCTCAGTTAAAGGTGATAATGAAATATTCTCATTTTTTTCTAAACTTCTTTAAACTTAGATCGGAACCTTAAGCTTTTCATGGATTTTGGTATTAGTGTCCACGTAAGAGATTTAACTCATCGCTCATTTATGATACAAGTTATTTTTCGAATATTAATATAGTTCTCCGCAGAGGAATCGAAGTTCTACCACGTTGTCCAAAAAAAAATGGCTCCGCGGCCCTTTCGCCTCACCACCCTCGAGTAACCTCCTCTTAAGTTGATAAGAGTGAGATTTTTTTACCTAGTCACAATGTAGACCACATTTGAACTTTTTTTTAATTTCAGCAGTTCTAAGAAGCATGAAGTAAATATTGTAATGTTAATGGCGCAAAATATTGTTTTTTTTATGACTGAAATTATCAGTAATTAACTAAATATGCATGTACAAGCCTTTAACTTGACTCATTTTTTCACGCCGTACGGTGAATACACCTTTACAATCGAAGATTTATGTTGCAATCCCGTAAAAATTACTGCTACGAGTAGGTAATTAATTTGTTCTTTAAAATAGTTGAGAGTTAATACAAACTACACACTGTTAAATTTATAACGAGATCTATGCGTTAAAAAATTCCTCATTTTATCAGATAAAGTCATACTTGACGTACCATTTCCCGTGGAAAATGGCGAGTATTTTTTGGCAAATAACTCGAAAAGTATAGTTTTTTGTTACAATTGGAAAGACATTTATCTTTATGATGAGACCGAATTCATTCAATAATGTGTGAAATGATATCTCGCTCACAACTGCCTTGAAGACGTCGCGCTCACAATTTCTTTAAAGACATTACGCTCTACGCATTCGAATGCTGTCAAGTTCAGCGATATAGTCCAGTCAATAAGGGCTTACGCCGCACTGTTTTCGAGATATGAGCGGAAAACCAAAAAAGGGACCTTCTGCGTCCCCACCCTCCCACCGCACACCTCGTTGGTCCGGGGACTTTTATCACGCTTGCCTCCTCTCTACTCCAAACTCATCCCTCAAGTATGATTTATGTCTTCTTTCATGTCCTCTACAACTCTCTTTTGTGCGTTCATTGACTGGCGATCAGTAACCATGTCTTCGTTTATTTTCGAAGTAGCGGCTTGGTGTATTGGTTGACATTTTTCTCAATTTATCCGCAGTTGAATTCTCCAGAGCTCCACTCCTGTTAGAGCGAGTTGTAGCTGTACGTATAGCTAGTCCGTCGATGTAGTTGTTCCCCTCCTGCCACTCTCGCCGGAATTCACATAGATTCCAATCGCCCTTTACATAATTCATTCGCTCCACCACTAACCCATCCCGCTGCACCTCTACCACCTCGTTTTCCCTCCCCCCCCCCTCGGATCCCACCGACCCCTCCTTCCTCCACGCTCTATCTTCCCCTCTCTCACCATCTCGGTCTCAAAAGATGAAACCGTTAAGAAAGGAGCTCGGCTGAGGGGGGTGGGGGTGAGGGAGCTGCAGAGGCGAGAGGCGATCGTCATCCCGGGACCAGGCTCCGGCACGCGTGACTCACGGGTCCACGGCCGCGGGGGAGCGGAGCATCTCGGATCTCACTTGCACGCAGCTCTATCCTCTCCCGCTGGCTGCCAGAGGGATGCACAGCGGAAACCAGTGGGTACGAAAACGGACGGCAAGGAATATCGGTGAACTCAGTGCTACGGGCGTAGTGTGAACGTCATCCTCCGGTTACTCTCAAGATAAACGATGGACTTTCATTTGGGGACAACCCTGGGGGCCGCCGCAGAAGGGTGTGGCAGGGGGTGTTTGGACACCAGCCATCAAAGGGGAAGTAATAGGGAAAATGAGGGGAGGAGACAGAGGGGAATTATATGCTAACAATGTGTCTTATGCAAGTGTCCCGCTGTTTATGATATTCACTAATGATGCGAGGAAGGGAGGAACTTTCAGGGGCGTCCTAATATCTAAGATGTATTTTTTATTTATTAGAGGTGATCTATCGGATAAAATAGGTTTAAATGATTTAATGAAGACCTCTGATATCAATTACAGCAGCAAGCCCTGGTCTCATTGCATGGTTTCATGATAGGCATGTCCGTTTGGATGGTTCCCTACATAAATATATCTCAAGGACCGCTTTCCACGGTGGGCGGTAAGGCAAGCAGATGTCGCCGCCGATGGTCGGCGGGCGGAAAAACAATTTGGTAATCGGAACGTATTTCGAGGCGAAATACCACGGGTGCTAATTTTAGACGGTGGCCCAGACGGTGCTCACCTGACGGCCGGCCTCAATTCTTGCGCAACTCGTTTCTTCTCTCTGCGTTTTTTTTTAACTTTTTTCCTTATTAAGGTCCGCGTTGAGGAGGATTCACGAATTTACGAAGGGTTAGGTGTGGTTGGTTCCGCGGAGGACCGGTCGTTGGGTTTAAGTAAACAACGCAGTCCAAAAGTAAATTCACGGAAAAAAGAACGTCCTAGATTTTTTTCCGACACAAACATTTTCATGTTTGGATACAAGAAGGGTTCCGAAAGGTCTGCACTCTGCATCCATTCTCTTCTGGAATATAAAAAAAATAACCCGGCCTCGTAATAAAACAAAGGAAAACTTAAACACTTTCTCGCCGTTTTTTAGTACACCTTCGAAAAATGTTGCTATGCTTTGTTAAGTGTATTTCTGTTGACCTCGACATTTTTCGTAAATTCGGTCGCAGGCTCAATGCAATTTTGACTCACTCCATTGCGTCTAGTTTTTTTACAATTACCTAAAAGTCTTTGTTTATCCTGATGTACGTGGAAATACTCGTAAAAGTACATATCGATACACCAATTGATAATAGATTTGTCAAAATTATTACCATTCATTCTGTATTTTCACTATAGCAAATTTTCATTTTAACCTTTTACGTTTTTGGTGATATTGAATTCGGCATTACAGTGCTTATTTATGACCAAACATTTTCAACGATAAGAAAATTCATCCCGAGTATCACCACAGCATCGCTTTTACTGAACGAAACGTTTAGCCTAATTTCCCATAGGTAGTGAATACAGCAAATTCCCATCCCATTGCTAGTGAATACAGCAAATAGTTTAACTCTCTTTGTGCCAATAATTTCAGGAGAACTATAGAGAAATTGTGTGGGCAACTTGCAAGTTGAATGTAGTCCTGAAAATTACAGCATTACGTCGTAATCCTTTTAAATATTAAGTTGCGGTTAACTTTTTCTTTTTTGGATGAGAGTAATTGTTCCTACATTTTAATCACAGGAATCACGAACCAAGCTATATTTAGTCCTAAAGAATGTGCTCAAGTTACACGCATGAACCGGTATCCCTGGCGTTATCGTTTCAGATGTTTGTCAAAAGAAAAGGAACGACTATTTATATAATCTATTATTTTTCCTTTATCAACTGCTCTACGTTTGTGAACTCGAGCCGAAATTACGTGAATACCTTGAATTATTGATTCATTGGGTTTTTAATTTGCCCAAAATATAATTACAGGGAAAAGGAGACCATACGTAAAAACAATATTATACATAATTAAAGAAGTCTCTAAATATCCATCTCATTTTAGAACGTTATTTAACGAAGAACTTAGGAGACTCCTTTAAGACTCATCAATTGTATTGCAGTACTTGTTAATAGCTCGGCTCAATCTGTTTACCGGTGAGTCATCACAATGATTTATTTTTAAATAATTTAACTCAAGTACTTTATTTTAGCCCAGTTTATTCCAATCCACTATCCCTGCGTTGGGAATCTTACGGCGTATGTAATCGGGAAGCTTTATTTTGTGAATTATCATCTCTGCTATACTCAAGTGTTCCTCTGAGCCCACGCTTGAAATAATAAAAGGCGGCTCGCCTGAAGGTTCCCCCGCCGTTTACAGTGACGGTAGACGTAAGGGGGTGTGGGGAAAGTCTTCGACGGCGTTTTTGAAACGACCCGTTCTTTTGCCGGGTTGATGCCAAGATTGTCCTTAACCACCGGCCTGCCCGATGAGGGAAAGGGAGGTCAAAGTGAAAGCAGCAACACTCGAAACCATAAACACGGCGCGGATAAAGAAAAGGCATTAAAATGTGGATCCGTCGAGGCTAACGGACGGCTTAAGAGGCTTCGGAAACTACAATCTATGCATCAATGGCTGATTTCACTTCCGCAATTCTGCTGACTCCACTGAGTAGTTTACCTTCCAACTAATTTATTTTTATTATTAATAAGCACTGATTGCGAGTCTGTTCCTCTCGCCTTCGAGGAGAACACAACAGTTGCCACTTCGTATATGATGTACATACAAAAATACTGGGAATGCCGAAAAACGAACTGAATCGTTCACAATTATGATTTACGCTTCTTAATGCTCTCTGGATTCTAACGTATTATGAAAATAGGGTACTTACAGTAAACACTCTGCGGTTATCGTGGGTTTCAATGCTGTGGCAATACGTCATCAGTGTAACCATTTTAAAATTTCATTGGGTAAAATGCATTATTGGCATATTTTGCTAGATAATGATACAACTTCATTTTTATTGTCACGCACTGTTTAGAAATCATCTTGCAGTCTACCATCAGATAAGGGGATGGCATTTTTTTTCAGGAAATGAAAATTACTTATGGCATAAGGGCGTATCGGTATGAATGCTGTGGTTGTCGTAGATTTCAATACCAACGCAATCATTAGCGTTATCATGTTAAAATTACATAGCGTAAAACGCATTATTGGCATATTTTGCTAGATTATAATGGAACTACATTAATTACAGCCCAGCACCGTTAAGCAATCATCTAGCGGTCTATCACTAGATGTTTTTCAGAAAATTAATATTATTGATGAAACTATGGTAGAGAGCTATTTTTCATATAATCTTGAACAAGTTTCATTAGGTGACAAAGCCTATTTACCGATCTCATGTAAATTGTAGGTGGCATGTAGGTTTTCTGTTGCTTCTTATTAATCGGTTTCTATGACAACGCTGCATTCATCAAGTCATTATTTTCCCTGATATTGCATTTCTCCTGGTCCAGTTTTCATCGCAAACTCTGTACAAATCGATAAATGTAATGCGTGAAAAAATATATTTTCTGAAAATATCATTAACAGCGTTGGCATTTGACGACCACCCAGTCACTTGACTTCAGTCTCTAGCTGAAATATGACCTTACAGGTTCCACGAAACATAATTTTTAGTAATATTGAAACATTCGCGGTGATGCTATATAACTTCATTCCGGTTAAACCATCCATTCTTAGACTGCACTGGGAACGTACTCTGTAAAATGACAAATAATCTCGGGAAAGTGGGAAAATCCTTCAAATGGAATGTTAAAGGATCGTAGAACGGTTTTCCTAATCTTCAAGAAGACTTTTATGTTTCATTATAAATTGCCTGTAATTTTTTAAAATGTAAAATAATTACCTTTTACGATTTTTAATAACTCTACCTATTACTCTCTTAATTCTTCCCTCTTCTCATATTTGAAGAGACAGACCCAGAATAATTAACGGTTTATTGATCGCCCACTGGCGCAGGAAGAAACAGATTCAAGATGGCTAAGTCCACATAACGCATGCGAAAAGTTCGCATGTATCGCTTCTCCTATGGGTATGGGTATCCCACTCTTAAGATCCGCCAATGAGGTCATAGAAAGAGGTCTTTCTCAGAACTTAGGTCGACGAAAACATATCCTTGGGAGTCAATTTTTTACCCATTTTCCCTCTATTGGGTGATCTTCTCGCTGTACTCCCTCCCTCTTTCTACACTCCACCCTCCTCACTCTCTCGATGCCTTATACCACCACCCCTTAACGAGTCCACCCTTTCCCTCTTGCGCAACTGCCACGGAATCCTTTTGCGGTTGATATTCGAGCTGCATAACCGCATCTGGAGTCTGCGGCTCACTCTCGAGGTTGGCTAAGAGGGCGCGCATGCGCAGGGCAAGGAGTTGAAGAAGGATGTTCAATGTTCATGCTGCTGCTCTCCTGCGTTCGTGCGGGTGGAGGGGTGAACAGGTCTGCCGGCAGAAGAAATTCGCGAAAATTTATCGGTCGCCCAGGATATCGGTCGATGTATTTCTTACTGGAGAAACAATAGACATTGTCGTCGTTTAAGACCCATGGGAGTCGATTTGGCATGAAGAAGGGTCAATTCGGGCTCGGGAGGTGATCTCTCCACTGATATTTATTACCGAAGGTACCAAATGAAACTAGTTTCCACAAATAGGCGTCAACTTACATTGAGACAAAGTGTACCTTGTACTTACAGTAATCAATACCAGTGGAAAGGTACAACGTTTTTGCTCTCTCATTTCGAAAATGAATTTCCACATGGTTAAACCTGAAACCTTTGAACTCGAATATGTTTAAAGGCCACAAATGTCAAGAATAGGGGAAAGACAAGAAGAATAAACAAAAATTAACAAGGAATAAAAATTATAATGCAAAATCTACTGTGGCGTCCGCAATAGGCTTTCGTCTATTCAGCAATCGTACTTGACATGTTAAAATAAACTCTGCAACTAAACAAAAAGCGCGCAAAGTTGAAGCTTTTTGACGTAGGAAAATTTTCGAAGGACTTTGAGGTACTTATAGGTTCGGGGTGTTACGGAACGACCTATGGGCAGGTGATGAACTGAGAGGGTGGGAGTGATGCGGGCGGTTGTCCCATTCAATGCGAATGTTGCTTGTTATATTGAGATAAATGTGCGGGTTGTCGTGCTTATGGCCTAAAAGCATTGATAATACAGTAGCAATCTCCATGCCAAACTCTTTCGTCCAAGCACGTACAATTACAGACATGCTGAGAAAATATAATTTCCGTTTATCCGTTATACCTATTTATCACCCCGGCGGTAAATAGTTCAGAATCATTCTTCAAATATAAATAAATGCGAGAAAATTTTAACTAGATGATACCTTTCCATGACCTCTTTTTTATTTTATGTTCTTCTTCTTTCAGGAGATATAGGTCAGTTAAGTTGAATATCTTTCATTGCTCTTTTCCAACGTTTCGCATTCTTATATATGCTTCATCAGGGCTACAATGAGCATTTTGGGCGTTTTTACATCTATGGAATATAGTTTACAATTTTTTGTACATATCTATGTTAAAAAGTTTATTTAAGAAAATATTATCGCGGGGGAGGGGGTTGTTTAAGATTTCAAGGCTTCAAAGCAGCGGTTCCCGACGTTTTTCGAGTTGGCTGCCCCATGGCCACCCATTTACCTAACAAGTATCCCTTTCATAAGAAATCAGTTGGAGTTCTCCTTCTCCCTTTCTCAGTTTTGGAGTTTACTGGCTACACTTCAACCATTATGTAAATTTTTCCCACGAATAACCTAAACACCAAGCGCTTACCCCTTCGGGTACGCTTACCAGAGATGGGGAACCGCTTCATAACGAGGACAACATATATGGCGCTCTTTTATGTGCAAACTGTTGTGTGACGCAAAATTATGGCACAGTCAGTTTGTTTAGGTTTACATAGGGAAATCAATCGCATCCCCTATAATGATCACTTGGATTGATTAGTGAGAAATCATCATTTATTTTCTGGCCGGGCGGTGCATAGGACAATAAAACAACTATTCAAAGAGGGATTTTTGTCTTCCTGAAGTGACCACTGAGAAAAGAATGATTTATTGGCCTTCCTCGCACTTGAGTGGATCGTAAATTAGGCACAGTGATGATTAACTCATTTTGCCAAGCATGTCCAAGCATTAGAATAAAGCTGAGGATTTTCGTGAAAAAGAAAAATTGAATTCGTAATAATCCACATTTTTTCATAACTCCGATCTAGGTTTCAGCGGATAACCGTCATTTTCAAGGTTAAAAGGAGCGTGTATAATTATAAATTAAATTTTCTTTCATTATGAAAATGAAAAATTCCACAAAGTAAAGTCGGAGGCAGTTTGTCTTATTTTAAAGTTGAGAACATGAAAACCGTAATGTAATTTTACATGAATAGCGTAGTGTTTTTTTATTATTACTAGTAGATTTTAAGAGAATAAGTGGTGTGATCATTATTGATAAGAGAGCACATCCACGTCATTCACATCATATCACACAGAGAAAATGTTTAACCAAGCATAATAAAACCGGTCCTTGGAGAGTTGTCTTTATCGATCCCCATAGTGGTGTGAAGGAACCAAAGAGGTTAAAATGAAATGGAAGAGGCACAGCCTTTGAACGCTCATGGACGAAGGTGAAGCAAGAACAGGGGTGCATTGGAAGGATTTTATGCCGTTTATACGTGTCCTAAAATACAAAAAAATGTTAATTCCAGAGTGTTTTACGCAGAAATAGCCCCGAGAAAATATCTTCTAAATTTTTTGCTCATGGTAAAAAGGCAATGGTGGACTTTTTCTCGTGGAAATTTCCTCGTATGTCATCACCATATTTTCAGCAGATATGAATTTATTCATACGTAGCTAAGCACGGCATATGAGCTGGTCTAGGGTACAGCCGCATGGATTGTGAGTCCTTGGAAGTCCTCCACTCCCTCACGTTGCCATCTTTGATGGACCGCAAGGGCTTAAAATCTAGTTCCCTTATATCCTCCAAACTTGCCACGGGAATTAGTAGGCCTTGGTAGCGTGGTGGCCTGTGCATTGGATCGGAAATCCAATGGTCTGAGGCTCGATTCCCGGTCCAGGCCGATTATTTTCTTGTGCTAATTATAGGTACATATTTCATCGCCGTATTTACGGCAGATGTGGATTTCTTCTGCGGATTTCAACATTAGATTTGACGAAAGTCAAGCGTGACCAACGGAAGCGTGAGCCAGAGTAAGGCTTAGACTGTGCCGATCGTAATAGCTTCAAGAATCAATGTAAAATCGCCTCCGTATATTTTCTAACCTCCCCGGATGGAACAAGGCCGTCTTCACCAACTCCAATCGGCGAACCGGCCCAACCTCTAAGCAAGCAACCGCCCATGCGAGGCACTCCAGGAGCGAATTCCGCCACTTTTGCGCACACCTTGGTGTGATCATTAGGGCGGGCGAATCCATTCGCGTGTTCCCTCCGAACCGAAAACTATTTTCCCACGCGCTGAAAGTTGCTCTTCGACCTCGCTCCCTCTCTGGCTCCAGCCCTCACGAACGCTCGAGCGTTGCTTCAAACACATTCGGGCAAGGGAGAGGGCGAGGGAGAAAGAAGAGAGGAGGACGAGCGTACGCCAAAGAGTGTTCGGATCCACGAGTCGGAACGGGAGGACGGACGTGACCAGAGAGGAGAGAATCGGCGAAAACAAAAGAACGACGGCCGGCGCATCATGAAAGGACTTAATTTCTTGCGCTGTTCCTTGCGTTGGCCTCGGCGTTGTAGCAACTTGATCCTGCCGCTGCGTTCCATTCAGCGTAAACTGCTCCAGATTATGTTTTACCTTCCTGCATATGGGCAGGCGCTCTATGATCGCCTGTAAGTAAACGTATAAACACGACAATTCTTTCATAGCAGTCTATCCGCTCTTGTTCTCGAAATTTTGTCCAACTATCAGAACTAGATGCAGTATTATACCCGGCCTTCTTACTCATTGCAGCACAACTTTAAGGAATTGACTGAAAAATTTAACGGGGTCTCTGGTAAAAGTATGAATAATATACGCCATGTACTCCCATATTCGTAATTTCTAGTCAAACGTAGGTTTAGAAGCTTAGTCTTGGTATACGTTTATAGAATTCGAATGGGGCCAAAATCTGCTATTCGGCTTCTCAACGAGCATAAACGGTAAAAGTTAACCTAGTGTGTTCCAAGCGAGAGACTATTCGAAGAGATAACCAAGAGAGAGTCCATAGTTTTCTGCGGACAAGATCAGCCTAACCCCAGTCATTGCTAACATAATGCTTAGAATCATAGGTACTGGTTTCATAGAACCGACGGGCTATTTCTTTACACCTTGCCTCATAAAATTGTGAACACATCCGCTACAGTCTGGCGTTCATGAACCATGTGACAAAAATAGAGATTCGTGATTAGGCTGCCTTTCCCCAAACGCTGAGGAAAATCGCAGTGGCTCTATCTTGGGCAAATGCGAGGTTTTCTTGGGATAAAACCTTCCATGGAAACAAGCTACTGTTTTCGCGCCGACATTCGGCATAGATGGTTAAAAAGTGAAGTCATTGGCACAATTACGCTGAACGCATAGTTGTCGAGGCTCTGTGCTGGCAGGAGTTACAATGCGATTCCCTGTACGTTCACTTTCAGTTTTTGATGTATGCGGCTTTAGAAATACCTAAAACGTGAAGAAAATTCTTAAATTTTCGCTAAACTGTCGGACGTGACTCGGAGACGATACGTCCAGAAACATGTTGGTGACTGCTCGTGTTTCCAAAAGGCTCAGACTGAACTTATAGGGGTAATCAATCACATGATGATCACAAGTTTTCCTTAATTGTAGATTTGTCAAAAAGTTAAAAAATACCAAAAGTATAACTAAAATTCTATCATTCCAAAAATATTTTGGTCATTTTTCTGAGATAATTAGTTAACAATAAGTAACAACGTGTTGGCGACGGATCGTTTTTCCAACTAGCACTTAGCTTGCAGGGGTAATCAAATGATTCGCGTCATGCCAAATGTTATTTGAAGATACACCCGGTTTGAACAAATACAGAAAAATATACTATAAGTATCTACAAAACTTTTAATAAACACAAAATAGACATTTTTGTGTGGTGATACGTCCAACAACACGGCGGCGACGGATCGTTTTTCCAACAGGGATAGCTTTCAAGGGTAATCACATGATTCTTGTCTTGCTACATTTTATTTGTAGGCATTTTCGGCTAAAGTAAATAGCGAAAAAATGAATAAAGTTAATATTTATACTAAACTTATAGACTTTTTTCTGTAATGAAACGTCAAAAAAAATTACCGCGGCGGTGTGTTTCGCGGCGGCGCTCAATCCACTTCCTTGCATGTGCACATCGGTGGATGAAACGCAGAGCAGATCTCAAGTTGGCACGCTAGGCACATTGCAGGGGAAAACGCGCCGCGTGACGCAGTGAACTGGAAGGGTTGAGAGGGGGTGGGGAAGGAGGGAGGAAGGAGGGAAGGTTGAGTGGGAGGGAGATCGGGAGAGTTGAGTGGACGGGCGGGCGGGCGGTTCGGTCGTGGGTAAACTTCGCCTCGCGTGAGAGATCCCTCGTGCAAAGGTCATCTCTCCTACCGTCGTGGAGGTCGTACGAATGTGTTTTCCCTTTCGGTCTCATTGTTTCGCGTTCCCACCTCGCGTCGCCCCGTGCCCCCTTCTATGGCGACGGTGGATTGCGAGGCACAGACGTAACGTAACCAAATGGATCGAAATCCACGTGGATACATACTTCCTCGCTACATGGGAACCCAGGGCTTACGGGTGGAATGTTACTGTATTTTTACTGAATGCTCCGTTCAAAAAAAACCTCTGAAATGCCTGCACAAAGGCGAAATGTAGTGAAAATTGGGCAGGAATTTTTTTAATGAGTGCTTTTTTTAAGAACCAAGCAAATCCTAAAATATATTTTCTATTGTATATACATGAACCTTTTCTTAGCTAGAGGTAATAGGCTGACATGTTATCGTTAAATCCTAATTAGATTTTTAGAATGCTGATAATGGAAGGGTTTATCGATTTGTTATCATCTAAAAAAATCTGAGGCCGTATATTAATATGCTGTTTGTTTTATCGTCCTCTTTTTCTGGAAGTTGTCAATGAAATAATCTTGGATTGAACTAGATACCAAACTTGAATATTTTAAATCTTATCGCGCCGTAGCAGTAGATAATTGTTTGACAGCAAACTGAAATACGCGAAAAATGTGTTTTTATTTTATCAGTCCATCGTATAAGTATGTACATATATGAACATGAGGAATTGCTCACACCCACAAATGTTTTTGAGCATGAAATCGATATAGTCAGGCTCAACTCTTTGAAATCTCATCATTGCACAAGAGATAAAAATTGTAAAATTTCAAGGAATACTTAATAAACGACAGATTCCATATACAGTGGACATCATCAACAGGAGACCTGATGATTTCCACGGTTGGATGAAACAGGTCGTTAAGTTAAAAAGTCAATGAACTTATGTTAAGATTTT
Organism: Pyrrhosoma nymphula; assembly: GCA_963573305.1. Taxonomy (NCBI): domain Eukaryota; kingdom Metazoa; phylum Arthropoda; class Insecta; order Odonata; family Coenagrionidae; genus Pyrrhosoma; species Pyrrhosoma nymphula. The sequence goes on along the minus strand of OY754335.1, from coordinate 67,422,246 downwards.
ATCTTCTGTAACAGTTTTTGAGCATGTTTGGCTCATGGAAAAATATACAAATATTTTTCCACGCTACTGTGAATTCATCGTACATTAACATGTACCACTTTACCCATCTCTATAGATATGGTGTCAGAATGTCAAGGGCTGACGAAGTTGCTTTTGTATTCCTACTGCACCTCTGCATTCGTGAGTTCGCCTAAATTTGAGTTTCGAAGAATGCTTCTTGGGCGATGAATGCTTTCCCGTGAAAGGTCTCACACCCATGCCTTATCATTAGGCCCTATCTGATCGCCCAAGACGATGGATTTCGATGGAATATGGGACCTCAAAAATTCTCAGTTTCTTGAAATTGAAATGGGTGGAACTTTCGCTGAAGGGGCTAAATTCCAAAGTGAACGTGTGCCTTGCGGAAGAAACTGTCCAATATGTGTAGTATCTTGAAGCAATAATATCACATTAGTTCTTTCGGTATGGACGTAATTGAATATAAGCATGAAAGAGATTGAGCTATTGTACGCAGCGCTTTGATCCATAGAGTAAAAGATGTTTATAAAAATAAAAGTAGCACTTAACCGGAGAGTTTGATTGTTCTAGTTGCCACTCTGTACAGTGTACAGGTTCTTCTTTTATGTTCCTTGTAAACTGCTGTGCACATAATTCTATCGATACACTATTTGTCCTCAGTATCGCATTTTAAGAAGAAGAGACCTCCAGAAAATTTAGTGTGGCAGTTGTCGTTACAAAATTCACATTAAGTATCTTCAGGAATTCCATGCTGAATTATCGATTGCAAACTTAATTTCTTGGCATAACAATAAAACTACTACGTGATCCACAAGGCTTCGATGAGGGGAGACAAGTAATTGGAAACATAAAAATATTATTTTAAAAATCCTATGAATAATCAGGATATAAAAGGATTGTATTCAACTCGAGTGTGTTTCTTGAGTAATAGAACTGGGGAAGACTCCAGATTCAGTTCCAACAGAATTAATGTCGATATTTATGACTACCTACATTGTTAAGACTTATGGCTTTATTCACTTGATTTCCTTTAAAAACGAATCAGTCAACGCTGCACTTAGATCAGAGGCTAGATGATGCGCTTTTATGGTATTTATGAGAGACTTGTTGGAAAGTATAGTTTAAAAGGCAAATTTTCAGTTAGCTTGGAGAACTGGTTGTCGACCTTCAAATATCTTGTCGAATTTAAGAACTCCGTTATTGTTGGTGGGTAGAAACAACTAGCCCAAGAATGTTACGTACGCTACCGCATAGTCAGAGTTCAATTGACTTGGTATTTACAAAATATTAGGAAATAGTTGTGGAAGTTTAAAGTGAAACGAAAATCACAGACCATTGTATGGTTAGAGTTAAGCTACTAAAGAAGGTACATTAGGTACAAGGTACAAAGAAGGTTAAAAGTAGCTACATTTTCAGACGTAGAGCGAAGATAATTGATAAGTCATCCAATCTCCTCCTTCATCACCTATAAACCTGTAATTTTGGCAGTGCCTATTGACTGTAAGGTAAAATTTGTTTTACTTAGCATGAAAAAGAGAAGGTGAGTTAGTTATTAGTGGTTGGCGTTTAGTGCAATTAAAGCTTTGTTGATTAAAGGTACATTTTGATTTACTTTTAGAGATACTCTCACACAATACCCGCATATGCAAAGCTACCGACGCTTTCGGTCCATTTTGGAATGTTGAACTTGTAATTTCACAACAATGACGACAGTGGTAATTGAAAATGGCATTCCATCGTCTGGAAGTGCAATAACTTTTGGGTATTGGGCACAGAGACCGCTGCGGTTGCGTGCAAGACGATAGGGTTGGAGGTGGGGAGAGGAAGGAAATGTAATTTTGTATTTGGCACGAAATGGGACTCTCAAACGAAGAGTTTCTAAATCCCCACGAAGAGGAGGTCCACGTCCCTGACTTCCACGAACGGCGAATGAAAAAGTCTTCTTTTTCTGCTTGCACACTTCCTGTGCCAGTTGCCAAGTGTGCCTGGAGACTTCAACGGCCGTCTGACCATCCGAGCGCGAACAGTTAATTCAAGAAAACCGGCCCGCTATCCGTCCAGCCATATTGTCGTGAACTGGAGAGCGACGAAGGGCAAAGTTGATGGCTTGTGGTGTGGTAGGAGGAAGAAAGTTGTTGCGACAAGCGAATCTGGCGGCGCCGATCACATTCGAGAAGCGACATGAGATTGTGATTACTCCATAAGAGAATTGAACTCACACTAACGAGTGAGAGACGGGACAAAAAATACATTCATTCCTCATTTATTTACAAAGCAATTAACCACACAATAGAACTATGAAGATATAATAAACCTTATGAGCAATGGAATGGGCATTTAATCAATGGTTCGTCGACAGGAACTCGGAGTTATATTTTTATTTCATATCCTTTGAAACGTTTATTTTATTATTCAACTGCATTCACTCATGGCTAAAAATAAATGTTGCTTTAGTTATTTTAGTCTAGTCGGAATTGCTCATTAACATCTAGTTTTACTGTTGCCAGGAGAAGTTGCCTTATACCCGCCAATAGATGCAAACCTCTTTATGCCGCTATATTTTGAGAATACATGTATAATAAAAGTATACGATTAAAGAAAATGTTTGTTTTAGAAGGTCGGTTCTTGAACTAATATTAGTGGTTCTTCCGGTATACTATCGCTTTTATCACTAAAGAATCAGAGGATTAAATTTTACATAACAGGTTTTTAATCGAATCGAGAATTTTCACGAACGAGATAATTGTATAAGTAGTGCCACGTAAACTCACCGATCGTCTTCAATTCTTCGTGCAAACGGCGGTTAGTAAAGCACAGCATCCAGGATAGCAGCGTCTGTAATAAGAGAAAGGGCATTAGTAGTTTTTTCATAAATGTATGGTTATGGAGAATTTTTAATTGTATCGTGAACAACATAAAACAAAGATGGAAAAATCAATAACATGTACTGAATTACACTTATGAAAGGAATGGTTTTACGTATTTTCCTAAAGTAAATCATGCATTCTCGCTATTGCAATGTTTTTCTTCTATGATATTTGACTGTTTATGGTCTTTAAATTGAAATTGAATATTTCTGTGACATCATAGAGAAAAAGAAAAAGTTTTGTATACTTTTGTCTCGTTGCAAAAGACTTCCTACCTCATGAGATTAAGTTTGAAAAAGCTTCATGAATTATTAATGTATGATGTTATTTATTTACATATATTGATGAAATCTCCGCGTGGAGTCATAAACGTTATCTGCTGATCAGTGTTTATCGCCAGTCGTATAAGGAAGAATATATTTCGACAATGTGTTTGTGGATTCTCATATTTTATGACTAGTCTATCATTGTATATTCATGATCATTATAGCTGTAAACTATATCATCTTTCTTGGCTTATCAAACATTCAAGCAAATTCATCTTTCATGGCAAATAAGTTAACTCTCACTTTTAGAGTTGAATGAAAACAATACTTTAGATGCCGTGAGAATAGGTATCATTTCATCAAATCAAGTGTGCACGAAAAGACCTTTCTCTAAGTCGCTTAAAAGAGTAATGTGGTGGAATTTTGAATTATAAAATTATTAGAAATTTTTATTCAAAATGTTATTGCTCGAAAGTTTGGTATTTGTTTTTGGGGTCGTAACATTGCGTCAAAAACTAATTGTTAGATACTAATATCTATAATTATATGCAACAATGAGACTTCTCATTTTCTTTCCGTCGATGGCGCTATCTTTTTAATTATCGGGTAACTTTTTTTATGTGTTTACATGAAGAGGTTTTTTTTGTAGGGGGGAAAAGGAGTGGGTACATCTACCAAAAATCATCTGAAGATATGTTTTAAATTAGACAAAAGGGAATTTATCATGGAGTCCATACAGTGACATTCCAGACATTTGTGACAAGAAGAAAACTGCTTACCCATATATTAATCGTGGGCTTTCCCAGAACATTGGGCATGAGATCTTTCTCAAAATTTAGTGATCATCAGAATATTTTTCAGTCCTTCGCTGTTTAGTTTTATTTTTTTCTTTAAGTTTGAAATAGTAGTAATAAACAAAAGTGGGATTTATTTTTCTTTCTAGATCTCAGTCCTAAATTATTTTCTGACTTAATTTGATAAAGTAATCTACTAAATACAAAAGTTTTAAATAGTATTTTCTAGGCACATATCTGGCCATAGATAAGTTGGCTACTGAAATTGCTCTCTGGCGCGTCCGAGGTCGGTGAGCTAAAATTACAGTCGGAGCACTGGGGTGAAAAGATTGCTCGCTGCCACGATTCATTTTATTCCGAAAAGAAGAAGAAAGCGAAATTCAAGAGAACTTAAAGGCTTCAGACACGCCCGTTGGGGACATGAAATGTTGAGCTTCAATGACCTTAGCGGCGCTTGAATAGACCTGAAAACATCTCCGAACCATCGCGGATTGAACTTTTGTTATTTTCTTGGAAAGAGGGAAGAGTACCACTTGAATGTGATTTCTATTGTTTTAAAACAGTGGCCATATAGCATAAGAATTTTGGTTTGGCTCAATCTATTGACTCCAAATACCGTACGAATTTAAGTGTGTTGATTCAATTAAAACTGGTTTGAGCTTAGCATTCATCTACTTTGTTCCCTGCGAGTCGCTGCGAGGGATTGTGAAATGGTGTGCCTGGGCATTTGCTATTGTAAATGAACAAAAACCATGTGTTCTACATGTGTAAAATTTGACATAAATATCTTATATCATTAACTTATACTTAGGTTATTTCCGTGGTTCTGTTATGGTCATGAATGGTGCAGGGGAAAAAGTTGTATTTCAACCTATCATTCACTAGCGTTTATCAGCCTCATTTTATCTGGTCGGTCTAATCTACCGATGTTACGAGGGATCCTAAAAATATTGTGTTTCAAAAGTTAACTTGGTCCCCCGTACCCCCTCGTCAAGTTTATTTTGGTGATATTCGTGTTTTAGGAAAGCCTCCTCTCTATACTGAAATACACTTTAATATTTTTTATCGGAACAGCTACAAATTACATCTTTTGAATTCGACACATCAAAAGCTGAAATATCGAATTATCATGAATTGAACAGCTTCTCGTCAAAACGAAAAAAAGGATACAAGAATTGCCGCTGATCGCATGAAGGCTGGTTTGCGGCATTAATTTATCCTTCCTGGATATATTTCTGTTGCGAAATGATCTTTGATCTTGGAACGCCCGATGCTAAAAATAAAAAATTCACCATTTTTCCATCGGCCGAGAAAATGCTACAATCAAGCGTGATTGTTCATGCCCGGAAGACGTGCGTCTTCTAAATAGATTTTTTCCTTTTCGACCGCGACCTTGTGCGGTCGCCACGTAAAAGCCCCTAGCGACAGGCAGTCAGTCAGTCCCTCGAATCAGGCTCTAAATTGAGATTCGAACGAAATGGCGCATTTTTTTCCCGTTCCGATATCTTCAGATAGCAAGCGTTCGCGGCGCGGAGGAATGGTTCGCCCGACGCGGCGAGAAATTCCGCTCACGATCGTGTTCGGCCTAATTCCGAAATCCGTGCATCCCGCAAGGCGATCCCGCTTTTTGATTTATTTCCCAATTCCGGAGAGAGAGAACGCCCGTAATCGTCTTCGACGGCCATCGAGTGTGAGGAAGGAGCGTGGGTGGAGTGATTGGGTATTTTTTCGATTGAAAATTTACATGAATCCCGTCGGTTGGCTTATTTTGGTTGGTTGGGTTATTTGGGGAGGCGACCGACATCTGATGTGTGGACCGACAATTGAAGCATGTTAGCGTGACTGTCGAAGTACGAAGACGAGACTGAATGTTGCTTGGTAGACTATAGTTTGTACTCCTGTTTATTAACTTACTGCTATCATAGGCCTAGCGAAAATTTGTGGCACTCGCTTGTGAAGAGTGTGGCGCTAAGGAGAGGAAAGTATACAAGAGGTGTGCGCGTCTGAGTCTTCTTCCAGAGATTCCTCCGAGATTCCATCGGTACCTTTGTCCGCTCATCAACGCTTGGTTTACCCTCAGTGACCTCTAACTCTTCGCTAGTGAGTGCTACCAAGTTTTGCGATACATATAACTCATAGTACACATAGCCTCATGTCGCCTGAAATGTCTCCAATTATTTTATTTTCTGCACGAATTAATATTTCGTAGTACCCCTGAATTAAAAGCAGTAGTAAAACTAATCAGTAGTAGTATATTGACCCGTGTACCACTTGTTAACATGTTTGTCAACTTACTAATTCTTCTTGTCAACTCACTACCTACACTTCCTTGGTTTCTTGTTTGACCTAACATGGTTCTCCTGACTGCTTCTGGCCCTCTCCTTGCGGCCGGGGGAGCGTGCGAGGCTCAAATTTGAACTGAGACGAGCCCTGCATGTCTGGTGTGGAATCACCCCGTGCCACACACCCTAATGGTGGATTGCGTTGTATTTCGTAGATGTAGATTCCCGCCGTTGAGGAGTGATGGGTAGTTTGGTGGAGGTAGTATTATTTGGGGAATGGAGGAGGGGTAGAGAGAAACCTAGCGTCGGCGTCAAATTACCCTTAGCAAAAGACACCCTTGGGGATTATACATCCCATCCGACGGAGGGAACGCTACACTTTCAGTGATCTCCATAAGTCACCCATGTAGGGATCGGGATTCCTCGGAATCATCTCCTTCACCGCCGGGAATCGAACTCGGACCCTTTGGATGGGAAGCTAGTACTCAAACCACCACGCCAACTCGATCCCCAGCACATGATTCTCCCCAAGATGCAAACTGGAGAGTGAAACAAGCGAAACAACCTCGCACGAATATATATCAGGTTTCTTCTACCTTGCGAGCCGCCCGCGCCGCAGGGACGTGCGGCAGGGTGTGTTAGGACACCAGCCAAGAAAAAGGGAGAAATTAGGGATAAGGAGCGACATCACACAGAGGAAAATATCATTCATCTTGGCCGGGACACGAACCGGGATCTATCGATATCGCTCCGAGTGCTTTAGCCATTTCAGCTACCGAGGCGTCCTTCACCCCTGTGGATCCCCTGTCTCCTTTGTGTGCACGTGCGGGTGACTCCGTAAAGGTAATACCGTAGCTAGTCCCGGTATCCTAAAAATTAGGGAAAAGGAGTAGAGAGAGGGATTCTTGTTGCGGCATAATTATTTGTGCTCCTAGTTTTATGATTAAATGAAAGAATTACCAATCTTACTCTAACTTAAACCTGTGGGAGGTGCTAGATCCTTTCATTCCATTGTGAAAACCGACAAATGTTGCGCATTCACGAGTAATGTTGTTGTTTCATGTAATCCTGAGGTGTCTACCATTCATTCACGAATGGTCCACGAAATAGTTGTCTCTTTATATCGACCTATTTAATAGACTAGTGCTCTCAATGATTTTATATGGTCCCGCCAGTGGATGAACTATGGGGTTAGAATTTATTTTGTGTCAAGTAAGGCTCCCTGTTAATCCACACTTCCATTTATCGTTTCACTAAAGGATAAGTTAGCGCTGCTGAAGTGGAAAATGTCAATGCAGCATCTTATTCAAATCATCATAAGCTTCAAAACAATGACGTGCAGGAGGTTTATCTATAATCACCATGAAATAGGAATTACGACAGTTCTCTGCTCAACTGAAGTAAACATTGTGAAATCGGTCTCCTCATTGAATTCTTGCCAAGCTGCTAAGAGTCTGGAGCTATCAGAAACATAAAGAATATTATGAAATTGCCCAAACTCTCCTAATACAATGACAAAAGCGCCTGAATTAGCGTACGTACCTAAAAAAAGTGGTTTTAAAGAAAGGACGGGACGTCCATGGCAACGTTGAATAGTCGCGGGGTGGGAAAAAGGTCCCCGGTGGATTTTGAAGGTTACCCGGGATGCTTGGGAGTGAAGGAGTGAAAGGGAGCACTGAGAGTTAACGGCAGCCTCGTGGAGGTGCACATCGCGTGGGTGAAATGGCCCCCACCGCGGCGGCCTCAAAAAGCGAAGGGAAAAATATATATATATAAAAAGAAATACCCGGAGACAAGACGGGAGGGGTGGATAGATTTGAGCTGAAGAGAAAGGGAAAATGGAGAGAGAGGGAGAGGGCGTGCACAAAAGAAGATGAATGCCAGAGGGAAGAGGGTGAGGGTTTTTCCAAACCCTATTCACTGGCACTTTGAAAATAAAAATCGACCTTTAAGTTAGTCTGAGCGAGGTCTCACTATGAGCAATTATTAACTGTGAACTATTTTCACGCATATTTTATTTTATGACCAAGGTTTCAACTCATTAGTGTCATTATAAAGGTACTTTTTACGAGAGTAGGCTAAATGTAGTGGGAATGGGTTACCTGAGAAGTACATGCGGCAAAAGTAGGACGCGTAGATTTAGGAATTAGTGGGTCGTGAAAGAATGTGGTTTGAATACTCCAGAGATGGAAATATATTACAGGAGTGTGCTTCGTTGGTTTGGCCATGTTGAGAGAATGGATGAGAGTCGAATGTCGCAACAGATATATGATAGTAGAGTGAATGGTGTGAGAGGAAGGGGTAGACCGCGAAAGTCATGGAAGGGATAAAGAGGAGGAATATTAGGAGTCTTGAGAATAGAAGAGCGTGTATGTAAAGTGTAAGAGAAGCGAAAGCGGCATGCAAAGATGTTGTGGAGGAAATTATTAAAAGAGAGCCAGTTTTCTAGGCCGAACAGTGTTAATTAAGCACTCTGAATTTGCCTACCTTGAAAGAGAATAGCGTGATGGATAAATATGCAAGCAGTATTACAAAGTTAATAATTGCTCATCACGAACGTTAGATAATTTTCTCAAAGTGACGCCTCAAATAACTTCTTATAGATGTATCATTTAATTGAAATTCGTAAAATTCAATTAATTTGGATTCATTATAATGAAAGTGGTTTTGTGATGATACCAAAATATCAGCCACTTATTGTATCACCTTTCGAAACATTAGCCAAATAATGTGAACCGTTTTCCAGATATGGTACGGCTTCGAGTTTAAGAGAGACAATATAAAAAAAACGCAAAAACATAATTTTGACGCAAAGATTGCATCAGAAATGTAACTTTGTGTAGTTCTCATGTAATTAAAAAATAATTTATTTCTCACTGTAATATACTTTCCATATATTCCCAAAAAAACAGATCGTGAAGGCATTTTCAACGTCCGGCGTGGAGCATACAGGTCAAGTTACAACATTAAATATCGGTTATTACTAAGAATTTCAGCCGTAAAAACAAAGTTTATCCGTCATTTATATTACTACATATATTTAATGCTTCTTACCACTGCTTGGATTTTAAAATATAAGTCGAATATGATCTCTTTTCTGACGAAAGAAATATGTCGCTCAACACAACTTAGTTTTGTTGATGTGCTAGCCGTGAAACATCCGCTATTCATTTATGGGAATTTTTTTGAACGAGGAGAAAGGTAAGGTAGTTGAAAAGGACTATTATTGGCGTTCCAGCGTTTCAAAAGGAAAATAAAAGACTGGAGTCAAGTTGTACGTTTTTTTCACGAGGCCTGTGTCCTTCAAAAGACACCGCGGGGGTTTGCTCGGGCCTAGGTGTCGAGAGTGAAAGAGGGTAGGGGGTGAGACGGATGCAGAGGGGTGAAAGAGGCCTCAGCGTATCTTGTACCTGACATCCACACTTTCTAATACTTCTCCCCCAAGATGAAGCAGCCTGATGCCTTTATTCTCTCGGAGTGCAGCTGCAAGTGAAGGTTTTCCTTAGAGAAAGGACCATTCATTTAATGTGAGAGGAACTTCTAGGATTTTGATTCATGGCACAGATTTTAAAAAAAATTTTTAATTCAGAAAATTTTAGAGCATATTATGATTTCCATGTGTATGGAAGTCTAGAAAGTGTGAAATTAGTGTTAGTCTTTTAATTTACTTTACATTTATTACGCCAAACCTAATGTGAACAGAGGTCCAGATATAACTGATGCATGAGGATTGCAAGTGAAAACATTTAAAGAGCAGTTTATTTCTATACATTTTGTTCAACATTCCTCCAGAATAAACTTTTAAATGTATGCAACCCTCAACCAGGGTCCTTATTTAATATCCGTTTCTGCAATTATCACTTTAGGCATACGAGTGGACTTATGCTTTCCGTCTGTAGTAAATGATTTCTTATAAAGGCCATTTCTGCATAAGTAGAGACAGCAGCAAGCAAACTGGAAACGTACAGTAGCTATTACTGTAACATTATTGAGGTATCGCTCCTCTTCCTGAATTGTCTTGCTTAATTTATTTTCCTAAAGCAGCAATGAACTTAGTTTCATCGCAATGAACTTGGTTTACATGGTTTCGTTTGGCCATGAAAAGTTGAATTACAAAACATTTTCTTCACCAATATGGAAGTAATAAAAATAATATATTGAAATATCTTTCCACTGCATATGTTTCGAATCGCACCCGGTTAACAAACTAGTGTGCTGAGATAAGAATGGACAATATCCTGTCGATTAATCTCTTGCTGGAATGCAGCTTAGTTGGTGATCCTATTATTTTGGTTTATTATGCATGAGTTTCTCCGCTGTCACAGAATAAGACAACTTCCACTATCTATGCGGACATCTTTTTCGAGAATCCCTATATGACAATTAAAAAAAAGAAAGCTCAACAATTTTGGCGTCAGAGGCGACGAGCGTCAAGTGTGCTCGTGAGGATTAGAGCATGACTTAGCGTCGTCGCTAACTCCCACATCCTACTAGATATTATATATTTAAATAGGAAAACCTAAAAAAATAAATTGCCTAATTTCAATGGAAAAACCAATGGCGCCGGCATCTTTGGATATGGTGACTTTACAAGATCTCGGGGAGTAAAACCTCCCGCTCCATACCAACTCCTAGAATTTGTTCAATCGGAAAAAATGCAGGCGAAGTGAAACCGCGGCACTGTCCTATTGGGCGGAGAATCTGGCAACGTTGCATAGAGAATACCCCGCGCTATGCCCGTTCCGTGGATCACTCGCGGGGCGATTGTCCTTGTTGTCCCCGTTCCGGCGTCAATTTGCGCGATTGAATTGTAGGTAACTCCGTGAAATTACTTCGCTCTCCTCCGTCGAACCATAGCCCTACCCCAAAAGCATTTGTGTCGCGAACAGTTCATCACATTAACATTTAATATGTGTAAATAGTACCTACGTCACAACCATATCAGTGTATTAAGCGTGGACGATAATAGTAAGGGAACAAGGAGGGATATAAGCTACAGAAATTTATTTTACTGTACCAGGCTTCAATTTGTAGAACTACTTTATATTCATAATTTTAATCAATACTACTGTACCTTTTTACACTTTTAGAAAAGTACGCAGCAGAAATAAATTTTTTAATATGAAAATAAAACTGTAGGAAAGTACAATATTTTTCATTTACATTATGAATACTATGGAAATGTTTTGTAGAATAATGATGAAGGAGTTACGTGAGCTGAATGAGGACGTCCAAACTACGCTACAACATGAATCAGTATAAGAGTTTTCCTGTAGTGAAGGAATGTCTTGGCAGTTTATACCACCGAGAGCAATGAACAGAGAATCGATCGACAAGGAAGAAGTCTTATGACTAATCGGGAATAAAAGGGTTGGTGTGAAACGCTGAGAAGTTGAAGAGACAAGGTAATTTAACCTACTTTGTGCCTCGGGAAAATGATCAAAGAAGGAATAGATTGTAAATATTTTCTTGAGGAATGAAGAATAGAATTCCTCAAGGAAATAATGAGAAATGCTCAAGGAAGAAATAAGTGCCTCACGGTAATTATTACAGATGCTCAAGCTCAAGAGAGAAGCACTTAGGTTGAGGAGAAGATGGAGCGGTGAGCGGAGGCATACCGATCTTTTAACTGATCATTGCTAATGTTGAATTATTCCTCTCCCGACTTGTGCTTACTTGGAGCACGAGAATGTAAGTTCGACAAAACGCCATAAAAGGACCATTGAAGAATCACGACACCAGATTTTTCTTATTTTCGGGTCACTGTTGAGGGAATCATCAAAGGATAAACTTTTACCTGCCTTAGTTTCATAATATCGAGAAACATATCTCGGTTTTGGTAAAGGAAGGTAGGTTTTTTCCTACTTCAAACGACCCCCTCGCTAATCATGCTACCGTGAAGATCGGTGGTTGGTCAAAATTTCACGTTCTAAAATAAATCATGGGCGTTTCGATTTCAGTCTCTTTTTGTTTCCCGAATACGCTGAAGGACCTGGATGATAGCGAATTTCAGAATTATTACTGAAAAGGCTTACGATCTGTGCACTCTTTAGGCAGTGAAAAATCTCGTTTTCATTATATAGTTGTCTATATTTGAAGTGAATTTTGATCATTGAAATATTTTCCCCAATAAATTTATGATAACGGTGCCTTGGTAAATCTCCTTAACTTTAATTCTGACTAAGCACTCACTACTCCTTACTCTCTCCAGGCTGTGATCTGTTTGAAATTATTTGTATGAAACAACATTTGTGGAAACCGAACGCGTGAAGCGGAAAACTAAAAAAATTATACTTTCTTTTATTTAGAATTCTGTATGAAGGTTACTCGGAGCTAATTCATTACGCCTATGCATGGTAAGCTACAAGAATTGTTTTCATTGGTCTCTGAATATAATCATCCATTAAACACGTTTGCCCTTTGATGTCACCGTCTTCCGCATCAAAGTCTCTGGAACATATGTGCCCTTAAATTTTAACACGAGTGACTCATTTGGTGACACGCACAAAGCGGAGGGCGGTGTCTATTTCTCTTTGAGTTATTTTCGCTACGCATTCACGTGCTCAGAATAGAGGACGCGTCTGAGGCGACTGAATATTGATGCGCTCGGGGGCTCGAGACACGGAGAGGGCGCTGCCCTTCGTGAATGAGGTGCCGCATTATGTTCGGTTGGTTTTTGTTTCGTGACGCGTCCCCTCTGAGGGGCACTCCTCATCTCGAAATTCGAGGATCTTGTATTGAGTGCATTATTTAATGGACTGTTGAGTAATTTGAGGTTCTTTTAAAGGGCAGGTGCTCCTCACTATGGCAGAATATACCCTTGGGAGGGAGAGGGTGAGCTAAGTCAGATTTACCTGAGGCGTGTAAAAAGAGAACCCGGAGCTGAGAACTTCACGTCTTCGAAGACGGAAATCTGGGAAGGTGGCAACATTGGTCGACAAAGACGACCAAGAACTGCGCTCCGAAGTTAGATTATTTTGATCGGTGAGGATCAGATTAGTGGGGTTTTCCATGCGCTGGGATTACCATGTCAGTAGATATTGTTTTTGTAAACAATAAATACATTTGCCTATTTCAACAAAGCTCGGTGAATTCCGTTTTAAGCTACATACTATCGATAAGGTAATGATAGCTGTTGAGGAACTTCGAAATTTCATAGGATAAAATCTTTTATGATCCTTTATTGTACTGGATTTCCACCCAGAGGGTCCAGTTCAAATCCCGAAAGTGGCAAAAATTTGTCTGTGTAGTCCGGTCCCTACATGGGCTACTTTGAGGAGAGCAGTAGGAGGCACAATCCGTCGGATGAGACATAAAACCTTGATCCCTAGTGGTCTTTTGCTTTGCTAGACCTCTGCCAATAAAAATTAATGCATAACAAAATTAGGCTGGCTGGGCGAATATAATTTTAAAAAATAGAGAGGGCGCTGGGATTACCTTGCAAGTAGATAACCTCATATCTGAGGTTGTGAACCATCAAATTAGCATTTGTATTTTTCGATAGAGCTCGATTAAGTCCATTTTAAGCTACGCAGCCTCGATGAGGTAATGTTAGTGATTGACGAACTGCGGAATTTCATGGGAAAAAACGTTTTATGGAAACTTTATTGTACAATTCAGCCCCTCCAATTAAACTTCGCGATGGAGAGGAACAAAGGAAATCGGTTCTTTGTATTTCGAGTGTTGCAACACCACTGAAATTTGGGTAGTGAAACGAAAAAAAAACATTAATTGATTATTGGTCTTCAAACCTCCACGAAGTTATTGCTACAAGCAATATCGTAGCTTTCTAATCCAAAGCAAAAAACCACCGACACAAATCGGAACTTTAATGATGCTGCAAGATGACGTTTCGATGTCATTAGCGTTCATCTGGAAAAAGTTCGTATTCACGCGTGACTTCAGCGCTGAAATGGGTTATTACATTTAGAGACAAATAAGAGATCGGAATGATTTTTCTGCTACATCGAACTATTCTGCTAATCACTTGAGGTTTTTCTTGTGGGTTTATGGAAATACAAAAAGGATTCAAGGAGGTTAACTCCGTTTTAGTTCTTGATTTTTCCGGAGAAATATGTGCCTCTTATTAGATAAGTTTCCTGCTTTTTTCGGGTTCATTCTACTCTACACTCATTGCTAGTATGTAGGTGAAAGTTTTAGTAATTTAACGGTCTTTATAAGCCTATTCCGTATAAGTTCAAACGGAAGTCAGATACGGCAGAGTGATAGAATGTTGTTATTTAGCTTCAGCCTTTGGATTTTGAATTGAGAATCACAACTCTCAGTTTTTCTGGAAATATCTCAATTTCGTAGAAATAACGGTGTGAATAAGCAAGCTTCACATTTTTTCAATTCATCAATGAATTCTCGCCAGAGGTTTTGTTTTATTTAAAGGATCAATTTATTGGAGCAGTTTTTTTTACCAGGTCCTCTCTTGCATGAAGGTTTTATGCTGAACATTAACAGTAATTAACGGGGAGCGCATCAGTGAAGGGTCACAGTCGGTCGGAAGCATATCGTGACTTTTGTTAGTATTGTGACGGAAACTGTTCTCTCCAGCTTGGATCTTGCCTTTGTAATCTCTTCTCATGTCCCATTCCTGATAATCTACCTTCAAACTTTCTGCTTGACATGACCTTACTTGTCACCCCAGGAATCCAAACAGTACATCGCCGATGCCAAAATATATTTTCGCTCCTTTTCGAGCCTTGGTGAGACCTTCAATTATTACGTCACTGAGACGGGTGTGAGAGAAGGTCTGTAGTGGCCCGTGAAATTTGGGCAAGTCAGCCAGACGATCGATCTCGGCTCAACCGTGGAAGAATGGAAGATGGCCAGAAGTTGTTCAGATGTAAATCCTTTTTAACGTGCAATTAACTCTTAAGAATTTAAATTGGTTCACATGGCCTTGAATGTTCCCGTTAGCTAACGCCTGGAACGATGCCACGAGTGAACGCTTTCATTTCGCAGTCGTTGTCACTTCGCATGCATAATGCGTATTCGAATCTGAAAGTCGGCAATACGCCGACATTTGCGAATCAGGTGATGATGGCTTGCTTTATGAATTACCCACTCTTTTACAACTTTGATTTAAGTTGAGCATTAATTCAGATATAATAGAAGAATGGCAAGTGAAATGAAGCATACGTTTTCCTCCACTTGCGAATGGTGGACTGACAAAAGAGGAAAATCACGATTCGAAACAGCTATGCCAAAATTCTGCACTCCGCGATACCCATCGTGACTCGGTGACCAAAAACATTTTTTGTATAAAAATATATTTTAATATTTACCAACGTCATCATTCAGTAATTCCAGCCTCAAATCAGCTTAAAAAAGTATTTTTAGCACGATACTCGAATTATTTTTTGTACAAATAGATCATGGATAACTGTTGCTTATAATGCGAGAGTTAAAAGATGATCATATTATAAGCAATTGAAGCTCATGAGCTGAAGGCTTTCTGGGGCATTAATCTCAGATTTGCTTAAACTAATAAGGGAACCTCTGATTTTGCCTTATTTCTTATTCGGCTCGATCCAACAAGTTTTGGCATGAACTAGTTCAAGTGAGTACTGTTAAAGGGTATTGGCACGCATTGAGCTTACGGAACATTAATTAAGTCCGTACGTATTGATATTTCGTCCACACGCATAAATGAAAAACGCACGAGACGAATTAAAGTATGCTTCGGAGCTTACCATCCGGGCTTTCTCGGAATTTGCTTCGATAACTGGGAGCTGTCCATGGAAATTGATGTTGACTGAACTAAATTTCTCTCTTAACTTTTTCTTACGCCGTGATCATACCTTTCCCGACATTAAAGAAGATCGTTTGAAGGATGCGCTTGACCTCTAATCTCGTACGTTTCACGAAACGGAAATGGTTTTTTGTGTACGTTGGAAGAGAGTTCCGAGCTTAAAGAGGCGTGCCGCAATTGTGAAAGGAATCCTGATTTCCTCAGTGGCGGAGATAGGCATCAGCGTTTAGCCATCCAAAATCATCCGAAAGCGGTTTAGTCTATCCTCTCTCGCTGAGATTGAAAGCTCCGAAATAGGTTCCGTCCTTCAAAGAAGAGCAGCTTAAGCTGAGCGCCAGCAGTGAAATTGGCTGGAGATCTGTGAGCTGGAGTTTTGGGAGGAGTTGCAACAAGCATCTATTTTCCTTTATCACGAAGCGGAGATTGAGAATCTCTGCCAGTCAGACTAGAGTCTGCCTACATGACAATGGATTCCGGCTTGGGAATCTGTTTTCCTGTCGGAAAAAGAATTTTGAAAGACCTTTTGACTGATCCTAAAAAAACAGGAAGAGTATATCATGAATTTGCTTCTACAGTAAACCTTCTATTTCAATATTGGGAACTATTCGATTTCTTTCGCGTTCAATACCGCATTGGACATTTATAATAGGTCAATTTCTGTACGAATTGTTCATGCGGTAACTTCTTATCGAGTCTGAAACACATAGTACCATTGGTCAGTTCACTTGGTTTGAGTTAGCGCTTTATCCATCTAAGTCTCGAATCTCTTTCCATGATTATTGGGGAATGTGTCTTCCTGAGGGTACGTGTGATGCAATGAAGAAATACGAAGTAATAAAACAGTCTCAAGCAAATGAAGTGGAGAGCAGCGGAAAACCTATCTGATTGATACTGTCTAAGTGATGATTGATTCCTTCGTTTATGGCACAATTAAAAATAATCTCAATCGTAGGATTGCATGAAAGAAAGATGCAAATCCAAGTGGAGTTGAGTTTGGTTTTCACCATGATTTTGAGCATTTGAAATGTTTAACCAAGACTTTTCCTCATCCCGGATTACTAGTTAAAGAAATGGGACATTTTACAATTCCTGAAACCAAGAAACTTTTATTGGAGCTGTTGATAGCAAAAATTTTAAGTTAGTTATTTTACCATAGATGTTTTAGGTGCACAGAAGCATTCCACTACCTGTATTATTTTTTGCGTCTGAGTCGTGGGAGTCAACGTTTAGTGTTTTTCCATGAAAAAGTAGCACTTAGGGTTTATTTATTTACTGTATTTATTTTACTGTAAGCCTAATTTGAAAAAAGTTAATTTTTATCTAACACCTTTCTTGATATCAACGGCACATTTCAATTGATATAAAATTCCAAGGTTTGCCGGAAGAAGGAAAAGAAGAACATAAATAATCCATGGTCGGAAGAGAGGAGGAGAAAGAAAAGTAAAAAAATGACTTGGAGAGAAAGAAAAGCAGTGGTACATGAGATACGAAAATGAATGCGTTGGGTTATTTTACGTGGTCCGTAGACGGGAAAAATTGAGGGAAGAAGAAATTAAAGAAATACTAAAATTTTTCAGTTTTTTTCATTTTTCATTTTTCAGTAATTTTCATTTTTATTCTTCTTGGCGAAGCCCACATCCTCTATTCTCGATAGATACTACTGATGTTAAAGTTTAGTGAAAATTACTTCCAAGGTTTTGAGTACGTAAAAAAATATGGGAGCCATACGAGCAAAACTTTTCCCTCAGCTTAGACCAATCCATAAAGATATACGAAATTTCACAATGTCTAGAATCGGCTATCTCCTCGACAGATGTAAAAAAAGTCATGCTCTCGTGCAAGCGCGGCCAAAATATTTCTCGTCGTGACATAAAATCTGAGGGATCTAGTCGCTGGAACTGGATCAGGCTGAAATATTGCAAATCCTTTGAATCGCGAGCCACGCAAGCATCCCTCGGTGAAATTTCTCGCGTTCGTCACTGGACGAAGAGGCGTGATGGACTGCATCGCAGCGTGCACTTTCTCCAAGCGACCACTCTCGTACACAAAACTTGCCCCGGCACTAGTTACTGCGAGTTCCGATGATGCCGATGGAGATTAAAACCACCCCGAAGCCCATTTAAATTTTTTTCCGGATCCAAATCGGTGATTTCTATTCCTGTCCGAAACTAATACGCTCGCGGCCACGGAGTAGGACTGTCCGAGGTCCGAGATTGATCCGCGAATCGTGGTGGGGCTCGCTTATGGTTTCTCTCGCGGCTACACTCGAACTCTTTGGACCAAAATATCGGCGAGTCGCAAAGCATTTGAATCGCAAGGTGTCATTAAAGTGTGCGTTCGATCTTCAATCCTTAGAAGGAGGAGAGATATCAAACTTTCGATCAGTCCTCGTGACGTGAATGTGAAAACGCGGTGGATTCCGTTGCCGAATTCGTGTCCGGCAGCATCCGAGGATCACGTTTAATCTCACGGTCGCCACGGCTTCCTTGAAGTACGGTTTTCCCTTTCACTCGTGTTTCTTCATTCTACCTATTTTCCCAGTAATTTTGAAATTGATTTTCCCTTCGGCTTGATCATGCTTTCCAGTCTTGTTAAAGCCGCGGTCTAGCCGTGGACTAACCGTCGAACCGCCGCGGTCTAACCCCGTCTCCTGTAGGATAACGTCGGATTTGGTTTGCGATGTCACTTATTTACCTATCTTAACATACGTTCGAGATACTCAGTATGCATGATTAAAAATTTGTTGGCTTGGATAAAGTCTACTCTAACCATGAGGTTGTAATTGACTTGTGAATCATGGACATGTTAATTATGGATTTCTAGACAATGAACTAACGGATATCAGTGATACCGAATGATTACACTCCCCGAACTTCGCATTATCATTGAAGAACCTATTTCACCTCTGTAGCGAAATATTTGTTCTAGATGGGTATAGATATATGTACATATATATAAGGGATAGAGAAAGCAATCCTCTAATATACAATAATGATCGCTAGACATCTTATGCTAGTCGGATTTCTTACTAGTGACGCATAGGGGATGATCCTTCGGTCCCAACAAACGTAGCTTAGCTAAGTACAGCCGCAATGAAGAGTTTCGCTGGAGATCATGAAAAATCTCAAAATTTTGATTTGGCTGATGTGGATATTTTCAAGGAAATTAAATAGGTATGTCAAAGTTACTGCCTTGAACTTTTTAATGCCCATGTATCCATTTAGAAGCAATGATTATTTCGTTTATTTTTCGTTAATCTTTGATGATGCTTGGACGAGAAATCTCACATTCATTTTACTTTCCTACCTCCCGCTCTCTAAGCCGTATGCCGTGTATGTTTCATCAGTCTAGAGTTTCTGCGTAACTCTATTGAACAATTCACTGTACTTCATGTTTTTTCTTCTTGAATTATCTTCTGTAATAATAATATATCTATGTATCTAATGTAATAATAATAATAAACCTGTAATTGTACATATATGTGGCGATGAAAAATTGCAGCGTCGAACATAATCGTCTGATTCATCAATCTTAACGATTTATTTAGTAGATAGTGCAAGGAGACATAAATTATTTTCGTAATTTGGGTGATTGTTGATTTGTCAAAGAAGTCCACACTTTCCTCGACTGCGTTGACCACGGGGATTTCGGCAACGCGACCCTGGCTGACTATCGAGCGGGGTGGCGTGGGTTACGGGTTCAATGCAAATAGCGGTGTCGTAACCTGTACGGGGAAGTGAGAGGGAGGGAGAAGCGGTGATCTCATGGTGGCGATGGACTCTTTTGAATAAGGTCCGGATACCGCCCACGCCGTCTCATCATACCCGTGGGCGATGCGTGGGAGGGAGGAAGGAAAACTTTAAGGTGCTCTACCCGATTGTCGCCTCTTGACCGTGATAATATAAAAAAGGAAGAGAGTAGGTGGCGTCTCGACGCACAAAAGTGAAGCCTGTTTTTTTTTTTTTTTCGAAAAATGATCCACCTAGCATGGCTATCGCGCGCAATTTGTCCAAATAATTTGTGAATAACGCAATGTTTTGTCGTAAATTATTTCCATTTTCCACTCTTCTTGATAAATCATTACGGTAACGCAGATTTTCCACTACTAACACTTATATTTTTGGCATACTAACTGCACGACAGAACCATTCAATACGGCCGGTTGCGCATTTTAATTGCTTAAATTATTCTCTAGAGCTATCGTGCCGTAAGGTTTCATCAGTCATCATGTTTAATCTAATCTGCCATCTGTCATCGTGATTATGCCAGCCTCAACACTTTCGCTTTCGCGGTTATTTTCAAAATTTGCACTCATAGGAAGGCACCTAAATCGATGATGATATCAATAATGGCCAATAATCGGGTGCCCGCACGTTCTAAAAATACCAGTGTCACAGTTGTGTGCGGGCGGCCTGGGTGCGGATGATCAGACGGATTTCCTTGTCCTATTTCTGACGATGACAAACGCTACACTCGAAGGATCACATTAACTTCACTGCCATGCCCTCATGCGCATTTTGGAAGCACAATTGAACATGTTTAGTTTTTTTGCCTAAGGGCTCTTTGCTTAGAAGGTACATCAGTCACATTTTGACATTTTGAAAGCTGTTTTAAGCGCTACCGTGAACCAAAAATGAATTTAAGTGCACCAGATAGATAAAGCTAACGCAAAACACAATGTTTAAACCTTGGTGTTACTTCACAAGTTGTTTTCAAAGTGTGCGATTCCTTACGCTCTTTTTCTTTAAGAACTATTCGTCGATCGAAATGTGGCCTGGAAAACATTTCGTGTGAATTATAATACGCATAATCACAGAGGAAGATCGCTTAGTGCAATTATCAATTTTACATGCCAGCACTGTGAAATGAGTGAGATTTACCTATTTTAGAAGAATACTTTGATTTACAAATATTTGCATTTTAAATTAATTCCAAATATGGTTCCATTTTTATGGATAAACATGAATTAATACCACATGTTAAATCGCTGCTCTTACTTCATTGCTTACCATTTTGTTGGAGCCGACTGCTGCGCCATTTTCATTGAGTTAAAGCATTTTGCCTTTAGTTTTCATATTAAAATCAAACCGAATTGGAATTTTCCACAAAACATTATGGAACAGTGCGATTTTGTTGGATTTAATGAGGACGAACTACCACCTGAATCTGTTGAACAAATTCAGTTTACTTAGTTATTAGGTATTTACTCAAAAGAATAAGATGGATTGGTGAGTTGGTTTTATCTCCACACAATTCCCTGGGTGAATTCGCTTCGTCTTGACCATTATTAGTGAAAATGGCATATATATTAGAAATATTATAAAAACACAATTTTCATTATATTCCATCAGTTTTCACATTTAACGCTGTGCAATTTCAAGTCAAATTTACGAAAAAATAGATTGGAAAAGTATGAGTTTGTTGCTCCCATAAAAAAGGCACGTTTTTCTATATGAATATGTGAAATAATAAAAACTTTAGTGGTCCATATTCGTAAAGGACTGTTCTCTCTTCGGGATCACCCGTGTCTGGTTTTTGAAATGTCAACGCTTTTTCGCCATTGGTTGTTGCCTTTATTAATATAAATAAAATAAATTTTAAAATTCAGACACGGGTTATCCCAAAAGACGGGATAGTAATTTAAGCCAATTCACGAAAGAACCACCTTCGTCCAATATAATCTTAACATCAGTGCCAGAGGTGGGATTCGAACCCAAGATCTTTGGGTTGCGAAGCCTGTTATCATGCTGGCTTCCGCAGCCGCTCATTGATTTCAGTTCTGGTGTTTTTCCCTGAACGATCAACAAAGACTGTTAAAGATCTTTTAGGAAATTATCCCGAGTTCGCTAATTATGATATAAATCATACAATAAAAATAACATTGCATGATACCCCACACACGTTCGTTTTGTGATCGGATCGATCCTGCCGCCGTGCATGAATGAAAGCAAGCAGTTCATTCCGTCCGGTTGGTAAAAAATAGCACTTCCTGTGCGTAGAAATAATTTGAGAGAAATTTCCCCTTTCAATTACTTAATGCTTTTCCACCGTCGCGAGACGACTTTGACGAGGACGAATAACTGGGTCGACATGCCGACGGAAACGATGTCAGGGTAAAAAGGGTAAATAAAGCGGTGTGAAATCGGTGTGAGGGGAAGGGAGGGAGGAGGGGTGTGTAGGGAAACGGAGAGACACGTCGACCACTCTTAAAGACGATGCGCTGTCACTTCAGGTCGGAACGTTTAGCGAGAGAATGAATGGTCCCTCGTCGGAAAACAATTGGGAACGGAATCCAGGTATCAAGTGTTTCCTCGGCTTAGACTAGGAAGGTCAACTCATGGCAAATCGGGAGTTATTTTTTCAGGAGTCAGGCTAGTTGAGGCGTCAAGAATTCTATAATTTATTTCATTTTATTTTTTAAAGATTTCAGGCGGCATTTAATGAGAATGCATGATACACATATCATTCCTTAATTAGTTACTAAGCACTATATTTGCATTCCTAGCATTCCTCATAATGCTTAACTATCGATCACGTATTATTTCTTTGGATTACATATACCAGCCTTACTAAATAAACATGTTTCATGTAGGTAAGCATCAAATCGTGAAATTCTTAATTCCGGTAGATTTTCATCTTTCATCAGGTAGCATGCTCTGAATCGGTCTAATTCCGAGAAATTCCAGCGGAATAAGTGCTGCCATCTCTTATTCCGCGGCTCGTTTTCACATTGCATTTATAACCGTGTTATGTTCTGGTATTTTTACATCGTGTGAACCCTTCAATGTGGTCATGTTGGAGTGTGGAATGAAATTTAATTAAATCATCTTCCAGAGAAATATTCTTAGATCGTGCTTTTACAATGTACGCTGGTAATTCTGAGAAAAGTGGCGCGAGTGATAACCTTGTGCCTATCAGTCCTAGAATATAGCATCCTACCAATTGTCCGTGAACATACCCATACAGCACGGGGAGTAATATACTCGTGTACTCTCGGTCGATATATGGGATAAGGGATAATTCCAAAATTAGCCCTTTTTTACACGTGTTCTTTCAGTGTAAATTTTGGTACAAATTATCTGAGTGGACTTCTGTATTTTATAGAATTTAATTGATGTACAACATAGGTGTAGCTATTACATGCTAGGGTATGCCAATTTGCCGTCATTTCTAATTTTCGTGAGGGCAAACTTTATATTAAAGATGAGTAAAATGATTCCGTTACGAAGCGATCAATGTTAACTGTTCGAAGATGATCAATGATATTAATATAAATATACAGACTTTTTTATAAGTCAGCATTATAACCTTATATAATTCCTTGAAATTCACGTCAACGGCAGTATTTTTCCAGAGTAATCTAAAAATTGTGGTTTTAACTCTACGATAAAATAGAAACTTATCTTAATGTACGTTGCAATCCTAGGTTGCAATGAATTACGCAATTGTTAATTCATTTGTTCTATCAATATCCGTATTATTGACTTTCAAATAACTTAATTGTCCATTCGAAACTACGGATAATTGTGAAAAGCTTTAAATACAATTGGCTAATATTTTTCTCATGCCAAAGTCGATGATTTTCCAACAATTCATTATTTTAGTAATACATACAACAATTGTGGTTGGAGTCAGGTCGTTCGACCGCTGTTCTGCTTCGCTGTGCGCGACTTGCATTCTGGGTAAACAGCCACGTATCGATATCCGAATCGCGATTTAACCGGAAATTGGTCCCGATCGGTCACTCACGCTTGCGTTGTTACCTCGTGCTCCTAGATACCTGTGCCTTTGCGATAATCCAAAGTGTTCCAATCAATCAACAGTTCTTTTCAGGGCTTTCATCCTTCATCTCATTTAAACTATCATCCTATCCATTTTATCATTCATATTTTCATTAATCATATTATTTTTACTTCGTGTTTTGCACGATTTGTAGTCTGTTTTCTTCTCCGTCAGTTCATTGTTTTCTAACTTCACCCTTTTCTTTCATTCATTATATTTCTCCTTCAACATTTATTATTCATTCATTTGAATCATATACCTACGTTTTGTTTCACAATTACCTCTGTGGGAGGTAGTTCTCCATCTACTTCATTTTTAACGCTGGTAATAACCACGTGAGACGCGATCAAGTTTTTCCTGTTCTTTGGCAGTCTCCCCGAAGAGTTAGCAGCACTCCGAGGTGATCCATATTTCTTGGGCTTACTTCAGGTAAGAGTTTTTCTCAATGGTTAATATTTTTTTCCACCAAGATTTTCTTTGCTAGGAGATGTTTTATTCCCTCATTTTTTGTAATTTCACAATTATCGATGGTAGTATTACCATATTATTATCCTAGTTTTCTGGTCGTAAATGTGCTAAGTATTTAGCTGGTACAAGTGCTCTGGCTTGAAAGTGTGAAATTCCACTTCCCTTTTAATCTTTGAAATACGGGCGGGTGATTGCATTTAATGCTAATGTCCAATTTGTGCACTCCTGGTTCTGGTGTAAGTTCATTGATAAGGGAGGAGAACGTTTAATTTCATTGTTTTAATGTTTGAAGGGTAATATTGACAATATTGATAAACGAAATGGTCTGGTCCAGCACGTGTGTCGAAATTGGTAGCACGACGTTTAAAATCGCTTATTACATAAAGCATGATCAATTTAATGAGATCGAATTGTATTGTCAAGTGAACGAGGTGATTGTTTAAATTTTTAACGCTTAAATATGTGTCATTATCATCAGTTTGTTGCTTTATGTCATGTCAGTTTTTCGTCCCGGTTTATGCACGATTTTGTCCTGCCAGCCCAAATTCAATTTTACCCTTCTTGCAACTTGAATCTTCCATGCATCTACATATTCCTACTTTTAATCTATATTGTTTGTTGGTCCTATTCTTACTGTTTCCCTTAAGAGTGTTATGTATCTTATAATCTCTGTCGACTAGCTCTCGTAATCAGCAGTTTAAAATGAGAGTCGGCATGTTTTTCTAGGTTTAGTTGAGATCTTCTATAGCTGTATCACATGCCTAGATTCCATAACCTTAAGTTTTTACTGAAATCACTATTTGTAACCACAGAAATATATGAATATATATAGACATTTATTTCTATATGAAACACGTATAATGCCTGTTGCTCATGGTAAAATTATCAATAAAAGTTTTATAAAAATGTTTATTGAAACTTTTATAAATCTTACGTAGAACGTACTTGCTCTCTATTCATAAAACCGCATTGTTAACCAAGCTGCCATCTATGAGACGCTTTGCTAACACATGAAGTGATAAATGCACTCTTTTGGATGGTTGTTTGCTTAAAAACTGTGTGTATTGTTTATTTACTTACTTTCTGATCACTCTCAACGGCGCTATGTCTTTGTTTATGCGTTCACCCTCTTATCACGTTAGATACGAGTGTATGAACGATCAGGCGAAAGCATTAATAACAATAATCGCCATGAATTAATAATTTCATGAACTTCAAAGCCATGTTTGCTTACTTTTGCCTTGTTTGGCTTCCCATGGATATCGTTAGCAACCTCATTTTTATAAATTTAGTCTATTTTATAAAACGTTTTAACAAACATTTTACCGTGAGTTACAGGCATAAGTGTTCATAGACACCTTTTTACCACCTTTGTGAATGTATGAAAATGTGTTAGTAATTTGAGAATGTTAGCTACTCTCAATATTTTTGCTAATTGCAGGTAGTTATCATAAATGGGTAACAAGGTTGAGTTAATAATAATGCCTTACAATGTAGCCCAGTCAATAAGCTATAATGTATTGTAATTATTAGTTTGTCACCAATGTTAAGTGCATTCTTTAATCACTTTTTAGGAGCCATTTGTAGGCTTCAACTTGCTCGGCAATGCCTAAAACAAGGAAGAGTTACTTGGCAAGTTCTGAGCGTCATAGGCGCCGCACTGTGTCTGAGATCACTTCCAAGGTTTTCATGAATGATGATACAGAAGATTGTGTGGGACAAGAAGTGGGTGAATCAGATTCTGACACAGATTGTGAGCAATTGTATTCAACTACTGGGGACAACCTGAGTTCTGAGAGACAAGGTGAAAATTTTGAGGACTGGGAAATGGAGTCTTCGATTTCAGAATCTGTGAGTGATATAAGTGTAGAAGAGTTTCCCCCAGAGTTAGAGATTGACACTTTAAGTGCCTTAAGGCGTTGGGCAGCTTCAGGCATTTCCCATAGTAAAGTGAACGATCTTCTGAAAATTTTACAGAAACATCCATGCTTCGTTGAATGGCCTTCAGATGTCCGGTCTCTGATTAACACTCCACGAGTAACACAGACTCAGCCAATAGCAGGGGGTGATTACTACCACTGGGGAGTGGAGGCAAAGTTACGCAACCACTTAGAGAGATATCCAAATTTACAGGAATTAGAAATTCTTAAGCTGCACTGCTGTGTCGATGGTCTGCCTCTTACAAAAAGCACTAATAGTCAGTTGTGGCCTATTTTATTGAGTTTTGAAGATTGTTTTGACATTGAGCCATTTGTAGTTGGCATGTTCCATGGTTATAGCAAGCCAAATTCTGCCATGGAATATTTCCAGGTGTTTAAGGAGGAAATGGTCACACTGAAAACCACGGGATTAGAATTTAATGGAAAGAAATATTTAGTACTGATAACTGCCTATATTCTTGATACACCTGCTTATTCCTTTGCTACTGGCACTGTAAGTCATACAGCTTATTACAGTTGCAGAAAGTGTGTCACCAGAGGGGAGTATGAGGTTTCCAACATTGCCTTCAACGAGTTTGATTCTGAACTCAGGGATGACGTTAGTTTCCGGAACCAAGTGCAAGTTGAGCATCATAAGAGTTATTCTCCTTTGATGGATATACCTGGGACAGTCATGGTTGACAATTTTCCTTACGATTATATGCACCTAACTTGCCTTGGTGTCATGAGGAAAATTTTATTTTATTTTTTAACAGGACCTTTTTTGGTTAGGTTGTCCACTAACATAATGGGACAAATTTCTGTAAATTTGGTATCTATAGCCAAATGTATCCCAGTTGATTTCCCAAGGAAACCAAGGACTCTGAAGGAGATGAAAAGATGGAAAGCTACAGAGCTAAGGCAGTTTATGCTCTACACAGGCCCGTATATATTGAAAAGATTTGTGTCCAATGATGTATATATCCATTTTTTGTGTTTTTCTTTCTCAATGAGGTGTTTTGTTAACAATAAGTATGACCAACAGCGGCAAAAAGCGGAGAAGCTCATGAAATACTTTGTCCTTAACTTTGCAAAATTGTATGGGCGAAGAAGTGTGTCACATAATGTTCATGCTTTGATACACCTTTATAGTGATGTAGCTGCGTATGGTTATTTGGACAAGGTAAACTGTTTTAAGTTTGAAAACAAACTTCAGTCCATTAAGAAAATGGTACGGAAGTATGAGAAGCCTCTCCAACAAATAGTGAGACGTGAGGCTGAGTTAAGCAATATGCCTCCAAAGATGACGAACTGCTCTGCCAATGTTGTAGCTAGGCATGTGGAAGGATTGCCTCAATGTATGGTTGTGCCTGCCTACTCAAAATTTGTGATGAAAGATTTCATAATAATGCCAACTGAGCCAAACAACTGTGTCATACTTATGGATGGCTCAATTGTCGTCCTAACATTCATCGCAATGAAAAAAGATACAAATGATGTTCATATTTACGGGCGCAAATTCAAGGATGTGTCAGATTTTTACAGTTCACCTGCAAAATCAAGCAATGTTGGATTGTTTCTCGCTGCAAATTTGTCTACCCCACATATGTGGCCCACTTCTGCTATCCGTGCTAAAGGACTAATTATTCCATTTAGTCAAGAGAGAGGGAGGCAATATTATGTTGCCGAAATTATACATACTCATGCATAATTGTGCTTAAAGCTATTAGTAAGTAGTATTTCATTACTTAGACTGCAAAATTTAAAATGAAATTTTACTATTAGGCTTCTAAATAGATTAATTTTGCTTCTTTTCAGGATGGCCTGGAAAATTGTGGAATTTGGTGGCTTGTGCCGGAGTGGAACAGTGTCGGGGTGTAATTTAACCAGTACAGCCACCAAATCGGCCAGTATTGTGCCAGAGAGGTGGATTTTTATAAAGGGGGGAAGCAACTTTACTTATTGGCCACCAAAGTCGAGCCTAAGTGTGTCCAACTTGGTAAAGAAGATGAGCGTGCCGCATGCTGACTGGGAGATATGGAGTTTAACCCATATCTCCAAGGAGACTATAGGTAGATTAAACCTCCAGTTGATTGATAGGGAATTATTTCCTAAGAACTAAAACAGCTCCAATATTTTTCCAGTGATAGTTTCTCATCACAGAAAATGGTCCATAGC
The DNA here is from genome assembly GCA_963573305.1 of Pyrrhosoma nymphula. NCBI lineage: Eukaryota > Metazoa > Arthropoda > Insecta > Odonata > Coenagrionidae > Pyrrhosoma > Pyrrhosoma nymphula. The sequence continues at coordinate 67,393,912 of OY754335.1, read as the reverse complement.
ATTTAAATAAAACTCAATTTTCTGCTTCAATCAGACATTCCATGTTACAAACTACCTGTAAATTTTACTTTTCAGATAACTTTGAGGAGGCAAGAGAGATGCTAAATGGTGTGTCAGAAGTTACAGATATTGATGAGCACATTTCGAAGAGAAGAGGAAAAGAATACGGCAAAGGGAAGCGATCGCCTAAGAAGAAGGCCTACGGCAGTGGGGAGAATGAAAATATGCAAAGAGATTCGGTCCTGTCAGATCTACCTGAAGATTCTGATGAAGGTAATTGCGATTTTGCTCCAATGAGTTATGTATCCTTTTATGGGATTAAATATCAGCTTGTTATAGCTCCAAATTGAAATAAATATAATTATTTTTGTTTATTGCAGAAATTAATGAGCCACATGTCATGAGTCACCAGAAGAAAAGAGCTCACTACATTCAGAAAGGTATGGATTGATCGTGGCACATTTAGCATATTGTCCTGCTATTATATGTTAACTGTGGATGCTAATCATTGAATTTTCTTAGGAACCAGAATTCTTGAGGCCTCTAATAACAACCAGCAAACTGTCACCTCACGTGATGCTGCTTGTAAGTACAAATGACTTGTTTCTTATTTGACTTTTTTCTTGATATTTTGAAAGCAATTGTGCAATCATATGCTCAAAAAATTATAATGGTGATATAATTAATTTCATTAATCAGGTCAGACATCCAGTCATGCCAGGCAGCCAGATAATTCTCAAAATAGCTCAAAGCTAGATAAAATTGTGAGGTCAATTGTTGACATAGAGAGAACTATTTCAAAGTTGTGCTCGAAATTGGTCAGCGTGGAACTTGTGGTGAGAGAGTTGGTGGTGAATGTAGACTCGGGATTCAACAAAATGTCTGTTGTTGCTCAGGCTGCTGAGCCAGTGGCATTGCCATTCATTTTGCCCTTAAGTGATAGCGTTAAATTTCACGAGGCTATGGCCGAGGTACAAAAGCCTGAAATTATGGAGCAAATTGTAAGTATATCTTCTTTCAATTATTATATACTTGCTTTCAGTTATAATTTTGTGGCTTAACCACCTGTCTGAGATCTTTTCCATAATCAATTTCATTGAAAATTTGTGTGCCACCTTGATGGTGAATTGTAATTGACCCGGTAGATTATTTCAGAAGTCAATCTTGCATTCCTAACCAATACAAATAAAGATTCTTCGATGGTACAACTAGTTCCGTGGCTCCTCATTGTCTAAAATACCTATTCTTTCATTGCTTAGCATACTGCCCTCCAAGTATCATCAGATCCATTGCCTAATATCTCATGATGCTCAATCTAAGAGTCTTCTCATCTTTCTTTCTATTCAGCATCCAGGGGGTTAATAAAGTGTTTTTAAAACATTTCAGAGTTTCAAATCAAATGCATTGTCAAGACTCGGGAGTATTTCTGATGACGGTTCACTTATGAGGACTCGCGAAGTCTTAAATTAATAATCAAAAGCTAAGCGAAGAATAATATGACAAGAAGTAAGAGTTAACAATTGACTTGCAAACTGTTTTTAAAATATTTCATTGTTTCAAAGCTATTGAATTGCTCAGACTGGACAAACAGAAACTTTTTTGTGTTAACTGCTGAAGTATTTACTTTTAATGAATATTCCAGCGTTGGATTACCAAAGGTTACAGAAGTTCTTTTCATTTGTATTCATACAAAGGGTGCTACTCCCTGAAAGCTTTAATACTTAGCTACAGTAAATTTTTCCTTCATTTCTTCCCTGCAAAGACTTCAAATTAGTACCTATGTTAGAAGTTTAGACTGACATTTGTTAATACTTGTACTTTTATTTTTCTCTGCAGTTGAATGATCTAAGCAGGGTTGGAGGAAAAGATGAGACAGCCTTGGTGAATGGCATCCTCTGTCGGCTTATGACAAATTCATTTGCCAGACTGTGCTCATGGAAGGGCCAGAGGGGTGGCAAATATACTCTAGATTCAACTCCATTTCTGAAATTAGTTCATGGTAAGTACACTGGCATGTACTTCAAAGATTTGAGTGAAGTCTTCATGGGTTTCCCACCAGGTCTGTTCAGCCATGGCCGACATTTCGATGGCTGAGTCAGCCATGATGCCATGCCATGAACATCCTTGATAATTGTTTTTTCAAATGTTTTGGGGCTTAATGCCATGGGATATATACATTGGAATTTTCACTGCTTTTCATAGTCAACCCATAGAATTCATTCTTATAATGTAGTGCTTTCGGTGCTTCACTGAAGGCAAACTAGCATTGTCTGGAATTCTAACCTAATTACTGGTAAGACAACTAGGTATATTGCTTTAAAAATTTTAATAATTGCTAATTACCTGTCTGTATACAGACCTTGGTTTCGTATTTGCTTCTGTGCACTCAGATTGGTTGCAGCTGGATGTCATGTATGTGTTTAAGGAAGGAAAATAAGACGTTCACGAATGATGGAAAAACAAATAGGGATCCCTAACATTGCTGTTATCCTTCAGAGAGTCATGACTTGAGCTATCATTGCCACTATCCCTGAAAATTAATCTTGTGAATCATGCTTTAGTCACTTGAGCTTGAATATTGTCCCCCCCCATCACTTTTCCAATGAAGATTTTCAGCAAATATGGAGGGACTATAATCGGAGATATACGGTTTAAATGTTTGAAAAATCTTTTATTCCTTACACATATGTTTTTGTTATTTCCAGGAGCTGCCATCCGCAATACTGGTTTTGGCTCTATGACTGAAGAGGTAGTTAAGGACAGAATACAGAAGTGGCTCAAACAAGCCAGCCGCCGAAAAACAGCTGCAGCAAGAACATTGGCAGAAGAACCAATGATTGTCCAGGAGAATGAAGGAAGTATGAGTCTCTTAAAAATTATTCTCTTGAGGCAAATGTTAATACTGCTATTAAGTGGGATAATTTTGCAAACTTTTAATAATTACTAACACTATCACCTTTGATGGAAGGGATGATTCAGTGGCAGGGAGTTCATATCTCCTTTGGAATCAAACAAATATCAAAGGAATAGTCATTAGAACTGTTGCATGGCTTGAATTTGGTTGACTTGTTCCTCTCATGATTCTGATTGAATGACAATTCTCGCAGGGAATTAAAACTGGTCTTTCTCTCACATAATTTGTTTAATTTTATTACATTTTGTGATTCAATTGTTAATTGGTAGGTGGGGATGATAGGATAAGCCAACTCATACTTGATGCATATCTTTTATTCTTAGAAATTCAAAGAGGCCAACTGTGGGTGATTGATTTTTCTCTTGGGGCAAACGTATGCACTCATGCATTAACTCAGTTATTTTCTATTTTTATTTCACTGTGCATGAACTATAAGTATAGTTAATCTCTAACTTCATTTTGAAGGTACATTTTTATTGATTGTGATTTTTCCTATTTTCAGGTGATGCGGACGGTTCTGCTGCTCAAGATTGGATGCAATGGGTGGAAGTTCAAGAGTGACATTTTAATGTTGTTCATTAAGACATATACTGTTTTTTTTGTTGATGGCGAATAAAGATTTGTGCTCATTGAAATCATTTCTGTTTTTGTGATTATTAAAATCTGTAACTACCTCAATTTCCTGCGTGTCTGTATTATTTTTAATATTTTGTTACCTTGATTATTTATGGGGTTGGTAATTGTATATTCTGTAAAGTCCTTGTCCTTGATAAATCATAAGTCTTGACCCTTTTGAGATGTGCGTAAGGTGTAGTGTCACAGGTCTTCAGGGATACTGGAATTAGCGTTATTTACAAACCAGTAATAATTAAATTGAAAAACGCCGCCAAATATCGGGACCGTAATTCAAATATGCCGCCAAATAACGGCACCGTAATTCAAATATGCCGCTCTGTGCTCACAGCGCCACCTATTTCATAATGCGTGTACTACGATACCCGCACGTGTGGCGCCGCGGACGGCAATCTGTGTACTACGTGCGATCCATCGGGGGGCTACTTGCCAATACACGTGATTACACGATATATAGCGGCCAGTAAACCGAATATACACCATTTTTATAGCGTTCTTAGTCGTTGAAAAGCGGTTTTTCGACCAGATAATTCACGTGTTATACTCGTGAATTCAACTGAATATGCTCCGTGTGTGCTGTATGGGTATCTATATCGGATAGAATGACAAATAATCCCTCCTTAAGAATGAATTTACTGCAGTGGAGAAATTGACAATTACAGTTCCTCTCTGGATAATTGGCACATAAATCAAAAGCTGGGTTTTAGAGACCCAGTATTTCCAATACCGAGTTAAAAGCACATCGTTTAACGATTGACCCAAGTAGAGGGAAAGGAATCGAATGAGCACAGACTCTAAAACGGTATTTGCGGCCTTGTTAATAACAATATTCGACTGTGGTTTGGTGTATATGTCCCACCCACCCCCCTCCCCCCATCCACCTCAAAAGATTTCCCAAAATATGCTTGGTTCCTCTGAAATTTTGGCTTTTTACCAAATAATAGTTCTTTTTTCGCTTAATAACAATGCCTGCGATAAATAATTAACAGCGATGGATAGAGGAGTAGATTTACGTAAAACGATGCCTATAACATTATTTCCATCCCGATGGAAACGCTTAGTTTTTCGTTTCTTTTTCGTTGTCCCATACGAATTCTTCAGCTTATTCTCGCGAGAGAGGTATTCATAGAGTCATGCGAGCGACCTTCAAGTACTTGCTCTCACTTCCTGGTTTCAACCCCCCTCTCTCTCTCCGCTTCTCTCTATCAGCTTCTCTCTCCCACGCGTACGAAGGAAGGTGGGGAGGGAGTAGGAGGGAGTATTTCCTCGCTCTTTGACTTCGAAGTAGACCTCTGGTTATTGCTAAATATCTTAATTGAACGGTTGGTTGGAGATTTGATTACTTTTATGTGTAGAGAATTAAATTGTCCACAAGATACAAACTTCATTAGGGGGTGGTCCGTAAACAATACCAAGAATGTCAATTTTATGTTTAATGTCAATCCCGCAACGTTGATGCAGAGAGATGTTTAATTAAGAGTATGTGGCTCTCATGGTTTAAGCACTCTTCAGAGAGAGACGAAACTAGTTTTTTATTATATTCACGATGAAACAAATGAAGATCGAACGATGTGGACATCATAAAATGCTTCAAAATAAGGTTGTATCCTAAAAAAAATAGTCGTGAACTTCTCTTTATTTATTAACGATAATATTCGACTTGTTTTTAGCAAACATAACCCTCTCAACCCCACCAACCACCTTAATAAAAGTTGTAAATTACACGCGAGTTTCATTATTTTCTACTTTATTTAAGGCATTATGGATTATACCTCGCTTAATAATAATCAAATAATTAGTATCAATGTAAAGGACAGTTATGTATGCCATGATTTGTTAGCAGCCCTAATAATCATGTCTCACATAACTGTGTATTTGAGGTTTAGATTTATAATAATACCACGTATATCTTAGTCGTTCTTTTGCCCGGCAACCGATATATTGGTAATATTTCCACTCCCTCGACCAGGATGTTTTTGCAATTTTGCCCCACTGCAACTCCCCATGCCGATTGAATTTATCAATGCTAACACGATCTAGTTTTTCTAGAAGTGTAAGACCCCACCCATTCATAGCCTCAATCTGCCGTCGACGTTTTATCTCTCTCTCCAACCTCTTAGCGTACGTGAGGGGGAGGGGACTATCGCGGAAAAAGAGGGGGAGGGGAGAAGTCGGTGACGGAACACGCGCGTTCGAAAGTGAGCTTCCATTACTATCGCAATGGATGTTCGAAGAGTTAGACACTATCCGCTAACCCTTCAATGTCTCGCTGCATATAGTATAATTAGACGAATAAATGAAGTGAGACCGATGGACGTATCACCAATTACTCCTTATTCATCACTTCCGTTGCCACCTCGATTTATAGTTGAAAAAATAATAAAATTTCACCATTTTTTATATATTTTTATTGGAAGGTATCCACAAATTGACGTAATTTTTCAAGGTGAAACCGAATCCTACTTGGGAAGGATAATACGATGGGTTAGTGATTGTGAATATATTTTTACGATGAATAATTACTCACAAACTGGCCTTTATTCGTATCCACATTTTTCCCTTCAACCGTGTACACATTTCCCCACGCAAAGTCAAGCCTTCCCTATCTGCACGCTAGATAAAATAGAAAACCAAAATGCTTCCACGCAAACTCACTAATATAGGAAAAAAGACTAGCAGCCCTAATCAATCTTGTCTCACATAACTGTCTTCCCCAGCTCGATAGAAAGGCTTTGTTTGTCAAACATAATGTCATATAATGTTAACATTATTTTAGACGAAGCGACTAAAGAGGATAGGGGGTTTCATTAAAAATAAAAACACAGAGGATGAGTTTTACAAATTAATTAAAATTTCTTTATTTACAATTGCAAAATTAACATAAGTTCCAAACTCCCACGCAAATATCCTGACAAGTATTTTCAGTTTTTTTTTTTTTCATATAGAATTTCTACAATTTACTCTTAACTATATATCTCGCGACTGGACTTGGTTATTTATGAATGCCATATGTCACAGCATTTGTTTGCTGCTGACATTGCTTCACTCCACATCAATTGTAGTGAATCGTCATCAGAATCCACAGAAGTACCCGTCCCGATAATCTACCAACAGAAATTTAAGTAAGTATTCTCAATTCTTTATTCTCAATTAGTAACTCGACTATTACGATTTTTTAAACTATTAAATATAATTTTAACTAACCTTTTTCATTCTTACAGCTTATTGCAGATCTTATTCGCACACACATGTAAGGAGTACATATAGCAGATCCGCATGTAAGTAATAATTTAATTATCACACCGCAATATTGTTTACTAACACACGAAAACATTTCGTGGATTCAGATAGTTCCATTTTCGCGGCGCCACCAACTGGATTCATTTTCTTTACTCGCTACGGCAAGCTTGGGAACGGCTCTTGGGACGGTGGCAGGGGGGAGGGGAAGCGAAAGGTGGCGGAAGAATTACCGCTTGGTGTGAGGGGAGTGGGTTAGAAGGAAGAGCTTGTCAGCGTTGAGAATGGAATGTCGTTATGGGGTGGTATCCACCTACCCGTTAGGGGGGGATCGTTTCATTGCTTCGAACACGCTCACCTCTCTCGAGGCGATCGTTCTGGCGTCCGACCGACCCATGCTCGATCAGTGGTGTCTCCTTACGTCTAAAAATTGAACTTCTTAGATCACCGGCCGGTGTATATAGTTTTAAATATATATTCTATCTCACCAGTAAGTCATTTTAATTTATATTATACTCAGTATATTAGGCAGACAATTTTTTTTAGGAAGAAGGCATTAGGCAGAAGCTTTTTTATTTCATTCGGAAATAATAATTCGAATTAACTAATGACGGAAATTGTTTAAAAAATTTCACTCTCCAAGCTCACTAATGAAAACCAAATTACAATGCCAGTACTATTATGGATGATACAAAGTAGGAAAAAATGCATCTAGAGAAATATCCCTCTCAATATTTTTTCATTCTTTCATACCATTGCATCTCATATTAGCTACGCCCATAAAACAATGGTCAAAACTCTAATGGTCCAATGAGAGGGGGGCAGAGTCGATTCGGGAGCTTCTTCCCGCCCCTTCAATGGCGACGGTCTTTTTACAAAATGGCGACCAAATTAAATTAGGAATATTATATATTTTGTCTAATTAAAGCAAATAAATATTAAACTTTTTTGCAATTTATATTATACTTTCGTTCAATGCATAGGATGGGGGGTTTTATTTCAAATAAAAAAACACAAGAAAATATATATTTCATTCAATTTTTAATAGATTTTTTTTCCTGTAGAGGAAAACCTTTTCTTCTCCGCCTGAATTATAATTTGAAATATCCTCCCCCGATAGCCTAAACATTCGAGGGAGGAATATTTTCCTCTTTTCTTCGTTTTTTTCTATTGTTGCCACCAGCGAAACCCCAAATTTAGTCATTATGATCTCCAAACGCTCTATCCGGTATCGGATCTCCTCTTCCAAATCCTCCTTCTTCAAAAACTCCGCCTCCTCTTGAAGTTTAAGGAGACGGCTCCTCACGGTACCCTTTAAAGAGAATAAATGAAAATTATTGAAAAAGGCTTTAACAAAGTAAGATAGAGGGAGTAGAAAGACCCAAAAAAAAACTCACAGATGGCGATCGGGATCTATCCCGTCGTCCTCCATGGCTGGTTGTGGCATCGGCGGCGGTAGGATTCATCCTATCACGTAAAAAAAACATGTTAATTTATATTCCTCACAGAAATAAATGTCGCTAACTAGAACTTAACTCACTTCAGGGATTGTCCGAACTCCCAAAACCACTCTCTCCTCTGCTGGATTCCGATATAGGATCATCGGAAACGACAAATTTTACATCAGTAGCGATCTTTTCGAGGATGATTTGGCAAATTTTATCACCTCTAGAGATCCTAAAATCGTTTTCTCCATGATTATAGAGGAGTACCTTTATTTCTCCCCGATAATCCGGGTCAATTACCCCGGCCCCAACTTCAACCCCGTACCGAACCGATAATCCGGAGCGAGAAGCAAGTCTCCCGTAAAACCCTTTTGGAATTTCTAGAGATAATCCCGTTCTTATTAATTGCCGTCCTCGCTTCGGAATTATGTCTGACTGGATAGCGCTGATGTCGTATCCAGCTGGACATTCGTAGCTTGCTTTAGGAACTACAGCGAGAGGGTCTAATTTCTTCATTGGTACAAGCATGTTTTACTAAATAAAAAAAAAAAATCTCTTAGGGAGAGTTCCAACTCGTAATAGAATGCAATTGAGTAATATATAATGCATACTTACTCGATATAATAGGTTGTAGGCTGCGAATGATGGTAGTAGGTCGTCCGTACAAGGGTTTATATACTGATAAATTTGGAAAAAAAAAACTTGAATGCATTCTCAGCTCGCACGATCTAGTTTTCTGAAGTGGAGGGGGGACTCAACTATTCAATGCTAGCCACTCCTCACCGCAATTGAATTATGTACAGATATATCCCCTTCACTTCTCCCTCGGCTAAAAAATCCCTCACAACGAACCTTGCTCTCGCAGAGGGAAATTCTCAATCCACTCTAGTATAAATACACTCTTGATCCCCATGTATTTTCACACACACACAAACCAAGACTGCTTTGATCGCAACATATCCACAGACGAGCGTAGCAGAAATTTTACAAGAAACACTCGAAGTATTTTTCACTTAATATCACGAGGCGGCTATTTGCACACCTGTAAGGAGTCCATATAGCAGATCCGCATGTAAGTAATAAATTTAAAAAACCAACACGCCATATGAATAGAATGGTTAGATAGGAATAGAAAAAATATGGAAAAAAGCTAGTTCACACAATGATTTGAATATCAACAGTATTAAATATTTTGATATCGTAATTTTTTGAAATAAATAACTATTTCAGACTATAGATATTTCTTATTTTTAATTGGGCAGCGATGAGGATTTAGGTAGGATCACTGCTGCATATTCAAGGTGTGGCCGAACATGTGCGAAATAGCACCTCTCTTTTTTTTTCATCCTAAAAAATCTTCCCACAATGCGCTTGACGAATCCGAGCTTCTTCAGAGCTCTACCGCGTGGGGATAGTTGCATGACCTCCACGAAAAAAAAATTTATCCTCGTGCATTTGCTCTTCCCATCTTGGCTCCACACATGAACGTAGTGTGGAGCCATGAGTCAGAGTGATCACTATTTTCCTGTCTGTTAGGTATTTAGGACCGGCTCTAGTACCTATTTTCGGTAATATTGTTCTCTTGAGATAAAAGTCAATTATGTGGGTCATCGTGTTTGAGTAGGGAATACAGGTTAATTTCAATTTACTTCTTGTTTGCTTGTTAAAATATGAGGTTATGTGCGTAAGTTAAGTGGGTAAGGTGGAATCAATTTTTTTTAATTCAATATTTTTTTAAGATTTTTTTTTCTTCTCCACATCTTTTTTCCCTCCCGTACCACTCTTAAATTTAGCCTATACCTCCCTCAATCCACCCTCTCTCACACTTTTCTACCCGCCCCCCACCTCTCAGCACCAGCGGAAATATGTTTTCCAGCACCTGGATCCGTATTGACGGCTTGATGCCTAAGATGGGGATTGACCAGTGGCTAGAAGATCTGGAAGTGTCCGGTCCGATTCTTGAAGTCCACCTTCACCAATTGCCGGAGACGGGAGAAGTTTGGGGGTACGTGAAGTTTCGGGATGGGGAGTCGGCAAATACTGCACTCGGTTTCGGCTCAATCTACGAACCCGAGGCGCCGAACCTTAGATTACAGCCCTGGCCAGCGGATCAAGTGCAAAGAGAGCAGTATGGAATAAACTATGGGGTAATAGACTGAGGGGAGAAAAGTGCTCTCGGGGGGTTTGCCAAAGTAATGTATATATTTTTTCAATTGTAATTTATCTCTCCTTCATAATACATGAGGGTGTTTAAGAAAAGACTGGATTTTTTTTTTTAAAGAGACTAATCAGTTTGAGTTGAAACATCTCGACTATTTGATGTCACATTATAAAAAAATTCTCTAGGAAAGACCGGATCAGGTTGGAGGGGTATCCGAGAAAAAAACGGATAATTATCAAAGCCGGTTTGGGTGTAATTATTCATAGAAAAGGTAAAAATGTTTAGGAATTTCCATTGTTTAACCAATTCTTCGTACGATTGAGTTTGATTGCAATATATGACCGTAGTTTGTGGATACATTTTGCGACATTTAAACGAATCGGATAAAGCACAAAAATCGTTTATATTCTCGTCTGCAAATCGAGATGGTATGGGGAGCGAACGGAATTGAGCCATTCTCACAGACTCAAGCATACCAATCGGATTCACTTTGTCCACTCGAGTTATTATTGCATGAGCAGCGAGACGTTGTAGACTTAGAGGGTGGTATCTCGTTTTGCTAACATCTTTTAGCATTAAAAACCACCCTTCAATCACTCGAACAATTCCATCCACCAATCCATCCATCGCTATGTATGTGTGCCAAGTCCAAGTGAAAGGGAAATATTGACATTTATATTCTCCTCGCGTACTTGACCAATCAACCTCCTTCCTTCCCCTCCATATCCAGCCTTTGAGGTCACATGCTTTTTTCCCCACTCCTAGACCACCTTGAAACACTCAACAGGTGCGGCTCAAACCGTTTATTGCTAGTGTAACCAGGCCATATGTTTGCATCATCAACTCAAAGTAAAATCACACAACAGACTTTATAAATTTTCATTTCTCTTTCGATCTTTGAGATATTAACGTCGAGTGGTTGAAAATGCGCATCTCATCGCTTTTAATTGTGATTATTTCGATTTGCGGAAGTTGTCGGGCCGCAGACGATGAAAAGACCATTTTAGTCGACTATTTAAAAAAGTTTGGTTTTTTAAAAGTCTCTGATAACGAAATCACATCAGTCAATAACACTGACGTTGACAGTGCATTGAAACTTTTGGAAGAGTTTTACAATTTTAGTAGCAGAGAAGATGTCGTGAGTTTTACTAAGCTCCCCAGATGTGGTGTACATGATATTGGGAAATATTCGGTTTCCACAGAATCATGGGATAAACGAATCATCAAATGGAATTACGCGCTGAGCGATAATGAGCACCATAAAGTTGCAGAGAAGGCGTTTGAGTTATGGGGTCGGGAGACTAACCTTACGTTTCAACATGATCGGAATAATCCCGATATTATTATCGCCCATAGGAATGGCATTCACAGAAATATAAAACCGTCCGAACCGTGCAGACATCAATTTTTTGGACCCGGACGCATACTTGGCCACGCGGAGTTCCCAAATAGAGGCAAGGACCACATAGAAATTCACATCGATGACGCAGAATCGTGGTATTTAGGTTTAGATAGGAATGTAACTTGGGGACAATATAGTTTATTCCACGTTTTATTGCATGAGATAGGCCATGCTCTAGGCCTTTCCCACTCTAGCGATTCAAATGCTATCATGTTTTCTACATACACGCATGATCACAAAATTTCTCTTCATCACGATGACATATCGGGAATTCGTAGTTTATATGGTGACCCACCAAAGTGGAAGGATGACGATAGTGAAGATAGAGGAAAAAATGATGATGAGGTGACAAGAGATAATGAACGCGTTTCGGGCGATAAACCAAATTTTTGCGATTTGAAATATGGGATCAACTTTTTAATAATAAATCAAATAATGTATGTATTAAATGAAAAGTGGGTGTGGTTAGTTGACATTACAGCTGATATGAAAGTATTTGATACATTGCTAATAACTGACTGGCTGTCATTTTTACCAAAGGATTTTAAAAAAGTGACAGCTATTTATCAGAGACCGTCTGGGGAAGTCGTTCTATTTATCGAAAATGAAATTTATATGCTGGATTATCCATCGTTAAGACCAACATATGGCTATCCCAAAAGTCTTTCCTCTATCGGTCTCCCCAATGAGGCAAGGGTCCAAGCAGCCGTAAATTCGCATACGGGACACACGCTAATATTTTACAACGATCATTATGTAATGCAATTGGACGAATGTACGAATCATGCATCCCGATACGCTCAACTTATCAAAGAATTCCCAGGGTTACCCCCGGGTGTGAATTCCGCTTTCAGACATTTAAACGGAATGTTATACTTTCTAAAGGACGATAATTTTTACGAATATAATGAGTTTAGAAGCCAATTGGTTAGAGCTGGAGTCTACACTCCATCTTTATTCGGACTACGATGCTCTTCCCCCATTTCAGACCTCGTTCGTGAACTTAAAAAGCTCACAGCGAATTTTGATAAAGTTCTCGCTTAGAACTATGAAACGCTCTCCCAATGGGCAATCGACTCAAGGTCAAAGTTACCCCCTTTCTCTTTTCCCCCACTCCTCCAGCATCAAACAGTTTAAAAGGGACACGATCGGGTGCCAGTGGTCATGGTGTTTCCGCCGGAGGAGGAAGAGTTGTTACAGCCCGCAAATACATCTCGGGCTGTCGGCACAATATCCGACGACGACGATATTCTCGTTTTAGAAAGCGAATATTTTCTAAATACGAGAGGAACAAAGAGTGTTCGTGTCGGCTGTGATTTTTTCAACTACTTTGAACCAGTGGTGAAATTTTCCCATCTAAATAAGAAAAGCCTTGTTATTAGTAGCAGTGAATGGGCTAATGTTGTAAATCTCCAGCAACTAGTGAGTGATTATTTTGTCACCGGTGTGAAACATCCACTTTCCGCTAGTTTTCTTTCCTTTGCAAATTTCTTTGGGAAGAGATACTTGTCGATTAAGCGAGGCAATACTTCGTTTCATTTAAATTTTGACGAGTGGAATCAAGTGGTGAGAAACTTTCAATTGGTTAATAAACTTTTGGACTACCTTTTTGGTGTGGTTGGTGAAAACGAAAAGTGTGAAATCTACTGCAACCAAGTGAGTGAAGAAGAAAGATGAGTGGTATCATAGAATTCCAAGGGTTCACTGCGAGTGACGGTAGCTACATTGTGAAAGAATTAGCTATAATTAATGTTGATAGTAGGTGTTGTAATACGTGGCTTTTTAAATCACCAACGAAACACCTTTACGCCAGAGATACGTCATGGTTAAGAAACAATTATCACGGCTTAAACGAGTTCTCTGGAGATGTGGAATATTCTGAATTGGAGTCTATTATTTGTAAATATACAAGGTCTTACAAGTTTTTATTCACAAAAGGAGCTGAAAAGGCTTCTTTCCTTAATCGTCTGATTCCCAAGGGTATTTACGTTTTAGACTTGTCAATTTTTGGTTGCCCATCTCTAAAAACACTTGTAACTAGTGAGAGCTGCTTAATTGAAGCACATTTTAACGGCAACTTTCAATGTGCAAGAAAGAATTGCTACAAACTTGCCAATTGGTGTACTGAAAACAAAAATTTGTTGATAATAAATTTTGTAAAACCCTATCCTCTTTTTTTATTTTTAAAAGAAACCTTTACCCATAAATGAGTGATGCAGAGGGAAATAATGAGGTTTATTAAATAAGAACATTATTATTTTGTTTCAATTTTTTTTATTTAACAAATATTATCAAAATATTGTCATTTCATCTTCGATAGCTAACACAAATTTAATTACTCGCAAGCGAGTGCCTTTGAGAGCATTTATGCTACTGTATTTCACATTAGATTCTTTGTGGTCGGTAAAACAAACCGGTTTAATAGACAGAGGACCACACTTGGATACAAAACCTCCCAGACACTTGGACGTGTCTTTGACGTTGCACATTACACCGTCAAACTCTGTTCTTCTTCTTGGAATAGAGCCTCCTCTTGGATCGGGGATGGTCTTAAAATGTTCGTGGACATCGAGCCATATGACTGGAAGTTGTTCTTCCGCTCGCCGTAGTTTCTCTGGATCAGTAATGTCCTCGGCTAGCATGATGTTAAATCTCTCCACCGTTCCGTTTGCATCCTCGAAGCCGGAAAATGTCACATTATGTCCGACAACCTCAAACTCTTTTTTCTGATGTCTGAATATACAATAGTAGGAGGTACAAAAGTTTACTTCCAATACGAAATCGGTGCCGGCTTTTTGCAGGCAGACTTTGGGTACGTAAATTTGATATTCGTCACCGATTTCCTGTCTTTCCACACGTAAGTAAGTGTCTCCCAGCCGTGCTGTGGGTAGCTTCAGTAAACTGGCGATTTTAGATGTCATATTTATGACCCGCCGATTGGAGAAGTGCGTTGCTAAAGTGCGGTGGTCTTTTTATATATAGCTTCTGGTAGAGCTCTTTTTTTGTCAGGATGTGAATGGTGATGGGTGTGTGACTACCTTGCCAGGAAAATGAAATCATCTCCCACAAGGTCTGTCAGATCGCAACAAATGATAATATCACGAAAGAATACGATCCACGTCATACACTCTCACCTTCACGTCGTGAATAGCACCAGCATGCCCGAAATTATAATTAAAACGAAACACTCGTCTATCTTTAAAAGAGTTGTTTTTAAACAGAGGTGTAAATAAACATTTAAAACACCAACAATTAGAATTTTGAATATATTCCCTAATTACAAAATCGGTGAATAAAATTTGATGTTTCGCTTCAACCTTGTAGACTTTGAGATCACCACCACACTTTTCGTAAAAGTCCTCTTTATCGACAAACTCTTGACGCCAATAATCGAAGCACTCTGGACACAACTTAATAAAACTATTATTTTTTTCTAGGCAAAAATATTTGACTAACAAATCATACGGAGCTATTAGATGGCTATAATTATCTAGATCAAAATCATTTCCTCCGTAAGTGTAAACAAAATCACATAATTCTAAATACATTAAATTGGAATATGTATCGCAATTCATTCTGTCAAAGTCATTAAAAAGCATGAAATCGACATAAGTTGAAACAGCTTTTTTTTCTTCTAGAGGACAACTCGGTGACATCAAACAAGTAAAAAACTCTTCCTTAGAAATTATCCACTTGACACGATAGAATAGTTCCAGTAGTGGAATGGACTTAAAGTCTTTTTCTCTCTTACGAATGTTTTCCCTCTTTAGAATTGCGCAGGATAACGATTTCAAACTGGCAACTCTCCTACGAATAGGAAGAATAGGTAGATACTCCACCATAACTGCACAACTTTATCGAGCTCCACGGAAGGCAAGTTACAACTCGGTTCGCTAAAAGTAGCGGAGACTATTTATTGAGTTTTTTATTATTATTATTAGGAAACTCCCTGAGAAGAGTGGGTTAACCTTGTGTATAGGCGTGGTGCGTGAGGATACATGTTTCCTTGCCAGCGCAGTGAATGGTGATGCATAAAGGAGGGGGATGATTAAGGACAGAGTTGAGGTTAATTGCGCATGAGGGGATAGAGTCTGAGAGAGCATTCAGTCATCTAGTTTTTTCCCCTTCACTTTTTAAACTAGGTGGAATGAAGTGAAAGGCGGAATTGGCCTTGCTTATGCTTGCTTAAGGTCATTAAAGCGATAGGATCTGAAATCAATAAACACGTGGAAAGGTCATCTAGTTTTGTTTTCTTCACTTATGAAACTAGGCGGTGAAAATCAGAGCATGTGGTGGGATGGTTACAGGGTGAGAGATGTATATAAACGCGGGTATGAATATTGGAATAGCGAGTCAGTCTCAGCCGAGTCCTTCTGCCCTCCTTTACGACGAGATGGGGTCGAGTACCGAATGCGGAGTGGTGATGAAGCAGGAGAAGAATGAAAAGCCGAATCATTCTTTCATCAACAGACTCCGAGGTGGATTGAGAGATGGCAGTCTGATATATTCGGGTTCTGGGATCATGATACTTCTTCACATGGCTGCCAAGGGGGCGAAAGGAGAGACGCTGGATGAAATTATTGAAGTCACCAATATGAACGATCAAATACATATCTACGATAATTTGTTGAGGGAGGCTAAATCACCAAAGGAGGGGGCCATCGCAACGTCTGTCCACTTGAGGGAGGGGTATAACTTTACCGAATACTACGAGAACCTGATAAATAGCTGGAGCGAAGATGTAGTTTACAGAAGTGATGAGCTCGATGTTAACAAAATGAATGCGTGGGTTTGTGAGAAGACTAATGGAATTATAAAAGAGTTAGTGAAGGAAGAGGATGTGCAAGAATCCAAATTGATACTATTGAGTGCAGTGTACTTTGAAAACGAATGGTTGATACCATTTTACGAGCTTAATACCCGTCCGACTATTTTCTACACTCCTGGAAATGAGATAAATATACCTACCATGTGCGCTGTTAACAAATGTGGTTTTTATGAGGATACTGAATTGGACTCTCGTGTGTTGGAAATGCAATTCGAAGACCGAAGTGCTTGCATGCTGTTTGTATTACCCAATGCTCGCGATGGTATAGTAGAGTTGGAAAAAAAATTATCCGTCCAAGATTTTAATGTATTCAAACTTTTAGACAAGTGTGAGTTGATGTGGACTCGAATTCGTCTCCCAAAATTTACGGTTCGGACTGAGATAGATATCTCGAGTACACTTCAAGATATGGGTATGAAAACTATGTTCAGTGATTTTGCTGATTTCACTCCGATGATTGACAATGATACTAAAATATCTAAAGTGCTCCAAAAGACATTCATAGAGTTAACTGAGGTGGGCGCTACAGCAGCGGCTGCAACCAAGATGACGTTCATTCCAAAAGGAGTAGGCCCGACCGCAGAAGCTGAGTTCATCGCAAATCATCCCTTTGCATTTTTCATAATATGCAAACGAACCGGTCTGGTGATTTTTAGTGGACGATTTACTGGTGAAATGTAATAAAAAATATGAAAAAAAATAAATTTGTTAAAAAAAAAATCAATAGACTTTTTTGTTTTCCTATTCCTCAAAAAAAAATTGGGGGGTTGAATAGTTTAGGGGGATATATAAAAAAATTTTGGAATAGTCTTAAGAAAAGGATCATTTTTTTTGGATATTCTTATTTAGTCCTTAAAAGGACCGTTTTTTGTAGACTAGTGACTAATAATAGTCACGCCAGCCGTAAACTTCTAAGTAGTAACCCCATTTCTCTTTATTTAAATATCGCAATCTTTCAATAATTAGCGATTTCAACAAATCGTCAGTCAATTTGGGAAAAACTACTACCTCATAATACCCTTCATATTGATCGCATACATTATGCATTGCGATGGGATCCGGGTCGGAATTAGACGTCTGCAATTGCTTTTCAAAATTTTCATCAGCATGGGACTTAATTCTAAGAATATATTCTTCAATCTCCTTCCAGAGAGGTATCTCTCCGACTTGGTGTACAGGAAGTGAGTCCATGATAGCGAATGAACGTTGTTGAGTTGACTTTTCCTTTATATACACATTAAGGTAAGAATAAACTATGAAGAGAAAAATAGGAATAGTAATAATTTAAAAAAAATGTGGATTTTAATTATGTAGCCCTGAAAAGGGCTTTTTTTTCCTATATTAGTGAGTTTGCGTGGAAGCATTTTGGTTTTCTATTTTATCTAGCGTGCAGATAGGGAAGGCTTGACTTTGCGTGGGGAAATGTGTACACGGTTGAAGGGAAAAATGTGGATACGAATAAAGGCCAGTTTGTGAGTAATTATTCATCGTAAAAATATATTCACAATCACTAACCCATCGTATTATCCTTCCCAAGTAGGATTCGGTTTCACCTTGAAAAATTACGTCAATTTGTGGATACCTTCCAATAAAAATATATAAAAAATGGTGAAATTTTATTATTTTTTCAACTATAAATCGAGGTGGCAACGGAAGTGATGAATAAGGAGTAATTGGTGATACGTCCATCGGTCTCACTTCATTTATTCGTCTAATTATACTATATGCAGCGAGACATTGAAGGGTTAGCGGATAGTGTCTAACTCTTCGAACATCCATTGCGATAGTAATGGAAGCTCACTTTCGAACGCGCGTGTTCCGTCACCGACTTCTCCCCTCCCCCTCTTTTTCCGCGATAGTCCCCTCCCCCTCACGTACGCTAAGAGGTTGGAGAGAGAGATAAAACGTCGACGGCAGATTGAGGCTATGAATGGGTGGGGTCTTACACTTCTAGAAAAACTAGATCGTGTTAGCATTGATAAATTCAATCGGCATGGGGAGTTGCAGTGGGGCAAAATTGCAAAAACATCCTGGTCGAGGGAGTGGAAATATTACCAATATATCGGTTGCCGGGCAAAAGAACGACTAAGATATACGTGGTATTATTATAAATCTAAACCTCAAATACACAGTTATGTGAGACATGATTATTAGGGCTGCTAACAAATCATGGCATACATAACTGTCCTTTACATTGATACTAATTATTTGATTATTATTAAGCGAGGTATAATCCATAATGCCTTAAATAAAGTAGAAAATAATGAAACTCGCGTGTAATTTACAACTTTTATTAAGGTGGTTGGTGGGGTTGAGAGGGTTATGTTTGCTAAAAACAAGTCGAATATTATCGTTAATAAATAAAGAGAAGTTCACGACTATTTTTTTTAGGATACAACCTTATTTTGAAGCATTTTATGATGTCCACATCGTTCGATCTTCATTTGTTTCATCGTGAATATAATAAAAAACTAGTTTCGTCTCTCTCTGAAGAGTGCTTAAACCATGAGAGCCACATACTCTTAATTAAACATCTCTCTGCATCAACGTTGCGGGATTGACATTAAACATAAAATTGACATTCTTGGTATTGTTTACGGACCACCCCCTAATGAAGTTTGTATCTTGTGGACAATTTAATTCTCTACACATAAAAGTAATCAAATCTCCAACCAACCGTTCAATTAAGATATTTAGCAATAACCAGAGGTCTACTTCGAAGTCAAAGAGCGAGGAAATACTCCCTCCTACTCCCTCCCCACCTTCCTTCGTACGCGTGGGAGAGAGAAGCTGATAGAGAGAAGCGGAGAGAGAGAGGGGGGTTGAAACCAGGAAGTGAGAGCAAGTACTTGAAGGTCGCTCGCATGACTCTATGAATACCTCTCTCGCGAGAATAAGCTGAAGAATTCGTATGGGACAACGAAAAAGAAACGAAAAACTAAGCGTTTCCATCGGGATGGAAATAATGTTATAGGCATCGTTTTACGTAAATCTACTCCTCTATCCATCGCTGTTAATTATTTATCGCAGGCATTGTTATTAAGCGAAAAAAGAACTATTATTTGGTAAAAAGCCAAAATTTCAGAGGAACCAAGCATATTTTGGGAAATCTTTTGAGGTGGATGGGGGGAGGGGGGTGGGTGGGACATATACACCAAACCACAGTCGAATATTGTTATTAACAAGGCCGCAAATACCGTTTTAGAGTCTGTGCTCATTCGATTCCTTTCCCTCTACTGACCCAAAGCCTCGGAAATGAATTTTCAGCACGCGAAGGTAGGAGAAATGCGATAAGTCCTAATCTTCACTGTGCATATATCGATTTCCGAAGTCCGTCACTTCCGTAAACAGTCTACCTTTCTGAGGAAGCATACATGTCCGCTGATGATGCTGGATTATCTTATTTTGGCTTTTTTTTACAAGTGGTAATGATGTCACCTGGAATGGTCATGACTATACGTCAGTTGGTGGTGTCCCACTGAACACTTTTGACGTGCTGGAGTATTTCTCACGAGCTATCTTAATTGTCTCCCGAGTGGTTTGATGTAATAGGCTCATCTCACTTATATTGTTCCTGGAAAGATAACGGCAGAAATTCTTAGTTATTTTAACGGGTGTGCATTTACACAAGTAAATGAGTGTACTGTTATTGGAGTTACTCTGGATCATTTCCAGGGCCTTCTAATTGAGTTTCGTTATGTTCTCAGTGGCAATGTCAGGAATTTCCTCAAGCATCGTGATGGTTCCTATTCTCTTATAATTAGTAAAGGCTACCATTTGCGCCTCGTTTAAACTAGTCTCTCATGATAAGAGATATTAGGGTAATATAATAAGTAACTCTGGGCGAGGTGACCTATTTAAATTAATAAAACACCAAAGCCTTTTGCAAATATAATGCTAACGGTGGAAGGTTTTAAAAAGGTAGGTACGTGTATTCAGGCGAAGGACTTAAGATAGGCGAGGCCACAACTCTTTTATATACAAAGTGTGAAGTCTTTTTTGCCTACAAAATTAGAACAGGCGCGCTGAATGTGAAGGCCCCCATCTTTTTCTAGGTTAACCTGATATTATCTATATTCTACACTTACTGAGTACAGTTCAAGCCACCTATGCCTATGTGTGGCACGAGAGGTATTATAGAGCTCGCAGCTGCCAAACTGTGCAGAGTTAGCCTAGCATCCGGATATCAAACTATCCTCTTTGCCAAATTTGCCCGATGCGTATGATACACCCCTATTTTTTTTGTCGGTGATAATGAATATTTATCGTTTTCTGCTTGCCATATTTTCCAATTATTTGAATATCAAGGGCATTTTATGCCTTTTGTAATTAACGGCATGAAAAAAATGGAAAATTTGATATTCATGAATGGAAAAGAGCATTAACAGACGAATATGATCGGTACTTAGTAAAGCATCTTTTTTTTAGCTTATATTAAGAAGGCTCACTAATGTTTTAGCTCTTAGGATACGGTCATCCCTGAAGAGCTCTTAGATAAGAGTTGAAAGTAGTTAGTCTGAGCTCTTATTGGTTGTAGTCTTAGTTTTAATGTACATCGTCAAGTCTGAGCTGCTATTAGAAAGAAAGACCGAGAGTACCTATTTATGGTATAATCCAATAGTAAAACAATAAAATGGTAGTCTGTAAGGGGAGGAAATTGATTTGATTTATTCCGTACGCTATCATAAAATATTCATACATTTTTATTGACTTCAGGTGCTATCATCACCATTCGGAGCCAGCTGACGGACAGGAAAAAATATATTTACCTCATGTGTTGGCGCAAAGTTAGTTGCGAAGTTCTCACGACGTGACTTGGAGTTTGCGTAGACTTGGAAATAAGTCAGCCATCCGACATTTACTGTTCCCTTAAATGGGGAAACAAGAGCTACCAGCCATGGCTTCCGTTCTAGTGAGCGCAAGTGAATTATCTTGTACGAGACGTCCAGACATCGCACGTGTACATCCAGACGCCGTAGAAACGTGAAACGGCCCCATTTCCTTTATTTTTCATCGTCGAACACAAAAGTACTCCCAAGATGAAAGTATTTCTAACGTGAACTTTCGCTAATTCATTTGGGTCTGGTATAAGGGTCTAACACTGTTTCCAAGCTTTTGTTTTATAGAAAAGGGGAGAACTTACATTAGTCTCATTGTCTTGTCCAAGGTTAGGCCACTACTCACTTACCTGTTGTTTCCCGACAGATCTCACGAACTCGATTGGAGAAGTTTTAGTCCCAGATTAGAAGGAGAAGTCGCCATAAATGAAGAAGAAAATGTATATTTGATTTATTAACAAATGATTCTCTCTTTGCGTCATCTCCGCGAATCCTTTTAACAGGGACACCGAGTTCCACTAGCAGACGTAGCAGTGTAATAATTGCTGAAATCGCCTAGTTTTAACCCATCGAATGTCGTTCCGTTGAGCAAGACTCTTCCAAGAGCATTTCACGGTGGTCAATTCCCACACGGACAATGCTGGCACGCCGAGCAATGAAATCTTGTTGGCAAGTGGGTAGAGATCACTAAAAGCGTCGACGGCGCTTGGCATCGGTGTTACACGCCACTGAAAACATTATTTTCACCTAACTCTTTCTCTGTGTTGCCTTCCAGTAACTGCGTGCCAAACCTTCCTCCACCCCAAAGTCCTCATTACCCTTCTTATGAGTGGTGTGTGACTTTGTGACATCATAACATTGAGCTCCTCAAGAATGTCAGAGAAAATGGAAGTCGCCGGATTTCTACAATGTGGTAATATTGGTGATGCTTATGCCGCAATCATCGGTGAAAATACTGCGAGATTTTTCTTTTACAATTTCCTATTCGTTTCTGCTTCAACACAGTCTTGTGAGTCTTCAATCTTGTGAAATCACCGGGTTCATGTCCCATGAGTTTTCAAATTTTATTCCATTTTCATTTTATTTTTGGTCACTTGTTGACACATTATTGACAATTTAGGTTTTGAAGTTCTATTTCTCAGGTTTGAGGAGATTCTTTTTCTGCCTTAAAAATATGTCCTCTGAGTCATTGTCTTTTTCGTTACTGTATTATGTTTCAATGAATTGCATTTGTTATATCGACAGAATTTCTCAATTAATCAATCTATGTTAGCGGTGAACTCCGGCTTAACATAAGTTTTCATCGTTAAAAGATAAGTTTCTTTTCATATTTCATGATTTTAACCTCCCATTTGCTTTCCAATTTGTCAAAACAATGTATCTTCTACCGCCAACGGAAGTTTGATACTGTCTTGCGTTATGTAGTAACTATAACAAATGTATAATAAAAAATTAACTTGGGATATGCCTAACAAGCCAACGTCCTAAATATTATTGTTCATAACTTAAAAATTTCATCCTGGTTTGCCAAACTTATTCTGGCGAGTTCGGCGTTCTTTTGCAAAGATTTTATTCGCTTTAAATGACCATAAATTACAAGTTAAGAAAAGAGGTGGGCAGGGCGAGTCCATTGGATTTCATGCTACCAATACAAGGTGTGACGAGTAGCATTCAATCTGGCGGTTTGAGCTTTTGTTAAAACTGGTTCCATTTTACCGTTATTGTTGTATGATAAAGCCATTTCTTGCCAATTGTAAAACCCTTAACGCGTCAGGAACCCGGTGCTCCGATTTCACGGTTCTTTAAGGCAATAAATATATTTGTACAATATGGCGAGCTATTCGCATGGGTTTAAGTTCAATTTGGGTGATAAACGATCGATACAGAAGGATGTGAGGGAAGTCTACGAAAGAAGCGAGGTGTCGGCTGAAACTGCGACATATTTATGGGGTTAGAAACATTATAGACATTTGTGAATGAATATTCTTCAAAGATACTCTCTATTCTATGGATTCATAGAGAGACGTGTTCTGTCGCTAATGTCTGGATGTTACAACAAGCTTAAAAAACTATACATTTAAATGTATGGCTGTTTGTTTATTGGGAAGGAGACCGATCTAAATGATTTGCGCCATTGAGGAAAGGTAAGTAGGTTGTTAGGAGAAGGATTCGCATGGAGGGAGATGGGAGAGAAACCCGGCGCGCGTCGGCATTAGCCTTTTCCTTATGAGAGGCGATAATGGGACCACAGTTATACCATCCGACTGACCCCATCCGATTGACCGAGTCCGATATAATCCCATTCGGACGGACCGATATAATCCCACGGACGGACCGGATATAATCCCATCCGACGGACCGAGTATAAGACACCTTGAGGTTATCTCCATTTGGTATCCTTGTAGGGATTGGGTTTCCACAGATAATTTTCCACCACCTACGGGATGGAAATTCATTACTTAAGCCGCCAAAACCAAACCAATTTCCATATTTGTATCGGGTGGAATTAGGTACATATTGATTTCTATTTGTTTTTTAATATCAGAGGAACGAATCAGCGAAAGAATCTCTTGACGCCAACTATCTAAATTATTTTCAGAAATCTCCACGTAACACAAAATGACATCCCTCTATGATTTTTTAATTTCATGGAGCTTTCTTCGTAGATAAACGATTTTCATATGTTAGGTTTTTTTTACCTGCCGAATACCTGCTCAATTTTTCGCTCGCAAGGTCTAGAGGCTCTTGCTCCACTATCCTTTTCTCCATGATCGAGATGATTTCGTGAAAATTGACTCTTATGAGAAATGTTTTCCATTTTTCTTAATGATGCGTTGTTGAATTAGAGGCACCTTAATTTACATTGCTCTATGTCTTACTCCTACTGAATAAGTGATGTAAAGGTATTAAGAGAAAAATATAGGGAACATTAGTGACTAAGTGAAAACATTGATGCTTGACTTCTTCACTTGGAAATCCAAGCTAAGCAAAAGTAAGCGCACTTATTGTTCGGAAAAATTCTTCTCATCTTCGTGAACTATCACGTATTCGACCTTAAACTGTCCTCCAACTGAACTGGATGTGTAAATTACCGTACGTGAGTTGAGGAACAATTACAACAAGCAGAGAAAAAGAGGGTATCGTCCGTCGTGTTTACTTAGCTTTGTTTTAATTTTTATATATTCTTGGTGGGAATATTCCTCTGGAGTACAATAATTTTCTTACGAAGTAATAAAATTACCACCTCAGGAATTAAAAACTGGTTGCCTTTTAGCCCGTGGTGTTCTGGATTTGAACCTGGAACCATCAGATCGTTCTACCCGCGGGGGTACCGTGCAATTAGTTAAATAAGCACTAAAATATAAACTCCAGGTGGAGTAAACTAGCATTATCTTTATTGTCATAAAAATGAAGCTTCAAATTACCCTTCTCACTTGATGGATATGGTTAAATACTAATTTAAAAAGTCTTAAATATTACGTATGGAAAGTGAGAGGTTTGTTGAGAATGCCAGCTTGTGTGGAGAGAGTGTGCAAATGTCACCAAACAAAGGGCTATAATAAGCCGAAGATTATTATATATATTATAGGATCTATGAGCGTGCGTAAATAAAACTAATTTAGGATTCACTGGCATGGTTGGTGGTTTTTTATTCTTAAATATCTGGATCATCAACGATGTTACATGTGAGTGGGAGGAAGTGAACGGAATGGTAAACAACAGACATGTCTCCATCATAAAAAACAGCTTCTAACTGCTAAGAACTCTATCCTGAGCACTGGAAAACGGTTCACAAACACCTACGCATTGAGGTTGCTTTTCTACGACAGTGAGACACGGATGGTAACGGTAGACGCGTTACGAAATATGTCTGAAGCAACAAAAAAGCAATCAATGCTAAATGGATTAATTAAGTAACTTATCAAGAAGTTTTTTCAGGAGTTACTGAGCGGAGAAGTCTTTGAAGAGCACAAAAATGTAAAAATTGCCTTTCGTTTACAGAGTACCTTAATACCAATTCCCCCGGTTACTTTCCACCCTTCCTCCATCCCCAGAATTAACCTTGCCTTACCAATCCACCCGCGAACCCTTAATGGTTCAAATGACCTCAACTATCGTCTACCGCCCATAATAGCTAAGAAATATACTTCAATATTTCAGGCTCTTTCTTGACATTCAAGGACGATATCCAATTTTCTCAAGGTTTACATTTTGAAAGTTATCTAAATTATTAAGTGAGAGGTGTTTATTTCGGTTCACGGGTAGACCAATACAGTGACCCTGAGTCGGTATAATCAAAGACAAGTGCAATATCCATGCAAGATACGGGCTAATAAACCACCTACCATTGATAAATATCCTTGGCGCAAATGGTCTCACTTATCTGTACCCTCGCCGGATTACCATATAACCAACGAGCATAAAATCCGTAATATTTAAGATGAATTAAACACTCAATATTCTTCCACAAATTGATTTGATGGGAACGACGCACAGTGGTCCCAAATCGAAAAAAGCTGGCCAAAATTACCTAATACCGCTGTTATTTTTTCATACTTACTATATTTGAACGTTGTTTACAAGGCTTCCGATCCGCTAAATCCGAATTTGATGTTTATTTTACTGTATCTTTCATACTTTTGTTTTTACAAGACAAATTATGTAAACAGTTAAATGTAAAAAATTTAAATTGAACTTTATTGGTTGCTCCGCAGGCTATTATATCCTTATAATCCAAATGCGTTGTTATTTCTGCTGTATCTGTGATTTTATTGTTTTTCCTTGATAATTGATTAAACAATTTATTGCAACTTATTTAAATTGAACAGTAATCGTGGTTCCTATATATTTTCTATCCACAGAATCCGAATATGAATTTATTTTTATTGGTTCACTGAATGTTCTTGTTTTTACGAGAAAATTGTTTAAACAATTAAAAAAACACACTAATAGCCATTGTTATCGTAGATATACGGAAACCATATAACTAATATTCTGTTTTGCACTGTAAGATTTGAAAAATAAATCACTTTATAAAATCACTTCATTCCAATTATAGGCGAGATTCGGACCCACGACCTTCAGTAGAGCCATTTCGTGCGTTAACTACCAGGATTGGAAACTAATATATACGTTCACCAACTTTGGCACTAAATATTTTATCAGTTTTATTATTTAACTGGGTACCATTATTATTAATAGCAATAAAAATAAAGAAGCCACTTCTATAGTTGTATTATTAATTATTGATGAAAACAACTACAGATATTCAAAGTCATCGCCTGATAGTTCATTAGTCTCACTATCGGTCTGCGATTCATCCAGAATAAGAAGACTTCGTGTCTCTGCAGTTGAGGGCATAATTTTTTATCTGGACACCTGAAACGGTGGAAATGAAGGGATCGGATGTTAACAGCAGTCTTCGGAATAGATCCTCGTTTGTTGCCATTCTTGAAGATTTCCTTGTGTGGTGCTCCCGGAATGTTTGGATATCTTTGTTCCTGACCTCCATAACCTATTCTGATAATGGGAGTAAAGGATTGAACACTGCAGCTTCCACTTAGATATTTATTTAACACGACCATGGTTTCGTAGCAGTTAAATAAATGCATGGTCGTGTTAAATAAATATCTAAGTGGAAGCTGCAGTGTTCAATCCTTTACTCCCAGTATGATTGGCTTCCACAAAGTATTGCCTGAAACTGTGTCGTATATTCTGATAATAAACAAATAGGAAGGATGGCTTCCTTGACAATGGCTGTACCGTGAATTATCAGCTTGTGTACGACGGGTGGCATGTAATACTATGCGTAAAGATGAACAACAATCTGCCGTAGAGAAACAATATTCTCTGTATAGAACAGCATTGATCTCGAAACCACTTTCCAAGTAAAATTCTCCTTCCGGTGATACTTCACCTTGTGTGCCCTCCTTTACTCTCCATTTCGATAAAACGCGTCACGCTCTTGTAGGAGTAGTAGTCATCACCTATTTGATTAGCTTTGCAGTCGACTCATTACCTCTGCTTCGGTAGCTCATGGATGTAGCTAAGGATAACTCAGCTGGTCATAAACTAGCTCAAAGTTTCCCTGTGTTTCTTCTCTTTGACCTTTATATGGACCCTTCAAATAGTTTTTCTCAGTCATCCAATTTCAGCTAACTCTGCCGGTCCTACTAAGATTTATGGTGTTATTAAGATTACGGGAAATGTTCCAACTGATCATAGTTTACGTAACAATTACTCACTGGAGGAAGATATTTACATACAACGGAAGGGAATTTAAAATTTAGTTGTAGCCAACTTCCGAACTTTCTCCTGAAAACACTATCACGCCATGAACATTGCTCCCACTTAATCAGATACTTGGAGAAAAAATTTCTGCATGAAACGTTTCCAAGTATTTTTGGCTATCGCCTAAATTAAAAATTTCAATCAAGTAGTCCAGCACATATTTTGTCTTAAAGGTTATAGATAAATTTTTCATGCACCTCAAGGTACGCAACCATTCTCACTTCCATCAAACACTTAACACGATCTCTCTCGGGCTGAATCCTAATGCACAAATCAAATATAGTAAGATACAGATTATCACCCAAAGTCGCAAAACTCACGAAAGAGAACTTGAAATAGGTACTTCACAGCACTAATATACAGTGGGTTTGCCTCTATAATCCTGGTCTATCTTGTTTGCTGTTCGCAACGTAGATGAGACACTTTCCTCTGGGCTTAAAGCAACTCACAGCACACAAACCAACTCTCAATACACGAGTTTAAACTCGTGTATTGCGAATTATTACCATGCAAGGAACTAAGAAAAACTAAATTCTGGTGTGCAGATTTCACACTAGCGATGCTAAAAAGTAACTGCGACATAGTTTGTGTCGAGGAGGGCCTTAATCCTCCCTTCGTATTTTTCCAAGAAATGTTGCACACGTGCAGTGACAAGATTCACTCCCGGTGGCCAGAGTGCAATTCATTCCTGGTTGGGTTTTTCTCGTTGGAGGGCAATAAAAGTGCGGCATGGCGCTACCCTTTTCGGCTACAATTTTCCTTGCGCGGTGGCTACAAGGGTATCAGTGAGTAAGTGCGTAATGAGCTTGCGCTGTGAACAAGTGCGCTTTGAGGAGTCCACTGTTCTGATGAATGCGGTCAAAAGGTTGGTCCGGCTATTTAAGGAACTTTACTATTCAGGAATGCTTATAAACTATTTGTACAGCATACATGTTCCACCATCACGTCCATTCGCTAGGTACTGTTGAAGCTCTCAGAATGTTATTGATGAATATCGATCCTCACTGAGAGTATTTTAGTCGAGCCTAATTTATATACCCTGTACTAAATTGAGAATCTCTAGTTCACGAGGTGAGAGAAGAATTTATCCTATAAAAATTTCCGATATGGATATGCAACGCTAACAACATCGTATGAACCTAGCAACAAAAATGGGATTTCCTGGAGTTACACCACGCGCCCGTCGCCCGCGGCAGCGCACTGCACCGCTCGACTCAAAACGATCTTGCGGTCAAATTCGCTAACGAATGCAAGATTTTTCTTTTTTTATATATTCTATATACTTTACTCTTTTAATTTACGTCGAAATATCCTGGGAGCAAAGCGGCGCTAAAAACGATATTGCTCTTTTTATTTCAAAATACAAGTAAAAAAAGCTTAATGTTTAAACATTTTTATTAAGGTTAAAAAAAGCTTGAAGGAATCCAAATCATTTGTAAATTATGCTTAGAGGTACCAATTTACGAGTAGTAATTTTTTAAACATCATATATTGTCCGAGCGCTTTCTTCTAAAAACGTAAATATCTCTGAAATCGACGGATTTCGCGCGACAGGCGTATTTTCCACGAATGACTCATGTTTGACGGGTTCCACAGATTACTATGAGTAGTACAATGACCATTGTAGTAGCCTATATTGTAGAATATATACTGTAGAATACGAATTAAACTTTCCGGACTTCCTCGTAGAAAGTTGAAAAAATGTCATTTGGCCCGCTTTTTTCAATTT
Source organism: Pyrrhosoma nymphula (assembly GCA_963573305.1). Classification (NCBI taxonomy): domain Eukaryota; kingdom Metazoa; phylum Arthropoda; class Insecta; order Odonata; family Coenagrionidae; genus Pyrrhosoma; species Pyrrhosoma nymphula. Next base: position 67,364,434 of record OY754335.1, on the reverse strand, counting down.
GGGATCGCTGTGCGACGTAATTTACCAGTTGAATCATTCTGGCGAAATACATTTTTGGGAGTATACTATATAATTAATTGTGAATATCGACAACTTCTACCAGTTGACAGTCTGAGGCGTAACTATGTGACGTAACTATACATCTTTTACCGAGAGAATTTTAGGTGAATTATAGCATTGCAATATCCACAGGATCTTTTATTGTTCACGACCATGGTTGAAATCATCGTCGCGAACAGAAAAATACATAGTGAAAATTGCAGTTGTATAAATTCTAATTTCATTCCTACAAATACCACCAGGCCATGCTAGAGTAGTTCTATTTATTTGTGGTAATATTTAAGTTTGAAGCTGTGGTTAAGCTCCGATGAATATCGCTGACTTTGTTCTGGAGATAGCCAAGTGATTATCAGCGTGAGCGTGCCTCTCTCTCCCCCCCCCTGCCTTCCCCCCACATTTAGAGGTCGGGAACGATTCACCATTATTCCGAGCGCGTAGTGTGTTTCCTCTTCTGCCGTCAATACGATCCTCCCAACCTCCCCCATTTCTATTGCAGCAACTACGGCTTTTGTCCTTTAAAGATCGCACGTGACCCGATCTTTCTGGGAAGCAAGCTTCGAAAGGGACTGCCACCCCGCTATATACTCTTCAACCTCCCGCTCCTCCTTCCAAATACTTCGAATCCCACCTCGATCAGGTGTCTTCCTCCTCGCGACTCCGTTTCAATTTCTCTTTCCCCTCCGTTTCCACCCTCCTCGTCACCCCCCCGCGAAAGAACTTCTCCTACGTCCACCTCCCGACTCGGAACCTCCCGGTGCCATAAACAAGTCAACGAGCGAAGCGTAGCCAATGGCGAAGGTGGAAGGAGTGAGTGAGTGAGTTTCATGAAGAAAAGAGGTAGTTCCAGCCGATACTAATTACCTTTCGTGGAGAGGAGGAGCTTGAGTGAATAAGAAGGGGAGAAGGGAGCTTTTAGGGCTGGCTGTAGTTGGCTCTTCTGGCTCGCGCCTGCTGCCCGATCTCTCGCTTTCTTTAGAGCTTCCTTCCCCGTTCGTCCCGACTGCGAAGGAAAGCGAACCGTGCCTCGTCGTTCGTATAAGCCGCTCTCGCTTCCTTTCGTCTCGATCTCAAAGGAAGAGTGGCATTCTTTTTTTTAGCGAGACAGACGGTTTCCTCCTCAGCCACTACATCCCTCTTGAGCTGCTCCATCCTTGGGCCTCCCACTCTGCCAGGGCACGTCCCTTTTCAACCCCTTGCACATCTCCAAGTATCGGAGACTCTTTATTTCCGCCGTAAGCAAGTCCCGGAACCGTTCTGACGAATTTTTTTTCCATGAACTTTCGATCGGGTGTGCTTCGGGCTACGCTGTTCGATGACCCTGTGGAAGAACTCCACCGGTTTTTCCGATACATGCGGTTCTTGGGTTTCCACCTCCCCTGATTCCGTGAAGTTAATACAACAAAATCACTGTGATTGACTAATTAAAATTAATATTTGGCGCCGATTTTGTGACCGCAGGTGATTTCTACCTGTTTTTATTCCATCCATTTCTTCATTTACTTGCTTTCACTAATTTTTCCAAGTTTTATTGAAATTGCAGTCGTATAGGTACTTGAATTCTCACAAGGAAATTTACAATTGTATTCCCAATTTTTCAGCAAAAACGGCTGTGCGAGCATACTGTACCATTGTCCGACCCGTTTTAGAATAATGCAGTACGATCTGGAATCTACACCATGTAACTTTGGAGAGGGCCCTTGAAAAAATACAGATGCGATTTGTAAAATGGTTATGTTCTCTGGAAATCGATCTTGTATTTACAAAACCAGAATATCCACATTTATGTAAACATTTTATGCTGTCCCCACTCGGAATCAGAAGGAAAGTTGCAGATGCTATTTTTTTGCGCAATATAATGATGGGTGTAGTTGATTCCAGCCACTTACTTGGCTTACTCAATATGAATGCCCCTCCCAGGAGGACTAAGCACACCCCACTCTTCCGATGCCACTTAGGTAGGGTGGATATTTGTAAAAATGAACCGATAACAAGGATGATGCGCACATCTAACGAGTTTTTGGATGAATATAAATATGCTGACTTTTTTTCTGACTCTGTTGTGCCCCTCAAAAAGAAAATGGATGTATTTTTTAATAGAATCTAAGATATTTATTTCCCCTCACCTTGAGTTATTTATGTATGTATGTATTTATTTATTTATTTATTTTATTGTATTTTTATTATAACACATGTAATTGGGAAAACCTGTATGTGTTAAATAAATTATTATTATTACAAGGAATGTCGTGGTTGGTAACTTTTGGCAATGTGTTACAGTTATAGCCCTGAATATAGCGTTGGAAAGTTTAAAGAGGATCACAATGTCTCCATCCGATATTAAATTGTTGATGCATCTGATATTGGTAGTTAAATAACGCTTTTTACTAAAGTTAATTGTTACCGATTTTTGGATTAATTATTTTTATAGGAATTTTTTAGTGTGTAAAGCGGCAGATAAAATTTCCTCATTATTACTCGTGAACTCAGGTCAGAGATTTTGTAAATATTTTCTCAAAAGTAGTTATGACCATGTAAAAAATACAAACTAATGCACTTAGAAGATTGGATTATTGCTCATTGTTGATGGTTGTGGCAGATAATTAGGTTGCAGTACTTTATAGCAAATAATTGACGAGAGACTTCCTCAGCAATCAACACTTAGAAGATTGATTTTCTACACACCACCGATCCTCCCTCTTTTCAGTTAACTGTTTTATTCCTTGATTTCTTACTTGAACATCTCATTCATTGCACGAGTTATTCCGTGATTGATCTTTTAAGACTATTCTTCCCATCCACTCTTCCTTCAATGATTGATGTTAGAAGACCGTTATGCTTCAGAGTATCTTAAATATGTTTTTCTATTTGTTCATAATTTAAAGGGTTTTAATTATATTTTAATACTATTAAGACTGTGAATGGCATCGTTGGAAATTCTGTTATTCAGTTCGGAAATTCACTTAGAATTTCAGTGATACTCACGAGCCTACTTGTACGGCGGAACTTTTACGACACGGCGAACCGTATGATTGGTTTATAAGGTACAATGTTATACCGGGGAAAAGGAGTCTCGATCTTGAGTGGCTGGTTTATTTATTTTTAGTGACGAGGGAGTTTTATCTCACAGTCGGCTAGCATATCGTTACGAACGGGATCCATACCGACTCTCGCATTCCGTGAACACGGATACCTCAGACAACAAAAGACTCAGAAAAAAATTCCTCTTTGAAAACAAAGAAATGGCCGGTAAACCGAAAAAGGGATGCGCAGCGATTTCGTGAAACATTTCGACTTAGCAGTGGGGAGAAGAAATACGATGATCACTTAAGATGGGCGGAGGGTGGCTTAGAATTCCAAATCATGGCGCACGCGGAGGGCGTCCTATACTCTTAGAAGAAGCCGGCAGAGTAAAAAAATGAAAGGAGATCCAATCACCATCAGCGTATACGTACACAAAGGAAAGCCGCTCTTTTTTTATTAAACACTGCCACAAGGGAACAAAAATGTGACATAACTATCGGAGGAACTGAGTTGGAGGCCGCTACGCACCAGAAGATTGAGGACTAGGCTATAGGTACTAGAAAACTGAGATACAACGTCGAACAGATCGGGGAAGGTTTTTTCCTCCCACTGCAACATTCTAAGGTGTACAAAAAGAGCCATAACATACCTCCTCATATACCTTTTTCACTTCCTTTTTTATGCCTAGTGTTCTAACGCCAGCTAACACCCCCATGCCAATCGCCCTTGCGGCAGGACTCGGAATAATATACAGATGTACTACCTCAGTGACGTACTTTCGTTAACATATTCGTCATTTATGCCTTCAACTGGTACCTACGTGACTTGGAAAATTCTCTCTTACCCATACATAACGCAAAAAGCTGAGCATCAAACATATCGGAGCTCATTTAGCTGACATTCTACTTCTGTGCACATATTTCACTACATGGCTTTCAATTAACAATACTTAAATTGTTTTAAAGCTCATGCAAGTATGACGAGTAATTTTCAGTCATTAGCGCTCTAAATGGTGCTACCGGTTCCTGGCGACAGTAACCGCGCGTTTATATAAACTATGCCTGGTACCATATTACCAATATTATAAGATATTTAAAAAATAATTTCTTTCAATAAAAGAACAGATGTGAATTACCTTTTATTTGCAGTTCATTTTACGGTAGTCGAATCTTTGACTACTGAGATTCTACATCTAGACTCAGTAATTTTGACTTTTTGCATAGACACTAGATGTGCTTCTCCTCAGGCAGGCCTCGCCTACGGGAATCATACAATGTGTCGTATTCAGACTCCTTCTTTCGGACTTCCTTTCCCCGACAAACCGTCTTCCCTGAAGAGGATGGAAGGAAATGGTTGAAAAAAAAGAGCAAAGACGCCGAGGAAGCTTGCCGCGGTGCGGTTCGGTCGCGGGAACCCTTTAAGTCGACTGGTAAGAATCGCAATCAGAATTCCAATGCGACTAGCGAAAACTAGTTTCGCCACCTTCTCGGTCGCTCGGCTCCTCACTTCACTCGTATCCTCATCCTCCAGCTGTAGGTACAGTGAGAGGGAGTGGCCACCGGAATCGAGAAGCAGAGAAGGAGATCCCCTTCGACGTCCGCTTTCGTGACATCTTGTGGTTCATCACGGGGGACGTTTGGGATGAGGAGGGAGCGGTTCTAGGGAAGACGCCGAGGCCGGGTCGCGGGAAGTTGGTGCGGGCATGCGCTGGACCGTATGCTAGCGGTGCCCGAGGAGTGGCCGGTTTATCACACAGTTAAAAGAGAACCGCAGGGATGGCGGTGGATCGGGATATTGCAGCGAGGGTTTGAGGGAAAAAATTGATTTCGGAAGCATTCCTGGAGCGGGAGTCTTATTTCTTAATGGTGCGCTTCGGTGGATTTCTTCATGCATTACGTGGTTGAAATAACAATTTTGCGATTTTTTGAACTGTCGCAATTTTAAGTTTTCCACGATTGAGTAGCCACTATTTTAAAACATGAAAGTAATGAAATTTTCTAGTTTTGTTCGCATACGTGCGGTTGTCAACCATCTGGTTGTTTTTCTTGTGATCTAACAGACGCTGTTCCTATTTCCCCCAATTTTGTCTCGATAACATCTCCCTTTTTGCGATGGTAAGGGACGATTAAAAGATATTTTGAGCACTGTAACGGTATGGAATCGTTTAATTCAGGTAGTAGGGGGGTAATAACAGACAAAAGTTTCTAGCTTTAGTTTATACGAGTTTTCTATAGGAAGACATTTAATTTTTTGCTCTGGGCCCTCCAGTGAATCGCTCCTGAAATGTTATCTTGCATTCGAGTCAAAGAAGCATGGAGATAAATTACGATCGCGGAGGTGGCCGGAGCAAAATTATGCCTGCGTGCGGACTAATTCATCAGGAAGCCATCTCAGTCATATATGCCTCGTTATCCCGTAAGAGACGAGGGACTTTGTGCCGCATCGTTACGGATTAACACAATAAAACGTCATATTCCACGTTGGATTAGCCTATTACTGGCGATATTGATTCTACGGACTTAGCAGTTTTTGAAGTCTTGACTCCGGGGTAACTAATTGCTACTAACTCTTCAGTGCCTACGCATACTTCAATAAAGTAAATAGGAATTTAAGTAAAAACAACTTGGTAATGTCCACAGAATTATTTATTTACTTCGACAGGATCGGGGGGGTTGTGGTCATGGTTTTAGGGTGGCAGGGAGAGTATGGGGGAACGGCTTTGAAATTATATTGCATTCATTTGATGTTCCCTTCTTTTCCTTCTCCGGATAATCTGTTTTTACTTATTTTAAGAATGATGTTCCACCACATCTCGTCAGACATCGTTGAATAAATAGACATTAATAATAAAAATGTATCCTAGCGTTCAAGCACCGGGAAACATTGTCAGGGGTTTTATTCAGTAAGGACTCGACGTGGTCGAACTTCGGAAAATCCGTGAATGTGACGTCACTTCCCCCGACAAATCTAAACTTTTGAATATCCCCATTTGAAATTTTAGAGGCTGTGATGTCAAAATTTCGTCACTTTCGAGGCTCGGGAATTCCGAGAAAATACAGAATAGCCCCCCTTCTCAGGTCTCCAAAACCACAAGTTATTTCCTCATCTTAGCAACCCCGGATGAGTTAAGTCACAATGCCGTTACTTCCAGAGAGTACTGCACTAATAGAAGCGCCACCGTATTAGCACATACAAATTCCCACCAATAACCCTTCGAAGTCTGTGGGCTGTTGAAAATTGCCGCGTTTCAATTATTTCTCTATGGAGTAATAGAAAATCTCAAGCTGACTGTGATTTATAGAATGCCATTCGAATGATTCATATTAAGGCGTATTGACCCAAAGAGAGGATCACAATTGAATTATGACGATTGAGGATACGCTTCAGGGGCAATGCTAGGACGTGATATATTCTGCTGCGAGGGAACTCTGATTGAAGTCGGAGGACCGATGTGCCACGGGCAATCTTTCAACTCCGGAGAGAGCCTTTATTTTTTCAATCATTGGCCATGATTTCTTTCCGTGGAGAGAAAGCGCCGGGGATATTTGACAGCGACTCTTGTGGGGCCCCGACCTTCAATGACGAGACGCGCGTGCTAGGGTTACGGCCGTCACCAGAGAGAGTGCAATCAAATAAAGTCCCGTAAACTCTCCGCCTCGGGACTCTTTCCTCATTTATTATGATGAAGAGTGACAGTCGAGGAAAGTTGGGAACCTCTTAAACTCCGAAACCTCTGACGCTATTCCGTGTTAAGATCCTCCGCCCTTGTCGACAATCTTCCAGTCAATAGGTACGTTAAATTTACGCGTGCCTCTGGCGATGCCTAGGATTCTTCTTTTAATTGTCTGTCGAAGACAGGAAGGGAATGGAAGGTTAAAGCGTGCCGTGCGTGAGGCTCAACCTTTGGAAACCCCTGAAGCGAAGGAAAATGTCTTAGCTCTTCCTGAGGGAATTCTTTTAATTATTTTTTTCAGTCGTACTTGATGAGAAGCTTAACTTCAAACTCCGAATCGTTGTGAAGGACGCCCTCTTCCAGTTGTTGATTTAGGTATCCAAACGTGAGGGTATTTAAGCGTGGTGTTGTAGAAAGGTATATGTAACGTTATTTGTTATCCGACCTGCTGACAGGCCAATATTGTTTGAAACGACTAATCTAAAAACTGTTAATAACAAGATAAAACAAACCTAATATCTCCATGCATAAAATGTCATCTGTCTATTCAGAGCTCAAAGAGCATAAAGTTTTGACAAATGATGTCATATAGGTAGCATATATAGATGTAGCTTCTTTGTATTTCTAAAAAGGTTTTTCGAAATGGTTGCTAAAAAAAGATTAAGTAGATGCATACGTGTCAGGAATTAATGTCTGTGCATATTTATCTCATAAAAAAAGATCATATTCGAGCTTATTCAACGTTTGTCGTCTTATGTAACGAGATGGTAGTTCTTTTTGTTGTTTACGACTTTATTTGTAATGTTGACGACAACATGCGCTGTGCTTAAGTACACATGCGCTATAGAGTAAAACGGTGTCAACAATACAGATATCCTTCGTTGACATTTAAAATAGATCCATGATGTTGTTAAAATTGCTGAAGTATTACAACTTGAGAGGGCATTGCAGATCCCAAATGAAACTTTATGAAAAAATACCAAAAAATAAAAATCTATATTTCATCCAAGAATATTACTTTTCTCTGCTGAGCTAAACTTGACTACTTTAAAAATATCGGCAACGCTTCTACCTCCGTCAGAACTTACGTCATATCTACATTATTTTGTACCACACACCAATAACTACAGAAGGTCCCATCGTTCATGAATTATGCGTACTCGGCACGAAACATAGGAAGAGGTTCACGGAAGACTTCTATTGTCAAACCAGTCACCTACATTTATTTTGAGAAGGAAATGCATCGGCGAAACTTGCGTTTCAACGCCGTACCATTGTCGCGAAAACAATTGCGCATCTCACGCGATCCATTTGCCATGCGGACTTCCTAACTGAGATCGCGTATCGCTGAACTCAATGTCAAGAGTGACACGTCAAAACAGGCCTCGAGGGAATATGTGCTGGATGACAAGTGTCTCAGCGCTCGCGAACCGGTGCCTCCCATCGACCACAAGGACATAGTGTTCAGTGAAGTGTGCGTATTATACACATATGCCGGGGGACGCCCCCACGGAGAATGTGGATTTATGATCATGACGAAAGCCTCCTATTAACGTCAACGACTGTTATCATTACGGGTCGCTACGCGGAAACCTACTGTCCCGTGCCAGGGGACGAGTTTCCTCATAACTGTCCTTGCATTAAGTACGTCTTCTGGAGGACAGTTAAAACAATATATCCTCCGTGAGTGACAGAAATGGTTTGGTGACACACATGGCTAGCGGCGTTTACCCACTGAGGCGCAGGCTTTTTGCACGCGTAATAAGACTTAAGTTGACGATTTTCACTGGATATGCGATCGAGTCAAGTCATTACACATTACCAGAATTTTGGGGTTATAAGGGTGTTTACTGGTTAACCGGGGAGGCTGACGGACTCGCCTTATTCGAGTCGTAATAATTGGTCCATTAACATGACAGTGCTGATGTTGTCAACAATGCAGATGTTGTCAATAATGCTTATGATATCCGCTGATGTAAATGCTTGTGGAAAATGTGAGCGTTTTCACAAAACTTGTCTAGAAAGCTAACTATGCTGCTAATCAACACTATTTGCATCTGTAAATATATGATTTTAAGTATCAACGTTTACATTATAAATATGAAATGCAAAGAAACGCCTTTCGGATTATGCTAGTGCTAATTTGGCGTGTTTGTAAATTTTATTATTTATTGATTTCTAATTGGTCCTTTTATTTCTGAACCTTATTTAATATGCATTCAAGAAATTATAAACATACTGTGTCAATCCTATAAATTGCTATTATCGTGTTTTGATTTTTAGCATGGATTGTTATTTTAAGACAGCTCAATTCATTGTATTTTTAGTGCTCGATAATCGTATGAAGATTACCGTCTTTTACCTTGTGGTTCAGGATTCATCGGTTCTTAGTTAAAATAGTTGTAATTGTTTTACCATAGCTATTCTAGGGTATTTCATCACAAGAAAAGGAAATGTCATTCTGATCGATTAATCCATCTGTTATATTTTCTGAAACTAGAAATTCTTGGCACCCTCAGGTTAATCGAAAAAGAATTTATGTTGCTGGTTTTCCTCTTATGGATTTTCCCATGAACCGTAACATCTACAAGTAATGGATATTGATTATGCACTTAAGTCGGATTGACACAAGATATAAGGCATAAATTTGACTTGATTGACTGAAAAAAACAGCTTCCTCTGTCAAGTTCAGTGTGTAATTTTTGTGCAAATCCACTGGCTAAGTATTGTCCGAGGGAAATTTTGTAATTAATCTTAATTCTTTTCTCTTACGAACAAAATTAATTATAAGGTTCCCTGTCAGCATTTAATTTCTGGCTAATTATTCTTTTAAAAATGTTAGTTTATTATTGGGGGGGGGGGAGCGACCGAAAATTTAGGTTTTCTGCGCCATTGAGGGAAGGGTAGGCTGGTAAGGGAAGATTTTCATAGGAATGAAGGAAAGGTGGAGACAACCCTGGTGTCGGCTATAGCCTAATCGAAACTAATGGCTCCAAGTGGTCCAGAGTGTAACGTCTGATTCAACGGTCTGAAGGGCTCCTCACATAGCACGTGAGTAGGAATCGGAACTCCTCAGAAAATCTGCGCCACATCTGGGATTCAAACGTGGGCCCTAGGGATCAAAGGCCAGTACACTGGTCACCAAAGCATATTCATCCCCGCAACGCAATGAGCAGTGTTTTTTAAAATCGATTATTTAGGATATGTAGCGATTTTGGAGTTTCACGCCACCCAAGCCCTTTTTTACTCTTGCTACGTTTATCAAAACTTAAATTGGCGTCTGCAGTACGTATTACAATTGCGATATGACGATTCTCTTCGAGGATGTGGCACTGATTGACGGCGATACTAATTTTTCCACTTTTGCCGAAAAACCAAATGCTGTCGCTGATTTTTATCACTAGGTAGTATTTTAGTAATTGAAATAGATTTTTGTCTATAGACTGTAACTGACATGGCCTATAGTTTTCATCCCCATCTTCCTTCCCACTGAGGTATTCGCCATGACCATTATCGCAAAGTTACGTGTTATTACTCACTAATCATGGGTAATGATGAGTAAAAAAGAGTTCTCCTCTCGTAATGGGAGACATCACTCATTAGAACCTTGGGGTTTAAGCTGTTAGTCTAGTGATAGACACTGTGGTATATCTAGAGTTGGGTGGAGGGGGCTGTTAAAAAGAAGTGCCCCGAACAAAGTCCGGTCGGAATTTTTTGGGGCGGCATTTTTGGCATTAAAACAAATTAAACACTTTTAATAATAAAAAGAAGAGTAAAGCTCTCGACTATTCCAATGGTTAAAAATTACGATTAATTGCAAATAACGATTTAGGAATCGTTCTCTCAAATAACGATTTAGGAATCAATAAAATACCAAATAACAAACAAAAATGATTTTGATGATTTATCATACTTGACTTTGATTAATAAAAACAGGAAAAACACAGTTTGGATTAGGCGTTTTAATTTATACGTGAAAAAAATAAAATTATTTTTTAAAACTTAACTTTCAAATTGTACCTTAATAGTATTGATGTGCTCTTCAAAGGAAGGATGGCAATAGACCGACCGGCGCGCCGGCCGCGGCGGTCAGCTCAAAGTGTAGCTACATCAATGGTTGAACAGTTTGACGAAATAATACTCATTTCTACATTCAGCACCTATAACCATTAGTGATTATAATAAGAGAGTGGCTCTTACATAAGACACGTCGTTTACATACAATTCACCTCTGTTCTCTCCCCTCTCCGTTATCCTTTATCTGTCCTCTCCTAATTTATGGCTGGTGTCCCAGCACCAACTGCCACACGCCTCTGCGGCGGCTCGCAGGGATGTGTGTGGATGTATGTTCACCCTGCTTGAGGAATTAGATTATGGGGACCTTGAAGGACTTAAAGAAACCCCATCTCCTTCGTAGGCATGTATTCTTTTTCCACGGCCTCTTTTCCAGCCCCCCCCCCTTAGCGTGTCCCTTAAATACTATAAGCAAGCCTCCTCTCAGCAGCGCCCACTTTCCATCGCCCATCCCGCGACTCAAGTGCTCACCCACACCCAGAGCTTCCTCTCACTCCCTCCCCGATGTTCGCCGCTCACACCCCCCTTGTAGCAGTCCTTTCTCCTTTCGGAGCTTTCACCGTCCTCCTATCGGACGCACTTTGGCTTTTAATCTCTCTCCCAACCAGTCGGTCGACTACCACGGCCGTAGCACCCGCCGAAGCCAACGAGCGGGGCACGCGAGTCTCGTGTTCTTCTCCCACGCCTCGACCTCACCCCGACCCGCACGGTGGCGTGACATGCCACCTCCCTTCGTCTGGATAATGCTGTCGTTACTTCCATTGGTTACGTTGGCCCGAGGCGAAGGGAGTCGTCATAAAGTGCAACCCTTTCGCAGTCGTGAAAGAAGCCAACTTACATATAATATGTTTTCTTTCCCACGCTTCCAAGGTAGTTGGTCGTGGAATTAGTCAAGGAAAATCACGTAACAACAATTTACTTGGACCAGTTATGAAAAACCGACTACAGGTGCAGATTGGTATCCTTGAGCCAAGCATTGGAGGATAAATAAGGATAGAAAGGGTTTCAAACCCCTTTAGGTTTATACGAAAGAAAAAAAAATGCTATTTTATTCCCTATTTGGGTGTGTGTTGATTTTATTGGGTGTGGAAGTGTTGAGTTTATATACCTGTGAAGGATGATAACCAGGTCCTTCACGACCCCAATAAAAGTAATAACTACTCAATCAAATAACTTATAATATTTTTGATAAAGGAAATGGATTCTTTCGATTTCTTGGTTATAGGTGGATTCTTGAACGATGCTCAAAATGGGGCCATTTTTGTCCCAATGTTAGATGACATACGTCAATGTGACTATTACCTACATTGTTTCATGCTGCGGCTTGGCAGATCCATAAGTAGAGTGCAAATCCAATGGAAGCCTATCTGGACGTCCCCACCTGTAATCCTCACAATGAAATTTTCTCGGTAGAAGTAGGAAACCGTAGGTGGGCCAGGAAAAGAAACCGCCAAACCCCATACCCTAAATGTGAGGTTTTCACGTGCCTTCGGGGTTACTTAGTGGTAAGCTCTATCCTCACTTATTAACCAAACCTTCAGGGTGATGAGTGGGTGAGTGAATGAATGAATACCTCATTTCTGAGAATTAACTGGCTGCTGTTGTTATTGGGGAGGATATGAGAGTTCTGCTAGGAGAAAATGGCGCCGAGGAAAGCATTTATTTGGGTCAAGGTTGATGAATTTAGTAAAATGGGACAGCACGTGGATAAGAATATTTAACAGTCGAATGACTTTCATTGGCAGCTTATCGCTTCTTCTTCAATCATATCGTTTGTAAGTGCGGTAATACTTTTTTCTTCTTCGACAAATATCTCGCATTTTTCGTCCCTCCCATCTCATCCATCCCTTCAATCACAAGCGACGAGATTAACCCCCGTCCTCTCTTCTACCCTTCTCCCCCCCTTTATAGTGTTGTTAATGCCGCGCGGAAACGGGAGCATGAGCATCGTGGGAAAGGGGAGAAATTAACGCCCGAGTTTTGAGTTTCGCTCTTTCCCATTCACGCGCTTTCCTCTCTTCAAGTCAAGGCGGCTCGTTTCGATGTTCCCAGGCGTCTGCCGATTGTGGCCTCCGTCCGTGGTCCACGAAAGGGAGCGCGCGACCCGACGGTAATTCGACTCCGTGCGTGCCCTCGTCGTCAAGCTTTTATCTATTATTTTTTTTGCACTTCAGTTTCTCAAGTTCGCTTTCCACCGGGCACCCACTCGGTTAATGCTCATATAGGTGTAGCAAGATATGGTGGCTCTCGCTTGTGAAAAGCATGAAGTCAGGGAGAAGAAGGCATGTAAGAGTGGTGTGCCGAATGGGTCCACGGGTCCCTCGAGAAATCCATACAGGGGGCCATTCAGTATTGACTCGGAATTTCCGAGTCTCGACAGTGACGAAAGTTTGACTTCACAGCCTCAAAAATTTCATACAAGGCCAATCAACACTTTGAGATTTGGTGGTAGCTTTGACGTCACATCCACGGATTTTCCGAGGTTGGACCGTGTCGATTCCATAGTGAATTAGGCTCCGGTGTCCTTTGGTACCTCTGCCTGCTCGTTGACGCTTGACTAACCTTAAATGTTGTCGAGATTCCGGTCCCGTCGACAGGCATTTCCTGACGGAATCTATATATTCTTTAAATGAAATTTTAAAAATAAATAAAACATGTGGAAAAAATAGTACCTCAAGTACTCCGCTACTGGCCCAAGTTTCGCTAGTTTGAGTGATATGGAAGATATTTATTTTTTTATATTCACTATTATCTGCACTATATATCAAAAACTGATAGAATAGACCAAATAACTGATAGATAAAATTTCATCATTAGAGAATTCAGTAAAAACAATGAGAGATTCTAACACACTCCGTTAACATACAATTACCTTTCGTCCTTTCCCTCTTCCAGTTCCTTATCTCAATCCCTTTCGTTTTTCTTACACCCCCTGCCACGCGACTCTGCGTCTGTGGAGGCTCGTAGGTTAGTAAGTAGACTGTTGTTTCGAGCTTTATCAAGCCGCCAGGCGTCGTAGCTATTTTAGTGACGTGCCAGCCTGGAAGCCATAAACTCTTGGGTTTGAGTTCCATGGTGGATGTTGCGTTTATTTGTGAACGATGGGTTAAGGTTTGAAGGTACAATATAGCGTAAGCAGTTGGGGTACCTTTAAACACAAGGCTACTCCACGTAGGTATCTAATTACTTAGTTTATGGAGAGATGTTTCATAATGTGGTATTTTGCAGAGCATTGTACGATTTTAGGAGGTTTCTGTCAGTGATAGGCTCTCTTAGTACACACGGCTATAGAACGTTTTTCGCTAAAATTGTTAATTCTTTTACTGTTTATAACAATGATTTTCCTAGGCAAAAATCTTATAAACGCATTGTTTGCGCTGGAGTATTTACTTTCGTTCGTGGGGGTTCTTATGTATGCCTTCATAGAGCATTCCTTCACTATCAAATTGAATTTACTAATTTAAATAGGTTCTGGCGCTTTCAGTTAATAATTTATTTACTCATTTTAATATAACGCCGTTATTTGAACATATCTAATGAAAGAGAAGAATCTAGACAGGATAAATATGGGCTCTCTATCTTGCATTTTATTTATTGATAAACACGAGGTATCAGGGATCTTTCAAGAGGTTTTCAAACTTAGCAAATATTATAATTTATTGATGCTATTACAACCCAATTTTCTCTTTTACCACAATAATCCAGAGTAATTGCAACGGACCTAAAAGCTGCTTACAAAAAATATTTACGTTAAGATTTAACCACAGAATTTAATTATTGGCGAGGCATTTGAATTGGCTCTGTCTTAAACATAAAATGGTTCGAATTGATATTTTTGTAAAATAGGCATTTTCTTACTCTTAAATTCGCTAAACCCAATTACGATTGCCTTAGTATAAAGAGAAACGAAGTACACGTATACTTGCCTAATGAAACATCAATTAATTATTAGCAAAATAATTACTCTTCGCTGCAAAACATTTCATCCCATCGCTATAATCACCAATGCTAGTAATGGATAATTCTTGTGTTTTTCATTCTATGTATTTTCCACCAAATCCCAGAAACAGTTCAGCGATAAACAGATGTATATTCTCATTAAGCCACGATACTCGACAATATTTTTATGATCGTCAATATTCCAAGCTGGTGAGATGGTGTGTAGAATGATTATGTTATTCCCGCCCCAATTATATGGTACATATTATAAACTTGGCTGGCAGCCGCTATTGAATTTCATTGCTATCGAGTTGGTTTAGGAGATTTTTATGGAAATTACTTAATACGCGTTGAAATACAGCTAAATGAGGTCGTCAATTTCCAGCTATAACTGTGAAAGTCAAGTTTTTCCACCTAGTTACGAAGGGAGTGATGTATTGATTGCACTAGCTGTCTTGATAGTGTAATGGTCTAAGCATTTTTCTCTCATTCAAGCATCGACGTCCCATTTATAAGCAGCTGAGAAAATTGTTGCAACATGCGTTGAATAATTTGAATTCTGCACATTGCTGTCTCAGTTTATCAACTAATATATGTTGTCGCATTTGAATCAACACATGATTATTTAGATTTATTGCCTTCGCCATATCTCGTTTACCGTCTAATATTTGTCTGAGATTTTAATTCGTGTTTTTAGAGATCTTCACTCAGTATTTTCTCTAAAATGGTCTAATATATAGTGCATTAAAAATGGGCTGGTGGAAACATTTTTTAGATCATAATTTTATTTTTAGAGCATGGAAAGTATTTTAATACACTATGGTGGTGACTAAAACTACGGCCCTAGTGCCGACAGAATCCAAAATATTTCTTTTTTATCTAAATAGTGCTGTACGGACGAGGTTTTGATGTACGTATTTTAAATTTTTAGAGGAACTTAAAGAAACAAATAGAAGCACTGGGTCTTCATATAAATCCTAATTCTCCGCGTTTTCGTTATCTAGTGCATTTGCTTTTTAACAGCTAAAGTTAACATAGCCCATTATAATTTAGGCAATAACATAGTTATCTATTTATTTACCTTATTAATTGATGGAATAAATATACCGAGTAAGAATAGTTGCCTTTTCAGAGCTTTAATCAGTGCGCTACCTTGAAAGCCGCCACCGTGGCATATTGCAGGGTTGTTAGGCCACATATAATATTTTGTTCAGTCTCGGGAGTAACAGGTCATTTTTTTCAATTTATTAATCTGCGTGATTTACCAGACTTAAAATATGGATGTTTTGGACTCACTGCATAAACCGTTAATGCCACACTCTCCGTAGTTGGGTTACTTATTCATGCTCAACTAAAAAGCGAACATAGTTGTTTATGATCATTCAGATGGGCCCATATTTTGTCTTCAGCTAAGATGTACATTAATGTACTAATGCCACAGAAAATAAAGGCGTGGCCATCTACTTATTCAAGAATAAGTTGTATAACTTTTCATTCTAAATTAACTTTGAATCAATGAATCAAAAATATGTATGTTAAATGGCATTGGTCCAATACTGACTTGTAATTTTGTTGTATTTTACTTAAACTATGTAAGAAATTTTGTAAAAACCGAGCATTGATTTGCCCTTTATGAACTTGGCCTTACAGGGCATGCCCTAGATCAATACAATTTGTATCTATTTATCTATCTATTGTTGCATTTAACACCATGTAATTTCAAGTTCGTTTTGCGAGAAAAATAGTGTGGAAAGGTAAAATTTTGCTCATCATACCAAATAGAGCCCATGTTTTTCTATACGTATCCGAATATAAAATAACATTTATGTCATTTTACGGGGGAACCACCTCAATTTATGGGCTCCTTAAATGCAGCACCCCCGTCTCGCGTGTGGGACTATCACCTTGGTGACCTTTGTTTAACTGAAGACCCCTTGGTTAATAATGACGACGCCAGGTTTCTCTCCTCGATCCTTCATTCCTCTCTTTACTGTCTATCCCACCTATTCTTATTGGCGCAAAGACCTTAGTTTGCGTTTGCCTCGACAAGTAATTATTTCTACTATTTCAGAGTGCGAGTTTTGATGAAATAGGTTCAAGATAACACTTGATATTGATATTTTAAACCACGAGAAAGTCCTGGGGTCTTTATAGAGGACAAAACGAGAAATCACAGAAGTACACAGCACGAAAATCATATAATGAGCCTGATTTTATTTCGATCAAGATAGAAGTGCCATCTACGATGCGATTCATGCCATCCATGTGTCGAAACTTCATATATGAGCTGGTAGCACCAGTAGCACTGAAACGTTCCACGCTGAGCATGATGGGAAATACCGCGCAAGGTAATGAGAAATGTGTACATCTTTAGTTATCTAAATAATTGATAATCCTCGACCACGGAGAGAGAATGGCAGAATCAGCAGTAGTGTCGGAAGAGGGTCGCATGTCATTGCAACAGGTGCTTCCACTAAGTCGTTCCCTTTCGTTTGGCGTCACGCGGACCGGTCTTGCGGGCGTAGATCGATTCCCCTTGGTGTATCGCATATCGATTCTTAAGGGGGTGAGACAGAGCCGGCAAAAATGGAGCACTCTCTTTTTCCTCCATCCTAAGAAGTGGGATCCGAAAAGACGAGCCCGCCCCAAGGGGGCCTGCCTCGGCGGCTGATGATGAAGAAAGTGGGACACACACCTCCATCGCCCAAGGTCAGGTCAAGCCACCGAACAGCTAGGCGGTCCGCACCCACCAGCCGCCGTACCAACCCACCAGAGGCTTAATTCGGCCGCCGTGAGCCTCTTCCCGAAACTTAAACGAGGCGGATTGGTGGGAACTCAGGAAGGAAGTTGTGATTCTTTATAATACTCTCTCCGGTTTATCGTCGCTGCTGATGACAGCGGATGAGAAGTGTGTGGTTAAGTTTGCCCTTCAAAAAATTCGGGAGTGGTCCTCGATGCCAATTGAAGATTCTTTCCTTCCTTTCCTCCTCCATCTACTCCTTGACTTTTTATCTGCGGAGTGGGGGACTTTTCCGTGCCCGTTACTGGGCGGAAGGCGGTGGGATAGCATTTGTTATTTTCGTGTTTCTCGTCTTGAAACATATGTTTCTGTCTCGTAATTTTTTTGTCTCTGCCATAAGGGTCTGGAAACATTAGTGTGCCGGTCATGCTGGGCATCATTTACGACGGTACCCAGTTTAATCAAGCGAATCACTGGGTGTTTTCGCGTCAAACCAATCACCACTGGAAAGTGCTTGTCTATTCGTAGGTAGCTATCCCTCAGTTGTAGGTGTGACAAGACTAAACCCACCTTGACTTGAGTTTTCAAGCTGGAGCTTTGTCAACCTGATATTCGAATCGCGTATGCAGTAATGCTATTTTACTATACAATTCAAAAACTTTTAGACGGTATTTCTTCTTAGATTTGCACCCTAAAATAGCGTTATATCACTAAGATAGGAATGGTGCTATCTTTTCTTAAAACTCTTGCTTTTCTATCTTGTTTTCTCATTCTTTAATTATTTTCAATGCTGTTAGAGTAGCCTGGCGTAATAACCTAGGTACCGTAAAAAACGAGGTACATCTTTGATAATAATCACTAATCAGAATTTAAGTGTAAAACTTTTTCAAAGACGTTAGTTATTGGTTTTCTGCTAGTCGTACTCAAATGCGGTTGATAATACTTTGTCTTTTATATACCTATAATAATGTCTTTATGTTACGCCCTTTATCAACTATGAATAATTGAGGTGGTAGAATTTAAATATAGGATTTGACCTTGGACCATGATGAGATTGCTAGGTCCCTCTATATTATCGTCTCATGAATAATATCCCACGTAAATGACGTTCGTAGGAAATATTCATCACTCTTGTTTCTATAGATAATGAAATCTATGATAAATTTAAGTTTTATGGTTTTTACAAGTTCTACTTGACACTTAAAAAGGAAAACAGAACCATAAACCTCTCAAATTAAATCACAATAATTGCATTAATATAACATTAACTATAGTCAATCGTATAATACAGTAATAATAATAATAATCGTATAATAAGCATGAATTATACAGAGGAACGGATAAAAGTATTTTTTAACCGCTTTTCGGGGACATTTGGAAGTATCTTACATTTACGTGAAGATATTTAATCATCGAGGACAGACAGCCTTATTATTTTTATTTGAATTTTTCACTGGGTGATGATATGAGTTCAAATAATTAGATACAATAATCGAAGAGAATGTAGGCAAATATAGATGGTAAATATTCCTCAATTCAGGTAGATTCTACGGTTGTACCACATTCCCGACTCCGGTTGGATTAATTTGACTATGTTAAATGCATTTAAGTAGTATTTTGATAACACTCCGCAGTTTGACTGGATTCTGTGGCTCGATATTTTTGGTGCACCGAGTATATCGTGGCTCATGACTGATTAAATACTGTACTCTTTCGATTACCCACGACATCGACATTGAGATTAACGAGGCTTTGTGAGGAGAGAAGTCCGCAAACATGGAAACCACGAGCAAAAAAGTTTTGAATGGAGAGAGAGAGAGAGAGGTGTGAAGTGAACGAATGCGTTCCACTTTCCTGAAGGGAGAGAATAAAAACGAAAGGACCTCAAGAGAGCCGCTAAAAAGGAGCCGGGAAAAAGCCCCGCCGCGTCCGCGGGCCGCGATAACAAGCTATTTGTATCGAGGCCTTAGAACTTTCTTTTCCTCCTCCTTTGCGCCCCTTTTTCTTTCCCCTTAATGGTTTTAATTGAACTTAATGTCAAGTAATCGCTTCCATTTCAAGAATGTAAATGTTGGCATAGCCTGCGAAATCTCGAATTATTATTACAAGTCTCTCTTCATTTTCTTCCTTATTCATTTTCTTCGTCACTTTCTTCGTGGTGATGATCTTACAAGTGTCAAAACTATATGTATAGGGTGTTTCCACCGTGACTGTGAGAGTCAAAACAAATACTCAATTCCAAATTCCAACGTCGTTTATAAATCACTTTGCACTACTTGATTGGCTTAAAAAATTCTGCTTTCGCTGAGGACGTTTGTTAGCTTTTGAAAAACACAGTTACAGTACAAAATATTCAGATTATTCCACAAATATATTTTAATGAACACCTTTTTATAGCAATAAGCGCCAACTGCAGCGCCATTTCTATATAATTACCATGTTTTGACTTAAATTATCCCAGTAATTAACTAGTAACTCAATAACTAAGTCG
Organism: Pyrrhosoma nymphula; assembly: GCA_963573305.1. Taxonomy (NCBI): domain Eukaryota; kingdom Metazoa; phylum Arthropoda; class Insecta; order Odonata; family Coenagrionidae; genus Pyrrhosoma; species Pyrrhosoma nymphula. Next base: position 67,344,436 of record OY754335.1, on the reverse strand, counting down.
GTAAGATGCTTCTATTTTATTTTTAATGAATTTCCCGGTAGTTTGCGCTCCTTGTAAACAGTTTTTCACGAAAATGGCATTTATATTAGTTAGAAAAATGCCAGTTTCCCTCGTTTTTCTATCATTGTCGCTTTTAAAATCATGTAATTTCTAGTTAAATTAGCGATAAAAATAGCGTGGAAAGGTAGAATTTGGTTGCCCATATCAAATAGAGGACATTTTTTATATATGTATCCAGAATATGAATTAAATGATATTTAAGTCATTTTATGGTGGAACCACCGTAAGGGCATTGGTGTGAATATCATCTACTAGGACTTAGTAGGACTAAATAATTTTTTTATAAGTTTGAAGTCAATTTCTTCTCTGACGGCTTGAGAAACATTTTGCTAATTCTGACAGGCTACAATGGATTGCATGCTAAACATGAAATACTCTGCTTAACCGGTCAGTTTTGACATGTATTTCTTTCTTTTCACTACGCGGAATTAGAATGACTGTCACTCCAAATTGATAGGCAAGTTTTTCGACAGGTTATTATGTGCATTCTTGCATTTTGAATTGTTGGGCCAACCAATACCAACAACATCATTCCCATGTATTATAAGTTTAAAAAAAATCCATCCATCGTTTTAAGTGAATCTTGGGACATAGACTTTGAAAAGCTAGACCTAATCTTCATTTCACGCAACTTTTATAGCACATAATGGAGCATTTTTGGTGAAACTTATCCCCTTGTCACATGTACTTCAGGCGACGTGAAGGGCAGGCACGTAGTGATTGAAAATATTGAAGTTTTTCTTACAAATTATCTCTTTTTCTTATTGCCTTTTCTTCTTCTGGACTCTTTTCTATGCTGTTTCTTCAGTTAATTTATTTTACGTCTATCTGAGAAGCACGACAGTGATGGAACATTCTCAATGCTTACGATCGGAAAAATTAATTAAATGAATAAATTTCGATGCAAATCATGGACCCCAAATGTGACAATGCAAGCTGTAGCTGGAAAACATTCTTCGTCTCATTACCGTATTTGGGCAGCAAAAAGGCGCACAGTCCACTCTTTTTATGTTTAATTATCACTATTTTTGTTATATATTCTCAAGTATTTCAAGTTTCTGTAATGTCTGTCTTCATCCGCAAAAATATTCACGTCCGCGATTTTCTTATCCTCGCTTCATATTTTAGCGCAGTTGCCCCAGGTACTTGGAAATTTCTCTCTCGATTCATTGCTTTAGCATTTTAAGGCCATTTTTTCCGGAATAACCCGGCTTTCTAAAGCAGAGCTTGAGGGTCGAAGATTATAAATTTGAAACCGAGGCTTGCTGCGAAAAGATTTTTCCAATCAACCACGTCCTCGCGGAGAACCTTGAATATTCGTGACTGTAAGTCGTGGTTTTCTCAAGAGAGCACACTATTTATGATATCATGATCTGATTCCTTTCCCTTGAAAAACTTCATCTTGGGAGGAACTTTATACTGTTTATAAATCACTCATTCCATCTGGGTAACTTGAGTTTCGGGTTGTCCTCGAGGCTTTGCCTAACTGCAAAAAGGCCTGTAATAGTCTAAGGTGCATACCGCAAAATATCCTCATTAAAAGTGCAGCTGTAGATTTATTGGCGTGCGCCCCAAACGCACAGAGTAGAATTGAAATGTTGCTGAGTTTTCCCTGGAATAAATTTGCGAAACAGTTGGATTGTTGGGCCCGGGATGATTTATGTAGTTGTCGTCATGCATCAAGGGATTTAAAAAGATTAATGTCGTGTTTAGTGTACCACTCTCCTACGTATTGAATGTTTCCAAGTAATTTATAGGTAACGTATGAATGGTATGTTTCAAAATGAGCAAATTTATTCTACGTTACTATTCAGTCATACATCCAAAAAATTATTTGTTTTCAATTGAGGTTGGATTCTAACTTGCGCTAAGTAAGCCCACAAGCGCGTGTAATTCACGTATGTAGGGCTAGGGGGTTGTACAATCCCCTGAGGGACTTGTTTCTTTCATAGAAGTTTGGATATTGACAGCATTGCAAACTTGCGATGACATTTAGTAGGAGTTGAGTGGAGACCTCGTCCGGAATTATTCCTTGACCCCCTGGTTAAGCTTGAGCCTAGCGCTTATCCCCTGGCCTACTTCTGATCTTTTTTTCGTAGTACATACATCAAATGGCAGAGGTGAGCACACGGTCATATATATCCAAGGCCAAACTACGTATTTAATGGAACCATGCATTGCTCTCCCGGTCTCTCTCTCAATCACTATCACTAAAGTAGAGTGAGCGTCTTTTGGCAGTAATTATGATTTTATTGTACCATTTTATACATACCCTACGGACGGGTGAGGTAAGAGAGTGAGACGGCTCACCTAGAAGGGCATTTTTCGAACCAAATACATCGTGCCTCTAGCATGGCTAGACGTCATCTTTCTTCGATGAAGTGTAATGATGCCAGCAGGGCTCAGCTATGCCTAAGGACAGCACAAGTCATGAACGCTGTATATTCAAAATTTCTTTCCTTGGTGTATCTCCTAATCCCCACCCTACATCGCTTGTCAAATGCATCTAACCTATGTCGAAGCCTGAATTAAATATTATTTGCCATTCAAATAAAAATTCTTCGAAATTTTATTCACGAAATGCGTTTCAATTTTCGCTCTCTATCTAAAAAATATAAAATAAAAAAATATAGACACTTGGGTGTACTAGAGTATATTACTTATTATAATCGAAAATGTGGTCGACGGAATTATTGGTTCACTTGAAGCACTAAGAAGTCCTCTTGACTTATGTTGCTGTTCAACTTGGTCAGATACATAAGATAATGATGTAGGATGAAATTACATGTGCCAAGCTAATTATTTATATTTATATGAAAAGTTGGTCCCTGAAAAGCCGCTGAGGGAGCCAAGGGGGGGGGGGGGGGGCGTAAATTTTCTTCTGTCTATTTCGATCCGCTTTAGGCTGGAACGTGACGGATATGACGCAGTTCCACGATGGACCGCTTTTCATGGCCAGGACCTATGGGCTCGAGGGAGAGAAAAGCTATTTCTCTCAAACCATTCACGAAACAGCCCGGTCGGATGAGGAATCCCCGTCGTGATATACGGCGATAGTTCTGAAGGTGCTGAGAGGCAATGCAACAAAAGTAGGTGAAATGAGAAGTCTAATGTGATCATTAACTTTCTTGAGACCTTTGAAGCGATGAGAAAACTTAACTGCTTCTCGAGTAGTGAAATTCTCTCCTTCGAGTGATGTACAAACGAGCGAGATAGGGTCCAACTTTTTTTGCCTTACCTTAGGAGGTCACTTGAGGCTTTAATGACTATAGCGAGAATCTTTCGACCCTAGGAAGAACTTAAGTAGTTGGCTTTTCTACAGAAATACTTCAGTAGAAATACCAACTACTTAGGTTGAAACGACAAGGTAATGGAGGATGATGAATGGAAAAAATAATTAAAGTTGACCATATATGAACATAATCAATCTAATAATTGACTAGATGCATCTCATAACTCGAATTTCATATATGAGCAATACGCCTTCGCTTGTTCATTGTTTCCTTTTTCTTATCGTTTGATTGATACAAGAAGCTAGAAAGAGATGCACGCAAATAGCTGAGCAGGGCATTATTGACAGAAATATTTCCCAAAAATACTTGGTAGATCACTTTAAAAATCTGCGATAGCTCAATTTGCAAGAAAGAACTAATTCTTCACAATGACCTACATATACGGTCTTCTATTTAATGTTTAAGGCGATTATATATCATCATTAAACTTCAATAACTTTACCTTCTGATGTATCCTGTGCTTGATGACCAGTTACTTACAGTTTTCATTAGCTTCCCTTCAAGTAGATACTTCCTTTCCCTAATTGCTGTGCTTCCAAGTTTGTACAAGCGATTCAAAATTTCGGAAGTATGTCTAAAAAAATACTCACATGTATGAATATTAAAACTGTTCTCCTGGAGTTCAGTCCAGGAAAAACATTTCTATTGTTGTCAGTTGACGCTGATTTATGTAAATTTCCACTTCTGTCCTGAAAATTATCACGGATACGAATGCCAGGAGCTTGAAAATATTGGCTGATCGACAACCACGCACATTTGGAAATAAATCGTTTTTCTATAATCATCGAGAAAATAGAAAAAAAGATCGAATACGAAAGTCCATTGCGTCAATACCCGGCAATAGCGTGGTTTTGAAGAAAATAGCAAAGGAGATGATTCACTCTTGGAAAAAAGATGTCTATTATCTATTGATGCGACTTTATCTGTGAGTGAGAGGTAACGTTTTCTACACACATGAAAGATATCATAATCATCGAAATGTTGTGCCAAGCTAGATTCTGCAATTTATAGAATTTCCGTTTTAGAGCCAAAATCTCTACCTCCTCGCGATGTGTCGTGAACCTCTCGTTAATTTCCTGCATTGAACACACAAACTTTGAATAAAAGTTGATCGTCGACGTGTCAGCTCTGGGGAAATTATTAATAGTAATAAGAAGTAGTCACTCTATAATTTTCAAGTAACCTCTTGAAAGTGACATGTGAACGTTGAAACCGGTTGAGGTGAAAATATATGGTGTAGGATATTAAAAAGCACCTACTTCATATTACAATTATCATGACCTTTTTTCGTAACGGAACTACTCTGTACTTAGTGTTAAGTATTCTAGTCATACCATGCTCCACCACCTCCTTGTATTCAACAGGTTCACTTATAACCATCTCCTCCCTTGTACGGATAACTCACAATGCTCTAGTAGGCTCATAAATTTACGTCGGAGTTTCTCCGACCAAGTCAGTCCTGTGGGTGGTAATGCATCTTTTTGTTCGAGGGCGCCTAAAAAGGTTTTGTGATTCGCCGCCGCCCCGAAAGCCTCGGGATGAGCCGGTATGAGCATGGGGCGCGCGTGAGACGTTTCGGCCGACTTCCGGACCGGGCCCGCTGAAATCCGGACGGGTAACATTTCTAGAGAGTCAGCAGACGGGTGAATCCTCTTCATGTGACACTCTCACAGAATCCTGTTTCCACTCCCTTTCTTCTTCCGCTCCTCTTCCCAAGCAACCAGTCACCCACATTTATAGTAGCCCGCCCACCCTTTCCCTCTCTTCAGGAATGGACCGCAGACTCCTATATGCATATGAGCCAGTCTGAAACCCATGTGGTAAATGTCCACATTTACAGTAATTTTTAGATCTCATGAAAGACATTGATTATATCGCTGAAGTGCATGTGCTTTATCCCAGGGATGTTTGGCTATTCACTTTTAATGAATTATTCAACTTCAAATGCATACATATGCCAATATTCTCTATAATTTTCAGCGTTCATTGAGCCATTTCCATTGGGTTCAACTTACTTAGCCTCTCAAATTCGAGTAAAAACCATGCCAAAACATCACATACCAATCCATCCCGTTATGAACGACCTAAATTACTATTTCATTCACAAATATTCGAGAAATTGACTAACTTATGTATACGTGGCATTTGAGGAGCAAAACTTGAGATGAATTATTGGGAATAGTTTTCTGCTGTTCTGTTCCTGTGGCATTGACCGCACATCTCTAGAAGTATATCTAATCACATTATTTAAGAAAAAAATTTTAAACCGGATGAATTGGTAACGCAGTCTATGAAATAGGCTAGCACCGTGAGTTGCTTAACAGGGTATCAAAAATTAACCTAGATTTTTCTATGAGATCCCGATCCTAGTTTGCTAAATTAGTATTTCATATAGATTTCATCGTCTTTCAAGTCGGACCTCAGACTTAAAATCACCCGGCCATGTGTGTATGCTTACGTCGACTTCAAATGCCTACTGACGCCTTTGCTCGCTGATTCTTGCATCAGTACGGCTTTTCTTCAGCGAATTCTTGCAAAATAGTCGATTTGAAAAACTGACGTAGCCAACGTTAGAAAAAATCGGAGGTATATTTAATGGAACGGCATACTTCAAAGGCTGGAACACGACGCGACTGAAAAATGAATTTTTATAATACGATTCGTGTATTTTTAATCAGGACCAATATTGAGTGGAGTCTACAAAAATTTCATCAACACATCTTATAGAAAGACATTAAGCGTGACCACCCGTTTCAAGGGATCTTTGAAAAATAAATTCCCTCCAGCTCTCAATTGACCAGCTATTGGCGACGGAAGTTGGGCAGCTGTGCCACTTCATTTATTAACCACCGTAGTGAAGTGTTATCCTCCCAACTAATTGCAAGATTTCTCTTCGGTGCATGTATCGAGGGAAGCGATATTCGGACAGTTTCGATAGATTGACTCCTCGTTCTTCGATACTAGTTCTCGACACGTATCGTTCGTCGCTCTCCCTTTCAACCTGTTCGTCGCCGAACGGCAAGAGAAATGAAAGTATGAGAGAAAGTTTTATCCTCTCTCAGCCTATCTCTGCTTCATTCTCAAATCAATTCGTCTTTGGACTAGTCAGTTACCAACAGTGTCATGTGAAACGACTGAAAAATGGAACTCGTTAAAGCGACTGATAATGTTTAACCAGCTTCATATTTAACGGAGGTCTACAAAGATTCTATGGATTCAAAATCAATTCACTAAAAGCTTTATTTTATAGATTTCCCTTAATGGACGTCACCTAACATTTTTAAGAAATCTTTAAAAGATTAATTCTATCAATATTTTTATCGATTAGCTATCGGTGACCGAAGTTAGCCAGCAATGCCTCATCATCAGTCATTGTGTTAAAGTAAACATCCTCCTATCTAAAATCTAGATTCCTTTCCACTTCATTTATTTAGGTTGTTTCGTATGTACTTAACAGCCTTCCAAAAACCATAAGAGAAGGTACAAAGACTGGGAAGGGTCACCGAGGGAGACTGAAATGCATGAAGAAAATTAAGGAGGATGTCAAAATAATAAGGAATAATGATGGGATTAAGCGGTTATCTGAGGAGAGAATGAAATGGAGAGCTGCGGCAAACCAATCTTTGTATCGTCGATTGCAGTTATTGGCCACCCAAACCGATGCAACTGTCCCACATTTTCACTCATCGGCTGGTCGCGTGAAGCGATTCACGTTAAAGCTTCAAATGTGTTCATCTATGTAATTACTGAGAAGTTCATTTATAAGCACTAAGTTTTTGCGTCATTTATATTACCATATTTACTTCATACTTCTTACAAGAGATTATAATTTAAATAAAATTTGAATATGGTCCTAATATTGGCTAGAAAAATACCTCTCGCTCAAATAACCTTAATGCGGGAAGCGATCCTAGAATAGCCCACTTTAACATGAGTGCAATCTCGCTTTTTTTTAAAGCCATAGCTTTCTGAAACATCAAATCCTTGAAGTAAAATTCTGACACTTTTATGGCAAATTAGATTCAGGAAAGTTTCTCGGGTTTCCTGCCAGGTTAAAGGCTCCATGCTTGCCAACTTTTAGACATCCGACTAGGGCATCGTCCACAGGGCACTTCACTCAACTGCCCTGAAACTCCATGTCTGACGACGTTTCGAAGAGCGACTCGCTCATCATTATCAGGGCTTGTGAACGATACTTTAGAGGCCCTTTTGATGATGAAGAGCGAGTCGTTCTTCTAAATTTCGGCCTGCATAGTCCCTCTAACCTGATGGAACGTCCGAGAAAACTTTCTTCACCGAAAACAGTTCTTGCAACGAATCCTTGTTCTTCGATTTGAGTCCCCGGCGCTTGTCGTCCATCGCTCTCCCTTTCCGCCTGTTCGTCGCCGAATGGAAAGAGAAAGGGAAGAGTAAGAGGAATATAGAGAGGAGAGAAAGTTTTGTCCCTCCCTCGCCACTTCCTCTTCATCCTCTCCCTTTCCTTCCCGATGATTTTTCAACTGCTCTCCCGATCGCAAGCACCTGTTTCGTCGTCACTTTCGAACGTCAATGCGACCTAGTTCTTTTAATTTCCATAACCCACATACAAGGTAGGAAGGCGAGAGGGAAAAGGGAGGGAGGGGGGAGGGAGGGAGTCTCAGCCTCAAGAGGCCAATGTATCCACCCTCCCTGCCTCCCCACCCCACCCCATCGTCGCCCTCCCACCCACTTTAACACGAGTGCAATCTCGCTTTTTTTTCGAAACCATCTTCTCCCAACGATCACGCCGTTTTGGGAAAAAATCAACAACTCTCGAATGCGTTTTTGATCGGCCGCAAATCGCGTTAGTTGGATCACCATCATTCGAAGTTTCTCGCCTATATATGTCTGCATGCTTGGAGAAGATATGGTGGGCTGTAAAAGGATTTTCCTCCAGGTGTGCGCTTGTGTGGCATTCGACATCACATGCCTCCCTAGCCGCCGACACGAATTTTGTGGGCGCGCGTAGACGCGCGATTAAATGGATATGCATACAGATGAAGGGCTTTTTTATGGGGGTGGTATTGGTGCCATCGCGTCTCAGCCTCGTAAAGCCGGCCTCTAAGGTGATCATCCGTAAAACGTTAGGAACACAATGGATAAGATGAAAGTGGAAAAAATTTCAGGAGGAAGGAGATGTAGATGCTGATTTAGGCCGCTGTGCCCCATTCTGTTCCATTGTTGGTTGCATTAATTTTCCTCCCGTATTCTCTCTCTCCCCCCCCCCTCCTGGTTAGCTTATTCATACTCGAAATTGTGTGGTGCACACCTAAAAACTGAATTCGGAGAATGCTTCGCCGCCTTGAAGAACAATTAAAAACCCACGTCATAGTTTGGCAAACAATATGCTTTTTCGAGGTTTTTGTTTCAGATAATTGTAACTGAGAGTAAGGGGGAATATAAAATAGAGTAATTTTTCGAAGTAAAAAATACGACAAAAATTTCTATTAACCTCCACTTGTGGATCCAATGTAAAGTATAAAGGGAGAAATTATTCCATATGATTGCTGTTCAGCTCAATGAGAAAAAATTAATGAGCCTCAGTTGACGCTAGATTGTTAATATAAAAATTGGTAAATTTCTTAGCAATTTTTTGCATGAAATTGATGATTTCGGTCGTTTATAACGCTATGAATTGGTATGTGATGATTTGGCTCAACAGGTGCATGAGAGGTTATATAAGTGGAACCCAGTGGAAATGGGCACGTGGAAGTTGGAAGATATTGAAGAAATTGGCGTATACGTTTTAAGTTGAATGTAGCATTAAAAGGTAATGGCGCATAGCGCTATTGCCATAGTGAAAGATCTCTGGGAGGAAAACCTGAACTCATGCACCTCGGGAGATATTATAAATGACTTTTATGGGATCGAAAAATTGTCTGTGTGAATAAGCCAAACAATGAGAGCTATCCGTGATTGGAACGAAATGTACAATGGATATATACATTGACGACCATAAATGATTTCCATGGATAGAAGCTCAACCAAAAAGTGCATTGAAGCCAAAAGTAAACGCAAAAAAAATCACTCGGCAAAAAAGATTCCTGCCAGTGAACTTCTAAAATTGCCTTCTTCCGGGGTAATAAACCGCGGCCGATGAAACGTATTTCCATTGTTCGCCGTACTCCACTTATCCAGGAGGTTCTGCCAACGCAAGCTCTTATCCAGTGGGCCGATAAATGGTCAAACTCTTCCTGCTCCCAAGTGGTATATACTTCTCCACCAGCACTTTTAATTGATGACAATGCAAAACTAAGTATAAAATACGCCCAACTATTTCTTTCTGTAATGGAAGATTTCACATAAACGGGACAACAAAACCTGACAGTGGATAAGGATTCATTTGAAGGGGAAGTTTTTCAATGTAATTTTTGGACGCTATGGTTTTAGAATTATTAAAGGTGCCGCGGAGTAGGGGCTTTTCTCACTAGAATTTGAAATTATTTTATAGTTACCGCATACTCACCGAATCAAGCATTAACTTTGGAAAGGGGACGATGACGGAATAATTTTTCCAGCTCTCCGCATCGTCAGTATGAAAGCTTTGGCTCTGAAACTGCCACAGTAGAAGACTTACGATCATTAGAGATCATTACGAAATCATACAAAAGTAAGACCTCCTCTGCTGACCCTGAGCTAAATAGACGTGTACAGTATGATTTGAGGTACTTAGTAATCACGCTGGAAAACACTTGATTTTCCGGTAAACCGAATTACATCCAACTTTTTTTCTCAGGAGATACCCAAATTTGAGCATTAAAAAAATAAAATTCATCAATTAATCATTATCACCCCTTCCTATATTTTACAGAAAATTAGCTGTATGAATGTAGACTGAAAAATATTTTATCGCATATCACAAGTCGCATCATCCCGTATTTCCTTGAATGTGCCAACTATTACGCAGCAGTACAATGGTCGGCAAATATTAGCCTGCGCATTCAATTCAAATTACTATTTTTTGAAGAAATTTTATATCCATCTTTCAATAAAAACTTGTTATGAAATAATTTTTCAAAACATTAGGTGTTTCTACTTTCTATTCGTATGTTAGAAGTTACAATCGTGTCATACTTTTTTCCTCCTTCTAAAGGGGCCACGATTTCTAAGAATGCGCAAGCATAACAGTAGATTTAGAAGTAATTTCACGTAATATTTGACATGATTCTCCCATTTATTTTATTCGAAATGGTCCTTCCAACGTTTACTACTACTTGAAACCAACCAGAGGATGAGGATACCAGAGGATTTCACGACCCGTGAGCGCTTTCACGCAACCTGAAACCAGCTTCGGTCCAAACTTTCGGGCGTCGGAGCGATGCACCCTTGGATTGCATAGAGAAGCGTCCATATCCTTCGTCTATAAGAGATCCACTCCCACATTTACGACCGCCGAAGCTTTTAACATCAAAACACACGACCGAATGCAACACCTTCAGAGGTACTCATCCACGAAAATGCTCCGATGGTGGCAGCCAGGGTTGAAGGCCACGGGGCCTTCCTGCCATGAGTTCACGCCGCGGGAGACGCGACAGTGCGTCCGTGTTACATGCATCAGTGCCGTGGGGTTATAAAGCCGAGTCTCTCCATCCTCGCTGCGGGACGGCACGCATGCTATGGAGGAGTACACGAAGTTTAAATGACTTGCCGGATGAACTCGTACCGTTAGGAGACATGTGAGTGGGGGATCCATTGCTCTATTCTCTTCGAATGACTGCTAGTAGATTCTTTGCTGGTAGCTCGGCGGTGCTATGATTGATAGGTCGGCTATTATAGGAGCCGAAAAGCAACTGATATGTTCCTGCCACTACGAATAGGTGAGAAATACCGACCGATATATAGATATTTATTACTCATTCCGAAGTAATTACAATGCCAAAAATGTTTTATATTTGAGCTTTAGGTAGATTTTACGGTGATACATAAGCATGAAGTTACTATCGTAGCGTGAGTGCAACAAATTACATGATGGAAAGGGAAAAGGTTAATATCAATTTGTGGGAATTCAACATGAAAGTAATCATTTGACTTGAGTGGCATTCGAATCCGGATCTCCCAATCGCTGGTCAGGTCCACTTCCACTTTGACGACGCCCAGTCAGCTATTAGTCTGCTACGCACATGAAAACCATATAATTTGCCTAATTGTCGCAATGATTAGGGCAAAGTTTAATTTAGAAATGGGGGAAGGGTGGAGAAATATTATTCGTCGGTATTAGCCTTTTGATTACCACCAAGATGACCAGAGCTTTTCTTCACATGTAACAGATGGATACTGCGCTTGAAGTGCCCTCTTATGTGCACCCCAGTGGGATTTGGATTCCCATTGAATAATCTTCCCATCCGCCGGGACTCAAACACGATATCTCACATTGGGAAACCGTAGTATAGCCACCGAACCAACAAAAGCCCTGCATTGCAATGGTCAGTGACTTTTTTGCAATCGAAAACTTAGGAAAATACATAAGGCGGGCTAAGAAACACGAGTGATTTCATATTGTCGTGCCACGCAGTTCATTTGATGCACCGAAGGTGCTTGAAGGAGTTGGTGACGGTGAGCGGAACTCACCTCTACCACTCGATTCCATGAATCCAAATATAAAGAGGCGCTTACTCTTCGTATTCCAATACTCATTTGATTTTAATTTTCGGAGTAACTGACTAATATGACGAATTTTCTGATTCTTCCCTGGCTATCTTGGTTTTACACATTGTTTTCGTAAATGAACTGAAAGCAGTTATTGATTTTCATTGTGAGTACTCTACCGGTTGGAGTAGTTTTTTATTTCTTTCTACTCAACTATTGCGTCTTCAAGTATTCCTAACACTATTTCTCTCTTCTGTTCAGCTTAAATCCTATCTATATTCATCCCATCTGACATTTCAGGACTTCTCCTCCATCGTCCAAACTTTAAAAGGAGAAGTTGGGGATGGCAGTTTGAGATATTTTTCTAGCTTGCCAATTCTTAATGTTGTTTTAAGAACATAATGTTTTCGTGCAACTAAGCGGAGAGTGTTGGGTAAGTGGGTAAGACGAAAAGGAAAGGAGAAGGACGGGCGTTTCAGATGGAATTGAAGAAAGTAGAAAGTATGCCAAGCTGAAAAATGAAACCCAGAAAGAAAATTTGTATATGGCCCTCATACTAGCCTCGTCAAAAGTCTCAAGTTGAAAAACGATTATTATTCCAAAATTGTCATGAGTGAACTTTCTCCTTTGTAAATTTTTATTTGAAGCATATCGCCATCAAGTAATTTTCTTCACCAAGTAATTACTCTTCTGATAGACAGCTTCGTCTTCTGTTTTCGTTGTACAGGATCATTTCTCACTCTCATTCCTTTATGAACAGGCGCCGAGCTGGAGTTTGCATTTTCGTTTGCAGTTTGCCTTCTCAGTTTTCAGGATTTCATTCGATATGCAATTATTTTTCGGAATAACTAATCGCAATTTTCTAATATGGTGGTGTTGCTTTAATGTTATACATCTGTTTTGTGACTCATGTCTTTGACAGGAGTACATTTTACTGGGGCAGCAAAATTATGGGAAATTCGACGAAGGCACGATATTTATCTCGAATGCATACGGTTGCTGGAACTATCTATCATTACAATGTTAAAGATTATAGCATGATAATATTCGTTAAGATAGACCGGGCTATTTTGAATAAAATACTTAATGTCCCTCTTCCTTCAGACTTTTTATCACAGTTATCACATGTCTTACCATCCAATTATGAATGTGTAACTATAGAGTAAGATTTAAAAAAATGCATATTCTATATCGATTATTGTATGTAAGTGCAGTGAAACTTGATGATACATGGAAGACCGTAGTTAAAACCGGTCAAATGTGTAATTAGCTCACTCAATTTAAAAAAATACATGCGACATGCTAATTACCTTAAGTGGCACGTTCGGATGTACCGGATTCAAACTTTTTGCATACTCCACAAAATCCATGGAGTTGCGTCTCATTTTCTGGGATTTTTCCAGTTGAGAAGGATCAAAGATATAATTTAGTGAATTCCACTCGTAGTTTTATTGCACGACCAAGTTTTCAACACCTACCTACCAGGAGGTTAAATTGTCCAAGTTGGGTTGCATGCACCTGAAGATGACATCGTGAGTGTTGAAACATAGGTCGAGCAATAAAATTACAAGCGGAGTTTTCAATTTATAAAGCTTTATGCCTTTAAGTCTCCTTAATCTAAGGAGACTTAAACCAGCTAGCTGGTCGTCGATTGTCGACCCCCAATTTTGTGAAAATCATCACTCTCTCACGCTTATAAACTGATGACGTGCAATTTTTCAATTTCTCAAATCGTTGCCGCTTTCGACCGCAAAAGACGAAGGATTCCAACTAAAACTGTGGGTTCTTTATCGAAAATTCGAAGAGCACAGTCCTGGCGATGCCCAAGGCTCTCGTGGTATAAGGATTGGATACAAATATGTTCTCGAGAAAATAATGACTTGAGTGAGAAGGGGAATGTTTGTCCACGTGACTGGCTTGTGGAGTGGGAATAGAAATTTATCCCCTCCCCGCCCACCTCACTTTTATTAACAAACCTCTCCCCCTCTCCGAAGGGGCGAGTCTTTAAGAGAGAATGTGGGTCGCCGTCTTCTCCCGGGTCTTCGTTTTTCAAACGATTCAAGTTCCTGCCCATCGGCGGAATCGGCTGCTCTTTATCGGAGGCCTCACCGCAAAGCGAAATTCACGTGTATTTTTCCTATTCGTTTTTAGTGTATAAAAATATCTCCCCTATATTCATCATGATAACAAATTCCAAGCATCCCGAATTTTTTTCCTGAAATTTTAATTGAAAATGTGTGAACCAGAAGTGGAAATTGACGAAACTTTGGGCTATTGTATTTTTCTACCACGTACGAAAGTGCTCAATAGGGGAGGAAAACTGTCACAAGAATCGATTTTTTTTTGCAGAAAATTGAGTGAAAATCAAGTGTGTGAATTCAGAGTGAAAATATCATACGCCTGGACATAGGCGAATGGTTTTTTTAGAGGTGAATTTCATACATTATTGTGTCCTCCAGCTGGTCCATCCAGCCCAAGTTTAACTGCTGTCCAAAACGTTTCATGACACTGGAATGAAGGCACCGAACCATCTTACTTTTTGACTTTCTAAAAAAAAAGCTGCATAAACTTTTCTTTTATTTGTACCTGATGATGTCGTAAATCGGTGAAACGCGTCAAGCAATTAAAATGTTAAACTGTAGAATATTAATAAGTATATTAGTTAACAATGAATACTAAAAAACCTGCAATTAGACCAATGTCGTTATTTCAATAGTAATGCTGTTACAGCTATATTCATATTTTTTACAAACAACTGTGATACTTAAAGCGAAATTTTTCATAAAATCAAATTTTAATAAAATGAAGACACCATCTCTTCCCTAAATTTTAGAGTTAAAAGCCAATTACTGCCATTATTTAGGTCGAAATACGTCAGTTCAATAGAAACATCACTGCAGTCGAGCCGACTCTCACTTAATATTGATATTCGTCGACCAACTTGTACTTATCAGTAAATGAGATATTTTACTCGTGAAAGTATTAGTTTTAAAGTAGCATGCACTAAACGTGGGGATTACTCATTTGTTTTGCCTTTAAGTTTCATAGTCCGCGGTGGTCGGGAAGGCGAAAGTTTTGGGAGGAGGCTGCGGGAGAGGAGCAACAGGGGGAGAAGGAACACGTATATCCTCGGATACAAGGGCAAGGATGGCCCGGGGCCGAGTCCCCGCCCCGGGCGACGGCGTAAAAGCGGCGCCCTACTGCGGCAGGACATTTTTTCACGATGATTTATTGTTGGAACCGTCTTCCTTGTCCTCCGTAAGAGTTCCGGTTTTACGTTGGGAAAGTACGACAGCGGCGTGTTCTGACTAACTTTGAGTGATTAGTAATGGGACGTTAATGTTGAATATGGTGCTTTCGTACACAGAAGTGATTCTTGTGTTCGACGCGTGATTGTAGAGATCTTTTTCCCCTGTGGTTCCAACGGAAAACATTTTTCCAAAGAAGTGGCATAGAAACGAAAGTGCACAGCTTTAATGGATGTTTTTATTAATTATATTTAAATACTAGAACATGATGCTACTAATAAAAGGTAAGACGTTCCTGTGAACAAAATGAGTCCGTTCTGCGCATGAAGTCATCTGGATGACACGAGGAGCAGACGAATCGAGAATTAGCAAATAGGAATAATGGATGAAAGCTCCGATAATTTAGTTTTTTCAACGACAGAATGGAGTCAAGTAGATATTTGCATCCTTAAGTACTGATATACTACATACTTATTTGATCGGTTAAAGTTAGTAAATGTGTAGTTTGAGTATTCAATCTTGTTTACAGCGGAAATAACCCTAGCGACAATTTTTTAACAAATGAAAGTAGAAACTCTTACCATTTTCTACATTAAAGTCATGGATACTAGAATTTTGTTTTATCTCACGGCTACGGATTACCCTTTGGAGCAGCCAGGAACAGATCAAGATCTCTTGCCCATTTTTAGTTGAGTAGTCAATCTTTTTTGATACCAACAATTGAAAATCCCCACAAGCCGCCATACGTAAAAAAGTGGTCTCAGAATGGCCTCAGAAGCCTCACTAGTGCCACCTAACGAATGGCTTCAAAAATTTAAACAAAAAACAATGAAAGCGCACTGAACTTGGCGGGGATGATTAAAGTTGTCTTGTCTCCAGCAAATCTGAACCCGCTCCTGCCGTGTAGATGTATCAATGGGATATCTAAAAAATTAACTTCCCTCTTATGTAAAACTAGTGAACGTGAGCTCTAAGGCCTCTTAAAGTGACAAGTTATCATTCTCTCTTAAAGTGACAACTTGTCATTCCCTTTTATGTATCCTTGCATTGCTCTTGCATCCAAATACCACACAAGTATCAAATACACTAGGGACTCCGTACTATCTAGCGCTTGATGTAATCCATACTATGTCACAGCGTTCATCCCAAATGATGCGCAACGAACTACCATTTATAGTACCATGAACTAGAACATAAACTTTTCGAGCTAGTAACCTAAGGCAATGGAAAGCGTTCTTATTCCGTTTCTCAGTATAGAATGCATGCCTTTGCTAAGTTACGGGAACTTATAATTTCTCTGGAATTTATTTGAAATTAAGTATGTACTTGGATTTGTTTGTAATGATGCAACAATATTTGGAGGAAATTTAAGGCCAGCAGAAGTCCTGCTTTAAATATGCGTGGACTGAGGATAAACCATTATACAGTAAAAATTTGGTCCTCCCTATCATATTTAGGGTTGTTCTGGGTGGATGACTTGGTATAATGATATGATTAGCGGGCCTCTTTGTATTTCTGGGAGTTCATGACAACATTGCCCTTCTTGCATAAAACTCGAGCATTTTAAGAGTCATACTCATTTGACTTTAAACTTTCCAAGAAATAAGAATGGCATATAAAGAAATGATTTGCTAAAAATGAAAGGTGCCTAGGAAAGTTGCTAAATAAAATCTTCAGTGACTCATTAGGTATTACAAAGATGGCAATTTTGGCTCACTAAACCAATTACATAAGTCATGAGGCAAGTAAGTTATTAGAAGAATAGCACTAAAATTACTAGTAAGTTTGAAGATTTGAAGAGTAAATTTGGCTATAAAATGTTTACTTTATCCTGGCTATACCTTGGTCATTTGCCCTGAATTTGATAACTTCAAGCCAGAGTTGATTTAAAGTATCCAAAAACTTGCAATAAGAGACAGTCAATAACATAATTTTGTTGGCTGTTGCTTTCTTCCTCAGAATTGAAAAAAACGTGTTTGAAATGGGATGGCAGGAGTTGTTAAACTAAGGCGCTCTGCCAGATAGCCCTATAATAAGCTCCCAAAAGAACAACGTGGGTTTGTTTACAGAGCTTACCATTAAATTTTAATAATAAAAAAGCACTTGGTTGTTATTACTTTTTTTATTGTGCTTTTTTATTATTAAAATGAAGGAGTTCCACAAAGTAACGCCGGAGACAGTGTCTCTTACCATTACATGTTCTAATGACCAACAAATCCTATCCTATGATCAACTTAAGGCTGGAAGGCGACATTTGGTGGAACTTCGTGACAGGAAACATAATAAAAGATACACTGTTGTATTTTCCACAAAAGTCCACAAATTTCCAAACTTTTGTGGAAAATACAACAATACTTTTATTATGTTTCCTCCTATCCTATGCTTGGAATTCTACACTATTTTATTAGCCGTAGTTCTAGTTAGTAGTAGCACTATAGAAATAGGTGATATTTTTAAGTGTGCAGGTATTGCACAAACGAAAACAAATCTTCTGTAGCTACCATGCCACTTGCTCTAAATCAATGTAACCTCAAGTGTCTTATTTACGCACGAAAATCCTTAGCGGTAGCCTTGAAATTGATAGCACTTTCGCCTCTTGTTTCTCTATTTAGAACATACATAACCCAGTTTGTATCGCCTGCATGTTGCTTTGCCCACCGTGCTGCCATCCATATCTTGCTGCGGGTGCGGCGAGGCATATTGAGGTCAGTATGAGTCATTATTCACATATAGTGACGACATTTTTTTTGCTCGATCCTCGTTGAAACTGAAAGTTCTCTCATCATAAGATAAGAGGAACAGTAAAATATATTTTAATTTGATTTTCCATTCCCATGCGTCATCATGTAAAGTTCACGGATTTGTTACCGAAAAAAAACTTTTTTGCATAGATACATTTCTATTTGTAGTGGGCAAAATTATAAATACAGGTGAAAGAGGTTGATGAGATCGAGGATGACTGCCATTTGATGCCGGTACCTACGCCCATTGCTATTCACTCACAAAGGTGACCCTTCGTCGGGAAAATTTATGCATAGTGCATTTTTATTTCACTTATTCTTGTTCTAAATCATTAAGATCCATTGTCACCCTTGGAATACTAGCATGTCTACTTTTCCATTTTTTTATGACTTGATTTGTATGCGTGGTGTGATAAAAAAATAACGGGAATTTTAAAATTTCCAAGGCTTCATAATTCCGATTTTCAATAATTATGAGTTTCTGCCACATGGTCGTACGGTTAATAAGGAATACTACCTGAAAGTTATGCGCTGTTTGCGTGAAGAAATCCGACAAAAACGCCCATAACTGTGGCAAAACAACTCGTGAAAATTGCATCACGATAATGCTCCCTCTCACATCTCACTGCTTGTTCGTTATTTTTTGGTTTGGTTTGGAAAAAACTAAGCGTTTTTCGCCTCAGCCACCGTATTCACCGGGCTTGCCCCCCTGTGACTTCTTTCTTTTCCCGATGATGAAGAGAACCATGAAAGGACGACTTTTTGCCACCATCGATGAGATAAAAACAGAATCGCAGAAGGAGCTAAACTCTATACCGAAAAGTGAATTCCAGAAGTGCTTCCAAGATTGGAAAACCCGCTGGGATAAGTGTATTATATCTAAGGGGGATTTCTTTGAAGGGGAAAAAATTGATATTGATTAATAAATAAATATTCTTTAAGAAAAACGAAAGTTACCGTTATTTTTTTTATCACACCTCGTACTTAGATTCTTACACACTTTACTCAAATTTACACAATAGACATCGTAAATACAATAAATTACTAATTTACTTTATAAAAATTGGTATGATTGGTAGATAGCGGATGGTATTGATACTGCAGTAGTATGATAATAGGTATTTTGTGATGTAATAGTGTCATGACACTCATGGCTGGTGGGATAAAGGGGTCTAGGGTCCCTTCACTGGAGTCCTTCGATACTTCTACCAGCTCAGCAATGCTCTGACTATGTCTCTGTAATTTCAAGCTCTCCGCTGGAAAGTGCCCTCAAGTTACGCTGTCCTGTACCAAGGGCTAAAAATATACCTGCCTGTACCTCACGTGCAGCGCAACGCTGTGGTAATTGGATCAACGCTGACTTATACTCACTTTAAACTGCGTCAAATGATTAAATCCCTTCCTGCGTGGGGGCAAGCGCTCAATTGGGCCTGCAACTGAACGTATAATTACGGCTCCTCTCACTACTGTAGTGGGCGCCGATGATATTTTCGTCGTCGGCGTCGGCCAACCCTCTTATGACTCGGAAGCTGTGGCGGCGTATACGGCGTAATCGGCGTTGACCGAATAAACTGGTCCAGGGGTGACTTCGTTTTTTCATAACGACGTTATGCTTGCGTTATAGCGTCATGAAGAAATGAAATTCAATGACCAATGCAAATGACAGAATGGCGAAATGCAAAATGGTAAAATGTCTGTATGTCTAGATGGATTGCGATCTTTGGTGGCGTTGTAATAGCCGTACTCAAGGTCATAGTTCGGAAATAATTACATCGTTTGTAGGAAGGAAGGGGAGAGAGGAAAACATCCCCGCCTTGTAGTTGCTACCGACAAGTAAAGTAAATTTTACTACTTCACTCGTCACGGCTGATTAGCGAATTAGTATCTATAGTAAAAATGATCGTACTCGCGCCGATTTTGCGCCTACCAAGAGTTCGGCGGCGGAGTGCGAAAAAGGGTCAGCGACGGCGCCCACGTCTTTACTGTAGTAGTGTCATGATGTGTGTATTTCTCTCCCTGATGCAATGTTCTACACAGTCGAATGCCGACAAGTTTTGCTGCCCCTTTATAGCGAGGAGAAATGAATGTCTCTCGTGGCTCCCGCTTTAGGGCGCGTGTTCATTTCAGAGCGTGAGCGGCTCGTTGAGTTAATGTCGCGGCCAGGCGCGCTGCATTCACCCATGTGACCCATCTCCTCCCTTGGTGACATTTAGGATTTCCCCACCACTCACCTCGAGGGAAAGATATTTCCTCCGGCCGGGGAGACCTGAAATGAGAAGAAAAACACTTGGATTAGTCGTCTCTCGGAAGAATTCAAACGTGAGTGGGAAAGAGAGAGGACAGGAATTAGACAGGAGATTGTAAAATGATACACCCAAATCGATTTCTCACGATTTTACTCAAGTCTCTCCCTTGCAGTGAGTCTCTCTCACGAGGTTTATCACGCGACATGGAAGCGGTGATGCCCTCGACGACCGGAGGAGAGATCCGGGATATGAGAGCGTGAAACAGGTGCGAAATACCCCAGAGTATGCGCATGCGTGTAAGTCGACGATAGGTATGCGTACAAGACGTATGTCTGGAGGGAACTTTTGGTATAGGTCAAAATGGATTGGCTCGTTTAAGTCGCTCAGCTGGCTCATCAAGTCAGTGTGGATTGGATGAAACACTGTCATATTTTTTTTGGTTATATTGGATTTGTGCTTTGTGGCCAGTACACGGCATTATTTAAGTTTGCGATGTTATTTTTTACTATTTAACAGTAGTTATTAGGATCCATAAGAAAAAGACGTTAGGAGATTTATAAAAATGAAAATGATGAATCAACTACCAACTGTTTGTTGGAAGCTAGAGGCATAAATTTCGAAATAAATACCACTAAATATAAAAAACAATTTGACACACTGTTTGAATCAGAAATTTTAAAGTTAACAGTTCATTATATTTATAATTTTGGCCTGATTAATCAAGAAAACTCCTGTGTACTGTACATACGCATTTAAAAAGACTTCTGGGGTTTTTTCAGACTCAAGGAAAATACTCTCCAGTTCCTCTTAAAAATGTGTGAGTAATTAGTTTGTGCAATCTAGTAGTTGTTTTAAGCATTCAACTATTTGATCAAGAGGAACCCATTTATATCGCATTTTAAGTAGACTAATTTAGTCGAGCATTACAACTACGCAGACATTAAATGTCACAAATTCAGTTGGTCCAATTCAAAACATGTTGCAGTTACATTGAAACAGTCATAAAAAGAGGCCTCCTAACGGTGAAATCACGACCCAATGATACATAAAATGAGCTGTAAAATATCTCTAAATTGATATTAGAGCCCTTCTTAGAAAAGATTGTACTTTATTCTACAGTAAAGTTTACTCGATATTCATATTCGCCGGTAGTTCGTCATCTTATTAATTTATTTCCTTGTTGTGCAAAAAACTTAACAAAAAAAAGGAATATATTATAAAATTAAAGAAAATTTGTAAAAGTTAAACTTGTAGTTAGACCACGGTTAAATGGCCATCTGGTCCAATTCCTGCTATCAAACTAATATTTGTACATCTTTATAGGCTCACTTACCAATGTCCTTGATTGTGTTGTCCCTCTGCTTAATATCTGTTCATGATGTTCAAGATCTACGGATACTCGGATATATATAATGGAAGCCAACGAAGTCATTACAATGATAACGGTATATGAAGTGCTGGATGATCAAAGAGCTACCTGAAAGTCATGAACGTCAAGGACAGAGAAAGGACTTAGGCTGAACAAAATTAGAATCGCTTCATCTTCACTTCTTTTATAAAAGCCAATCCCATGTATAAAGAATGGCTTGTTTAAAATTAGACTTGATTTATGACACCCGGAGTTAGCTACTGCAGTACACACATGCTTGATAGCCACATTCCATCCTACTTACGGGACACCCAGGAGTTGTGATGGGTCTGGTAATAAATGACGGTAGCTATGAGCATATGGTAAGTATCGCACGCATGTCGCATGGGATCCAACACGTCAAAGTCTGTAGACTCATGGGTTAGACGGATAGAAGCGATGTGGCGTGAAGGCGGGAGAAGTGTACGATCGCGAGGCGCCTTGAAGACGTCACCAGACGAATAAAAAAAGTAAACGAACCATCCGCGCCATCGCTACCATCGGGTGCACTCCAAAAACAAACAAGGGAAAACTCTCCCTCCAGCCGTAGCCAGCTAGGAGGCAGGGAGCGGAAAGCAAGACTGGAAAAGATGGAGAGGGAAGATGTCGTGTGTGGGGGAGGACGTAGAGCCTCGCGGAACACGTTCCGTGGTCTAGTCTGAGCAGAAGACGGGGAGACCTTACAACTTTAAAACTCTCCCTCTTCCATCTCGAAAGGTGTCCTCAATTGCTCTCCCACCGCCGCACCGGTGGGGTAGGTAGATCTTTAAGACGGCAGGCCTATAGGGTTGAGCGTCAGAGAAATCGGAGTCATTACCATACACTTTTTCTTTCCATCGTACAATCTTCTCCTCCTTCATATTTCCATCCCTATCGGGTGGCGGTTGCACCAAGCGTGCTCCAGCGGTGCGTGCCGCGGCCACCCTCGGCATTCATCATCCGCTCCCACACCTTTCACCTTCCGTCCTCTACCCCGCTCGTGGGAAGCCGCGGGTCTCTAGGAAGAGTCTTCCTACTCCCACTCCTACTACGTCTCCCTGATACAGGCAGAAGGGCCTGCCATTCTCCTTGCTGTGCATACTTTTGCGCTTCCTTCTCTCTCCTTCGTGATGCTCGCCGAAGGGATCTCCCGTTATAATCTTCTCGTTAAAAATCCGCTGGCCCCGACCTCATCCTTCGCCTGTTGAAGTCTCAGAGCAGATTTACTCGCCCGTTGAAGTCTCCGGGTTAACTTAATTTCGATTTCACCGATTAGTGATTTAAAGCAATTTTTTCATACTTGGGCTATTTATATGAAGGCGTGTCCTTTATCTGATTACGTCAACAAAATCCTAACTTTTCATGCTCTTTATTACACGCACCTATTTAATGTACGTGCGTGGACTAAAAGGCAAGTGTGCGAAAACCTGGGGAAAAAAGCAATTTCTGCATTTAAAAAAATATGATATTCACACAAAACTGACACAAAAAGGGAATTTTTCCTTGAATTTTTATTTCCTAAAATGGCACATGAAGATACGAGGGTTAATAATGGGTGAAGCAGGGGAAAACATTAGATTTTTTTGACCAATTTTTGTGTAAAGCTGATAGAAGAAGGGGAAACGTCAAAGATATTTAATGGTAATAAAATTAAGTCATGATTATTAAAAAATAACTGGATTTATTTAAATCAAAATATATCAGTTATTGGTATGGAAAAAGAATCCGTTAAAAAATAATTTCGTCAACTAATCTGCACAAGTAGAATCTAATTTTGTCTTTCCAGTCATGCCATCCGTGAAGCCAATATATTTTAAACGACAAAAACGGAAATGCGGCATAACTCGTTTGTGATTCGCATTAAGGCTATGGAACTCTTCGTAACTTCACGGTTTTCCCTACTTAATATGCACTTTGAAAATGTATTTCTTCATACTTTCAGAAAAATGTGTCTTCTGTTTGATAATGTCAGCGGAATACTTCGTCCTCTCACTTTTTTTCATACTTAACTTGAAAGTACATGCCCATGAGGGAAAATCGGTGTAACATAAAAGAAAATATTTTATCCCTCATATTCAAATATCATTTTTGCGAAAAATAGGTACAAACAGTCGAAATTTCCTGAAAAATTAAGCAGTAATAAAACGATAGCAACAATTCTCCTTTGCTTACGAATTAATAGTTATCTTGATGTATTAAAGGAAACATGCATTCCTTCGGTAAAAATGACGTTTCAGTCGTATTCTCGGGCTGAAATGAGTGATTACTAAGAACTTTATTACTCATGTAACTTGAATGTTCTGTGACCATCTCCTACATTTCAATAGCTTAGGGACGTAGTTAGTGAAAGCCAATGATTTAAAATATCATTAATGTAATGGTAAAGTTTCTCATTTGATTTGTCTTACGCATACGGGAGTAAACCTCTTTTAAAGTTTCTTTATTGCGTCCAGTCTCGTGAAATCGGTGGCTCTGCTCGCTACAATCGCTCTCGCGATTTTTATCGATCGCTTTCGGTTTTTCGAGTGGCGGTGTTGTTTTCATTCAGGTCCGGGCAGCAGAACTGGAATACGGCTTTCAGTTTCTCGACCTACGGTTGACTGCCGCCGGGTCTTCCCGGACGTGGTGACGAAACTGTGTGAGAATCCTTCCATTCTCTGTCCAAATTTAGGTAAAAGCCCTCGAGTCCCGAGCGCGGAAATGCTTGTTTATTTGGGGTATACATTTTGCCCAGCCCAAGGATGTCGAAATGATTTGCAACGATTAAGACCCATGAACACTGGGTGGAAATGTAAAGCTTGTCAGTCCTCTTCGCTACAATCGAAAATTTAAAGAAACATATGCTGCTGATAGGTTACTAAATAAATCGCGCTTACTATGACCCTTCATTTTCATATGCTATTCTATCATCTTGATTAATTTACTTACGTTTAATTTTAGAGCTCAGCTGTCATGCACCCAAATATTGAGCTGATGAAAAAATACTCCCATTTTATTCTGTCTACATTTTGATTTTTCTTCATTGATGGTGAACGTATATTCTCGATGTTTTCATGAATATGGCTGAGGTTTTATTTTAATATTTTGATTTTTACGTTTTTACGTATTTTATATTTTGAAAATACTTTTCGTTTTATGAAATTGTCTTTCGTCTGGGGATTCTACGATGTATTTCGAGGAATAGAACTTCGAGATTAAGGTTCCCGTTTCTGAGCGCCTCTGTTTTTTACACAATTCGTGCGTGCTTTTATAATATCCGTGAAAAATAAACATATTTGAACATATTTCATATTAAATTGAACCTATTTCATTCATGTACCATTACTTGTGGCTGTACCGCGCCAAATTATTTGTACTTCTTAAGAATTTTTCAGATATGGCCATGAGTTTTGTGGAAAATTTTCACAATGAAATTCAAACTTTTTAGTAATGAAATTTCGAAATGAACTGAATACAACACCGTTCATTTTAATTAGTTTTAATTCCCAATCTGGTTACAAAAATATATTTTACACATATGCCCGTCATTATGATCCCTGGTTAACTTAGACTTCAAGTTGACATTGCCTTTTCGATAACTTGGTGTTAAATGAGAATTCCAGTTTATTATATCAAATTTTCGGTCCGGTGACGTGAGCGATATCGAATGAAAAATTTTGAAATCGGCTTGCGAAGTAAGGCTTAATAAGAGGAAATACGTTGTCCTGAGATCAATTAGACGAATAATTGGACTCATCACCGATATCATTTGCTTAAAGAAACTCATGATTTATTTTTTAAATATCGGGCGGGTGTTACCATTATTATTATTCACAATTTTTATCACTTCTGCAAATAAGCCAGTTCGGAGGTTTTTCTCGCATCACAGCCAGTTAGCCGATGCAACCGTCGGAAGAGACTACGTCCGGATTCAGCGATGAACATGTCAACAAAAAAAATTGGCTCGCCACCGTACTGACATACATATTCATTCATGAAAATCTTGCCGGCCTTCTTGCAAAAAGAGGGGACGGGACGGACGGACAAAAGGAAGCAAAAAGGGGCATAAAATAAGGGTCCAACTGAAAGGTCTCACTCGGCCACTCGGGAGAAAACTCGATTAAACCGTTACTGAAAAAGGAGATGCGGGAGGAGGCGGAGGAGATGAGACGGAACATATCACGAAGCGAAATCCGAGCGATTTCCTCTGCTCTCTGGGCACTTTTGCTTTTCTTGCTCAGTGTATTCGAATCCAAGTGCTCTCCAAGAGATTAAGAGATTAACGTGGAGATAATATCTCGGCATAAACGCAGGGGAGTTTTCGCTGCAGGAAGGAAGGCTCACCGAATCGATTTTTTTGGGATCATTAACCGATTTATTTGCATATTTATGCACATTAACGTTTATAGAAAGTTTTATCGGTGCATATTACATCACGGTGTGGTAAACCGAAAAATAAAGAGGTTTTAGGTATCACCATCTTGCCCAATGCCCAGCGGTAGCAATCCGGTTGGCATGGTCCGCGGAACAGCCGGGTTATCTTATCTTAAAAAAATTATCTCTGTTGTTCCTATTCAACTATATTAGCGTAGCATTCATTTGCTTTAAGAGCAAGCAATGGTTTCCAAATATTCCCTTCAATTAAAGCAGGGATGATTATATTTTTTGCATGGACTAATGATTCAATTTCATTCTAATGATTCAAAAATTTGTTCTCTTGTTTCCATAAGACTTCTTCTGCGTATGTAAACATTGGGCCTGAGTGCTTCCATTCAATATTCACTTTTAATGAGCTTGTAGAAATGGTTCTAATTGAAGAGTAAGATTTTGAATCAGTTTTGCACTGAATTTCCATTTACATGTAAACCCACGCAGGTGACATTTGTCATTATTTCTACTCTCTAACATGATATTACCTATCAGGATCAGATCTCGAGGTTGATGAGAGATAGGAAAGCTTTTGTTGGGAGTGTTGTGATCGAAATGTGACGACCTCTTTAGGTGTTGTTTAATGGGTCCGTGCAACATAAAAGTGTGTTGATTTATTGTATGAATGCCCATGTTGTGATATTATGCCAGTGAAGATATTCATGGAGCAACTTTATCGACGAGGAATGTCGAAGACTTTTACAGCGCGCGTTTTGGTGGTCAACGTCCCGTGGGATAGTTGAGAAACCATGGAAACAATGCCGCAAGAGCAACAAGGAAACGAATCAGGAGGACGTCAGAGGTCTGAAAAAAGTGTTCACTAACTCTTCCCTCATCGTTGTGCTTTTTATTGCACGGAAACCACTCCTTTGATATGGATACCTCGCCTTATATCCCTAATTGTGTTCCTCGTGGAATCATGTGGAATCGTTGACATCCGTGTAAGAAGGTCCTAAATTTCGCCTGTGCTTAACTTCTTACACAATATGCCAACCCAGCGATTCCTGTTGTTTTTTAGCTGCGAAACAAAATTCTGTGTGAAAATCCCCATTATGTACCATTTTTAGTCCTATGTGATATTTGTCTTAACCAAAGTATAAAGAATGCTCGAAAATCATGGAGGTTTACGGTATGAATACGTAGTGTGACGGCAACTGTCGAGCTGTGTCTGTTAAGCCAGGTTTTTAGGTTGCTTTAAATCTTGGACCCGGATAGTAGAAGCATACCTGCGTTTCAGATACTGCACCACTAGCTAAAATCCCTAAGTGTTACAACACCATGTAAACTAATTTTAAGGCATCTAAATTATAGAACAAACAGAACAGCCGTCCCCAAGGCAGAATTAAACCCTTGCTTCTGGTTGGTGTGTTACCAACCTGGATAAAGAGGCTGAGGAGGCTCTTGGAATAGGAGATGAATATATATTCCTATGTTTCAGTTAGTGGGATAAAACTTCAGAATTTAGGAGTAAGTACGAAGTTATTTCAACGCGGCTAACGCGCGAAATTAACTCTCAGACCTCGTTCTTGTGACGGCTTCATTTCACAATCGACAATTTAAGCGACGGTGACCAGCCAAGAAGTCAGCCTACCTTAAATTCGCGATCACGTGGAAGAAAACCAGTGTATTATAAGTTAAAAGAGATTTTTTCCATGTGAATTTATTATTTCCGGGAGCTTAGCGTGTTGAGCATTGTTTTCTCTGCTTTTACACCGTGGACGCATCGTCAGGAATAAAAGATGACTGAGGTGACCAGGGGAATGAATATTTTTTCTTTAATAAAAAATATGCAAAAGCTCAGCTCGCATCATATCCAGACAATAGCAAATTCAATTGAAGCACGCTGAGTTTGCCTTCTTTTCATGAAATGAAATTCACTTTCCTGTAATCTCATTATCATGGCGCCTTCTTCTTTTTTGTGAAAAGGAATATAGCTGTTTTCTTGAAGTCCTACCGCAATACTTCCTCCCTGAAAATCCTACGAGATAATAAGGAAATTCTTCGTCTTCCTTTCTTTCCTCTATTCTTTCGTAACTTCGTTTTGAATTTGTTTACTCCTATAGCTTTACTCGCCATCATTTTTTTGTATCGCTTTCGGAACGAAAGTTTTATGCAGAAAAATGCTAAGAGCTGCCGATAAATGGAGTATTATTAATTAAGTAATATTAACTAAGTATTATTAATGGAGTAATATTAACTAAGAGCTGCCGAATTAAATATAGACTCACTGTAAGTAAATTTACACATACTGTAAATTCGATCAAATTTTATTTAGATTTGCCGTCAGTGGGTGTTACTTTTCTCCTGCGGCTTAACTTTGCATCTCTTTTCAAAACACTTTTTTGTGTCCTTATTCAGATATTTTGCAAAATTTTACATTTTCTCCATCTGTTTACTAATTTAGAGCATATTCCATTAGACTTGCTATTTGAAAACAAAATATTTTTTTAATTTGTTTAAATTTAATCCACAACAGCACTCGAAGACGTATTCTTTGACTATTCCGCAGCCGCTAGCATATCATATTCAATGGAGGAAACTGTTTCAGGTTTTAATTTGTGAAAGCTATCCATCACGGAGGGAATAAAAATAATTTTACAAATCCCACTAATGATTTTTATGATCCGGGTCGTTTTCATTAAAAAGCCATTAGAGGAGTTCAGAAAGATCTTTTAATTACCTCCGTAATATCATATTTACCTGAATCGATTCCCCAATGAACCATCCTTCACGATTGCGGAATTAGAAAAATCATGGCTTCAATTTTAGGCGTGGTTTTCGAAATCCAGGCGACAATTATATTTTAGTGTTTTTTCCGAACATTTGACTTGGCGTGATACCTTAATGATTGTTAGCAACCATTATAATAATATGAAATGTATTATTTCACGTTTAGAAGAAGAGCTGTACACGTGTTATCGGATTTTTATGAAATAAGTACGTCTTATTTGCTGGAAGGCTACGTGTTAAATAGCATTGAATTGCCAAGAAAACCAACTGGATAAAAATGCAATTTCTAAAAAAAATCTATCGATATAACTACTTGCAACTCGTATGAAAAGTTTCACAAAAATCTGTGCAAAGAAAAAATCGCTCCAACCACCTATATGTTCATCATTCTTCCATAACACCACATCTCCATCCCTTCCAAATTCTTTTGCTCTGCTCTACAGCTGTTATTGTCCATATCATAAAAATAGTAAAAATACTAACCAAGTATTTACTAGGCAAAAAAACTTAAGAGACACTAATGTAGTCATAGAATGAACAAACTCTCTTGAAAAGTAATGGGCAGTAGAGAGTTGAACATCCAAATTCCCCATTGGAGGGATCGCAAAACGAAACTTTCAGATGTTCGAGCAATAGAAATTCGACAGCGTTTTTTGTTACTGACGGATGGCTTTCGATCAACAGTCTGGGAAGCAACAGACACGACCGCGCATCTCACAAGGCAAGGGGGAGGGGTGGAATGATGTGGAACAGCGAGTCTTCGCGACGTGGGAACTCGGTGGACCTCATTCGTCCATTCATGAGCCGAGCCATAAATTGAGAGTGGTTGCGTAGTGTGTGGATGGAGAGTGAGAGAGATTGGGGGTTGGGGGGGGGGGGGGGGGGGAGAAGGGAGGCATTAAGGGAAGGGAAAGAAGAAGAGAGAGCTCCTCTCAAGAGAGTATACAGTACGCCAACGAGGCCCTCCTTGAGACTCCCTGCGGTTGTTTGGGTGGCCGCGATTATGGGGCAGGGAGAGAGAAAGAAGACTTCGAGGGAGAGAGAGAGAGAGTGATTGAGAGAGAAATTTCCGTCATCTCATCTCTCCCGACGTGAATTGAGATCTTTCTCGCCTCCCTTTCTCCCGTCCCGTACGTGACGGAAAATAATTAAGACCCCGTGAGCAAATACGTGCCCGGCAAAGGTGCCCATTTCCAAATTACTTTTTTTGGCCAATTTTCGCATCCCCCGCATCGGGCGGGGGGAACCAGCTCTACCCCAGCCGTTCTAGAGTCATGGACCCTCCGAAGACGTAACCACTAATTTTTTCAAGGGCAAAGAGTTCTTCCTTAGCTTTCTTCCTCGTCCTCGTGTGTGTAGGATCTTCTAACCTCATAGGGGTCGGCAACCTAAGGACGTGGACGGAAAGGTTTAGGGCTCTCTCTCTCTATCCTCTCCCCGGTCCTTTCCCAGTTTCCATCCCATCCTCGAAATGAAATTATGAGGGAATAGTGAACAAAATTGCTGGTGGAGGTGAGGAGCGAAAGCCACGCTGTCACCTATTACTGCGCGGAGTTCAGTGGCCTTAAATAATATTTTCAAGATTTGTTTAAACCTTGACAGTGAAGCCTCTCCCCGACACACATCAACCGAGATTCTTTCTGCATTTCGATTCGCTAGGAAATGAGAAATTTGACCCTGCTCATCTTATCTCATAAGCTCTCGACCTTTGGCCTAATGCGATGGTTTCCAAAAACTGGTTTTTATATTTGATGGAAACTAAATTTGTGATAAATTGCATGTCCTCAGACCCACTGTCAGGTTGATTTCTTTTCTCATATGCATTGTCATTAACACGCATAGGTTCCTGATGTTTTCCCTGGCAAGAGAAAAAAGTTTTTCTGGAGTATTTGGCTGAGTTACGGGCTAATACCATTCATGTCACGGTCGCAGAATGTGTTGCGAACATTATAGGGGCGTAATTGAATATCTGTGGTTAAGACTAACTTCTATGAATATTGTTTTAAAAACTGACCACCGATCAGACCTGTGAGAATGGCCATCCAATGGACGTGGGGTGTTAGTTCTGTTAATAAAGGTCTGTTGCTTATAAGATAAGCTCCTGTCTACCTGCTTATCCATTAAATTGATAGGAGTCATTCGTTATTTTGTGGAACTTTACGATGTTCACCATTATACAAAGGAAACACATTGTTTCTTGTTCCATTATACCTTGAGAATGACCCTGTAGACGCTGAAATCGATTGGTGAAAAACTAAGAGTGGAATTATGTAAATATCTCCAAGCACTTTTATGGTACTGGGACTCGATCACGGTTCTCCATAACGCTTGCGCTCGCTCTATCATTATTTTTTCAACTGCGCTTATGAGAACTAAAACGTAATAGTAATTTTTAAAATTTTGTTAGGTGCTTTAAACCACTAGTTTTAATTGATGGAGTGCGTTCTTAGGACTAGCCCTGAGCCCTTTTAGAGCGGTTTCCATTGTGGATAACGATAACAACAACGAGAAAGAAGGAACTGTGATCCGGTCCATTTTTCTCGATTCATTCGGGTCGATACTCCGTTTTTCCGAGTCCGATATTTAAAAAAATATCCCAGCACGATATTAATATTACTTGTTACAAAAATATAAATTAGAGATGTCACATGAAATTCAGACTGCCATCTATTAGCTCTCATCGTTCGCTATAAATGGGCCATTTAAAAACTGTGTTCGTGTCTACCAGCCATTGCTTCAAATGATAATTTTGGGTCAATAAATATGGACAAATAATACCCGACAGAGTTAGTAGTTTTTGAGAAACCACACATTAACTTGTTTAATTAAGGAGTAGCTGGAGTAGAGCAAGTTATTCGTTAATAAATGACTGGCCTTCAAACTACAAACAGAGAGGGAAAGAGGAATTGGGAAGCAGAGGCCTATAGATCCCTTGGTGAGGAAATGTCAGCTGTCACGAATCAAAATCGTAATTGGAGGTAATTATAGTGCGGCTTGGGAACAATCTAAGAGTATTGATTTCGTAAAACGTTAATTGTGGTCGTTAGTACTCTAGAACCGTGTGTCCTCCACTCATGTTCCTTCGTTAATTTGGTGCGTTGATCCCAAGAAATTTTTAGGCATTAAGGTTTTATGTCATCTTCCGGCTGTCATGCTCAATTTGCCATGAAATATTGCATATATACCTGGTGTTCACGATGTTTGACCAGATCTATTCGCATGAAAGTGATACATTTCATGGGATGCTTCTGATTGCCAACACGGATAAAATTTCCATGATTTTCGGTGATGGCTTTTTCAGGATTAAGTCTAGAAATGAGAATAGTAATCTTAATCGCAAGCTCAAAGAAACCTCAACCGTAGAGACTTTAAGCTTTGGAAAACATTTGGTAGTAATTACAAAAAGAATATCCGATCCATGCTGTATGTCATAAGTGAAGAAATATTGAATAACACCTTATGCTATCTCTTCCTTTATAATGATCTCTCTTAAGATATCCCTTTTCCCTCAACACTGATATTACATATCCGAATAATCTCTTAGCATGATAAGTACAGATCTACAAGGTATGTTCAGTGCCGCACGTGCTGGCCAGCTAAATATGGGTTTCCGATTGGAAAGATAATTCGACCTTCTTTAGCAAAATTACATGGTGCCTCGAAAAATTAGCCACGTTCAGTCATTTCCTTCTCTCTTGTATTTCGGTGTTCTGGCCTCCCGTAGTCTACTGAATCTCCGGTCGTGCGCTTACCATTTGCCATTCACGCAAGTCAAACTTATGCTTGGTGAAAAAATGTGCTCAGATCGCTGATTTACTAGCGGAACTATAACGCTTTAGAGAATTTACTATGAAATTATATTTTTTTCTTTCCCTGCTCTCACAACATGTACTTTTGTTGTTAGTTTTTTTGGGAACGAAGCACTTGCCGGCGAATCATAGTTTCTCAGTTGTTCCGTCAATTTCTTCTTCTTATTCCATGTTCCACGAAACGACCAATAAGACAAAAACATGGCAGTGATTGTGATTTATAGAACCACAACATTAAAAAACATGCCATCAAAGTTTTGAAAATATCACTATCGTGTGTCACTATAATACCTAGCGGTGTTTGGTTATTTTATTTTGTAATTTATTAAATTATTTTCCATGAATCCCGTTTCATACTGTTACATGCCACGACTAAGTAACTTAAAGAATCGTTGATCTAGTATTCTCGAGTCAACATAGCATTGTGTATCCATCACGAGAAGTTTGTTTTGAGAGTCCTTGAATAACTTCGTTTCCGTCAAAATTCGGTTTTCTTGAACGGTTCAGGCCGACACGAGGAAAGAGAGACATCCTGGAGCACTGCATATTTTTTAAAAAGTGAACCGGTTAAACATCCCTCAAGATTTCGCGTATGTTTTAAACTCTCAAAAATATATTTAGGCAAACATTAATGATTTCTGCATTTATATGAGTTAGTTCTGTAATGCTTGAAACATGCGAGGCTTAATCATCGGAAATAGAATTAATCGAAATCTATTAAGAGCGTATTTAATTTAACCGCACAGTGTTTTATGCCTCCTGTTCGGGCGGGAAATGACGTCCGAACGCCGCGAATCCTCGACGTCTTCCTTCCACGATTGTCCTCGCACCGTTATCCCGGGCATAATATCCTCTCGCATTTGAATGATACCTGTCGGCGAGTGAGTTTCTGCACGGAAAGATGCATTCCATATCCAGACATTCACGCACCGAACCTGGCGCAAGTCCAAGTCTCTCCCGCCCCCCTCTCCCCGGGGATGGCGTAATGATGATGAGACCGTTTTATTTCATTCAGAGTGGCTCTGGAAGATGGGAGATGGATCCACCATGTCCCCTGGGAAGATGGCCAAATTGGGGTGCATTCACAAAAGGTCTCCTTTTCGCAATCCGCTTGAATTTTCGGCTCCTCCACCACACTCACTCCACTCCGCGAGTTTAAATGAGATTCAACGTCCCGAAAGAGGGAGGAAATTCAAATGGAGAGAAAATTAAAGGAGAAGACGTCTCTTCATGAGATCTTCCGAGATGGTATAACCCACGTTCGCCCTTCCCTACCGTCTTTTTTTTTAACCGTAGCGGTCCTGACTTTCTGGTCACGATTGCGCAAGCAAGGACTAAAACGCGCGCGAGCGCATTGCTTCAGAACTCCCCCAGCCGTCCCTTCGGAAAAGCTTTAAAAGAAAAAGAGGAGTGAACGGGTTGGGGGCGTAAGATGGCTCCCCGAGATCTTTTGTAATAACGTGATCGCAAGATTTCAAGCCAAAGGCATTTCTTTCCCCCGCTAACCCTTCACTCCTTTTTTCGTTCCGGGGAGCGATTTTTACGTTCACGTTCCGTATTTCGTAACGAAGGAAAAACTTTGGATCGTGGTGGTTCTCTCTTTTGTTTTTTCCCCTCCCACCCCCGAAGTAAAAAAATTCAAAAAGAAAAATTATATGAAGGAAGGAGTTCGCGGCGGTCGTCGTTGTTGTGTTGAGCCAGCGCACCGTGCCAACTGACCGTTTTAATCAACGTTCTCCCATCGCGAAAGATTGCCTACCGCCATTTCCGTTCGTATGGATGTTCGTTCCTCGCCCGTATGGATGGACGTGACGTCAGTCTTCCTCCCGTCCCCGTCTCGTTACCCGCGTGGCAATGTCGAAATTATTTTTCTCTCATTTCATTTCGACGGGTCCTCGATGTGGGTGGACGCATCGGTTGTCCGAGTCTCCGAAGTGTTACGATGGAATTTTCCGCGCTCAACCAACCCTTTCTCATTTACTCACGGTTGTTGTCGAAATGAAATCGATGTGTCGAAATTATTTTTTTGTTTCTTCAGGGTCGAAAATAAAGAAAATCTCTCTCTCGATAGATTTTCACTCATTGGGTTCCGATTTCTACCCGCGTTTGACGTCTTGATTGGATGGAAAATTTATCTTCCGAGTACGCTCCAGTTCTTTTTTTTACTTAACACCCGATATTGTCTCTCTCGGCCAGATATTCCGGTTATATTGTGTACGACGCATGGACCATATAACGAAAAAATACACGCGCTCCAACCAATAAGTTACCGTAATCACTATTTTCCCTATCGGTGGGCTGATTGTGTTGGGGAAAAGTGTCAGTCTTTCTTGGAAACACTCGGGAGTACAAGAGCGATTCTCCAATTGTGCAAACTTTGTGAAAATGTTTGCATGAATAAAAGATATCTTGCTGTTATATGCTCTCGTTTATTAAATAAGAACCCCTGAAATATATGCCATTGTGCAATACCTGTACATCATGCTCATGATTAAATCCTTCATAGCTGAAGGAGTTGTAAGTATAAGTTGGATGTACAATTCATTTCAAAGGTGAAAGCGCTGCAAAATGCACTTATGACATCTATATTAAACGTTTTCCTCTTTTTAATTAATATTAGTGTCATCCACTCACTCGCCGGTCGCGTCAGGGGTTCCTCAAAGTAGCGTCCTTGGTTCCCTTCTGTTCTCCCTTTTTGTTGATGATGTCGTGGACTACGTTCTCCCACTGGGATGTAACATTTTACTGTATGCGGATGATTTCAATATTTCGGATTCAGATATTCAGGAGGGTTGATTACCCCTCCGATTCCAGTTCCCTACAATCCGCCCTCTCCTCCGTCCACGCCTGGTGCTCCATCTGGCAGCTTCATATTAATGCCTCTAAGTCGGCTCTACAGACCTTTTCACTAAAGCGTAAACCTCTTAAGTATTCCTATACCCTCACACAAAATCCTATCCCATGTGTCAATTCTCACTGTGACTTAGGGGTAGTCTTCGACTCCCAACTTACCTTTCGCGAGCACATAAATAAAACTACCAGGAAGGCGATGTCAGTCGTCGGCCCTCTGTACCGCCACACGGACATTCAGGATCCTTTTGCTCTTCGGACAGTATTTTTTGGATGTGTCGTTCCGATTTTCGAATACTGTTCTCCAATTTGGTCAACCGCTTGCCCCACAGCCTTGAATACGCTCAATCGCCCTATTAACTTCTTTCTCGTCATTACCCGCCATCGAAAATCTTCCTTCAGAAACTTATCAAAAGAATACATCCTTTCTTCCCTTTCAATCCCAAAACTCTCTCTCCGTCATGTACTATGCGACATGAAGTTCCTCCATAGCATTTGGAGTGGCTCTCTCCGTACCAACTGCCTTCTTCCTCTCTTTCCTCTTCATGTTCCTTCTCGTTCCCTACGCAATAACTCCCTTCTTGACATTCCCAAATTCAGACTTTCAATGTCCCAGCGCTCCCTATTCTACCGTATCCCGAAAACTTTCAACTCCCTAGCCTCGCAGTTACCCTCCCTTGACCTCTTCTCCACACCCTCCGTTTTCAAATCAGTCCTTAGAAAACATATTGCCGAGTTGACTCCATCTATCCCATCTCCTTGTCCATAAATCCCAATGCAAAGCTTTCTTTCCTACGTATTTTTCTATTTATCTGTTATGTTTTACATTTTTTAGGGTATATTTTGTTAAAGTTTCTATTTATTTGTTTGCTTGTCGACCAATGTAAGAAGCCTTTGTGCCATTTTTGGAGACTTTGAAATAAATAAATAAATTTTTCCTCGAATCGGGCATTGCATTTACTGGAAACTGGGTGGCATTGATTTGAAGAAAGCAGATTTTTGGAAAAATTCTATTTGGCAAATATTTCGGTATCGGGAAACTTAAAAAATCTGTTAATTTTAGGGAAAAACAAAAATATAAGATCAATTAACTAATGTGATTTAGAAAGTGAAGCGTAATAAATTATGTAGGAAGCTCTAATGTTTTCAACTCATCACTAAATTTTGGAATTCTTTCCATGAAACGAGTCATGATCTCCATTAAATGAAAAGATTCGGGCGTGAATGATGATCAAAAGTTAAATGAAAGTGATGGGAAGGAAGTCATATTCGATGTACAGAAACTTGCAACCTTCCACAAAAAATGTTTATACAACGTGCATTCATCAGGTTCCATTCGTATTCAACATCATCAGGCTTCGGGGTAAGTAAACCTTGATATGGACCTGATGATGTTTTTTTAAAAACTCAACGCGATGTACGTTGAGCACAAAAAAGTGCAAGTTTCTATACTCAAATCGAATACATTAAGATTCTGAAGTCATTTCTTGAATCGTTTTCCTTTTTTCTATTTCTCTGCCTGTGGCTAGGTTATTTAGGTTATTCTTTCAGTAACCAGTTTC
Source organism: Pyrrhosoma nymphula (assembly GCA_963573305.1). NCBI lineage: Eukaryota > Metazoa > Arthropoda > Insecta > Odonata > Coenagrionidae > Pyrrhosoma > Pyrrhosoma nymphula. Next base: position 67,307,499 of record OY754335.1, on the reverse strand, counting down.
GCCTCTGAGAATTTGATCTATGAGTTGCCTAGTTCAAATCTCCGGAAACTATGAAGTTTCGATTTACATCTATAAACCAAGCTTTGGTATCTTTACCATTCAGTCTACATTTTGAAGTCTATTCCACTGTTAGCAAACATCAGCGATCCGTACTCCACATACACCAATGATGTCATCGAGGATGAAGTGACAACGTGCAAATGTCGGCAGCAAAAATTGCCGTTCTAGTCGAAATCAAAGGCTCAAAAAGTTATGAGTTCGAATCTCAGATTGTCTACCCGTCTCAACGATGGAATTTTTTCTACGATGGAGAATACGCTTTGGAATAAAGAAAATGTTTCGGATGCAAGGGAACTCCCGTCGAGCTCTCGCGAAAGTCTATAGTAACGAGCCCCCCCCCCCCCTCCCACGCACCGTCGAGAAACTGCGTCGTCACTGATGCAACGCCCGTAATTTTTCATTTCCTTATCGGATGCGATTATTTCCACTGACTCTCTTTAGGGAAGAGAAAACCGCATATATAAACTTATATGAAGAAGGCACGGGAAAGGGAAGGGAGGCCGGACTGTTGGGAGCGCGGAGAGGTTGAGGAGGAGGTGGTAACTGTGGCACACTTTTTAAGCTCATAAGCTTTCCGCAGCTCGCAATTAATTTCTCCCGTGCACTCCGTTGACACACATATTTCCTTTCTAAGCGGCGGCGGCGGCATCACGGGGAAAAGGTGGACTTCCTTCCTCACTCACTTACTCACTGCTGCTCGCCTAAAACCCCCTTCTTGCCCTCTCTCCTCACCGAATGACTCGACTATCCAATTGAATCTCCTCCGCATAACAGTGGGAGTGGCTTCTTTTATTCTCGACGGAGCGGGCGAAGTGAAATGGGTCTCAAGGAAGGAAGGAAGTGTGCTCTCAAGTTTAGCGCTTCCTTCAGTACACGGAATCACCGCGTCGCATCGACGGTTTGGCGTGAAATTTTCGTTATTCGGAACTAACCGCTGGAGGCATTGTGTGGTTAAGAGAGTTACCTCTGGGATCTGGGGGAGCGTTTTCTATTCCACCTCATAGGTCCCTACTTCTCATGGTATCAGCAACTGTGCATACCATAAAGAAACGCTGTATAGGAAAAGTAGACCATTATGCATGTTTTATATTTTTAGGAGCTGCGATGTGTACATTTGGTACCAGAAATGTTCGTACCACATTGATGTGATTACTGTCGGTTCTTTTTATTCGTTGTTAATGTAGAAATGACTCCCGAGAAGATTTTAATTTTACTTAACAATTTATAGTTTGACCGAAATGTGTTGGAAAATTCAATCTGCGGACTGATAGAATTCGGGAAATAAGGTAAAACAAAAAATATTAATCCATGTAGGAGATATGCTATCATCAATCGAAATCTGTGTTGACTTCTGCAAACAGTTTTACCCTGAGAGCAGGCTTTTAAAAGAGAAAAACGTGGCAAGAATTTCGTGATTCTACCTTTCCTGACCTACCTCTTCGAGTACTAATGTGTTTGTTTATGATTACCTACGAAAACAGTTTTCTGGTCCTTTAAAACGTATAACAGCAGACAAACATATACTACCTTGCCTTGAGGGAGTGAAAACTCCACCAGGCGGGACTCGAACCCGTAGACTCCGGATTGACAGTTGAGGACTTTACTCTGCTGCCATCGAGGTCGGTTTCTTGTTTTCCTAGATTCTTTAAAAAATAATGCCGTTACGCTTTAGTATGTAGGGTGAAAATGTTTATGTACTGTTTCGAGGCACAGAAATAATTCACTTGAATCAAGGGTTGATGCTAATTTCTAACATGAGTGCTAAAAGTAGTGCAAAAGAGGGCGTAAATGATCGCGTGTTTTAATCTAACATCTCATCTTACGAGATGAATCGGAAGACTTATCGTAGAATCAGTACTTATCGTGACACAACTATTATCTTGTCGGCATCGTTGGTTTCGTAACACGAAATTGGGAGAGATTACAGTTTATTATGCCTTTTAATTAAGTATTGGTATTAATAATTAGTGCAAATTGAGAAGAAGGAAAACACAATAAGAAATCAGAATTACGGTGGAAAACGCCCACGATTATTTCACCCTACTTAATACTTTGTAGAGAAGTAGCTTTCATGCGCACCAAGCATACAAATGAAGCCATCTCCCCAACTTTCACGTAATTGCGGAAATACTTATCTGCACATCTTCGGTCCATTTTCTCTTAATCGTCTCATGAAAAAACAACAGAGTATTGCGAATATTTTTACGCATTCTGACATCTCTATTGACTTTTATTTTGTATATTTCATTGCGAGCCAGCAGCCCGTGAAGCGTTTAGCAAAAAACGTTTCCGTCTGCTAGTGAGCAGGTTATTCCGGTCCACTAATTTTGGTGGAAATGGAGTAATTTTTTTTGTTCAAGAGAAGTCACGATCTTTTTATGGGCACAATAACTAATTTAATGCATTAATGGATCCAAGTGTCGTGAAAATACGTAAATCACAAGCTATTGACCTAAAACAAATCTCATTGTTTTTGCGCTGTTACGCTTGGAGGTGGATTTTATTCTGGGAAAATATTCAGGTAAAAGTAAAAATTTGACATTTATCTTTTTAGGGGAGGGTTTTATGTTTTTGTAGGACTATTGCTTACTGAATTGCAGACGTTGAGCCCATAACTCATCTCGGAAACTTTGATGCTATCTTGCCTTGCATAATCCTGAAAAAAAAGCGTCATTAACCGTCCGTATCATTGCACCGCTTGATTATAAACCCCGCATTGGCCTATGTTAATCGGAGGTCAATGGCATAATAAAATACACGTATGGTCATGGACACAGTACTTAACAATTAGAAAGAGAATTCCGTTAGAAAAAGAGGAATTCTATAAAAAAAGGAAAATGAAAACAGGAATACTCGGGTAAGATATATAGAAAAAAAATGAGAAGTTAGCAATAGAGCGTGGAGTAATTCAAAGCGAATCGTGGATTATGAAGAGAGAAGATAAGAATATACCCCCTGTAGACGTATGAGATGTGGGCGTGGAGAAGGATGGAGAAGGTTTGATCAATGAAAAGGAACTCTGACGAAGTTCTCGGAACAATGAGGGAATGGTCCTAAAAATTTAGGTAAATAAATAAATATTCTCCAAGATGTGTGATTGATTATCCGAGATAATTATCTTGGTTTACATGTTTGTAGCCTAGATAACAACATATTGATACATTTAATGAAGAAATGGTATATGCATTTATTAATTGAATGCTAAATATAGATAATTAAAGGAGATCTTATCCTTGATTTTCATTTAAATACATAGACCAAAGACTTAATGAAGGAATCCTTAAATAGATTTTTTATTTTGTACTATTTAGATTATATAAGATTACCGAACTTCTAGTCGAGCGTTGGATCCGGATATGGGTATAACTAAATTCCAGTGCATGACGCCTGATGCTTCTCTTTTTGCCCGTTTTCCAACTATGAAGCTGTTTCTAATTATTTCTTCGTCCCGTTGAATTTGAGTACAATAAATAATGATACTGCTGAAATACCGTTCTGTTGGGAACTCAGATACTACCGCATTAGATCGCTTGCCGATGAGGATGCCGTGTCTTAAATATCTCTGGCTATCTCTGTGAAAGATCAGTGGCTAATAAAGACGTAACGCGAGAAAATTGCACACCTCTTTCCAGCATGCCCTTTGAGAGAAGAACGAATTTGAATACATTTTTCGAACGGAGCCTAACTAGGAGCTGGGGCTAGTTCGTTGTCGGGACCCTCACTCTTTTGAGTATTAGTGTGCACCTACTGTGAAGACGCGGAGGTCGTGGATGATTGAGCGATTTGAAGTCCGTTTTCCTCAAAATGTAAAAAAAATAGCTTTCTAACAAAAAATACTGGCCCAAATTTTATGAGAGATACACTTCCTGAGCAATTTAGGTTCCGGTTTTCTCTGATTTTTTAATACTTTTTTGGAGTCCGGAGTTATAAACACGAACTTTTTAAACTTTGAGAAGATACAAACCTAGCATATGCATGTGTAATGTTATTCTATATGCATGCTACAAAAACATTTCTCTGGCTAGAAATACATATGTTCATCAGTACAACACCAGAGGTAATTTCAACATTTTCAATGATCATTGCAGGATATCAATATTTAAAGAAAACCCTGAATTCTCTGGGAAAGTGTTATTTAACAAACTCCCTTTAGAAGTAAAAGCAATGTGTAGCAAGGAAAAAAGTTCAAAAATATTTTAAAAGATTTTTTGTACAAAAATGCCTTTTACAGCATTCAAGAGTATATAGAGTGATAATAAAAGCCATAACAATGTAAAAACTACATTTTTTCTCTTCTTGTAAACTATGTATCCTGATACAACTTTTTGTGATTTTTTTTAAATTTTATACGCTTGAAGAAACCCATATAAGTGTAATATTGTTTTTTTATGGTGAATAAATTAATCAATCAATCAACTTTCTTGCGAAAAAAGGAATATGCTTAACTCATGTGTGTCAGCCTTTATGTAGTGTTTCAGCAAGATCTATTTTTAGTGTGAGGATTTTTTTTCAGCGGGACCCAGGCCAGTGGAAATAATCATTATTACATTCGGGATTTGGAAAGGTATAACCTCATGACCCAAACATTCTTTTTTGTACAGTCTAGTATTGCTTTGATATCATTGGTTGAATCTAAAAAAAACCTCGTTCGATTAGGTTCATGACCGCATTGTCTTATGTATCATTTCTATGCTCGAATAGTCTTCACAAGCACTTAAAATCTTTCATCATAAAATCCTCCCCATTTAAGGATGATAAGAATATGTTTAGATATGAAGCTAATGAATGTTATTTATCGTATATCATTGTAAATTTGCCATACCTTTCGATAAAGTTTTATTTTATTATTTTGATTTTTAGTCCACTGTAAATGCTTTTTTTTGCAAAACCGTAGTATCTCAGAAAATGTTGTAATACCTATAAGATTATTGGCAATCCTGGCTTAGTTAATTTTTTTTAAATTGGGATTCATTCTCTGAAATCTCTACCTTCGGTTAAATCACGCTATTTACGATAATTATTGCGTTATGATTTTACTCAAAGCGGAAAATTTATCTCTTGTTCTCAAAGCGGGCATCTTTGGATAAGTCAGTTGCATAAAAAGAGCAAATGGCAGGCGGGAAGGAATCTGAATTTGCTTCATCCAGCTCGAGGGCTTCAGTAGTTATTTAATTTTTTTGGCGCTTCACCACCATGACTTTGCGCATTGGCTACCGCTGATGTCAGGTGTGTTCGCGCTTACGTAAATGGCTTTTTACATTGGTCTTCATATTTTACTCCCGCCGCGAGTTAAAGCCGAGATAAAGAGTCGTTGCGCCAAAAACTTTCTCGACATAACATCAAAAAGGGAAGAGCGCTTGAAAGTGCTGATGCCAGCGTCACACAATGAATCTCGTCAGAATGTTGACTTATCAGAAAAAGGCCCAGTTGACTGCTTTCCCTCAATGTGAAGGATCTCAGCACGAATTTAAAAAAATGAGGCTACTGGCCATTAAAGAGGTAAAATTTGAATACAAATACGTCATTGTTTTGAGTATCTTCTGAGTATGTGAATGATAAATATCTGTCGCATATATGAATGTAATTAGTTATCACATGACTCAGCGTGTGCTAGCATAAGGGGAAGTGGAGAAGTAATAAATTGAAAAATAGAAGGCTTGAACTTGATTCAAACACCAGAAGAAACGATGATTTAGTAATTTCAACTAATCTCAACCAAAACTGATGTTATTCCAAAATTCTATTTCAGTGAGCTTTGATCACGAAGTACTTGACTCTTCAATACGAAATTTTATTTTGCTCTTTTGCTTTCGTCGTTACCGTGTGGAAAAGCACTTTAATGTATGATATTCTGAGTGTCGAACCTTGGGTTATAATTTGTACTTCTTCTCATCATCTTTTTTTAAATGCCTTCTCGTTGAAAAAATAACTCACGTCTCCTTTCAGTAAATATGTTATCCGTTTTTACCTTCACGTATGAGCTAAAAACTTACATTTTTTGGGTGGACATCTAGTATTAATATTAATGTGCTGACATTCACCACATCTTTGAAACCGGCTCTATGCATCCTCAGCATCCTAGGCATTCCTGAGAGGAACATGTAAATCAAGTTTCACGTCTACAACAACATTGTTTGATCTTTTAGCGACAAGAAGACCATCATCAAAGAAACAAATTGGTTTTGCCTCCGTGTAAGCTGAATAGATATTAATTTCCAATATACTGTTTGTAGCGCATTTTCTTTACTGAATCTAATACCTTATGAGATATTGAAAATCAAAGGATAAACGGATCTAGTCTACATCTATTTTCTGTAACTCATTTTCATCATAATTTGAGAGTGGCGTAGCATTTATTCCTTTGCGGCCGCAAACTAGCGTGTTTGATTACCTACAAACTAGAAGAGGGGTTTCTCTGAATACGCCATAGTGAAAATACTCCATCCGAGTTTTTATCAATCTAGCTCTATATTGATATATCACGATCGATAGAATTTAGATCAGTAATGCTATCAATTTGGAATCAATTTAAAATCAATTGAAAGGGGGGATAATCAACTGATCAGCCGAACTCATGGAATCTAGAAAAAAATTGCAACTACCGTTGTGGCTAGCGCTGAAAATTTCTGAGCAGTCATCAACTTATCTTGATTAATCATCTACCAATTAGGATTTGCCGCAACTGAGAGCCTTAGAACCGGTTTCTGCGATTTTTTCGTTGCTTATACATTCAACTTATGCCATTAAATTTATCTTTTCGTCTTCGTAACTTTTTGGGGGATGAATATTTCGTCATCGCTAGTGAATATTTGTTAAGCATGTTAAATATTGAAATATTCCAAATCTTTCATCAAAGCTTTGGCTTTCCTCCGTGGAGATTCGTGCGATAACCGCGACCTCTCGATTTCGCACGATACATAAAAATGTTTGCCGAAAGAGGTCAGAGGAAATGTGAAATTACAGCACCAATAGAAAATTGAACCGTATGCGTATAAATGAGTTGAATCAGAAGTCATCTTGTTTCCAGGTCTGAGATTCGAGCTCACGGCTGCAGTGATCGCTTTTCCTCCGCGATGTTAGCCCTTATATATATATATCGGTTTACGACGTTCTACGTCTTCCGATTCCCAATTTCCATGCCTCCCGATCATTCCAGAGTTCTTCATCTAATCCTCTTTCTCTCATTTCTTTCTCTATCCCTTGTATCCAACTTTTCCTCGGTCTGCCTCTCCTCCGTCTTCCTTCCGGGTTCCACAGCAGCATTTGTTTCGGGAGTCTTTCATTTCCCATTCGTTTTACGTGTCCATACCACCTCAACTGCCGCGTTATTATCTCATCTATTATGGTATCATTGACATTCATTATTTCTCTAATTCTTTCATTCCTTACTCTTTCTCTTTTTGATTTACCGGCTGCTCTTCGCCAGAAGTCCATTTCAGTCGTCAGTAACAGTTTTTCTGATTTCTCCGTTAGTGGCCATATTTCACAGCTGTAGGTTACTATGCTCTTTACTATGGTATTATAAATTCTCTTTTTGTTTTCAATGGATATTGTATTGTCCCACAATAAGCTATTTAATACTGTTATTGCTTTTTTGCCTTTATTGCATCTATCCCTAATGGCTACCTCCATTGTTTTACTTTCTGCAATTTGCATCCCTAGATATTTATACTCTTTACAGTGTCCTATTTGTTGCCCACTTTCTAAAATAAGATTCTGTTGCATTCCTCCCATACACATATATTTTGTTTTGTCGATACTGATATCAAGACCCCAATTTTTGTATTCTTCTATTATTTTTCTGGTCATATATTCTAAATCTTCATAATCTTGTGATAGAATAACTTGGTCGTCTGCATAGCTTAAGGTGTATATGGTACTTTCTTTCAAAGGTATTCCCATGGAGTTGCATTTCCTTTTCCAACCCTTAAGCACTTGGTCTAAATATATTTTAAAAAGTGTGGGGGAAATACAGCAGCCCTGTCTTAGACCTTTATTTATTGTGAATCCCTGAGAGAAGTCGTTTCCCATTTTGATCTTGGCTGCACTATTTTTGTACAAATTTTTTATGGATGTTAGCCCTTAATTTTGTTTTAACGAGCGTTAAATCAGTGAATTTATTCCACTTCCGTTACGCAGACCCCCATCCTGCGGGCATGATCCATCTTTGCTCTTCAGATAAGCCATATTTGATACATTTGCAGGCCACTATCTAAGCCCGGATAGTACAGTCATACCTAATTGCCGAATCCTACCGTTGTGCTTTGGAGGCATATCATTGAATGAATGATTTTAGGGAAATTGCAGGAACTTATCTCATACGATGCTGACTTTCATTAGAAAGACGTCCTCAATATTTAAATAAAGTGTATTTTTCCGCTGGATGTTTTCTTCATCACTTATACGCGTATTTCGGAATATGATGCCGTCATGACTGTGTGGACACTGGCAAATGATAATTTTCTGAATGGTAACCTCGAGAACTAGCCAGTAAAAACTGTTTTATAGAAATATTTGTTGAGAATTCTTTCCGTCTTGAGCTGCCTCCTTAATTAAGGCATTTAGCTGCATCACTCTTAGTTCAATGCTCACGTAGTAATTAAATAGGAATGGGCTTGCGAAAAAAATCCATTATTTCGTAATCGTGGGAAGGAATGTCATGGTAAAATCTTAAGCGGACGTCCAAAGGAAGGACGAAGGAAGCCTGAAGTCTCAAAGACTTTCCATGGACACGCAATTTTAAGAGCCTAGCTGAGAGCTATAGGCTTGCATGACCTTCGCCTATCTGATGATCATTTCGAGACCTCTAATGAGATTGAAATTTGGATAAATTATTCGAGTTATCAGGGCGAAGCTAGTCTTGGATTTGAAGGTTCTAATCTGGCATGTCGCCTATTGTGGCATGTGTCGTAACAGGCAGATTCTTCCTGTATCTGCCATCATGAAAGATCAATATAACTATCAGCTGACAGAAAAATGGTACGCCTAAAACTCAGCTTTAAAACACTTGATTGACTAACTACTCTTAAGAAAACAATAATGCTAGCAAAGTAATAGATTCTCCATTTATAGATATTTTTTTCAGTTTCCTATCACACTTGCTGAAAAAATTTAGTCTCTGTGCCATTTCGTATTTCACGCATAATTATTTGGCCAGTAGTGTGTGATGAAAATGAAATATTTGATTTACTTCGTGCAAAATTGGCGGCGTGAGCGATTTGGAAGGAAATTATTTCTACTGCCGTGGAATAGCATGTGGGATGGCGTTTTCTCATTTCCAAATTCATCTATATTGACGCCTTGTATTTGAAATAGCTCATATCTTACCTCATAGCTTGGTTATACGGGCGCGGATTCGTAATGATCCATCTCGAATAAATTCGCTCATTAGTGCTCCAATCAAATCATTCAATATTGTCTTCATTGGACTTACTTGAATATTTTGCGCTCTTGCGTTGAGAACCATCTAGCCCATCGCACGCCATATAACCGCAAACTAAGCTTGTGGAAAAATTGATTAAAGGCCGAAAATTAATCGCTTGAAGGTCCGGCGCCACGTCATTTGGAAATTTATAATTAGTAAGTTGGATATTCCGCTTAAGCATCCAGGCATTCCGAAAGTGTTTCCCCTTCCAGAAGACACGAAGAAATAAGTCGGAAAAATTCACGTACCTCTCTCACAGTTACATGATATAAGCTGCGGAGCATGCATCGAGAAAGTGGATGTGAGAATGTTAAATTGACCGGACCTCAGGTATTAAATTAGCGCCTTGCAACTTCCATTCTTTGTAGCGCATTAAAAAAACGGCTGTGCATTGTGCTGGTTCACGGAACATTCGGAGGCATCCTTCTCGGACTTCCGAAGGCTTACAATGACTCCGTGGTTCTGTCGTAGAGTTTCTGAAGTTCTGATCGACGACCTGCACGTACAATATTTTTCTAAACTAGGAAAATAAAACGTGGCCAAGATTTTCTCTCCATTTCGCGCTAGGAAAACTGACTGTTTACATTCTTGTATGCTGAAAAGTTTAAGTTGTTGTCCTGTGATATTAAAACAAAAATCGATCTGGTGGTCTCAATGAGAACGATAAACGGTGAAGGAAGTAACAAATCTACACGTTTTCATTATTCGGAAACAGGTTGTTTATTTGTCTTAAGCCCAATGAGCTGATGATTTTGTGTTCAACGCAGCATACTATCATGATCCGGTGGTGGATTAAAAATGGCCTTTGCAGCGATAATCAACTTTGAACTGTAAATGAAAATTTGTGGTAAAATAAAAGCATAGCAATGACTACATTCATCAGTAGTTTTGGAATTATTTGGTGCTTCGATGAGTACAAAATGAATGTATTACTTTTATTTATTTGGCTAGGGCTGAATGTAAAACTGATGGGTTTTACATTCATTTCTATGATACGTTAGGTTTCTTTTGATTTAAGATTATTTTAAGCCCCGTGTATCCCCGGTGTTATAACGTCTGGTTAACTTTAACCACAAGATAACCTGGTCTTTTCGCTAACTTGATATTAATTGTAAGTTCGTGTTTAGTATTTTACATCAGACTATAAGTTAGTTGACGTGGGCGTAATCGGTGGAAGAATGTACTAACTTCGATTTTTACACCGAGAAAATATTTTAGTAGAGATAATGAAGCCACGCCTTAAAAGATTATCCTAGAAATGTAGTAAGACTAACATCGTAAACGCTAGATATCTGGTTATGGTGCACTAAGTCTTCAGTGAAGAAACCCTCAGAAGGAATACCTGCGGAAAATTAACGAGTCTTGCATTAAGTATATTTTATTATAAGCTTTGGAAAATGTTATGCTCCGAGAAATGATCAATATTTATTTGTTTAATTTACTCGACTAGGACTAAGTGAAACAACGGCGGGTGTGATTGAAATGCTGTCACATTAGATTTTATTATTTTAATGCATGGTCCTATGAGAAGATAGGACTGCCTAGGCCTAGAGACTGCCACCGTACAATCTTGACATCTCGTTACGAGCTTGACGCTACTCAGCCTTTCGTGAAGTAATTTCATCAAGACGGATATCTTCTGAAAATTGACTAGAACTTCATGATTGGCTACTAGCATCTAATCTGGGGAAGAAAACAGAGGTTGCGCCAATCCGTGCGTGAGCCTCGCCTTTCCACGCTGACGAAATCCAACTCAAATCCCTTTTACGCTCCAGGAAGTTCCGTGCAAGTGGAAACCCTCCCTCCCTCCTTTTTAATTTATAGTGTCGCCCCCGGGGCCGAAATTGTGTTTCCCCTCACACCTCTTGAGAATCTTCCTCGCCCGCAGGGGGAGGAGGTTCCAAACGCGAAGAGCTGCGAATCTAAAAGACTCCAATCCATTAGAAAAGGGGAACGAAGTAAAGTTGAGTAAAAAAAGAATCATTAAAGACGAAATCTCTCGGCTCAGGAGATTGCTTGAGCTCGAAGGAATCCGAAAATCCCGGAGCCCGGTGTGTTGTGGCTTGCACAAGTGGATGACTGCCCTCAAGGGACCTTTATTTTCGTTTTTCTTTTTTTTCTAAATCCTTTTCGGTCAACGGCAGGTGATGCTTTGAGGGGGAGAAACGGTAGTGAAAAGAGCGCGGATATGGGATGACTCGAAGGAAAAGGTTGAATTAAAGCGTGCGTATTTTTTTCCACCGCCGCCCGGTTGCTTATCGGCCGCACTTCCTGCGGGTCACGGCGGCGCTGTTCGTGAGCTATTCCGAGTGAAAGAGCGTCACAGATGCGGGCGTTACATGGTCGAATCTTCTCGAGTGGTTGGGACATGTTAGCTCGGAGAGGGAAGGGCCGGCCTCCGAGGCATTTCAGTGGACTGCATTGATGCTAGGGTGGCATAACAATGAATAATGCCATTTCATTAAAAGGTTTTATGCCACCATCGTCATTTGGTAGTCTTATCAAATGATTGCTAGGCATAAAAAGTTGTACGAAAACTGGTACAACCGATTTTAAAAAATTTAAACCTAGGCGTTTTTACTGAAATTCGCCATCATCCGGGGCTACTCTAGGAGATTCTTGGCCAGATTAAGGTCGCTTCATTTCCCCCAATTTGTCTTCCCGTCCAAAATTATTCTAAGGCTACCTTATCATTGAATTTATAAATATTAATTACTCATGACCTTATAAATTACATCAATTAATCATTACTTTACTGTAAATATCTTTAAAACGTAGAATGTAGATCTCTCGGATTTCCAACCGGGTATGTTCGTGCGTTGCACCGACGCAACGTTTCGAAGGCGTAGTCTGGCATCGTCCTCAGGGTGAATCTCATCTCCCGTTCACCCCGAGGACGATGGCAGACTATGCCTTCGAAATGTCGGTGCAACTCACCAACATCACCCGGTTGGAAACCCGAGATTGCTACATTCTAAGCATTCACTTGGAAAACCTCACATCTTACATATTTCAAACGTCTTTTGTTTTGCTGATATTCCATAATTTTGCACTTCCCCTCTATGGCTTCACCCCAGGTCGTTTGTCACCACTGTAATTATCAAGTATACATTTACGTTATGCGTTGAAATGTGTCGGTTTGAATGATAACCATCAGTGTATTTGACCAATTTTAGTTTTATCGTTTTTACGTTTAACATGCTTTTCCACCACTTCGTGACTGTCAAATTTAGTTCCGGATTTTTTTGGTAAGTTTTTTGCACATTCACTGCCTTAACTTCCCCATAACACCCCATGTCGGGGGGAGGTAGAATATGCATAACATGCCTTCCTGCCTGCTCTGATGCATTCGATCTTGTCCAGCCAATGAGGCAAATGGTCTGCGTGTCGACCTTGTTAGCGTTATGGGCGTGTTGCTACTTGCTTCACCTGGTAATCCCAAGTTCGCGGGTGCCAGCCCGTCATTGGCACAGGTTTTGTGTTCCATGGAGTTTTATTATCCTGTATGACATCACCCGTCGGAAAACAGTAAAACCACATGTACATCAATCCTGTCTTACATTTCGGCTCCCTGGAAGTTCTCAGACAACAGCCAATGTTCTTTCGATTCCCATTCTAGGATCAATGGAAGAGCGCATCCTTTTCTGGGGGAAAATTTTACTCTGTCAAACATTCTACGAAAAATGTATGGATAAATAAACTTTGTACAAAGTACAAAGCTTTTATTTCACGCAACGTCGACCGGTTTCAACGCTTTCGCGTATTTTCAAGGGGGTTACATTTATCACCAGGGCGAGTTCTCACTTGGGCCATTGTGAGCAAGAGTGGCGCAAGTAAGTTTTTTTGCCAGTTTTTATTCAGGTGTGCTGAAGCATTCCTTTAGCTGTTATCTGTTTTGTTCATTATGCTGTGTCTAGCTTCAGTCTTTTTCCAATAGACATCATCATTTTGGGGTTCGTATTTTTTATTTCACTTCAAGCCTCATTTTCCAAAAATTTACTTTTTGACTGACACTATTCTTACTTTCAATGGCACATTTATACCCTTCAAACAAAAGGAAGGGGGGTTGGGGAAGTAATGGCCTAAGTGAACTTAAAAAAATTTTTAAGGAGCAGAGGTTAAAGAACGGGCTAAAGGTCAAATTAAAGAAAACTTTGATTGGGAGGTGGGATAGGTACTTGATGAATGGAGGAATGATTTGTTGTTATGATTTCATCTAAAAACCACTCACCACCAGAAACTGTTACTTTTCAAATACCTACCTAATCAATATTCTATGAAGTTTCTTTATTCTAATTCTTCTCTCTGTATGCTTCATTCAACGTTTTAGTTTCAGCATATTGTAAAAGGGAACCGTAATTCTAACTTGATTCTTCAGAAAATATTTTTTAAAATATCGATAGAGACCCAGTATATACTCGCCATCTTATATTCGTAAAATTTTTATAATCAGTGAAACAGGCAAGTCATCATTCATTCATTCAAGTATTTTACTAGCTTATTGGTAGGTTTTTGGACAGTCCCCATTCTGCATCCCAACCTCATAGACATTGTTTCGCTTTCCCTCCTAAGGATGGCCCGCTATTAGATCCCTCTTCAATTCTTCATATCTTCTACCTCCTCCTATTTCGTCCAAATTCCTATCCTCTTCCTTCCTCTCCCACGCTTCCCTATCGCTTCTCCCCTCTATCGCTCTCTTCAGCATGCCCTATCCTCTCAAAACCTCCTCCATCCATCTCTTCTGCCTTCTCCGCACCTCTGCCACAAGCTTCCTCTCCTTTCCAACCATATTCAATACCTCCTCATTCGTCTTCCTCGCCATCCAGCTCATCTTCTCCATCCTTCTCCAAACCCACATCTCAAACGCTTCAAGTCCACGCACATCCTACCTTCGCAATTACCACGTTTCCGACCCATATAGCGCCACGCTCCATATTAAAGTTTTCACCAGCCTCTTCTATACGTCTCTTCTCAGCCCCCCCCCCTCATCAATTTCCTTCTCTTCGGAAATGCTTCTTTAGCGAGGGAAATTCTGCATCTGATGTTCTTACCACTAAACCCATTCTCCTCCAAAATACTACCCAGATACGTAAACTGCTCTACCTGCTCTATTTTCTGCCCTCCCACCCTTATATTCAGCCCCACCTTTTTAATTCTACTAAATCTCATTACTTTCGTTTTCTTGTGGTTGATCTTCATCCCACTTTTCGCACTGCACCTCTAACGCATTCACCATTGACTGTAACCCCTTGGCAGACTAACTAACCAATGCTTGATCATCTGCAAATCTCACTGATTTTATCAGCTTCCTTCCTACCTTTAGGTAGGAATAACTACCTCCTCCTCCCCCCATGCCTCCTTTACCATTTATTTCGAATACACGTTAAAAAGCAGCGGCGATAGTGGGCACCCCTGCCGCACTCCACGTCCTATCATGGCCCATCCCGATTCTCCATTGGCTCCCCTAACCTGCGCCGTGTGGTTCATACACAAATTCCGAATCAGACGCCTGTCCCTCCGATCGACCCCTAATTTCTTCAACACTCCCATTAATTTCGTCCATTCCACTCGATCAAACGCCTTCTCGAAATCTACGAAGCATGCAAAAACATCCTGCCCATACTCTAGGTTTCTTTTTATTAGCGTCTTCATCACCGCTATAGCGTCTCGCGTTCCCGTCCCTCTCCTAAACCCGAACTGGTCGTCACCCAGGTATTCATTTGCCATCTAGCCTTCTGTTTATAATTCTCAGAACTAATTTAGCCGCGTGGGATATTAAGCTTATTGTCCTATAGTCTTCGCACGTTTTTGCGTTACTCTTCTTTGGTATAGGAATTAGTACAGTCTTCGCGAAGTCTTCCGACCACACTCCATCCTCATAAATCCTACGAATAAGCGCAAAAAGTTTTCCTCTTCCGTTCTTCCCCATGCTCTTTAAAAACTCTGCAGGTACCTATGTCATCTATTCCCACCGCCTTATTCCTTTTCATGTCTCGTAGAGCTCTTTCTATTTCGCTATCTAGGATACCTGGTCCGATGCCATATCTATCGATATCGTCATCAAATCGTCGGCAAGTCATCAAAGCCTTTCAATCATCGTAATATTTGCCTCATGAAAAAATTCCTGTCATCGAATACAGCGAATGTCATTGTCATACCAAGACACTGGATCAATGTTTTGATCGAGCAAGTCCTCAATGCATGCAATGCGATGTCAATAACTTTGTGTTTAATGGCTGCTGCTTCGCTTCGTGCAGCGCCCTCCTCCCTCTCGTGACGCAGTAGATGGCATGTTTTACCACGCTCGTTCACAATGATTGTCTCTAAGGTTATCGGAGTTGACGAGAAAGGAAAAGAAAATTAGCGTCGCGTAATATTCGGCGTGGGAGTGAGGCCAGCCCTTGGCCAGGAACGTGAATTTTCGCGACAATGAGGGAGGTGGATGAAAAAAAACGAAAAATCGGTCGCGTATTTATTATTTCGGAACGACCTCCTGTGTGAATGCAGGTGCAGTTTGGCGCGAGCACAGGCAGCTGGCCCCACATGTGGCCCGGGTGGCGTGGGCGAGTGGCGGGGGGTGACAGACTGGCGGGGTTGAGAGGGGGTATCCAAAGCGAGGCAGCGGGTGCGTCAGCTACCGAGACACAGTCTGTACATACTCCAACACGTAAATGGAAGCCAAGCGTAGCTATTTCTCTTCGAATTCGGGGGAAAACGCCACGATCGTAGCCTAGCGCCGCGAACGAATGAGGAGCTCACAGCTTGTCCCAAGTGAAAGTTGACATGTATGATTGACGCGGTGTGAACGAGACAATATCGGGTGCTTTCCATTTGCTTTCGAGCGCTGCTCACCTAGCATTTGCTTTCCTTTCGTTTAAGACCCTTTGAAATTCTAAAGGCGATCGGCAGGACATTTAATGTGCGCTGAAACGCGCTCGAGAACAAAATCAACTTTGATACTCGTATCCTCACTTGTTGACATGTTGATTTTCAGTTAAGGCTGGCTCAGTGAACGGAGGTTCTTATATTGGTTTGTGGTCACTAGTTGCACCGCGTCAAACATGGATGAGGTAGAGTTTGGAATTACCTACTCTCTGGTAAAAATATTTCACTTTTTAAGTATGAAGCTTGAACGTATGCGTTCCCTATTTACACACATTCGGCCGTAAATATTGCGTATCAATAGAATGCTACCCAGCCGCAGGTTATCGAGAAAATTTTATCGTTTCGCCTACCCAGATCGTTCCAGTTATCGTCTTTCGTGTGCGCCGATGTGTTCCGATCTACGCTAACATCGGGAGCTTTCTATTCGCTCTAGTGCGCTAATCACTTCCCAACACAACAGTGCACTTTCCTTCCACTCGTTACAGACCCTGGGCACTGGGTAGCGCACTTCAAAACAGAATGGAAGCAGAGTTGATGTGCGCTAAACAAAAAAAGAACGTCAATAATCGCGATAGTTGTTTTATTATGATCTTCCGTAAAGGCATCAAACATGTTAGTGAAGACTGTTCAGGTGGTTCGGGTTCACCACCGGGTCAAATTCTCCGTCTCTCCCGATGTTTCGATGTACGAGACGTCCAGAGTTTGACCCGGAGGTGAATCCGAGCACTTCACTAACATCATACGCCGGGAAAGCATCAGATCTTTCTTCGTATCAAACATGGATAATGTAAAGTTTATGATTACTCCGTATTAAAAAGCTCACGTTTTTTAATACT
This sequence comes from Pyrrhosoma nymphula, assembly GCA_963573305.1. NCBI lineage: Eukaryota > Metazoa > Arthropoda > Insecta > Odonata > Coenagrionidae > Pyrrhosoma > Pyrrhosoma nymphula. The sequence goes on along the minus strand of OY754335.1, from coordinate 67,290,294 downwards.
CATTTTGAACGAATTCTATAACTATTTGCAAAGTATTTGACCGTGAATATTGCGTGCCTTGGCGTACACTACGAAATGCTACCAACCGCCAGGTTACCCAACGTTTCGCCAGCGCACATCGTTACATTCAGCTTCGTTGGTGTGCGCTCAAGTGCGCTGATGTGTTCCGATTTACGCTAAAATCAACACCTTGAATGGAAAGCTCCCTTCAACACATCCCAGAATGCAATTCTTCCAGTAATTGCGGCATATACCGGGGTAGTATACTCCAATCGGAACACGACCACAGCCTGTTGATGGCCACCGAGGTCGGCGTGCTCGCGGGACTGCGGCGGCGATATGGACTTCCGCCGCTCGCTCGAAACGATGAGGAGACCCGTTATGATAGCAACTTCTCCTCTCAAGCCCATCGCCCAACGAACCTCCAACTTCGTCCCCAACCCCTTTTGCCCTCCCTCCCCATTCCACCGCCAACCATGCCTCAAAGCCAACTTCCGATCGTTCTCCTTCGGGCGGAAAGAGTTGAGGAGTGTAAAAAAAAGACTCGAGAGAGGGCAGTCTTTTCGGTCGCCTATACCATTAAACAAACCGCCGTGAACCGTCGACGTTTGGCTGAGTGAGTCCGCATCTACCAAGGTGGAGTGGGAAATCTGAGAGGCTCTTTCAAGTTCACCTTCTAGGAATGGGACATGCATAGTGGGAGCCCCCGGGGCCTATAAAGGTTCTCGTGGGTTCAGTGGCTCTAAGTGCTGATGGAATTATTATACCTCGCTCAGCATCGACGGGTCGTAACCTCACGTAATGGTAGTGACGCGTAACCCTTACGGTAATGTGTGGTAATTGGACTCGAGTTTTCTGAATACCAATTCGCCCGATTCGGTTTTTTTTCTCGCGCAAAATTCGTAATCTAGAACAAAAACGTAAAATAAATCGTTAGTGAGAAAATGGTCTCAATTCTCTGCGCTTCAAAGCCTGAATTTTTTTTCACACGTAGTGCACTTGAGAGACCGGGAAAATTCTTTCCAAGCGCTCCGCAAAATAAATTCCCCGCTCCTCGCAAACGCTTTATTGTCCCTCTATTTTCATCTCCTAGCCTCGTGCCATGCGTTTTTGGGACAGAATAGGCATTGGAGGTACTAAATTTATTTATTTTCGTGTGAAAACTTTTACAAACCACAGAAATGCACAAACATCACATGGTTTGCTTCAGAATCTGACATAAACTAAGTGGAGTGAAGTTTTCTGTATTTATGTGGTTTGTGAAAGTTTCAACAAAAAAAAAATTTAATGATGGAATACGTACGTATAGTAACATAGAGTTTCAAGAGAACGTGTGTTATTATTTAGATGTACTGACTTCCCACATTGAGTGCCTGAGCTCGATTACTGGAAGAAAATAATGTTTCAATCGAATTTCTGTCCTAAACACCGATTCCTTAAGGTAATACCGGAACACGTAATTCATAGTTCACTTATAGTCGTGTGAGAGGATGAACTTATTGCTCCTTCCGTTACGGGTAAACCAAGGCTGGAATATCTCTGCCTCCTTATTCCCCATTTCCTCCTACCAAGTTTTCCCTCAGCGATCTTTGGCTCAAGTGACCATATTGGTCAGGCGCGTCTCCCGCAAGAATTAATTCTTGGAAATAAAATGGGAATGTATAAGCTTTCGGAGGAGGAATAAAGCGAACACTCTCGTAAGCCTACGCACGTATAATATCTGCTTTGGTGAGCTTAATTTCACTTCTTACTTTTGAGGACAAAGTTAAAGTCTATACACTAAGGGCGCTGTTTGCGTGCTTAAGTGTCCGCTGTGAAACAAACGTGGAGAAACTACGAGCCCATTTTCTACATAATTCCCTTCGCAATATCTGCAGGATAGTATATGCTTTCCGATTGGCTGTGGTGTCAAGGAAATGCTGATTCAAAACCTATTTTATCATGCAAGTAAATTGGTCAAAGTAATTGAAAATTGAACGTTGGATTTACAGCAAAATTAATTAAAATTATTTTAAGCTTTTAAAGTTCAAAATTTCCGGGAAAACCTATAAAATACTATTAACTGTTCCTAAAATATTTATTTTGTATTTTTTAAATAAGTAATAAGTTTTACTCCAATAACGAAAAACTTCGAGCACTGAATATTTTAGCATCTAATCCAACATGTCCTCAAGTCTTTGACTGTGCATCATATATTCGTAATTTTTACCTTTCAAACTTAAGTGTCTAATTGAAAAGCCTAGTAAGTACCTTCTCGTCATCTGGTTGGAAAATGGTGACGTTTAAGTGCGTGTTGCTAGACTCAGAAAAATAACTAAATATTTTGTCTGGTCGACGTCCACAGGTGTTGGGAAATTTCACACTTCCTCTGTTTCGCGTGAAAAATCAACAGGCATTCATCTAAATCTACGAAGTACCGTGCAATCCACCACTAAGGTGTGTGGCACGGGGTGATTCCACACCAGGCATGCAGCACTCGTCCCAGCACCAATCAGAACCTCGCACGCTCCCCCGGCCGTTAGGCGCAGGCCAAAAAGCAGTCAGGAGAACAGTGCGCAGCCCAACCGGAAACTGGGAGAGTGATACGTAAATGACTACCTAGCATTCCGATTAATAGTGCAGCTGCTTCCAGCTCCTCTCAAAATCCCTTCCTGTTCGTTCTGTTTTGATGTCCTCACGCCTCATTAAGTCCTCTCGATCTTATGTTTTTCCTCCAACTTGCCGTTAGATTGTATAAAATTCCAATCTATTACTCGTTGTTTTTCATTACTTTTCATTTCTTTTTTTGCGAATTTGCTTAGGTACGTAACGCAAGAAACATAGTGGTCTCCCTATAACTAGGGTGACCATATTCGGATGTCCCAAACCTGGGACATATCTAGTTGTGAAGAGACAAAAACCTGGACAAAATTGGGACGTTGTTCATGAAAGTTAAGCTAATCTGTACGGTTATTTAATTCTTTGATTGCAAAATAAAGTAATATTACTTGCAGCTGCAGCATTTTTTAGTACCAATCCTTGGAGTGCCGAGTTCGAATCTCGTTACTAGTGGGATGGCTGAACCCTTATTGACCTCCGCCGAGTAATTCCTCTGCCTCCCCCCCCCCTCCCTCGGGAAAAGTTGAAATTTAACGTTCCTCAGTTCATCTTCTATCAGATGAGTGCTTCCCTTTTGCCAAGTGATAAACACGTAATAGACAGTCTTTGAAAATGAGTGATGAAATTTGAAACAACGTTTTCGATGTATACATTTCTCACCCTAAATTTGTCGCTGCACGATTCTTCGTGCAGCGAACAGCGGCCCTTGAGCCCGTCCAAGATAATAGCGCAGTTGAAATATACTAATTTGGCTTATAAATAAATGAAAATTAAACCATTTTCACGATCGTATGATTTAAATAAAGGCCATCATCGTGGATCCTTCCCCAAACGCCATGGTACGTGTTTACAAATTGGCTGAATTTCTGTCAACTGCGCTTGGACGCTCTCTAAACGGAGACACACCCGGACATTTCAGTCGGGATAAAGGTACGTTTTCATGGACATATACCAACCGGGCGGGACACCGGGACAGACCCTTTAAGCCGGGACTGTCCCGGCCAAACCGGGACGTATGGTAAGACTAATCGTAACGATTTCTTCGACCCCCTTTTGTGGTCGGATTTTCTCGTACTACACATCTTTTTCACTTCGTTTCTCCGTGTCTTTCTCCTCTCTCTCTCTCTCTCTCTCTCTCTCTCTCTCTCTCCATATCCAATCCATCGTGCTTTTAAAAAGTCGTTGTCTCCTCATCCCTTGCGGACGTTGTGTAACGCCGTGAAAAAATAAAGAAAGACTGCTCGCGGACGCGTGACTTTATTTCACGGATTGATTCGCGCACGGCGGCGGCACAGCGACCGCCGCTAAACTCCACGTCGCAGTCATTCGGCTTCAATTCCATCGCATCCAGCGCCACCTGTGCGTGTCCGAGACGGATTCCTCCCTTAACCACCTCCTCTCTTCCCCCCCACCCCACCATGTCTCTCATCCCATTCTCAGCATCATGCGACCCGACCGAATCGCCACCACGCATCTACGAACACACCTATGATTACCTAGCCATGCCGATTACGTATCGAAGACAATTTCGAATCACGCTCCCACGTGATACGTGCACGATATCATGAAAATCATTCACAGAAGTAGAATCGGGTTATAATGGATGCGTTGATGGCTCTATGGGGTCAATTCTTGAACGCCGTGACAATTATCTTATGCGAAAATGACAATTCATTGCATGGTTTCCTCGATTTAATATTGTTGAGTTGTAACATCCTATCCGCATGTGATAATTATTGCATGATAAATATCAAGAGGTGGTGTAGCACGTGATACTTCAACGAAACCGTTCGATAATCTGTTATTCTCGCATGCGATAGTCATCACAACGTTTCGAGAACTGACCCCTACTCGTAGATCGTTTGCAGCTCACGCAACCCGCATTTTCAATGAATGAAATTGTTCATTAAAAACTGATTGAATAGTCAACGTGTACTATATCATTAATCCATTACTCTGATGTAGATTCTATATTAAATTTAAAAGGCCAGCTTTTTTTTGTCCGATACCTGTCGCACTCCGTCAGGAGTTGTTTCAAACTAAGCGGAGAATTGTATTCGTCGCAGCGGAGTGGAATCGTCTTTTCCGCGAAGAGATATGAGTGCGTTGAGACTCACATTTGAAGACTGATTTTTTTTCGGTGTCGAAAGCAATGATATCTCCGTCTGCGTGATGAGACGAATCGGTGAACCCGAAAAATCAAACCTCAACCGATGAAGTCCGATCCAAAAAGAAGCCCGGTAAGAGTACAGAGATGGCTCGGGTCTGTGTGACTAGCCCTGACTTCGTGCACCGGCTCTCCATCTCGCGGGTCCGGTTCAAATACGAATGGTGGCAGATATTTGTCAGTGGATTATCTATCCCTACTTAGTTGCCACGTGGAGATCACTTAAAGTGCAGCATTTCGTCCGTCGGATAGAACGTTAAACTGTGGACCTTTTGCAACTTTCTTAAATATAAGGCTTATGCCGACGTTGAGTTTCCCTGTACTATACCTCCATTTTCATATGACCCTTACCTTACCGTCAAACCCATAGCAGTTAGCCTCGGTCGTCGGTCGTATCCCCAAATAATTATACCAAACGAGCAGCGAAATCGTGTAGCGGGTACATTAGTTTTAGCTCTTTTCCAAAAGCGATTATCACACCTCAAAATATTATTCCTTCTTTTCGGAAGCTTTTCACTCATGCGAAGGAGGCCTGGTTAAGAAAATTGATTCGAACGACTCCAAGTGTAATTATTGTAAATTGTTCCAAAAGTTTTGAATGCGAATATATAACAAGACATCAAGGAGTAGCTTAGGTAAGAGAATCGAATATAGGGTCAAACCAATATATAATTATGATTAAAAGGAGACAAATAAGGGGATTTTACAATAAATCACTCAGATAATCGATGTTTTTTCTAATTATTTATTTTTTTCACGCATTGTTTCCGCGAAATGTCCTTTAACAGTGGGTTCATTTGGGATGTACTATTTTTTTGGAGAGTCGTTCGCTCAGACAACTTTCGGTGAAGAAAACTTTTTTAATACTAATAAAAAAACAGGTTCATAAAAAAGGACGAATTGTCTGAGTTAATTTACCTCACTTCTGAAGACGCTCAAATCCTCGCATGAGATACATCAGATGGTATACTGCGTCTCCGTAGCAAAGCTCGAAATGCTATTTATCACCAACGAACCGTAGCGAGAGCATACGTCAACACACATTGGCTATTGGTCGCCTTCAATGGATCGTGGAGAGCGGTCACATTAAATACTCACTGGAACAAAACACGTGCCGTCAAGCCTATCACCAATCGCGGTAATAAAAGCAGCAACTTTACTATTTCTACTTGTAGGTATCCTCTTGATTGGCCTTTTTTATTTATTTTTAATCAGAACCGTACATAGACGAGGAATCAAGGCATTGTTATCCCACAAGTGAGACATCAATCGAACCGCGTGATGCGGTCGTGACGGAATACAAAAAGGGAACATCTCTTGTTCACTCGTCTCCGCGTACGAAATTCTGGTGGGTGGAGCAAAAACTCTAAGATTCTATCTCTGAAACGGTTCATCGTATTCCGCAAATTTATTTTGGCTTCAAGCCGACAAGTTGTCACGTTTTTGTCCACCGCGGAGTTAAGTGAGGAGGGAGGCCTCAATATTTACGTTTCAACCGGCTGCGATGATCCGTTTATTCCCCTAGCAAAAAGTAACCCAATTCCTTGATATTTCCGTACTGAGGCCGTTAAAAACTGTATATTTTCCTTCCGTATTTTATTCATTTTTAAGGCTTGGCTCATTTTGCCCACGTATTCGGGCAGGCAATCCTCTACAGTACTTTTTTCAACGAATAAGGCTGCGCAATCTTCAAATATAGGAATTGTTTTGTGTTATAAGCGAAATATCTGAAGTGCGTATATACATTAAAATGTTATTTCACTAATTAAGCAAAACTTCACTCGCACTGCACATAGCTGCGTCGTATGATACCTAATCGTATTCTTCGTAGTTTTTGCAGTGAAACTCCTGAATTGTTGTCTATAGCCTATAAGCGATCTGTTTCCTTTATCTTATCTTATATATTACCTGGATCTACTTTGACTTATTTCCTCCCGAGGCATCAAAAGTGTGAGGTACGTTTAGAAACAGTTTACATACATGAGTTAGATAAACCTTGCTATTGACTGATGTGTTATCACTTACGTCATATGACGACAGGGACTATCCAGTCATCTCTAATGACACAAATTACTTCGTGATTTCCCGATAAATCATGCCAAGTTCCTTGTGCTGTGGACCATAAGATGCACGTTATGTGAGCATTTTTACTTTGCTTCATTCTACTAGTCATTCACTCTGACCACGGATTTCCATAACAAAAGAGCGAGCATCCTCATGAAAACCTATGGGCTTGGAGGTTTCAAATGCCCGCAACTCATGTTAATTGACTGGTCATAGCGAGTTACCAACTCAGTCTGCCTTTGTTACCCAGATAATCATCATATCTGGAATGAAACACCCCTTAAATCACAAAAAATTCATGTTCATGGAAATTTGAATGACGCCAAAATCGTAGGCATCTTTTCGAGCAATTTATTCCAGTGTGTGATGGACCCTTTTTTGAACTAATATATTTTATATTGCACTTTTGAAAAATGCTCTTACTCTGTCGTTGGAACTCTCAAATTTTTATTTTACGAAAACTCGCAGTCGTCAATACGAAAATTAGATCAAAAAAATTAACTTAGGGAGCGGAATTCGATTCCACGGACTTGTGAATTACTCATCATAGGCAGTTATCAATCCGAACGAAGATTGCCTTCCTTCAGCTCTCCACCCTTTTTTCTGCTAACCGTTTTACTATTAGTCTTAATTGTAACGTCCGTCACGGTTTTCCTCATGTATTCCATCCTCGGTTCTCCTCGGTAAACCTTCCTTTATAGATGCCACAGAATATATCCAATTAGTTTGCCTTTCCTACAACAACTTGTCTTGAACAACTAATGAATGTATTTTCTTCTCTGATCTTCGCAGGGGCTTCATCAACGGTGATTCTTTCGGTCCTCGATATCCTAGTGCCGTATTTCTATTGCTTTCAATCTACACGTAAAAAATATGAATTGCAAGCAGTGACGCTTAAATCCGACCGGATGCAAGAGTCGGGAAATCGTTTGCTTTTTTCACGCGTGGAGGGAAAGGAGGAAGTGGTGAGGAGAAGAAAGGGAAAGGCCGAGGCAAATGAGATTCGTGCGATGGTCTGGGGGTTGTTAAGACGCGTGGGTTCGAGTGAGAAAAGTCACAAATTATTCCAAGTCAACGAGTAAATAATAAGAGGCTTGCGCGGGAAACGGCCCTTCGGTGCGTGCTTGACTGTTTTCTCCGGGTGAGTTTCTAGCATGCATTAGAGAAATAGCCGCCTGTTATATTTTCCCGCGACGGCCTCAAGGCCTTGAGAAGCAGTTAGATGCCTCGGTCAAGACGTTAGACGTGCGGGAGATTTAGGGAATGGGGTGGGACGCGCGAAAGACACGCATTTCGGGGATGTTCTAGTTTCATCGTTCTAAAAAAAAAGGACCTGGGCTTTATAGTGATAATGGTCGTTAGGGGAGGCAGCCGACAGCTAAGGTCATTATCGCCATTAGGAATGGGAGGTAATAATTAATGGGTAGGTAGCCTTTTAAGTCGTGTGGGATGGGCTAAGAGAAACCTGGGGATGTAATCCGCGTACTAAAAGAATCCAGACCTTTGCGTCTAATTCATTATGTCTAAGAAATCTCATGAGGTGCACTACCCGATTGGTTGATTGGTTATTTGGAGAGCCGATCGAAAACTGAGGTAATTTTTGCCATTAAAGTTGGCGGGTAGGTTGGTAAAAGAAGGATTACGTGGGTAAAGGAGAAGGGTGGAGGCAAACCCGGCGTCGGCATATGACTATTTTTCACGAAAGACACCAAGTGGTATGTACACAGTTTACGTCCCATCCGAAGGACGGAGTATTGCACCCGAAGCGCTCTCCTCCGCGCAGCAAGAAAGAATCGTGATTCCAAAAATCTCCGCCACACTCGGGAGTCAAACCCTTGAACTTCTGTATGGAAGGACATAAGTAAAAAACGCGAGATCAACTCGGTCTCCCGTAATACCCGAGATAGCAAATGGGAAAATGAAAAAAGAAAAGCATAAAAGCCTATCACAGCCGGAATTATGCAAACCCTGGCCCTTGACTTTTGAAGCCAAAGCCCTAATCCCTGCACCATCACGACTTCCACAGACTTTGATTATCGTAGGTCATAGCAGTCACGACTTACCCGGAAGTCTTCTTTTCTGGAAAAGTTTGCATTCGTACCACACCCATTCTTGTAGGGAGAGGAATATATTTGCTATGGCATTATGTCCGAGCACATCCCGCCGAAAAAGACACGGCTAAGAGCCAGCCACGGGCTATGTTCCAGATAGTGACTCTGCGTTTGGGGTCGAAAGAATTTCCGTGACCACTCGAGTGCACTCAAGTGAGAAGAACTCAGTATTCCGTAAGGCGACTTAAGAATAATGACACCAGGTAACTTCGTCATGTTTCGGTCATTTCACATGGATTCCCCCCTACCACCTGGAACTGAAAGAAATTCTAAATTAATGGAATCCAATTCGGGGGATTGGCCGGAAGGAAACAGGAATAAAAAACATCAGCGACCGTTACTTGTGTAGGTTACCGAACTTTTCTGACCACACTCGGAGAAACAGTCGTCAATCTCCAGCCAATATCAGCACCGGCTGTGCTATCTCCGGCTCCATGATCCATCCAGAAGTTAATTAGTTTCGAATCCAAGGTTTAGCTAAGTTTTAAGAAATCAAAGAAATGTTAGGTCACTATGGATGACTTGTTTTTGAAAAAAAGAAAGGAGAGAAGAGCAAGACAAATAATTTAGTGGTGCTGCATGATATTTGATCCGATTATACGTGATTTACAGACCCGTTTATCTGAGTCGAAAATCCATCTGTGATTACCCTTAAATTAACCCAGAATGCGGCTAAAAATGTCTCATTTGCGTCAATAATATGTTATTTTCAAAAAACATTATGCCAGATGTATTAACGTTAGAACAAACTGCGAGAGAAAAAATTTTAAGACCTTACATTACATTACAGTAATCTACCGGTTAGAGGTAGGTTGTGATGAAAGTCAGAGAATATCCAACGAACTCTTACACGTGCCATGCCCTTTCTACCTCTAGTATTTCTTTCTTCATCTCAGCATAAGTCCTACCTTTCTTCATCCCGTCCATAAAACCGATTCTCTTCCTTCCCCTTCCCCGCTTACCCAACATCCTTCCCTCTATCACGGCCTTCAGCAAACCATCGTCCCTCATTACCGCTTCCAGCCACCTACCCTGTCTTTCCCTAATCTCATCTATAAGTTTCCTCTCCTCGCCCACCATGTCAAGCACCTCCTCATTTGTCTTCCTTTCCGTCCAACGCACCTTCTCCATCCTCCTCCACACCCACATCTCGAAATCCTTCAGCCTATTTTCGTCTTCCTTTCTCAAGGTCCACGTTTCTGCCCCATACAACGCCACACTCCATATCAAGCTCTTCACCAGCCTCTTTTTTACATCCTTACTTAAGGTCCCCGTCATCAGCTCCCTTCTATTATTGAACGCTTCCTTCGCTAGCGCTATTCTCCTCCTAATGTCTTTGCTACTATGTCCTGTTTCTTCTAGCGTACTACCCAAGTAATTAAATTGTTCTACTTGCTCCAGTTTGTGACTTCCTACTCTTATCACCAGCTTCGCTTTCTTTGTCCTAGAGAATCTCATTACTTTTGTTTTCCTATTATTTATTTTAAGACCTTACTAAAGGATTTTTAGCAGTGCATCAGGTCGATTGCTCATACCACGGGGCTATTCTCATCTCGTAGGAGAGCTCCTCAAATAAAGTCCTTGAGGGAGAGATAACGGAAAGTCATAAACGACCGGAAGTCCACGGAAAGCCTTCTGTATGTATACCCTTGTATCCCTTCAATCATATTTTATGATAATACCGATATCGCGAATTTTCGTCAATCATCCACAGTATGGTAAAACCAACCGTGCTAAGCGATTTTACAGAAACCTGTTCCTTCGGGGATAGAGTTTAAACTGAGGAGAGTCGTCGTTGTGAATACGAACCTCGCAGAATTTCAATTTCCTGGCTGATAGTTGGCCGTTTTGAATAGACTATGATTTCCTAAGTAACATAATGGAGGGAAAACTAGAAGGAAGGAAAAAGAATGATGATGTATCAGGGCAGATGTGGTGGAACTAGTTCATCATCAATGAAAGAATTCTTGTAGTTTTCCATTTTTTTAGTGGAATACAGCAAGAATTCTTCATTCACGAAGAAAAAGGACTTTTGCCTGGGACGGGTATAAGGACTTAATCAAGGGCGACGTGGGAAGGAACTCTAATCAGGGTGTAAGATAGTGAGCATGGGATAGTGGCAAACAAAGGGCTGCAGGAAACCAATCATCGGATTGAATAACTGAAAATTACATTAAACCGCAGTGGTGAAGTTTTTTGAGTGTCAGGCTACGGCTCCTAGATTCGACCCCGTTCGATCCGCTCCGAAAGTTCAGTGACTTCCTGGCACTCGATATGCATTGGAAATCATTCAATTTGACGGCACGTACAAGTAAACCTTTCCGCCATGGTGTATCGCTTAGCAGAGGAGCAACGACGCGAGTCAATTGGGATAAATTTAGTCGGAGTGCATTACAAAAATGCTCCACCACGAATATCGTGCCATCTCCTCGCCACGAGTTTGTTTTCTCGGGCCATGTAGATAAGGAGTGAAGTCCCCGTATGGTTGGATATTTTATTCTTGAAAGAAAAAGCTCTCCGTAGTCCTGGATTCCTCTCAAGGAATCAACTCATCAACCTATAGCCATAATAATCACGCTCATCACTGACTAACTAACTCTGTAACGCTGTAAGGTGGAGCCACAAACATGAAAATGCATTTAAGACATGTGAACTGCTTATTCATTGAAAGAAGCGGTAGACCGGTGGTAAGGTGGTGAATACAGGAGGGGAAGGTATGGATTTCGATGCCCTGATGTGGTAAAAAATTATTTCCTTTAACTCCTAGTTTTTTTCGCTGATCTTTTTAGATATTGTGCTTTCTTTTTGGTCACTTCCATTAAAAATATTTTCACGCAATTTCTAACTCTCTAAAGTGATACTCTCATTAATTCCGGGAAGCAAAGCGAGTTAGATGGAGCCACTAATCAAAGTGTTTGTTATATCCATCAAGGGCGTATCCAGCTCAAAACTGAAGGGGGAAGCTTTCTGAGTTGAACCTCATGGGGGTATTGTACATGATATTGGTGACATGGAATAACATTCAATAACAAAAGGGAGAACAGTGAACCATATTTATTTAAAAACAATATTAATCCTTGAACTATAGTTTTTAACATCTGTGGAGGGCCTCCAATGTAATAATTCACAGTGACATAAGGAAGAACACCATTTATTTAAAAAAAATGTTGAACATTAGTTTGCGAGTATTTGCTGCGAATTTTTTAACTACAGCTTCCATTAATAGCTCCTTGTTTGCGAAAACCCATTGACGGTGATGCTTAGTGTTGCTAACCCATTAAACTTATTGTCACCAATAACTGATCTTAGCCATGCTTTAATTCGGCGAAGGAAGCTGAATGAGCGCTCAATGGTGCTTGTTGTGCAGAGCCGTAAAAGCAAAATCAGTATCACCTTTCAAATGGTCGAGAAAAACAATTCGCTCTTTATTAAAACTTCAATGATGTCTGTCGCTTCCTGTACCTCATTCCACATTTTAAACCACAATTCCATTTCTCCTTCGATGCCTTCCAAATTATATAAATTTGTACAAGATGAAATAACTTATTTCCAATTCTCCAAATATAAATCTCTCAAGTTGCTTGGATGAAAATATGTCAATGAAAATGCAAGCAATTTATCTGAAGAAAATCTGACTTCTAAAGGTGATATGATGGAATCCGAGTAAGGAATTATTAGGGACTTTCACCAAAATTCAGATGTATTTCTGGCTGGGAAGTTGCTTCTATGCTTTTGTCGGCCAGCAACGCAAGTGGCGGTTATATCAACATTCAAATTCGTAATTACTTTCTTTCAAAATTTTGAAATTCCACCAACCAACCTGTCAATCAATTTTTCAGGAATATTTTGTTTATATTTGTTGCTATTTTATTTTTAAAATTTTCCTTGTTAGAAGGGGGGGGGCATCTGCCTCTCCTTGCCCCCCCCCTGGATACGCCCTTGATATCCAACATCATTCAACGAGCGCCTTAGGCGCCTTTCAACTAACTAGTCCAGAATATCTTCCTCTGTCCTGTGTCCATGCTTTTGAAGCATTCGTGAGAGAAAAGGCCAACCGAAGAAAAAAATTGATTTTCTAATTTTAGGAAAGGAAATTTTTTTTCTAAATTCGAGGATATTCAGCTCAATTATACTAATCGATTGAGAATTTCGATTGGGGGGTTTCTTTTCACGGTAAGTTTGCTGTCATACTTGACTGGCTGGCAAGCTGAGATGGTGCAATAACACCTTCCTTTTTGTTCCTAGCCTGTGCTTCAGTTATAAATATTCATTGAGAGTTTGGCTTAATGAGGTATGCAGCAAAATTATGTAAGAGTGGTCTCTCTAACAAAGATATTTAATTGCTTCTTCCGTTAGCCACTAACCGTTCTCTGCTTTCTACATTTGATCGCTCAACTGCAGAGGGTCGTCAATGGTTTTTATGTGGTCAGTTTTTTTACATAACTCGTCATTTCTCAGGCCTTTGTTTCCATTGTTGCCACAATTTTTGAGCCATATGAATTTTTTTTCATCCAATAGGTAATTTTGTTGATTTCGTGCGCTATTAAAATATTTTCCACTTTCATGAAAACGAACGTTGGCAAATTATGACCGTCACCAGAATGAAAAAAATAAGAAAACAACTGATTCATAACACTGGAGAATACAATTTTGAACCTTTATTGAAAATGTAGGGTCTAAGCGCTACATTTAGTGCGTGATTCTAAGATATCATACCGATTGTTTATTATAATTTATCTCAGTAACAGTTTCCTTGTTTGAAAATAATGTCGTTTAAGAGTTTTAGGCACTTCAAGAGGCTCTGCCATTAGATTGTTCAAATATTCCAGATACTGTATGCTCAACACTTTGCGAAAATAGACTCAATGGATCAACTGTATCTTATACAAATTGGCGCTTTTTTTCCTTCGTGAAAGTAGGAGGGTTGCGATTTTGTAAATATACTTAGTAAATTTCCACATTATTTTATCATTGTCAACCTGATCTTTTTCGATTTTTACACCATTATAAAGGTAATCTACAAAGGAAAAACTGGCCAGGTTACTAACAGTGAAATGGTATGGAGAGTTGCGAAGTATTATTTTAAACCTCGTGATGAGTAAATTTTTAAATTGTACATCGCCAACTGTTGATTATAGCAGTTCCCAGGGTTTCCTTCATTAGTGTGCATAGTCTTCTGATGGAGAACGCAAGAAAATGTTTGAGTCACTGACCCACACATTTAGTAGGTACTCACCATAAGGCAGCCTGAGCTGAATAGCTGCATTCTTCCTCCTATTTCATTTGCTCACTCCCGAAATGCGCCTGCTCTATTTTTGATCCATACCTATCCTCTAAAACGCTTAGTCAAGCTCTGCGAAACTTCTACCATGCCACAGCGTCGTTCCTACCCGAATTCCTTTTTCCTCGAGCTGCTTGGGTTGGTCCGCATGCGGTTATGCGGTCAGTGCGATAAAAACACGAGAAAGCGACTTGCTCGCCTTTCTAAAGTTCCAAAGCACTTCGATTGGTTGGATTGTGGTTCGCCATGCATTGTTTGCAGATTGAGCGGCATTCTATGCATGCTTTTATGCCGAAACTGTTTAGTTAACTGATGTCTTTCTGGCTGCCTTGAAAAAATGTTAGTCCTCCAAGAACCTTGTTCCGTCGATCAAGAGTTTTTTCCTCATACTATGAGTCATAAGGTTGGAATGAGTTATAATTTTCCAGAGGCTCAGTTGGTATATAAATATTTTCCACTTGCTAATGTTGCCAAAGAAAGAAATTGTCATAACCCAGTCATCGCTTAAAAGCTGTGCATTTGGTTATACTTTAATCTTTTTTATATAAGCTATAGAATTTTGTTACAGTAAGGATTTGAACGAATTAATTTACATCATGTGAGTCATGTTGCTTCAGATTTTACGAACATTACATTGTGCGAATATGCAAAGAGGGCGTACATACAGCTGACGATTGCCAAAATGTCTTCGTGTCTTATTGCCGCCACCTCCCAACTTATCCCTCCTGATGTTCAGCCTCAAACTCGTATACGCTAGGAGGAATGCTAGAGAACATCTTTGATCGCGCAAAGTTATTTAGAGTTGTACAGCCAGAGAAGTCTGCTGCCTAACTTCTTCGATCTTCGATCCCTCAGGAAATTTCGCATCACTGAAATTCTGGGGCTTGACTGAATTTTTAAATTAAATTACCTTGGTGACATTTTTAAAATTTTTTATTTTGTTTTTCATTAGGGAAGATTGCTAGATTGCTAGAGAGGAGGTTAGAACATTAGTTGGAGTTCGATAAGTAAGGACATTGTTTCGGAAAATAAATTCGAATTCACATAAAGAGTGAATGGAATTTTAAACGAGGAGATGGAAAGGAGAACGTTTGATAGAAGGGTAACATTATTATTTCAATGGCAGATACTTATCATAACCTTGGTTATATTTATAATAATTTTTGTATGAAATAATTTTAGGTCTCTTTACATCATTTTTAATTTGTGTTTTTATTCATCTCCCTAGAAACGCATTTGATCGGCATATTCTCCTTCAGATTTCTTCCACAAATACTGAAAATAAAACGCTATTTAGTGCTCTTAGTGGGTACCGTTTAAAAGCTTTAGCAACTGAGGAAACGTTTTTGCTTGTAATTGTTATCCTGCTATCCCTTTCTCATTCTGTGAGTCAGCTCGTAGAAAATGACTTTCGATACCGTAAACTACTTTAGCGTATCACTTAAGTGAGATAACTTATGCTGGTGCGAAAGAAATATAAATCCATTTGGTTACAAATTGCAATTTTTAAATTTTACATCTCCTCAATGAAATGGCACATGTTATATTTGATAAAAATTACGTGGGTGAAAAAATAGCCCTCCACTAGTTTCGATCTAAATAAACCTGTGTTATTATTAGAGACAGGTTTGAACGGATTTGAAAGTGTCATCTTCTCATTTACTTCTTACTCAGCAGTTATCAACTTCTTTAAACTAAGTGTTCGATTTCTGAGATCGGCGTATATTCTTACTCCTCTAAGTTGTGTTGAGGAGAAAAGATGTACAATGAAAAAAATAGGTAGAAAAGATAAATAAATTGGACGCAGTCTAAGACGTAGCGTAACTTTCTCTTAAAGACAAGACTTGAAGGTGAAATGAGAGGCTAGCAAGAAGGACAGCTGAGTGAAGAGCTGGAGCAATCAATATTCGGAATGATATTTGCTGATGATGTTTCCTGCCTCCTTTAATCCCACGCTGAATGCTAAACCTGTTAGTATAATCTATTTTCTCATTGAGTTATATTATTCCACGTTGTCCTTTACTTTTATCTGGTGAAAAGTAAACCATACTCAAGTCTGTCGAGGATTCATCGGCTCGTGCGTCATATTTAACCTCTACAGCAACCCTGTGCCAATTGTACGAGAAATGCGCAGGCCTTGCAATCGTCAATGAGGCTATTCCAAATATCCTGCAGGGCCTTTCCATCCCAGATACCCGCCCTCCTGTCCGTTCGTCTCTGCAGGCGCGAGAGGGAGACCTAGCAAGCTGTAGGCGTCGGCAGCGAAGGCCATGGAACAACTGAAAGGGCGATCATCGCATCATCCGGGGCGGAGTGGAATCACGGAGAGCCGCCAACTCCGGTGGCCTTCGCGCAGTTAGACGAACGGGTTGAGACTCGTGTTCGCAGCCTTTTTTTGTTTAATTCTCCTCTCTTTCCGAACGGATATCGGCGGAGGGGGAGTGGGTAAGCTTGATTTCCCGAAATAATCCTCCTCTCCTGTCTCCGTTTTCATTCTCCCACACCTTCATGCAGCGCCCACGTACTTCCGGGAGACCGCTCCAGCGGTCCGTGAATTGATTGTGGCTGGAAGGGTGAATGGCAGTGGGTCTGAGCGATGTGAATTGAAACTCACGGAAAGTGTGGATGCATTTTAGATGGACGGTTTGGAATTTTGTGGCTCACTTTGAATTATCGTCGTAACTTTGTATTCGCACCTCATGCTTTCCAAATTTAGGTCGAGTGTTCTAATATTATAGGCCTTTAACGGTATTCGGCCCTCCTCTTACTATGGACGATATCTATACCAATATTTTTGATAGTCCCATTTTTTTCGACATAATTTAATACCTGTGTGCTGGACTTGGTCACTGGAAGCAATGTTGCAATCATGGAGGTCAAGTATTGCTGGCGACTTATCGAGTATTTACAATATACAAAACGGCAGACCAGGTTGATGACAATGTTTAGAGATATGATTTTCTAAGTAAACACTTTTGAATGGGTGGGGCTTAACTTATTAGAAGGAAGTCGCAGGAAAAAACGGACACCAATGTAACATCCCACCGATTTCATCAACACCACTGCTCACCATCAGTCATACTTGATGATGACTCTGAACGTCGAAACCGCGGTCGACGATGATAAAAAATAGCTGTGAGAAAACTTGGATCGAAAAAGATGATAGATGGCGCATTGGTGCATGAAAGTGAAACCTGCATTTTTTGTGAAAAATGATCATGGCTACACATAGCTATCGCGTGAAATCTGTTCTGTAACGTTCAATAACGTGCTGCGGTTTTTTGTGAATAATTTCCGGATCGCGTATGACTTCGTAGATTATCGCGGAAATTCTGTCAGTAATATAGGCGTAGCGATACTTGGTGACACTCGATTGTGAAGAGCATGGCCCAAAGGAGAGGGAAGTATAAAATAGATGTGGGATAAAGCGGCCGAATCTTCCTCCAGACGTCTCTCCAGGAGATCTTCGGTACCCTACCAGCTCATCAACGCTATACCTATACCACTACTTAAGACAAAATAGGTGCACAACGGATCCACTGAATATGTCCGATGGCGCATTTTAATTACGTCAATACTCTTTGTCAGTGTTATTCTAGTTACCGTGCGGTATTACCTATTCCCTTCTTTAATCTATGGTTACATATTGTTGGCAACTGTTAGGATACTACGTACAAGGTAGCACGTTCATGTGAATAAGATGAGTCCCTTCTGCGCATGACATCATCCGGATGACACGAGCAGCAGACGACTCGAGAATCAGCATAGGGTTAATGGATGAAAACTCCGATTTTTTTTTCTTTTTAACTATTACAGAATGGATTCAATTAGATATTTGCATCCTTTAGAACTGATATACAGCATATCTGATCGGTTATAATTATAAAATGTAGGTATCGTTTGAGAAAACAATCTTGTTTGCTGCGGAAATAAGCCCATCAGCAATTTATTTACAAATGAAAGTTGAAGCTCTTTCTACTTTCAACATGAAAGTAGTCTTGACTCCGGAAAACCTGGATCCGCTACGCTCGTGTAGATGTATCGGTGGGATGTATATAAAACATTTCTTCTCTCATATGTTTCCTCGCATTGCTGTTGTATCCAAATACCACCAGTGTATCAAATACACAATGCACTCCGTATCTTGGTAGCGCTTGATTTAATCCAAAATACGTCACAGCGTTCGACCCAAACGATATATATCGAATCGCTAACGATGCGCGACGACCTACTGGACCTACCTTGTAGTATTAACACTATGGCCAATGGGGTCCAATAATGTTCTCCTCCCGAAGGTTTGGAGTTGACTTTTGAAAGGAAAAATGCAGTGTTACCTATAAAAGGTCCATGGGTGGTCTTTCTTCCCTGGAACGAAGGAAGCTTGAATCCCATTTAATCTACGAAGAAAAAGCACTTTTTTCTGCCATCTTTAATGAACATTGATTTTATTTCCCAATTCGGCCTATCAAATGTAAGTCGAACGATTATTGGACATCTAATTCGATTTATCGCAATATCATATTAAATTAAACTGCAGTTGTACTGTCCACTTATATTTAACGTATGATAATACACAACACGCGTTTCAACGCTTAGGGCGTCACCATCAGGTGAATGATGACGCCCTAAGCGTTGAAACACGTGTGGTGTATTATCGTACATTAAATATAAGTGGACAGTACAACTCCTGCAGTTTAATTTAATTCCTGAAATGCTGTTCCACCACGTAACGCCAGTTACGGTCGAATTTAATCGTATTGGTGGATGTGGGCGGTGTGGAGGGTATGTGGTGCGATGGAAGTGAATAGCGGACTAGGAGAGCGTGATGGATAGGCGAAGCGATGACTGATGCTCGCGTGACTCGCTATTCTCATGTTGGAATGGAAACCCCTCTCCCCTCCAGTTCGCCCCGTCTCCTTCGACGGCTTGCATTTTATTCAAAATCGTCCGCATCCTCCGGCTCCTCCTCCGTGAGGCCATATCTCACTCCGGGTTGCGGAAGGCACGTTGGTGGGATTGGAAAGCGGGAACCTCAAGATGGATGGGGGAACCGTGGGAGAAGAAAGTCAGGATATGGGATCATATAGATGCTCCGCTGTGATACATTTCATCACAAGAGGGGCCAGTGGAAACATTCATCTAAGTTGCACGGGAAACATGTGTTTGCGGAATAATACTTTGGGTGTGATTTGGACATCAGAGTGCCTGCAGTTAAGATGACCGATTGGAACAAAACACGTTGACATAAATTAACTTTATAAGTCTTCTAATTTTGCATTTGACTTAGAGCATCCTCCGCGAGGGAATCATCAAGTTCAGTTATAGAAGCGCATTAGACACATGTGCAGTACATACGGTCAACTTATGATAATGCCAACCTGATAACACTAGCTGTAAGCTAATTTAAATGCAGTGGTGTGACCGAGGGTTTTTTTTATATTGGCGCTAGTTTCCATTATGCTACGAGAAAATTGATTACTTATAAGATCCAGGACCACAATGGATCCAAGGGACCACAGAAAAGATCCTTTTCATGCTATGTGTTAGAGGGATATGAAGTCCTAAATCAGGTTCTTGCAATAAGCAGTTTAGCATCCCTATTTTAGGAGAACAGATTTTATTAATATATTCCCCAAATCATGTATATGCTGTTCTTTCATCAACCTTGATTCATGATGCTTGTGTTTTTTCATTAGCACACTTAAAATCCTATGTACAATTACGAATCTTGTAAATTATAGGATGCAGTAGCATGGGCAGTGGGCACGGATCTCCGTCATTAAAAATTTGCTATCAGAACCATATGTAACGAAAACATTTCACTTATATAGGGGCGATCATATACCTTAGGAGAGTTGGATTTTGGAAGAAAAAGGTAGTTTCCTAACCCCTCATGCCCTCTTCTTCCACATATATGCGACCGTTCTATAGTTTTAAGCATTATTATCGTCAGCGGTCATCAATCCGAAGTTTGCTGCAGCTCTCTACTCCGCTCAACTACCAGCCAACCGCGCCTTCATAAATGAATCTTCACTTTGACGTCCTTCATAATTTACCTCATATATTCCATTTTCGGTATTCCTCTATAATTCTCCCATTTATTCCTCCTATTTTTTTTCAATAGGCTATTGTGTGTCAAAATGTGTCCAATACGTTTGTCCCTTCTTCTCAGACTTTTCATTATGCTTCATCCCTCTCCAACTTAGTAGGACTAGTCCACTAAGTACGACTCCAGCTAAGAAGGACTTCTTCTGGTGATTATCTCCGTCCATTTGATCTTCATCTTTCTATGCTAACACCACATCTCCATTGACTCCAATCCCTATTTTCAAGTAAGAATTACCAGTAATTATCAAATGAGCCAAAAAAGGTATGGAATTTAAGGAGAGTTACCGTTAGTCATTTACCACCATTCTATGGGATTGCATTCCATCAAGGAGCGCCGGAGACTCTGTTTTCAATACGATTTTTGATCCGACCCGCTTCCATCCGCTGTGTCTTCTTCGAGCGAAACCAGCAGCGTACGGGATATGCTCCAGCTTCCAAGAAGAGACGTGAAGAGGGATAACCGTGCCAAAAGGGAAAGAGGTCAGCATCACGAATTTTGGATTCCGGAATTCGGAAACCATTGAATGCGTCTCTCTCCTTGCGTGTGCATGCTCCATTGAATGCTTCGGGATACCTGCAGTCCTGACAGGATATAATCAAGCTCCATGCAAAATCCAATCGCGTTTCTTATCGCTGTCTGCTGCCTACCTAGATATTCAGATAAGAGTTTGGAGGTCTCCGAATTGATGCTTGGGGATATTAGCGTGGCGTTAGCAAAGGAGGCGTTGAGGATGGAAGAGAAAATAATTTATTGTGTTTTTAGTGTTGTCCACGGTGAAATATTTTAAAAAGAAGTTATCTACCGGTTAAGGTTTTTTTGGATGTCAGTACAAATAAGTTTACCAATACGTTCCATGGTTTCAGGCTCTACTATGTGGAAGTTGATTTTCACAAATGAAAAAGTAACTTTGTTTTCTTCCACAGATTTATTCTCTTGGTACAACATATTTTGACACAACGGTGTCATCATCAGGTACACATCATGACACCGTTGTGTCGAAACATGTTGTACCATGAAGCCGTGAATCATGGAAAAAAACAAATTTACTTTTTCATTTGTGAAGTATACCAATCTTTTAGAGCCGTAGGCCCTTGGTTCCTCAAACGAATTCATTCGTCAGCTCGGAATTCGTCCTACTACGGCATACGTATTTCTATTCACCGCCATGGAGCGCCTACATATTATATTTTCCCCTTCCCCGCTTGCCCAACATCATCCCCTCAATCATGGCCTTCAGCATCCCTTTGCTTTTTTTTACCTATTCCAAACACCTACTCTGACTCCTCCAGCAGTTTTCTCTACTCTCTCACCAAGCCGAACACTTCCTCGTTTGTCTTTCTTTCCGTCCATCGCACCTTCTCGATTCTCTTTCACACCCACATCTCAAACGCCTGTAACCTTTTCTCGTCACATTTCTACTATACAACGCTAAAATTCACGTAAGACTCTTCGCCTGTCTTTTATTTACATTCTTATTAATTGTCTTCGTCATTAATTCTCTTCTATTTGTGAAAACCAATTGATGTAAATTAACTATTTGCCGAAGAAGACTGTTGTTTTCAGCAGTCTATTGTTCTAAAGCGCCATAAATGATTTGCTGAATATGAAATGAAGGAAATACATCTTTAATTAAAACATAAGTTTCCAGTAATTGTAGCATACTACAAGTGCATATTTATGGAAACGAGCATAAAAGCAGGTTCGGTTTACGTATTTTCACTTCTATGCCGCGAATTAGCTCTTTAAGGATTACTGCATGAAAAATCAGCGAATCCAGAACTATGATGGAAGGTTCTCGTCACCTCCCTTCGTCTACACTCATGTTATGACTTACCAATGAATATCCTCTCTTTGCACCATCAAAATACACCGCGTATCGGAAAAACTCACCTGAAACAAAGAAAATATTTGTGTTAATTATGCACATATATAGTCCACATTTAGTATAGCGCGAATACCGAAAGACACTTAAAAAAACAAATGCCTCCTAATCCCCCCAGTAGTTTCCTCTCCTCACCTACCATTTCGAGCACTTCCTCGTTCGTCTTCCTTTTTTCTGCCTTCCTTTCGCTTTAGGAGTTAGGTGGAAGAGGAGACTCAAAAGTTTCAAATCGCCCCCACAATTGAAGCAATTTATATATCTTTCGTTAAAATTTCGCAGTAAGTCAGAATAGAGCATGCAAGGTTACCTGCCCTTGCAGTACCTCCTTTGAGAAGTTCTTGCGGTAAAAGGAGGACGAATAGGGTTACAAATGAGTGAGTTATGAAAGAATGTGGAATGAAAGCTCCGGTAATGGATTTATGTCTACGAAAAGAGCGTGCTTCGTTGGTTTGGCCATTTTGAAAGAAGGGATGGGAGTCGAATGGCTAAACAGGTAGTTGTGATAGTGTAGTCAATGGCGTGAGAGAAAGGGATAGACCAAGAAAGTCATGGATGAATGGGATGGAAGAGACTTAAAAAAGGAATATTAGGAGTCTTAAGAATAGGAGAGCGTGTATAAAACAGGGCATGATTGTGGCAGAAGCAAAGGAGGTTCACAAGGATAAGGTGGTATGGAGGAAATTATTCAAATCGAAGCCATTTTTCTAGGTCTAATTCCGATTATTTGGTTCTTTTGATGGTGCCTACCCGAAAGGTTTATCTTTAAGAGGATTGGTGTAGTATTTAAACTTCAAGGATAGTCGATGATAAGCATTGAAAGGGAGATTATAATGAGATACGATACCCATCACCGTTTGGGCGCGTACGGAAAAATGCTACATATATACCGAAGGGCTTCTTTTCTAACTCTTTTTCTCTTCATTGTGTACATGTACGCGCTTTCACTTTCATGTTCATTATTTTTGGCTTGTTTTATTTCCTTGGATTTCCAAACTTGATCAGCCTTTCTGTCCACATATTTACTCTTTATGTGCTAAGAGAGCAGCTTAATATTCGCACTGTTTTCATGAACAGAAATTATAAAGCCGCAGAGCATGAAAACGTTTTAACTTGCAGGTAGGCTGTGGAATAAATTCATAGAATAGCTCGGCTTCTACAAGTCTTAGGTTATTTCAAACAGTGAGCAATTATTGGTGTGTAAGTATGTTTATGTGTTTGTTGTTTTCAAAGGCGTTAAACCGAGCAGTGCATGTAACATGACTACGTTATCGTTATGCTCAAGTCAAAATTTTGTGGTCTATATAATATTCAGGCTATGAAAATGCAAATTTCTCTCTCTATATCTTATGCAAATCATCTTGGTAGATTTCGTAAATTATAAAACAGCATTATGTTATATCCAGTCATCGCGCAAAAACCCCACGCCACATGTTCGGGCATCCAGGTGTCTCCTAAAGAAGTGTCTTTCCAATGCAAACGGAAATTCTGCATTTTCACTCGGCAGGCTGGAAGTCGTAATGAGCGGCGGGGAGCAGGGGGATAAGACCAAAGGAAGGTTAACCAGTTGACGGCCATGGCGGCTGTATAGTGGCCAGAGACGCGCTCGATTTCGTACGGCCGGAAGTTGAGCTTCGCACACCTTGGGGCGAACAGCTGTGTTACCCAACGCGGTTGACCATAACCGTTTTTCCAGAGTAAATTGGACGTATTTCAGCAACGGACGAGGACGAGAGTCGTCGTTATGGAGATCCGTATTTCTGGGAAGAGTCGATGGAGGCCTAGAGTTCACCTTCGATAACGTCTAAATGACAATGCAGATATCCTCCACCTCAGGAAACTTCGTACGTTATTACATTGAGATTCTTGAATGCGCATGGGACTTAGAATTCCGTAATTAAACTGATATTCTACGTACTAAATTAACACTTAACATGATGATTCTTGTCCCAAGACAGCTTTTTTCCGATATAATACTCGCGGAGGAAATGAAAAAAACTTTGTGAACTCCACTTAATGAATCCCCGAAATGAATCATGAATCTACTAAAAGAATCCATTAAACGAATCACTAAGCGGAGTTCACATAGTTATTTTAATATCGTCCGTGATGGATAGCTACCTCAACATAAAGCCTGAAATCGTTTCCGTTGATGCATAATATTGTCTCCATTCAGAAGGTGTTATATAAGATCCTAATTACTCAATGGGTACACTTTTTTCATACCTTAAACGTTGTCTTTTTTGGAACTTAGTAGGACCATGCATTAACTGGCAAACGTGATTTACTAAACACGATGTGGCAACAGTTTCTATCAAGGGGCTTTAGCAGAACTTTTCTGATATGCTGATCGTTATTGATCATGGTGTCCTTTTTGAATAAAAAAAATAATTCGGGTTTTAGTTGCCATATTTGTCACTTTTAAGAGTGAAACTAGCAGACCTGCTGCCTACTTTGCAGGCAGTCTCCGTCTGGTGTGCTCTTGAGGTGAACTTGGTGTTTTTCCTTTTTTTGCACTACTCAAGTGGAAGCAGTGGGAAATGTGGCTAAATGAGTTTATATGTTTCCCAAAAATGAAAAATCATTGAGAATAGTTTTTTGAAACATAAGTAAACATTGTGGAGTAATAAAAGTCATAATATTCATTTTTCTGCGCAATGCTCACTGTAGTTGACTGAGGAGAGTACCATTTTTGAGATACAGTCACTCCGACGATTGGTTAGTCATAGCTTAAAAGATGGGGGTAAAAAGTCTTTCATATGCTAACATTTCACTTAATTAGGTTAGCATTTCATATTCTAACCTATTTTTTTAAATTTTAGTCCGCGGAATCTAACTAAATTTAAACTCTCCAAAACCACGGTTTTTTGCATTTTTCTTTGCACCACCAACTGCTAAAGATCTAAAACTACTACCAAATCATACAGACAGAGAATCCACATTTAATGCACCAATCTTCATTTCTCTAGCTTAAAACTTGAGAGAGAAATAAACAAAATGGATACAGAAAGACTGACTGACACGCTACAAAATTAATATATATAGATAATATAATTTTCCATGTATTGCTATGAATTATCCACCATCACCGAAGTCGCATCGTCTCACGAGATCATAATATTTACAAAAAAATTCCCATTTTGGTGAGTCATTTCAAGTGTGGAGACTTCGTGTTACTTTCAGCAAAACACCAACTTTCTTGAAAACTCTATGTTGTTTAGCATATAGTGAGTCACCTTTCTGTGGTATCTCAGGCGAGGGGCGTGAAATAGTTGCCTCAGTGTGACCCTTCGCTCTATCTTGTCCCTCACAGAAATAGCCGTTCCCGTATTTCCTCGAAAAGAACCGGTGTTACTCCGTTCTTTCTTGTAAATGACGCTGGCGAGCCCACATGCTTACCATACGAAACTACTGGTCTTGTGCCAGGTAACGGCCATAAAACAAGTGGACTCCTTTTAGCTTTCCGCAATGCACTTCATGTTGCCTCATGTCAAAACATTTTCTGGCCAAGATTCCACAATCAAGTTGGTAGTAAGGCTGATGTAAGAAGACGAAATATGCGTCTCATGACTAAGCCTTAGATATCGTAAAGTTATTTGCATACATAACGATTAAATATATAGCGATGGAAACTTTTATTGGAAACCATAATTGAGTGATGAATATAAAAATCAAACAAGTGGAACAGCTATTAATTTTAATTTTAGATTAGAAACAAAGCTATTTAAATGGTATGATCGTGGGTAAAAACAGTGGCTTAGAAGTTGTGAAAGAATATTCTACGGCCGATAGTGTTTCATGTTTCTGGAACGATCTCATGTTTCAATCGGCCATGGCGTGGCAATGGAAAACGTACGGGGAAATATATTAAGATCCCTAAACATTTATTATAAAAAGGAATGGGAATGCAATTTTATTTTCTAAGATGCCCGAATCCTCAATGGAAGTGGTTGAAGCGAGAGGCCGTTAAAGAAGAATGTGGAGGAACCTTCCGGCACATACATACTAGAGACGCTCTCAGCAAAGAATTTGCCTCCAAAGTAACTCTTAAGCGCGTGCGTGATGTCAGTGTCGGTAAGACTGCCAATATAACCCGGGAAGCCATAATTTCCACCCTTCTCGCAGAAAGGGCTCATCCCAGACTATTTTGTTTAACAGAGTGTTGTTTTCCGATAGGAGAAAAACTTACTTGACCATCAAATGCACATCTCATTAATGTGTTTTTTGATGCAACAAATTTCTTCCATTTCTGATAGCAACAAAATTCTGCATTATAAATACGAATTTTAAAATATCTTTCCGACCACAATTCATAAACCCTGAGTGTGATTGTTTTCAAATACTCCATCGGGTCCACAAATAAAAACATAATGGGGTCCACCATGCATAATTTATTGTAGACGCCGCAAATCTTACCGTGTGTGACGTCGCTAGAGTTGGCTTTCTCTGGCCCTACATGGAATTCGTTGCTCCAGTTTTCTACATACCGCCACAACAATTATTATGTGATGTATTAATCAGTACTTGAAAGAAGTCGATAGGAGTCGGTACTTGATAATAGTAAGCAGTGACCAATCTTTGAGTAAAGAGTTCGCGTTTCATCAACCGGGTCGATCATTCTTCACTCAAGTAATATGCCGGGAAAAATCTAAGTTTAATCAGTACTTGATGATAGCATATAATAGTAGTGACTGCTTGTCGATGACTCTGAATTGCATGGGTACAGGCACGCCGTCTCCAAGGCGTTTATACTTGAGGGGAAGAGCAGCGTGCTTAACGAAAGATCGGATCGGTTTCAGCTGGATGATATTTGAAATGCGAAGTAGTTTGTCTCGTGGAGGACCGAGGAGCCCCGGGGGGGAAGACAGGCAGAGAAGTAGGAGGAGGACCGTGGAAGGACGATGGACTTCCAGAATTTCTCGCGGTGCAAACGGCTTTCTAAGGGACTTGAAGCCAAGTGACCAATTGGAAAGTATTGGTGAGAGTGGAGGTGGTGACTATCGCGAGAGGAGGATGGGTCGCCCGGTCCGCGCGGAGAGGAGAGCAATCGCGAAAGAATTCGCTGCCGAAAAATTCTTTTGTTCGTCGCTTTTCCCGGAAGAGATCGACGACAACAATGGTTTTTCCCAATAGTGTCAGGTGTGGAGCAACGATGGTCCACGACATATGGGCGAGTCTGCAGTGGCGTCGTTTTGTCCGAGAAAATTTGTAACGAGCTGGGCGATTGTTTGGCAATAAAAACGCGAAGTCTCGCGGAAATCCTCAGTTTAATAAGGGGGTTGGCAACTCAAATCTTCGTTGAGATGTAGCGTCAATGCATGCCTCTCAAAAACTTGTTGGTTTCCTGTTTTATTCTTTCCCGAATTCGCTTGGAGACTGCTACCGTTATCCAAGGAAAGAAAGTTCTCATTTTTTCCGAAATTATTCCGAATGATTCCTGTGCTAGAGATATTTATTAACAGCCGCACGCGTTTTGTATTCCTTTTTCGTATTTTTTATTAAGTTGGTGTATAATGAGTTATTTTGAAGAGTTCTGGTATTTTTCTGCTTTTCCGAATCTATAAAACACGATTTCCAATAATTAACTATGCATTCAAGCCAGTGCCCCTGAAATTGGAACTATAATGGGAGACTATCTGAAAAAAATCATCGGTGAGGTGCAGAAAATGAACACTGGAGACAATGAAAGCGAATTATGGAGAAAAGATGATGAGATTATCTCATAATAGAATAAGCTGGATGAGTGCTAATACTTATCCAACGCCAGATAACTGTGATTATAATTATCCTTTCCAATTTGATGTATTTCCCTAAAAACTTCATAAAATCGGTTTTAAAAATATTGATACATATTTTGTAAGAATGGAGATATAGCAATATAAAAATTAGAAAACTCGAATTTGCCTTGCTCTAGCTGTAAACCTGACACTTGCCTTTTTTAGTTCCTGGATATGTGTTGAAATTTACTGTAAATTTATGTAGGCTTCTTATTGCGAGACAGCGAAATTTAAACGGACGCAGATTCCTTGATAGGTGCACGCAAATATGCGGTTATATAAATTAGTTTTAGGACGTTTTTTTAGATTCATAGCATTCACAGCTTATCATAAAAAGCACAAAGAGACCATTATGATGGTATAAACTTTTCTGTAGGTGGAGTCACGATTAAGCTGAGATATTTCTTCCCCGTTTATTTCCCCAATATTATTTTGTTCTTCGTTAATTTATACGTCTTATACTGATCATCGACACCCGCGTACAGAGCTATGGATGTATAATGTAAGTGCTCAGCTTTTGTCTTAGTGAAACAATATAACAGCTTAATTCGGGGAGATTATCGATTGTCTCGTGAAAGTGACATCGGGCTGATTTTCAATTTTATTCTCCTTCAATAAAGATGTTTATGAATACTTTTCGGCGAATATGTTGCGATCACAATTTCTTCTTCCATCGAAATGGAAGTTTGATTTCCATCGAACGGACGTTATGCGTTATTTTTAAAAAGCTATGCATATGGAAATGATTAAGCGATTCAGTTTAGCATGGCTTTGGTAGGTACGTGCTGATCAAGCTCGAGTAGCAGGCAATGTTTTGACTGACTCGTGTTAACAATACCATGAAGACTTATGCATTGATAAGATATTCAGTGACATTCTTACCGTAGATTTAACTCGGTTATTTTGGGTGATTTGACTACAATTTTTATGACCAATGATATGCTACCAACTTTCCCGGCTTGCTTTGCATAAATGTTTTGCTCCAGAGGTTATTCTTGAAATTTGACTTGTGTTTTCAGCCTCACATCGTAAAAGACTTCCTTGTTGCTAGGCCTGCCGTATTCCTGTTATTTTTGTATCCTCACATTTCATAAGCACAGAGAAGGAATTGTTGAGGCAAGAAAGCGTTCGATGCTGGCGATCACGAGTCACACATGCATGCATGCTTACTCTAAATGTCAAGGTTACTTACGCAAACACTCAGAAACCTGTTAAGTTGGCAGCTTTGGCTATTAACCTGTCTCCAGCTCGGATCCGCTTTGATTTTTAACAGATTGCCAATTTATTATTAAAATAATCATTAGATTTTTCTAAACCTATTCATTATTTGGACAGATTTTAACTGAAATATTTAACTTAAACGTTTCTCTGTACATCGGAAACCTCAATTTTAGGGGAATGAGGCGACTGTGTACTTGGAAAATATCTACTCCTTGCATATTGTATGGGAGTGGGTTGATCTTTGCATTAGTTGTAATTGTGAATACAGTGAGATTGGTATCGGATTATTCCTAGATAAACAATTTAAGATAGTCGTAGACGGTAGGGATTCAACCAGTTGTCGGAAAGGCTTGTTTGACTTTACTTTTAGTTAAATTAGAGCAATTAAAATTTCAGCAATTAAAAAACAGTATGATAAGGGCTTGCAAGGATTACAGTCCTTAAGTAAATGGGTGTAGAGTTCTGAAGTTTCTTCTAATAAATCAGTAAAAAATAATTTATTTTACTTTAGGTAATTACATTCCCTCATTCATAAATGATGCTTCTTGTCGTCACCATGGTTATTCTAAGGCTATTTAATCTGATAGTTGAATTCAGTTAGGTTAATTTTGTATGACCAATGAGATTGTTCGATGTTTGTAATGAATAGCATGCAGAAATTAATTAGCTATATATTTTCCTCCATTACCTATGACTTTCTTCCAACGCGGGGGTAGTTACTCAATTCCACGTCTTAAGAAATCTGCTAGTTAGGATTTGAAGAAGTCGTAAAGCGAGGTGTAAACGTCCAGCCAAAAACCGCTACGGACTTTTGTACTTTATCTCTGACCGTCATAAGAAGAAATGAACGGTTAATTTCTTCGTTTTTTTCGAATTTTCTATGATTGGGCAAGGGGAATGGTCGTCGGTAAGGGATATTTCAGGCAATATTATGTGTACATCAGTGGCGTCATTTGGCTATGCCCGTTCCGAGTCTCAGCGGTTCGTAATGGACGACGTGCGGCGTTACTTGCATGTGAATTCCCTCCTTATACATTACGTATCAGGCATTTCCGACGCTGGATTCTCTCGTCTGTGTGTTTTGAGTGGGTGCGTCTGGTCTCAGGGAACTTATGGCAGTCGCGAGCTGAATCGAGCGATGAAACCGCTAAGATCACTCACGTTCGCTGCCAAGGGCATGGGTATTTGATATGCGCGACATGTGTTAGCTGTGCAAATGCACTCGGTGTAAACGCTTCTTTCATCCAAAGTAAATAATTCGAAACTTGAATTCTGCGACTTCTCGTGGATAAAATATCAAGACTGTTGGGTGAATGTATCCGTAAAAGCCATGAGTTCAGCAGCCAAGTCTGACTCGGGTTTTACGCTCAACATTTTTCATTGATTCCCAACTAGTCCGTGTAATATGTTAAGCCTGTTCGGAATAGAAATTCAGATAGAATTTTGGAAATCAGCTTGGTCCAATTCAAGTGGAAATTATAATTTTTTAATTTAGCAAATCTTTTTTTTTTTCAAAATTCCTTTCTCGACAAAGCAGGGAAGTCGGGAACCAATTCTACTAGGGTTGAATTAATTTTCAACTTCACTGGTTTTCCGTGAAACTCATTACGCACGTTACGCTCGCAACCCTCGTAAAAATCAT
Source organism: Pyrrhosoma nymphula (assembly GCA_963573305.1). Classification (NCBI taxonomy): domain Eukaryota; kingdom Metazoa; phylum Arthropoda; class Insecta; order Odonata; family Coenagrionidae; genus Pyrrhosoma; species Pyrrhosoma nymphula. The sequence goes on along the minus strand of OY754335.1, from coordinate 67,259,445 downwards.
TAATCGAGTGACATAATCTGAACCAAAAGAGGGCTTTCCTGGTCATTGAAAAGTCCTTTAGGGCTATAATTCATGACTCTAAAGATATACCTCTCAGTCTGTAATTTCGAGAGCATTTAAAAACTAGCATACCATTTTCTTCGGATTTCCTTGTAATACCTTGGACTAAGTAAATTTTAAATAATTAATTTACCATAGAATGAGACGTATTTTATTTATTTAACTGATAATTTTCTTGGTACTTCTGAAAAACTGGTATTTTTTGACACCCCTTTCAAATCCGAGATGTCTGTTGCATCCTTTTTTGATTTATAGAATTTCCAGCCGTAATTATGCGGAATCGTTTATATTTGGACCGAAAGGGGAAATTAAAACATTGCAATTTCCACAAACCATTTTATTGCTGATGGCCGTAGTTTCGTTTCCAAGTAAAATCACCTGATGATAATGTATAGCATTGAAACCCGGGTCGTGCATTGAAGTTTATCTGATTGTGGAAAATTGCATACATCCAAGTTATTTACCATGGAAAAATTCGACATAATATCGCTTGAATCCACAAATTTGATGATGATGATGATCGTCAGCAAGAAAATAGTAGTTGGAAGGTACGGTGACTTAATTTCACTTTTCGGTCCAAGCACGAACGTGGTCCAGCAACCCATGCTGTAATGCGAAGAAAGCAAAAGCCCATTCCCTCGGACCTCCTCCCGCGCTCTTCTATGCCGGTTCCAGAATGACCTGTGCCGTCCTCGGCGGGATCGGTTGACAGACGGAAAAGTAGGCTGAGAGGGGGAGAATGGGATGGCGGTCATTACTGTATGTATGATTGGCGAGCGGAGTCAGTCGTTTAGAGCGCTTGAGAAGACAAATGCCATCCATCGGATCGAAAGTGCGCTCGTAGGCAGCGAGACTAAACCGAAGGAGAGCGCTCCATATCGGCTCGCCTGTCTTACTCCACCGTCGAGATCACCGCCGTCGACTCTTACCAAAAGAGGCGAAGGAAAATGCTCTCGCTCCTACCAATCGGTACATTCCGCTCTCTTAACCCCTCTCTCGCTCTTTTTCTTTAAAGCAGGTTCCAGTGTAACTGCGTGAGTCAATAAAAATACAGAATTCCAGCTTTTCGTTTGTATTTATTAATATATAATACTTTCACTGGCGACCTGCCTTAGCTATTTAACGAAACAATTTGAAAAATTTGCAGGTCATTCGACGAAAATATTTTTAATGAGCACTTGTTACCAGACATAGTATCCGACAGCAGCAAATTTCTTTATTGAAGAAATGCACTTTGACTTCAATTATTCCAAATATTTGCTAATTACTCAAAACATAAGACGGGCATGTAATTAAATGTAATTACCATTTGATTCACTGGGAGAATTTGTTTCTTATAAATAATATTTTTTTGCAAAAATGGCATTTATGTTATTTTTATATTCCGGGGTATTGATAACTAACTCGTAATTGTATGATTGTAGTAAAAATGTGATAATTCAATAGAAATTGCGCAGTCGTCGGCTCCACGGGATTGAAAAATTGTTTATAAAAACTAGAAATTCGTCGACTAATCTGTCCTGCTTAATACTCCACCTCAGCCCTCCGTTTACCAAGGCATGTCATCAGTGAAAGCTGCATATTTTAAACAAAACAGTGAAATGGTTGCTTGTAGTTTTTGTTTTTACTCACGCATTCGCGAGGGGAAAACCATAAGTTATCAAGAGACGGACGCAAGTGCTCGCTACGCCACACGGTGGACATTTTTTGGCGACTATTGCAGACATGGATACCTGCCATGGAGAGATGGTCACCGTGCAGTTGAGAGCGCCGTGCCGTTATGCCGCGCTGGGAGAGGTGCGGTCACTGACGAAACCCCTCGCGGGAAGTGTCCTTTCGCCTCCGGGGTACTTCCAGTGGGTAAATGTTGCGGACGCGTGCGGTATTTTTGGCCGTCGACTGTCGGCGCAGAGCGCCAAACACTTGAGCGAGTCTCGAGGTTGCGGGGAAACAAGACGATGGAAAAATACTCGACTTCTGTAGAAAGTGTTTCGGATATTTAAGGTGGTTGGAGCGATTTTTTTCTGTGTACAGATTTGCGTGACTCTTTGCATACATTTTCTTATTAGTGATATCAAAGAGTAAGGAGTATTCTGGTACATAGTAAGTAGAGTAAGAGTATCCTTATTGCTCTATTGTGATATCTATAGACAGTATAGCAAAAAATTTCTTTTTAGTGATTTGGGTTTTTGGCAATTCAATGCTATTTTAACACGTTGACTTATGGAACATGAGATATATTCAGTTATTGTTCGATTACGTACGTACAGACTTTCTTCCAAACGCGAAAGAATACATTCCATGTTATTATTAAGTTTTCTAACGTATATCACGGTATCACTCGGTGAGTCAAAGATTCGAAAAAAATATTTAATGATAATTTTCGCCTTAATTTTGAATACCACGTCGAACCCTTTTCGCCTTCAGTTTAGAATGGGCTTATGCCGGCGCAGGGTTACTCTCCACCCTTCCTCCTTTCCCAAATAATTCTACCCTTAGGATGAATAGTTCTCGGGTTTTCATCCGGTTAATGGTGTTTAACTGTACCGACGTTGATTCCCCGAATAATTGAATTCTACCCTTATAATCCTACTCACATTACCCTAATGGCGAAAATAACCTCAGCTGTCGGTCGTCTGCCGTAATAACCGGTGAACGGCAGCAGAGATGAATGGCCTCATTAGGGTTTGGTGGATACTTTGGCGGAGATAAAATTCTTGGGAATGTAGTCATTATGCGATAACCCTAGTGTCGGTCATTTGCCATCTCTCAGAAGCAAAAGGACTGGAGTGCGACTTAGTGGCTACCGCCCTTGCAGGCGGTCGCATTATATGTATTTTGGAACTGCTATTAAGTTTGTTAATGAACACTTAAATAATTGAATTCTACGAACATAGGTTTTTTTTAGGGATTCACAGTTCAACTATCCTTCTTATGGATGGAGTAATTCTTTTGAATCACAATAAGAATTCTTCTCAATTATGAGAAACGGCTATCTAAACACAATCTGAGACTGCCACTTCCTAGTCTCTTGAAGAAGTTAGTATGCAAACCCACCGCAGTAAGACGGTATTCAACAATCCATTAACAGAGGTAACCTAACGGTTATTCGTTCAGAAGGGGATAAGCTGAGCTAATCGAAATAGTAGTACTAGACGACCTTATGCAAGCATCTAAAATTATTTTGCGCTCTCGGGCAGACGAGCCGTTCTTGGTGGACTTATGATCACTGACTTTCTCGCTTGAACAGCTGAGGAGGACAGTAAAAGATGCTCCACCTGCAAGCATCTCGAGTTTCACCATTTGCCTCTTTCGCAGCGGGCTACAGCGTTAGATGCGAGATCGAGCATAGCCCCGAGGACAACCCGAGGTCGATCGCGCGTGTTAAAAGAATGACACGGGTATTATCCCGGGTTCGGCGGAGAAAAAGAAAGAGAGAGAACGGCATTCTGTTAGATCGTCCTCGGAGCATTAGAGACGAGACGTGCGATTTCGAGGCCGTCGGTGCTCCGGGGCTCACGGGATTCCCGTTAACACTCAGCGATTAAAGTTGCACTCATTGCGAGCGGAATCGTGTGGTTACGTACTCAGCTCGCGAGCAATTGCTTTCGTGTGATACTGCGCGGTGCCCTAATTACGCTCATCGAACATGAACTGCCCACGGCAACTCGCGTCAAGTGATGCGATTACGCTTTGAGCGCCACAGGCGATATTGCTTCTCCAATACCTCTTGCCTGAAGCTGGTATGGCTCAAATAGCGGACTATTTTGGTACTTTTACCGCTTAACCTGGCGACATCATCTCCGATTCACATTTGAGTACACGTGAGTAGTGGGAAATGCAGATTTACCTTAGCCAGTTGAAAGTTTTTATGAAAATTAACCTATGAAAATGTATCGCTATTATCTATGGCATTGTGGCTTCATGCACGATTTATAGTGTAGTGCTCAAAACGTTTTCGTGGGAGAAATTATTCCTTTCATTTGTTGTGCCCACTTATCAGCAGTATGAAACCGGATTACTACGTTAGTACTTTCAAGGGAGAATTCCTCTTGAAGAAGTAACCAGCAAGGGTCACGAAACGTCGGGATGACACCGAACAACACGTGGCGTACACCCGAATATTTTCTAGCTCGGATTAGTAATGGTATAACTACTTGATTTCTCAGTAAACACTCAAAATTTTCAAATTGAAATCGTCCCTTTAGCATTTATTGGATGGTCAACTTTACCATCGGTCGCTATACTTTGTGCAATAGTAAATATGTGTGCGTGGAGCCGTACAAGTTGCCGGACGATTAACGTCGAAAATTGTATGATTTGCAACGGATTGCGAAAACTCGAAAATATATATTGTTTCACTCCCTGCGAAAGAATGAATGCATTAGTAAATGGCAAACGATGTTTTACGAAAGTTTAATGGACTCAGCGAGAATCTCATCGTATTGTAATCATGGCTCTTGATGATTCCTTAAACAAATTATTCAATCGTGCAACAGCATCCGCGAGCATCGAGCCCTGAATAGCTGCTGAACTTAAATGATGCAAGCTTTTAAAATGCTATTTGGCTTTACAGGAGCAGCATTCCTTAACATTCTCATGAAAATCAAGCTATTGAGACGCAATTCTGTTTCTTTTGCGTTTGGGGCCGAGGACGTGGACTATGGTGAATCCATTGAGATCTATTTAATTTCAATTCTATTCTAGTCACGTCCTGTGGAGTCAGGCCTATTCATTGTCATTTCCACTATTTTCCTTTGCCATTTTTGCAGAAATTTCAGCATTCCGCAAACTGTAGAAACCTATATTACGCCAAAAGAAATGTTAGTCCCTACGCATCTGGTCCATTGGGAGGAAAAAAATCCGTGCCTCATTGCATCTGGTACGACGCAGCATGACAGCTGTACGCACACTCGCTCGTTACTCATAAGTTATCGACGTTGATCGGAGGTTTCATATTTTTTTCGGGACGGAGAAGACAATCAATCCGGTCGGCTTTTGCAAAAAAAACAAAAGTCGTCTCAACCGATAGATTAACCATATCGAGAAGGAAAGTAGGTCCTTCGCGTCCATCGCCTACGGCGACGATATTTTTTGTCGCGATCGGCGACCAGATCAGATCGTCGAGACGTTTGAGAAGTCGCGCTGGAGGCTGCCCGGAACGGACGGACAGTCCGGTTTCTCGCGGCGACGCCAACTCAAGCATCGTCGACGACGTCCATAAGGGATTTGCAGCCCATATATTTTTTTTCTTTTGCCTCTTATATCCCCCTTTTCTCTGTCCGCCCCAGCTCCGAAGCGCGTTACGCATGCGCGGCTGCCTTTCTCCCGACTAGCTACAGCCCATTTCATTCTGGTGGACGACCAAGAAGACAGTGCCACGCCCATCGTATGCGATAAACACTCGCACATGAACAGACTTTCGCCCCACGTTCCCCTTCATCATCCCCCCCTCACCGGCCGCCCCCGCCCGTAGACAAAAAAAAACCGCCTCCCCGAATGAATGCCACCGTCTTTCTGTCGGACTATATACATTCACCCACCCTCGCCCCGCTCCGTTCGTGTGATTTGGTCCGAGCCGAATTCCTTTCCTCTCTCTCGCATCGCTCAAGATTGACAAAGAGCCATTGGGCGTGGGACTCAATAAAATAGCAGCCGCCGCTCCGAGTGGCATGGCTTCGGAGGAATTTCGGACGTTTTTTTGTTCTTCGACATTTAAATGCGTGGTAAATCCTAATGGGAGCACCACGTACAGAAAATATTGGAAAGGCATTGTGGCGACAGCATAGTTGCTATATGCAAATATTCTGGAGACCATCAAGGATGCAACAGAAGGTAACTTCCAACGCCCTTCAGTTAGTGGGACCGAATGTTGAATGGTGGTAAGCTGCTTTTTCCTTCTGTTGTCGGTTTCAACTAATGATAATGTTGTATGGGAGATGTCCATATGTAGAATGGGAGACAGCGAAACAATATTACAGCTGATGCAGGAAACTAAGGCGTATTAGTTAGCCTCCGGAGGTTCTATTCTCAATTTATGACGAAGAAACAGTACAACATCTTTTAAATTCCCATTCCGTAATTAAAGAAATATAACTTCACAGATCCCGAAACATTTCCACTTTTTTGCTGTTACTAGCTGTTTAAACATAGGCATTTGTAGTTTTTTGCCGGAAAGTTCACCATTCCTCTTATTATTATGATTAAAGGAAAATCCATCTATCAAAAGTCTAGCTATGAATTTAACACTCTGATATTGTTCTTTTGAGACTATTAATGTCGGAGAAACTTTCAGAAATTGACGAAAAAGGTTTTATTTTGCGGCTGCTAAAACTTTCTGCAGTGATAAATTATTGTAGCATAGTATCTTTGATGATTGATGAATTATTTTGACTCAGTACCTCTAAGTAGTGAAAGAGAAATATTTTGTGTTTCATGACAATACTACTGCTCCAGGTATATTCAAGGTAAAAAAAGCAGTTTTCTGTTTCATGCTTGTTGACCAATGAGGTCCTTCAATTATTCACCCTTTAAATCAGTTTTAGTTACTTATGTAATAAAATGTTGGCAAATTTGGCTTAGTAAAGCTTCATAAGCTAAATATCAACTGCCGCATGTGTAGCAATGAGTCCCTACTTAAACCACTCTATGAACTAAACTAACTCTTAACTAAAACTCTTCAAGTGCTTTCACTAAGACGATGGATACTTTTTGTTACTTCTCATAGATTTATACCCATATATCGGAATATTTATTGAAAACGCTCCTATCAATGATCGAAGTCTAGACTTTAGAAATCAAGGTTATCGCCTTTGACCCGTGGGCCTTCATCCTCCTGCATTAATTGTAACCATGACAATTGATGGAGACTCTTGCCCAATGTGGCAAATAAGCTAGCCATCACGTGATAAACACTTCGCTGACATGTTTTTGCAGTTTCGCATGTCTTCGGTGGACAGGTTTTGTATACCTTTCCTTGAAAATGACCTGCCTTTCGTAGAATTTCGTATATCTTAGGTGAGCAAAATTCAACGAAAACACGGAAGAATCATGACAGAGTCTTCGCCTATGGTCATTTTGAGTGAGCAAGGGTAGGTAATTACTGTTATGTGCCTGTCTCCAAGAGGCCAAGGAGAGTTATCTTTTGTCAATTTTAGTGTCATTGGCCGTCTCTTTAGGATCATTTGCTTTTTTAAGAAAAAAGCGTGCATACTTGACCTTAGCAGACTTCACTTCGTAGAAGTTACTAATATCAGTACTCATAATTAAGACAGCTTAGTACTTTTCTACATTTTTTAATTAAAATAAATAAATGTTTTCTACAATATATGTCTTTTTCATAAAAATATTGTAGAAGAGTACTAAGCTGTCTTGATCATGAGTACTGATAAAAGCGTACATATTTATGAACTAGCTGGGACTTTTATAACTATACCAAAAGAAAATTATTTTAAAAGGTGCTAATATTTTTAATGGAATCTTTGGTACTACATTCGTTTCTGTTGCATCATATTGTTTCTCAGGGAGGTTGCTATTCAGTGAGTTTGTGTGAACACAATGGAACGCTAGGCCTCTGACCTTCTCTCCTAAAACACATCCGCCAAAACTGTTTGCGAGATGTTCGGGGGAATTTCGCCTTGTATTGACGTCTACAAAAGAAATCCTGTTATTCTTTGGGAAATTTTACGTAAGTGAGAGACTAAATGAGTTTCACTGGGCTGAATGAGTAGAGATTGAGACTTAATCGTTTCCACCCATTGCTCAATTAATAGCTGTAATTGGTACACACATTTTTGAACCGACCTGAATACCTCTGCAGCAAAAATTTCGATTCGGTCCCGATTTAAATGTTTGAAAAGAAATGAAATATTGAGAGTTTGGATCATGCCAAGCCCAGAGGCAAAAGGGTGGGGCTTGGTTTGAGCTCAGCGTGGGGCCAAAGTTCACTCCACGGAAAATAATCCCTTTTATCTTAATAGCCTCAGGGCTATTTGAAATGCCTCGGGACTAGTGTGCTCGTGATGAAATAGTTTCCCTCCTTAAAACTTACCATGCCCGAGTTGTTAAATTTTTCCCATTGTTTTCATCTTTTTGCTATTTCTTATATCCCTCCTTGAATTTTTTTCAAACCTTGATTTTTAATATCCTTTCACTGTTTCAAAACTCGTTGTGATATGGGTGGGAAAAAATATGGCTCACCCAACATTTCAACCGGCCCGAGGAGGCTACGTAAATTGGTTATTTTTGATGAAATATACTTTTGTTGGCGCCTTCAACTGTACGCTTTGATTATTAATATTTACTTACCCACTAAGAATCAGGCGTCGCAGCAGCAGCCCATGAGCCACTCGGTTCCTCGTGCCTACTTTTTGGAAAAAGCAATCGACCCCAGTGAATTCCATCCAATCCCCTTTATGTTGCTGAAGCTTAATGGACTTGTGCGTGCCAATTCTCTCAACAACGACTCTCTGTCCGGAGATTGAAGTCGATCAATGGTCGTCATCGACATATTTACTTCGAATAAGATGTTGATTACTTACGAAGGAATTTTGTACCTCTGATAATCGAATACTGTTGGGAAAATTAACTGTTATCGACGTGCCGCTTTAACAGGCTGATATTTAATCAATTTTGCAATAGTACTTGTACACTTTCTAAAATTGGCATTCTTCATCCACGATCGAGATTGATATTGTGTATCGACTCTATCAATGATTTCGACTGTAATGTGCCACAAAAATAGCGGGTCTAGTCATATTCATGGACAACGCATATGCCAGCTGAACGAAAGTTTGTTGACTCGAGCAGTATTTGTGTTTCTTTTTCCTGGGTTATTCTAGCCGCTACACCAAACCGATCCTCACCGTCCTTCCTCCGTTCTTTATATAACCCTTGCAATTACTTTCTTTTATTCATCTATCAAGGTTGCTACAGGCCTGAAAAACCTGGGATTTCTGGAAGAGTAATGAAATTTGAAAATGGGCCCGGAAAACCTGGAAAAGTCAAGGAAAATGATAAATTAGACTGAAAATTTGCTCTTCTAAGTCAAAATCTGATTGATTTCAATAAGTGAGGAGTACCATTTTAGATTGTCTGTCGGTGTGTGGTAAGTTTTTTTGTAGCTTGCCTGAATCTGGCAGTGGAGCTATTATTTGGTGTTAAGCAATTACTTCTGACCCTAAGTATGGATAGAACGAGAGAGGCAAATAGAATGCTTCCAATACACACAAGGTTATCCAATGTGCCTTCGTTTGGTGGCCAGAGCAAATAACGCTCGAGGCAGGCAAGCCGCGGGAAATCCGTCACCGAATTCACCTTACTGTGTTTCAGTTTCCCTCATCGACCTAAGAATTAATATGCCATCAGAAATGAAACCAATTTCCCTCTGTAGCAATAGTGTTGGAGTGGTGTCATCCCATTCGTTGGGTAACTTTATTCCCTCTCAGTACAGGTGTGGGATGCATGGAACGAAAGAACTACAACGGACATCAAGCGCTGAATAGCAATAGCTAAGAGAGCGTTCATGATGAAGAGACAACTACCTACTGTGTTCAAATAAGATAGGGCTAGAAACAAGGAAACAGTTCGTAAAGCATTCGTGAGGAGCGTGGCACTCTATGGATCGTAAGCATGGATCATTGGAAAAGCAGACCAGAAAAGGTTAGAAGAATTCGAAACCTGGTGCTGGAGGAGGATGCTGAGGATCAAATGGACGGATAAAATAAGAAATGAATAAGTTTACAGAAGAGTAGAAGAGGAAAAGAGCATATGGAACACTATAGAGAAAAGAAGAACCTGGTGGATTGGGTACCCACTTAGGCACAATGGGTTTGTGGAAAATATAGTTCAAGGAAAAATAGTGGGAAAAGTCCCGAGAGGAAGGCCAAATTCATGTACCAAATACAGAAAAGGGTATATAAAGAGAACTGCCAGGAAGTAAGGGAACTAGCATTAGGCTGGGAAGTATGGAGGGCTAATGTAAACCAATCTTAGGACTGAATGACCAATGTATGAAGTACATGCGTCAATGTGTTGTGCTGCTATCCTCCCACCTCTTTGAAATAATACACGAAATAATGGATATTTTCACCTGGAAAAATAATAAAAATAGCTTGCTTGTAAAACCTGGAAAAATCCTGGAATTTCATAATCTCTGGTTTGTAGCTACCCTGATGGCGATAATCTCAAATGAAATTTCCGCTGACCAGATTAATCGTGAGATTTGGGTTGCAGGATAAGTTATATTTTCTCAATCTTGTATAGGAGATTCCTTTGATCTTTTTGCGGATTTCCCTGATACGACATACAATTTGTGCTCTCTACCTCGGCGAGTGTCCGACGACGGAGGATGACGTATTTGGTGGGGCCCATGTCGTGTTTGAGGGTCCCGATTCTCGCTTCGTCGCCCAGCGCTCGTCTCCCGTGCTCGCGAAGCCCTTGGTCTCGCATTGCTCGCTCCCCGACACCCGATCGTCTCTGAATTCGCCATGCGGCGGCGGCGTCACTCACGTGCCAATCCGACTCACTTTCCAGCCGTCAACTTCCACTTTGGGGAAGGGGTTCATGCGTGATTTCAAGTCAACCACCCCAGCTTGGCCCACGCCAAACTCGTTTCGTTTCTTGTACCTGCATCGCAACTCTGGCGCCTTGCATGTGCATACTTTCTTCCAGTAACCATCTTTTTGGCATGTCTAAACCAGGGGTCCTCAACCAGAGGGCAATTTTTCCCCTGGGGGAATTTAGGGTTGGCGTTCAAGAAATATTATTGTATGTCAAAAGTTATAATCGCTTCTTAAACATGCGAATTATTTTCATATGTGGAATTAAATTATTATTTAATTATTAGAAAAGGGGAACGAAATTCTGAATTATGGTGAAAGGAAGGAATTGAGCCAAACAGAGAACCACTGGCCTATACTAATTAACTAAATAGGTAGGTATAGTAGTAGGTTTTATGCCAGGAGTTTTACAACTAATGGGACAGGAGGAGGAATAAAATACTTTTCTATTTTAACGTTCTTCAGTAAATACTGAAACGAAACGTAGTTTGATGGCAATGCATACTTGACGTTAAGCTGGTCGATCAGTACAAACTAAGCGCTGAGAATGTAAAACATCAGCAGAGCTAATAAAAATATATTCGCACCGAAATGATATTCATAATGATAAATTTATAAGCTGAAATTTTTGCGAATAAAATCTGTATAGGATATCTTTATATCCTTTGTTATGGATATTAACCGATTTTTCTGAAATACAGGAATTTGATGACAAGGATGGAATTTCCGATAATTCCCCTTGGTCGTTGGAAATATGTTTTTCACCCGGAATTAACCAATTGAACGACAAGAATAGGCAGCAGACTAAGAACAAAATTGGCGGATGGCATTAAATAATGGACAAAGGACTAAGAAGGGACTACTCTGGCAGTAAGAGGCTGGTTTTAGTTCGATTAGCACGGAGAGCCATGAAAGCCTATCTCCGACACGGAGACGACGCTCGATAACGATGAACCGAAGACATTCGGTTGCTCGAGTCCCCTGCACTTTTGATGCCGTCTTGATGATACAGTAATAAGAACAAGTGCAAAGACGTGCTGTGGGTGCCCAGCCATCCAATGTCTGACCAGAACTAACTCCCCCCCTCCCAATCTCCTTCTTTACGCCCTCCCACCCACCCTTCAGCTTCTCCCATCGCAACAGAGAGTTTCTGCTGTCCGATGCACGGCGGGGACCGAACGACCGTCGATGCCGGCTTTCCACCAAGGCTATCCGGATTCTATTCCCGTAGGGAAAGTGGAACGCTTTTGCTGCCTCCCCCCACACCATCCTGCACCTCCGTACCTCCCTCTCTACCTCTCCGGACGCCGCGAGGATACAGAGGATGTGGGCGAAGGAGAGAGTGTATGGATAGTGGAGGCGTTGGGGGGTTAACATGAGACGGGGCCTACAGACAGAATGAATGGTTTTATTGGGTCAATATCGATCTCTGCTACTGTCTCCGACTGCGCAAGAGGCGGTATTCTATAAGGGGGTTGTAGAGGTAATTAAAAAAGTATGCTAGCATAAAGTTCATTGCGAAAGTTTCAATAGCCAACTGAAAATTTATTGTTTTGGAACCAGGGAAATATTTCGATTTATCTGGTAAATTGTACCGCTATAAAACGGAGGAGAAAGTGTTTGCGGATAGGTATTATAAATGTCAATTTTGATGTGATTGCGTGTACCTACGGCGAGAAAATGTATATATATGGACGTTTACTTGAAATAAAATGCGGATATCTATCTGTAGATGTTTGTGCTACTCCCCAGTCACTACAAAATGTAATCATGAGAAAACAGAAGTCTATGAAAAGTTATTGCATCCATATCTATGTTCATCATTTAAATAAATTATAATTGAGCCCTCATTTCTACTAAATATATGATCCTTCAATATTACTGACACCAGGTTCATCCTAAATCCCGCTTTAAGAGCCTAAAAAAACAAGAATTGCCTGGAAATGTTTGGACTAATTCATAGCCCAAAGTTAATGCGTAATCATGGAAAATTGATAGAGATACCTACATATGGGGTGCACTTGGATATGCATATGGGGTGCAATATTACTCGTCCTTGATGATTATCGCGAATGGATGTTTTTACCATTTAACAAATCTCAAGAAAACATTTCCTTTAATTTTAAATCGTTTCACTCATTGACAGATACAAGAACTCAATCGAGATTTTTCATGCGAAGTATAAGATCACATTAAAGAAAGGTAAACTGTACAAGGACTCTTTGCCGTGTGGATAAACCTTAAATCAGGTTTGACCAGCGCAACGAAACCCACGCAGGAAAACGCCCATCAAGTGAAGGTGAATGCAGGGAATCCGTGAAACCTTCGAAGTTGTACTAGTTATGCAAGATAGTTCTCCGTCAATTGACAGGACTCTTGAGATTAGTTCTCCCCACAAGGTTAAATGATAGGAGACATGCACAATTAATTTACTGCGGATGGATTTTCATTGAGAAAGATAGCTTAGGAATAACTCGTGATACAGGAGATGATACAATAAATTGTACTATAATCACCAGCCAAATGCTAAGTGGAGTTAACCAAAACAGTGGACTTTTATTACGGCATATATATGTTTAATTTACTATGCCAATATTTTCGGTAATGTAAGGTTTATTAAGGTTTCAGCGCCGGTATACTCCTATTCAGTTTCTAATATACGAGAAATTCCATCTAAAGGTCAGTGGTAACACAGTTTCAATCACTTTTTCGCGTAGAAGACTATTTATTTGTTAATCGGTTTCAAGCATTGATTTCAGCTCCAATGTTCTATACTTCTGGGTCATCTACCTAGGTAATTCTGAGGGACTGTATTAATTTCGTTACATTGAAATCATTTAGCGTATAAGAATAAGTATTAATACATGCATTGTGTTGCAACATCCTGGTGGTACTTATATGAATCGACTCTATAAAATCGACTAAGATAGATATAAACACGAATAAAGACTTCAAAGAACGAATTTTTGCCTGGATGTTAATGGACCTGTTTAGTGGTTTGACCACTCGCGGAGGATATTTATCCTTGTCGTTTTAATGGGTAGGTATGAGCGTGGCCACATTTTGCGGTGCCATTCTCGAGGCGTGAACTACATGCTATTATCTAATCTCATCTTTGCTGAGAGGAGCTTAGATTTGTTGCTAACGATCTCTCAGCCATTGCCCCACGATTTTGAGGAAGCGAAAGGTATCCATACAAACTCATCTTAAATATATACATCGGCAATAAAATTATTATTTTCGATATTCGATTTTGAATGAATGAATCGAAATGAGATTTTATTTTCCTCTTAGTCGTTCTGGTTAAGTTATGCCTCCGAATGGCTTACACGTAAGTAATCTAATCCTTTCAACGTATTAGATTTTTTCTATGGTTGTGTGATTTTATGCGGCGGTTAGCTAGGACTAATAGTGAGGAACTTAGCAGTAACATTCTACCTCATAAACCTAATCCATAAGGGCTTATTTAGCTTCATAAGAAGTTATATGCACCTCTAATCATCATTTTATAATTCTTAAACACATGGTAACTGTTGACTTCTATTAGGTGTTCTGCAGATAAAACATTGATTGAATTTCTTGCTGGGCAAAGTCATTGGCCTTAGACAACATTAGATGTCGATGGATCATGGTAAAATTTGGAACCACATGATATTTCTCGAGTGTATCAGCTGAGTTAGGTACGCTTTATGGCACAAAAAGTTTATTTCCCGCTTTTCATCGATAATTACCAATTTTATGGTGATTCCTACAATTTTGTTGGTAATGTTCAACGAATACATAACTTTTTTATGTCACTGTGTGGATATTGAGCGGTCTTTTCCAACCTTCCGGTATCTCTTTTAAAGATTTGTGAAAGACCCCTGGCGAAACTATTCTAAAAAATGCGAGTGTGTACGAGTGTGTGCTACTCATCAGAGTGTTTTTAATAATTTATTAGAACCATGTAATTACATGTTTACCTGCCTTAATCTGCGAATAATTTTCCAGAGAAAAAAGTAGTAAATGAATAGCTGTTATTCCTCGACCAGTCCTGTAATTATCTCGGTGCCATGGTCTTAAACTTCGTAATACATTTGGAGTTCTAATTGTTTTCCCTGTGACTAATTGTGACGATTTCCATTCAAATGAACTTCAGCTTTTACTCCCGTTGGGTTTAGCTTAAACAGTCAGCCGTTACGTAACCAATGATTTTCCGTTTACGTGAGAAACTCATTTAACCACCGTTATCAGAAATAAAGTGACGTAATAATTCCTCGGCGAGCATGAGCAATTAGGGTGCATAATTCCCAAGGGAGAGGGTACGTTAAGAGGTGGTAGGTGGTGCTTCGGGCCGGCTCCAGTAGCCACGTCTCAACGTAGAATTCCTTTTCTGAGAACTTTAGGACGGTGGTAACGTGTCGGCCAAGCAACTCAAAGGAAGTGGACTTGAATCCCGTCCGCGTATGTATGTGTCTTAGGATTGCGGTCTTAAGTTTTAGGGTGTAATATAGCCTTAGCAGTTGGCTGAAGCGGTAATCGTGGGTTATTGAGTGCACATTGTAATAATTTATTAGTAAGTCGAAGATAAATTCTTGGATCACATTTAATTTAAGTGCATCTGTTTATGTGGTGGAACTTATTATACAGGCAGTGAAAGAAATGGTACAAGTATTATATTTTAAAACTTTTTCCTTAATTAAAGCATATTATGACTAGAGATTTCGGCGCGGTATTCAAAATTTAGACGAAATTATATTGAAATGTGTTGTTTTCGAATATTGGACTCGACGTGACGCCTTGATATTTGTTGGCAGCAATTATAATAATAAGAAATGTACCAGTATGTACCGGTATTATTTCGCGTTTAGACGAAAATCTGTACAAATGTAATCGGATTGTTACGAAATATATGTCATGTATCATAAGGCTACGTGTTAAAATAGTATTTAGTTGCCAAAAAAACCCAATCGGTGTGATGCAATGAGTTTCACTTTTATCTATAGATATTACTAATGTGTGCACTCATGAAAGTTTCACGAAAATCTGTAAATATAACAAAAAATCAATCCTACCACCTTATAGGGAGGTCGGGTTGGCGTATTGCCTCAAGTGCCAAGCTTCCCAACCTGAGGGCTTAAGTTCGTATAAAAATTGGCGGAGATTATTTAAGAGGAATCCTAATCCATAGTTGAGTGGTAAGTGGAGAGCTCTTCAATTGCAGTAGTTACTCCGACTCTCGGAAGAATGCCGCCTTTCGTGATGAATACGCTAATGCCTACGCCGGGTTTTTCACCACCCTTTCACCATCCCCCATATCGTTCTTCCCTTACCAGCCAACCCACTTCTTCTAATGGTGCGAATGACCTCTGTTGTTGGTCGCCTACCCAAAGACCAACAAATCAATGGGGATGGATGGAATGGTGGCTTGGTATTACTGACTTCCAGACCTAGGGCCCGGGTTTGATTCTCGGATGTTACTTAGATTTTAGTGGAATCCCAATCCCTACTGGGTGCTACGTGGAGAGCACTTCAAGGGCTGTATTTCGTCTTGTGATCCATCAAGGATGTCTACGCAAGGGAAAAGAGCACTTCGAAGAAGCCACAACCAGTAAGGCTGAATTCTATTAGAACACTGATTCCGTGCTTTGATATTATGTAAATGGTGCTTTTCTCCTTCGTTAATTCATCGTATTTCGTATGAAAATTGTCATAATCAATGCACACCTCAAGTATCAGACTCGAGTGTATAGGGATTTCAACAGCGAAAGTTGTATCGCATAGCCTAACCGTAGAGACCATTCTCCTAAGACAAACTAAATACCCATGTTTCTAAGAACAGATAAATATTAGTGATCCTTCTCGTGGCTGTGATTGCATAAGGGAAGCATTTTCCCGTATACAATCGCAGAGAGCGAGTTTAGTGATCCTAACCCCAGCACCCTAAACTAGACCCCCTTAAAGAGCCCCGTGGAGGTTCCCATTTATTTGGTTGAGTGAAAGTGTCCTGTGGTTGGTCACTAGCGAAGAATTAGTTTTCCTGTAAACCACGACAGGTTTAAGGTGGGGAATAATATTAGTTTCTTGTGTGTTCCCGTTCTTCTTTTCGGGCGATCCATGGGGCGTGGTGGTTAAAACTTTATGCGGCCATTGGAGTGTTTTATTTCCATGTTCTTACAACATAGTCCGTGGAGCTCTTCTATCTCGCATGAGACTATTCTCCTCGGTGAAACACAATACCCATGTCTCTGCCGGCGGGAATTGAACCCACGACCTTTGGGCTGCCAGGCTGTCAAGTTACCAACCTGACAAAAGTGGTCTTGGCGCGCACGCTCCAAGAACACTTCTTTTTCTCTTCTTCTTCAGGGGGTAGAGGGCGGGGAGAGCCGACGGCATTTCGGTGTTTGTTTTCGTCTCACGACAAGCCGTGCGTGATGGGAAGGTGAGAATCCTTAAACTTCTTTTTCATTTTCGTTTTATTTTTAATTTTTGCATGCTACGTCGGATGGGGAAGAGGACCGAAATCCACACGCCGGGAAGCGGATCGTTCCTTTCCCGTGTCTTCTCGTTTCCTTCCCCGGGGAGAAATTTCCAGCCTTCCCCTTCACAGCCTCGCGACCCTCTTTAAACATTTCACTCCGAATCGTGACGTCCTGAAATTTGATTGCGAGGAAACAACTGGAGGAAAAGTTGGAAAAAAAAGACCCGCCGGTTTCGAGGATGCGGGGTATCCTGCGAGAGACTCGTTAAAATCAGCATAGTACACAACAAACCATCTCAAATGAATAATTACTTTGTAATATTTTAAGGTTTTTAATCGTTACTTGGCCGGTTATCATGCTACAGCGTCATTATCAATAACACCCATCGTTCCCACGATAATGAAACTATAGTGTTGAAACCGGTCTGGAAACGAACAAAATCTGTGAAATTTTGCGAAGTTATTTATTATGAATTTATTTTACAAAGTGTAGCCACAAACAGTTGACATTTTATGCCATCTCAAAGTTGAATTTTCACGCGGGGTGAATTTTCTCGAAACATCTGGTTCGTACCGTACATGAGGAATGTTTTGGGAACCGTATTGTAGATCACAATTGGAACAAAGGCGCGTAGCATCCTTATAAATTGCAGTAAAACTTGCATGATAGCAGCAACAGAACAGAGGAGATTGGAAACTTTGGAAACTTGGTGTTGGAGATCAAGCGGATCGAGAGAATCGCCACTTAAGAAGTCCAGCGAAGGATCGAGGAGAAAAGATCTTCAATGAAAGCTCTGCGAAGTAAATAGACACACTGATTGGACAAATTCTGAGACATACACCCCGCTAGGATATTAATCCGGAAGGAAAACTGATAGGGAAGAACTGCCGAGAAAAACCAAGGACGGAATTACATCAGGCAAATTATGAGGGCAGTCAAAGCAAAGACCTATGAAGTTATGTGTTAAGAATATACGTGCATCCTTCAAGATGTTAAATTTTTGTAAAGCAAAGCATTAATCCGAGACGAGCTGTTAGAAGATCTAACATCTTCTAACTTTAGTGAGAAAAAAATATTTTTGTGAGATTCTGTTAAATAGGCTACCTGTCGAAAAACCTGTACATCCAGTCTCAGAGACAGCCATGACGATTCCTTATTCCTCGCGGAAAATACGACATTTTACACCCGTCCGTACGACAGTCCTAATTCCCTTATTAGATATACATAATACCTACTCTGCAAGCCTTTATGTTACCTCAAGCAAAAAGTATATACAGAGAGGATTAAGACCTAACATCAAGCGATGATGGTATATGATAAATAATCAATGAGCATGAAAAGGAGGTGACTCCGATTTTAAGGGAATATTAAATAATTTCTGAAAATCCGATAATTTTTTAGGTTGACGCATAGTTTTATTTTTTATGGAGTTATTGGTGGTGCCCGATACTTTATTGAATTCCATTGTAGGAAAAAGATTAAATGCTTTGCATAATTCTACTGGATACATTTGTTTATTGAGTCAACATGTTTCACTGCACTGCAGCATCATCAGGACTGGATAGGCATCACACAGCGTCCTAATGATGCTGAAGTGCAGTGAGATATGTTCACTCAATGAACAAATGTCTCCAGTGGAATTATGCAAAGCATATAATGTTTTTCCCTTAATTTTTGTCTTGCTCACGTGAGGGAAATGTGAAGGAAGTATTGAAAGACTATTTCAGCAGCTCATACCAAAGCACACCTTTCAATTCAAACACCTTAACGCATCGCTTTTTCCTTTGTCAAACTTGGGTTAGAGTCCATAACATTTTGGAATAGACTCATAAATAACAAAATTAGGCATTATGCTCACTTGTATATTAATAAGAACACTAACTTACCCACGGAGCATGGGATCCGTACCCCCTCCTCCCCCCGAAATGTTGAATTTATTTTTCAAAAATGCCACTATGTGAGAGACATTTATTTTTTAACGAGGAATGTTGACTTTATTAATTCTTTACTTTGGACAACTTTTTCAATTAGTACGTTGGTAATTTTCAAACAAAAAACCGTGGGAATTGTTTTCTTAAAGAAATTTGCACAACATGAATGTTAAAAAATCGGCTGTTACTCTGCCGTCCCAATTGCACTCTTAATTGCCAAAACGCTCAATTTTGTTCCTGATTGTAAAAAATGTCACCCTTTCCCCCTCCACCCTTATGCTCAACATGGACCATCCCCCTGGAAACCAAAACGAAATCCGGGCTGCGCACTGCTTCAGGATAATAATATTTTCTCTTTAAAATATCATTTGTTTTCTCTGTTCATCTCTACTTCGTTAGAGACTTGCCGGAACTTGAACTGGAACTTGTTACGAGCATGGTGGATTGCGAAAAATATTATTACAGCCCCTGTCGCTTTTGGTATCTTTGTATGTACTCTCTGCATTTCATGGCGGGGGTTATCTCGTTTCGTGCCTTATCCTTCCAATCGTAGGCGTTCGACACCACTCTCTATTCTGACCTACCCTTCCCATTTTCACGGAAAAAAATAAAGTTGAGGAGAGACAGAAGAAAGAAACTCCCGCTTCCTGTATCCTCATCAGGCTTAAGTGGCGCCATTGGTGCGTGCGGAATCGGTAGTCACGAATCGTATCAATCTTCCATTCCGTATCACTGGGTCGTTCGTTCCATTATAGTGGCGATCGGGGGGAATCGATGGGATGGGCTCAAGAGGGGGATGTATTCTGATTGGGTATCCTGTTCGATCTTGAGATGCACGGATGCGGCCGGACCGAAAAGATTTATTTCGCGAAACTCCTCTGGTTCCATTGACCCGATTCGCGTCTGCTGAATACCTTCCTCGTGCCTCTCCCATCGTTTTAACGGACGTTAAGCTCATGAGCTGGGTAATCCGATGCGATGGGCGGTCGAATATGTTTCAATCGGGACGTTGCCGACGATCGCGTTTTCGGGATGCCCCGAGAAAGGCAGGGGGTCATAACGCACCGTTAACTCCAGGAAGTAGGTAAATTACGTGAAAGCACAGCATTTCTATTTGGAACGGGATTCGAGCGGTAGACTTTGGTTTTTGAAGCTCAAAACTGTTTCAGTTGGCATACACCATCCGACCCAAGATGGTGCGATATGATAATTATTTATATATTTATTTTTCATAGCCACCGGTAACAGCTTCTATGGCCTTTACAACGGGATATTCAACGATTAACAGCGGGCGAACACACAAACATGATCTGAGTAATGAAAAATCCACCCAGGCGGGATACGAACCCGCGGCACTAAGGCTGGCAGGCAAGGACAATGCCGACAATGTGATATCGAGTCACGTTTGGTTGGATACCGTCTCCTCCGTAATTATAGTGATCGCTTTATTGGAATTTTTTTAACCTGGAAAATTTAGGAAACAGTCAAGCCTAAAATCTGGATTTTTTTTACACAATCGCATAACAAATAGTTGAGTCTGGGTAAATCTGGATTTCCAAAAAAATTTCATGGAAACTCAAACTCCTAGCTCTCATTAACATATAATCGAATCACTGGACAAAAAGTTCAAGTCGAAAATATCAAAACGAATTATTCAGTTTAGAATTAGTTCCGCGGAACACCAGTGTTCCGCGGAACATAGTTTGGTAAACCCTGCCTTAGACAAACTGTAAGAAAAATTGATGAAAATAAAGGTGTGGCCGTCACCGGATGGCCGACAGTAGTGGAACACTGAGTATGGATATGACTGGCTGTGGGGAGTACACAGTATTGTATATAAATGAACATCAATAATTATTTTAACATTTCTGATAATATGAATATAAAAATTGTATTTATACATCGTTGATAATTATATGAGATACAAATTGTCTTAACATACTCATATGCAATTACACTATATCCCTCTGGTGATAGTATTGTGAATTAATTCGAAGCGCTTTTATATACGTATAACTACGCAATGACTATCCGTTCGGGAGTCGGGTGTCGCTTGGCGCTGGGCTTTCGTGAGATTACCCCCATCCATAAGAAGTGTTCCACTTCAAAAGTCCATGAGGATATAGCCAAGAGTAAGCCAAAAAGGAAATGGGCTGAGTGGACGTTAATTGGGGGACTAAGTTGAAGTAAAGACGCCTGTTGAGGAGAGAATGGAGTGAGGAGGTTGCATTATGATCTTCGATTTCATGTACTCTGATGATGATGATGGACGACTGTGATATGTGGACAGTTCATGGGATATGTATGCGGATAGGTGAGGTGAGGTTGGTACGTCGAAGATCAGTTATACTAGCGGGGAAAAGGAAAGGGATCGTAGAAGCAAAGACTTTACGCAAAAACTCACCGCCGTAATTAGCCTATTCTCCCCTACGGCCGTGATCGCCGTAATGGTGTCGCATTTTCTCGGCTCTTCTACGTGGAATGGCTAAGTTTAACGGAAGAGCATTCCACTCACAATGGACACTTATGATGTAAATAACAAAATGAATGAAAATATTCATTGCCTTAATGAATTCCGCGTGCTGATCACAAATCTGATCGTCTTTAATCCGCAAATTGCGTCATTTCTGAGATGAACGCACGCGGAAGCTTAGAATACCAAATTTTTAATTATTTTATTACGCCATGATTTTGCATTCCAATAAGGGAAAAATATTTAGGTTTTGAAAAAATATTTAGGGAATTACATTAGTCAATATTCTCTCAATAATTTATAGTTTCCATTGTATTAATTTAAGCAAAAATGCTTATGTAATAATCTCACTCATACCACCTAGCGGAGATTACTTCAAACATAATATTCTTAGTTTGCAATAATCATCGACATCATTGACGAAGAACAGTGCTTATTTAATCAAAATGTAAAGTCATAGCGCAATAAAAAATTTCGGAAGTGGATATTTTCAACTTCGATTCCGTTTATCTAAAAAATATGCACTATTTTTTGAATTTGTAAATTTAAAATTTGTAAAAAAAATGATTCATATTCGTGATCAGAATATCACATTTTCTAAGACAAGGTGCCTTTCCTTCCATTTTGTTATTTGCACCAAAATAGGGTCTATTGTCAGCCAAGTTGCAACTAAATTACCGCGTATGAGAAGAATTTTCTAAGCAGGTAACATTCGACAAAAAAGGCGTTGGCGTTGTCGTATTTTCCTACATTCATTCCCATCTTTTTCCTCCGATTTATTCGATTTTGCACTCAAATCATTCATTTATTTCGTAATTATACTCCTTCAGCAATTTATAATAATGCAACTAAAGAGTGGTAATGCTGTGTTGTGTGAAAATTACGTTTCATCGGCAAAATATGTTCTGCTAATATTTTGGTATCAATACGTGGACTGATCTTCATTGCAGGCGAAGAAAACATCCCGTCTATGCAGCTCATATATTTAACGTTTTGGCACAACTATAAAATGCTCGACGCCACCTCATTTTTTTTGGATGGAGAGATTAGATCACGGAAAAGATCGCCGTGCTCCTCATGTCGTGATTCTGTCCGAGGTAAAGGCTAGAACATTGTTCTGCCCGGCATGTAAATAGAAAGCCGACAACTTAATTGACCGCTGAGCTGGAAAAGCGTGTGTGTGAAGTAAGCAGGACAATAGCCAATCCAGCAGCGGTTGGTCCCATTACTATACTGTTAACTGTCCCCGATATGTAACACCAGGCCACGGTGTGGCATGAATGATGGCTGGTTACCCCCTTAACCGTTTTGGCTTGTTTGCAGTGCACATAGGCAACGTGTTGTTAAACGCGGCGCAGTTTGAGGCAGATCCGGCTGAACGAACTAGAATCTCTTTTGAGAGGGGGGTCTTCAGTTTAATCTCTCACCAAAACCTGTTTCCTACCTTCATTTTTCGTCGAGACGAACATTTGATATCCGCCGAGCAAGAAAGATTTTCCGATATGGATGTGATATAATCGTGGGTGGGCACATGTCTGTGGTTTGTACGGTGACTGCACAGTCGGCGACATGCATGAAGTACTCTTTTGAAAGCTCTGACTTGACCGGAGAAATAGTTTCGACGCTTTATGTTTCAGAAATGGTATTCTAGACAGTGTTCGTATTAAATCAAACGCTCTTTTGCTATTTTTCACTTTGAATTGTGCTGAAAATTATTATTGATGAATAAAATCTCTTTTTTCCATTCCATCTTCCTGAATGATTCATTTTAATTTGTGAAAATTTGGAATGTGAGAATATTCGCTTGTAATATCATTTTCGGATATTTGAAAAGGCTTTTTGAACGACCCAGAAACAGTAGGTGCCCCATGATCCATACTACGAACGCATTAATGATAATATCGAAATTATTAAGCTTCGTTTAGAGAAACGGTTAGTGCTAGAGAATCTCTACATTATTTTCTGCAGCCATTTACTTGATTATCCTAATTTGAGCCTACTAGAATAAAGCGTCAAAATGCTTTTCTGACTACTAATGTTTTCTGGATGATGAATGGCTAATGACAACTACCTATGCAGTGGTATGGTTGACGCATTTAATCTCTTCCCTCTATTTTTCTTTGATATTCCTTTTATCATTATCACTGAAACTCTAGGTCTTATTTGAAATTATTTCCATGTGACTTGCTTTTGGAGGCGTTATTGTGTCTAAATATTTAATTTCATAAGATTTTGTTTACCATTCTATTTTTAATTCTTTTTCCCCGACAAACTCTTCCGTAGTGTTAATATATGCCTCGTCCCATTCATCCGTATTCCTAATGGGCTACTTTAAAATTTGAAGTTCAAATTTTGTAGTAACGATTTTCCTTGGGTCGTTTACTCTTATCGCTAACCCTTCACTCCCAGAACAGTGTATTTTACAAGTTTCAATCCTCTAGTTTTTAATAATTTGATGGTAAAAAACCTACGCTGATCATCAAAGCCCAAGGTCGTAAAGGCGCCAGTGAGATCAACGATTGTTTCCTTTTTGAACTTTTTCATCAGCGTGGAAATTTTTTCAAAGATTTAATCGCCGGAGAAGCGAAAGCGAAGAGAGCTGCCTTAATTGCATCGGAACACGTGGCAGGAGCTTAGATTTTATGAATTTAAATAATTACAAATAATTCCTCATGATAAATATAATGAGAGAAGGAGTCTTAGGAAAAGGAGGGTGTATATGAATCAATGTACGAGGGTAACTGAAGCAAAAGAGGCATGCAAGTATGGGGGAAATTATTTAAGTAGAGTCAGCTTTACCTAGGCCTATCACTGAGAGTTAAACTTTTTGACCGTGCCTACCCTGGATTAAACTTTGGGACTGTGAAAGGGCTCGGCGTGGTGGGCATGAATGTATCTATGTGTCATAATTTTTAGTATAAAATGGATTTAATTATGAAGAAAAATGAGTTTTTCCTTAAATCCGTTTCAGTGGCAGGTGTAGATAGATGTTGTGGAGAAAATTCAGATGACAGCAGGGAAGATAAATTAATATTTTCCAACTTTTTAGGAAGCTCTCCAGACTATGCTCACGGCTACTGAGTGCGTCCACTAGGGTTGTGAGGATATACCTTTGAATATAGAGGTTAGCTTCGAAATAAGTGTGTGCACTGGACGAACAAGCAGTCGGACACAAAGGTTGGCGGTACCACCTAGAGTAAGTAAGTAAGGGACCATCCTGGAGTAAGACGGCTCAAAAATGCAACGAAAGCCCGCGAAGATGCCATGAATCGGCGAATGGCTGCCGCCAGCAAATGTGCAACAAGTCAGGTTTGGCGTTTAGCTGAAAGGAGTGGATATATGCAGTAAACCAATCTTAGGATTAATTTATGTAAACGCTATGATGGTCACAGGGAGCTATTTTGAATTGATGTGATATTTTAAGATTTTTAAAATCCAAAGGAGTAATCTGATGGCTTCCACTCCTCTCATGACATCAGCAAAGTGGAATCAAGTTGATGGCCGCTCGTGGATTTTGCACTTGCTTCGTCAACATGGGGCGTCACCACGAGGCGTCACTTAGCGCAAGGTGAAGGCATTGCGTAGGTACAAACTACCTTCTCTTACGGAACTCATGATTTTTGTTGCTCTATCCTTGGGTGTGTCCGTAAGTAGCTCGTAGGACTGGCGATACTTTTAGTTTTTTGTTTCAACGGCTGAGATCGTTCAGGACAGAAATTACCGTTCAATTTACTTCACCATGTCGCAATCAAAACACCCATGCCCGCGGCAAGATGTGAACCTGCGACCTTTATTAAAGCCTGAGCTACCGCCTAAGATCCCTTCCCATCCGTGAATAGCTCGGATAAATATAAGTGCTCCCTTTCAACAACCCCTCCTTTATGGATAATGAGTACAATCAGCTCGTTTTTTCTAGGCTATAAATGAGTGTTTACGGTTTCTTGCAGTTCTATTCAAAGATTCTCAATTTCGTATCGATTCGGTTCGCGTTTCTGGGGCCTATTGTGAGTTTTCCTAGAGTACTTACTTCATTTCTGTCAGCAATATTTCTCAGCATTATCCTCAATAGTGGTAGTTTTCAATTCTGTGCCTATTATTTGTCGAATAGTAATAAATTATAATTTTTGCATTATTTCCTACTTTTGATGGTTTTGTGCCTGATATCGGTCAAGTTCCTTTGTCAGTATGCGTCATTAAACTTCGAAAAACGAAAGAATCAACTAAATGTGGTTGAATCTTAAAGTTGAATTTTGATATGAGTTTCATATATTAAAAAACGTATTTTGAAGTAAATATTTATAAGGTTTTCCATCGTATAGTTCATTTCTGTTATGGTATCATATTTTCACTTGCTTACTTGCTTATTCGTGGTGATAACCTTTTGGCCGATAAGAATATTGGAAATGTCTATGCTTTGTGGTAATACTATTCTTGTGTGCTTATTGGTCAAAAATATTCTCTCCCACTAGCTGAAGTCGTGAGTCAAGCAATATCTATTTGCTATAATACTTTGCTGTAACTTCCTTGGGATACTCAGCCTGGAACGCAAGAACTATAATGGCATTCCCGTAATGTGCCCTTGGAGTTCCGCAAACCTCACGGCCCATAAGCTTGATACCACTTCTATAGGTTTCACAATAGACCAATAGATCTAAGCGCTAACAAGCATCGCTTTTAGGGTCAAATCTATAGATCTTTGCCTTGGAATGGAATTAATGAACGGATTCAAGACGATTGACCATGACCCGTATTAGATACTAACTAAATAAGGATCTCTTGCTGCATGTGGTGATTTTTTTCGTATTAGGCAAATGAATCACTTATCCAAATTACTAGCATCCACCAATAAAGTCATTCTACGAAGAAAAAAATGCTAATTGGAAGGTCCAGCCCCGAAAAAATATGGCCACTGCGGAATGATACAGCTGCTGTGGATTACACATTACCCCTTTCTGTGGGCCAATTCCATTTTAAAAGCCATTCTGCAAATCTGAGCATGATAAACCAAGCCTTTTATGCCATTTATTTTTATGGGTCTCAAGCAATAAAAATGGTAACTTATGTGTATTTTTATTGAATTGTTTACGCTCCTCCTTGATGAATTTTGATGTTACCGGGATTAGCCACGGTGCGGAGTCTCCCGCAAGTGCGTATAAGTGAGAAATTCCACAGAGGACAAATCATTCGCCTTAACCGTAAATCGAACCCGGGTCCATCGATTGCGTGTCGAGTGCTTTAGCCATTTCCTTTTCCTCTGTGGATTTTCGAGGGCTTTTGTAGGAACAAGGTGAACAAGGTAGGAACAAGGTGGTTGCTTAGCTGGCTAAAGCACTCGGCGCGAAATCGAGGGAACCGGGTTCAAGTCCCTATCAAGGCGAATTATTTTCCTCTGTGGGATTTCGCACTCTTCTTTGTTAGTATGAAGCCCATTCCCACCTGTGAATTGGATCTGTAAACTACCTTCGCTCAATTATATCTTCGAAGTGATTTGTTTTGGAAGTTGCTTTTCTGTTAGTTTTCGGCGTCTCGGTACTAATTCGCTGGCTCCTCAGACCAGTCCAAGAATATAAACTTCTTTTTAATTGAAACTTTCACTATTTTTGCGATCGCCTGCTTCTGAGCCTTCATTTGTCACCCACGAGCGAGGAGAACGTACCAGAACGGCGAGTAAAAATCGTAGCGACACCGCCGTCGTTAGACCCCTACTCGTGTAGCATATAACACGTGTCCTGTACCACTTTCGAGAAGCGAGGGGGAATGCGGATTTTTTTTCGCCTCTTTCCGTAATTTTACCTTACCTCGTGTTTATCACGAATGAACGTGTGGAGGGGTGTAGAAGCTTGGAAGCTCTCTTTCGCCGACAGTGCACATCCTGTTTGCGCAATTTCGGGAGATAGACAAATTGGTCTCGGGCAGTGGGCCAAGGTTGACTCTTTGGATCCTAATCCTCCCGAAATTATGAATATTCACGCATATTAATGGACAGAAGGTCGGTAATCAGCCGCCGGAGACCAGGAGATGGGTGTAATCTCCATTATATTTTTAGCGCGTTGTGAAGGTTTGCTCGTGACTAAATTAGCCTGTTTTGGTTTATTTAGTCACGAGCAAAACTTCACAATGCTAAATCCCTCGTTTTCGTATGCGTTTTTTAAATAATATTGCTTTCACTTATAAGATGCCGTAGTTAATGGGAACCAAGGGTTTTAAGTAAGTAGATTAGTTGACTAAAATATGTTTTAATGATTACTTTTTCAGCCCAAGGAGCTGACGGCAGTGTTTATGATACTCTTGATTTACAACTTTCTATGAATTGTTAAATTGACCAAACAAATCAGTAATTACGATGGTTGGTGCTATCATTTAATCACAATTTTATTTCATGGAAACATTCGCTAAGAGAAAAAATGTCATTTATTTTCGCAAAATTTTCATTTGTGAAGGGTATTTTTGAAACGCTACATTATTCCTATGCTTTATCTACTATGACATTCAAATCAATATAATTTCTAGGCTAACTTATGGAAAAATGATGTGGAAAGTTAGGACGTTATCAGAGAGAGGACTATTTTCTATAAGACCAGGTTTTGAAAATCTGCGCAAATTCAACGTACAAATGGCTCTACCTTTTGGTTAATATTGTATTAATAGCTATTTAGGCTTTTTTATGGGATATGTTAAGTGCTTCAGACTTCTAGTTAGCTGGCGTTAGCATTCATTATCGAGTTTGTCCATGTCAGTTATTATTCGGAGAATATATTTAACCACACTTTGTCAGCAGTATTCATAATTTAGTAACATCAGATCCTAAGACGTTCATCACGCACTCACCGTAAACAGTTTTTAATTCGTCATTATATCCCCGAATGGCGTACTGAGTTTACATTGAAAGTTTAAACTTACTGCAAGGCATAATAAAATCTTTAGCCCCACTAGAATCCTCACTTATACCAGAATCATCTAAACCTACATAGCCTGGGTCTAATTTGAACTCTATGACTACGGCTATGTAAACCCGGGACTAAAAGGCTAACACAAATATGAGAAAGTGAATTTTATCCCATTTTCGCGGTGGAACCTCCTTAATTAACAACGAGGTAGGGGGCGTTCCGTCTTTTCATCTACAGATGGATGATCCCATATCCTTTTCCATTTGATTTATGACAAAGAGTAAGGAGTTATTTCCCCTTCAAATGTCGGCGTTTATGTGGCTGTTCCACGTCCCTCCAATTGACCGACAAAATCGCCGTGGCTCTTAAACGTTACACTCCGCCGAGCACACCTGGATAATCGCGCGTATCAAAGAGCAAGAATCTTTTGCAGGTGGTGCGCTTTCATGGCTCGGCCTACCTTCTGTGCATTCTGCAGAATTCTGCTCGAACCATCCCTCCTCTCCCAACCTGTGGATTTCCGCGTTGCGCTGGCTAGGGTCCGCCAACCATCAAATCAAATTAGATCGATTCAAAAAGATCGGGGTAAAAAAATTATTCGATTTTCAAACGGGAAAGGAATCGTGGATTTTCTCGTTAACAGTAGGCTAAAAGCACATACGTATATATTTTTTTCATTCTTGGTAATCTTAAAATTTGTTCCACAATTCTAGATTTGCAATAAATTATGAAAGAGAGCCTCTATTTCTTTATGCGGAAATCACTCAATTGTTTCGCCATCTCATAAATTATTATTATTTTTAAGAAAAAATCGTACATGGTACAATACTGCTAATGTAATTTACCTCTGCATTTGAAGGTTATGAAAAAGTTTCCTGAATACCTCCTTTTACAGCTACATTGCGTCTTCATAAACTTTCACAGTCCTTGATCAATAGTGATTCAATTTCTATGTAATGACCTGAAATTTAAAATTCTCTTAACTTATCTTATTCCATGAGCTGATCTTAAAATATGATTTTTGTGAATAATTGATCAAAACTAGCCCTGAAACTTGAGTGAAAATTAGAATGTAGAGATATATGTTAAATAAAATCATCTATTATACTCATGAAATAAAAAAGCAAATAAAATATATCTTCACCTAAAAATTGCCCAACTGGCAAATTGTTCGCTTACACTTAATGGTTGAGGCCTTTACCTTGTAGAAATCCATTCTAAAGAAGGAAATTGAAATACTTTGCTTTTTCTACAAATTTACTTTAATCGTCGACTAGTTTCGATACACTGTATCATCTTCAAAGATCTTCTATGTTTTTTGTACCACTAGTCTTTGAAGATGATGCAGTGTATCGAAACTAGTCGACGATTAAAGTAAATTTGTAGAAAAAGCAAAGTATTTCAATTTCCTTCTTTTGTTCGCTTACCCCTGCTCCATGTAATAAAATACTTAAGTTTCAAATACATATCCACACATTTGGAGTGAGCGGTGAAATTAAGTGAATAATTCTTCAAAACCTCATCATTCATCCAAATGGCCATGCACACTGATTGATAAGGTGAATATTTGGTCATCAGTTTCTCTCCATCTTCCTCATGCAAACGAATCCCTTTCGCCCGATGCCGAAAACTGTCGGCCTCTGCCTGATTCCTGCGGTTATTTCGCCAGATACTGCGTAACTAGAGGTGGGTGGAGTGGGCGGTTAGCCACAGACGGCATATTTTGCATGAAAAACTATTTTTAAACACTTTTTTAATAGTAAGAAGACTAAAACTATCATCTATCCTGAGATTTAACGATTAAAATTAATAACAACAACTGAGGAACTTTCTACATTATTTATAAGACATCAACTAACAAATGAAATTGATTTTAATACTATCATAATGATTTTCACATTAAAAAAGCTAGGAAAAGCTTTTTAAATTCTATATCTTGATTTGTAAAAAAAAACAGAATTATTTATTCTCAAACTTAATTTTCAAATCGTGTCTCAAGAGTTTTGATGTGTATTATGTACTTCCCAAGGGAAGGGTGGCAATCAACAGACCGCTCCTGGCGGCTCAAACTGTAGCGATAGACTCCGTTGTCTCAGGTGTAACTTTATGGAATTTGCTTAGCATATTGAATGAGAAGCAGTAAATTTATAATTCCACATGTATTTATTGTAAACGACCCGGGTTTCAACGTAGCATGTCATCATCAGGTACTGGGGTCTGGGATATTTGTACCTGGGATATTTGTACCATCAGGTCTGGGATATTTGTACCTGATGATGACGTGCTACGTCAAAACCCGGGTCGTTTACAATAAATACATGTGGAATTATAAAGTTACTGCTTCTTATTCAATATGTAGCGATAGCATTAGCCAATGTGTTATCCTTCAAGAATTTAGATGAAATCTCAATGTTGCCTCCGAAAAATCTTGCCGAGTCCATTGACGCGGACCATTTATTGCGAGGCGCCTCCTGCGCGTATTATCGGATGTCGAGCAACCGAGTTATGATTGAGTGCGCCGTGAAGAAGAGATAATGAATGCTTCCACACAGTCGGCGCTCAGCGAGCTTCCGCCGACCGGGAGTTAATTTTTTTATCACCTTAACACCCTCGTACGATCCGCGGTCTAGAAAGCTCGGACAAAAACGAACGCCCGCAACACGAAACTGTTGATTTTCAGCGAGTTCTGAGTCTCTTTTTTTCTTTTGCTGGTAGAAATGAAAGTCCGCTACTGCTACTACTGGGTAGTAGTCCCACGTGCTCGCTTCCGTCCTGAATAGGCGATCACGCCGATAAACGGTTCTTTTTATCTCCGTTGTTGGCGGGTCCACGTTCGTACTCAATGAAGATTCTGTCCCTAGTGAACGGCTCATTTTTACAGAAATAGTGAAATATTTTATAAAAATTTTACGTTTGAACTGATTATTTGCGGTCATTAAGCTGAAGTTTTCCGCAGCTCTCTACTCCTCTCTCCCCGCAGCTGACGTTTATTTCCTTCCTTAAGTCTTCACGTTTTACGCTCTCCAATAATGTTGTCTCAGTACTGAGGTGGTGGAACTTAAACATAACGAAAGAGTTCTTCTTTAGTTTAACATTCTTACCTCATAAGTGGCTGTAGCCCAACGAATAGGTAGACTCCGACTTTCTCATTGTAACCGGTGCAATTTTCGATCATAATATGTATTATAAAATCGTAACAACCTTTCCCTCTTGCCCTCCTGGCAGCTTATTAGGTTGGCACCTACCTATTATGTACATACATGGCTATCCAATCCTGAACCAGATCCTGACGGTAATACGATGCCTCACTGGTAATTTAGGCAAGATACATTCTTGTATGAAGTAAAGGCAATCCACTACCGATAAATTGCCCCCAGCACCTTTCGGGGCAAACGTTCTTATCGCTTTTCTCGTCACAATATCGCTGGAAATTAAAAATGTAAAGAATTGTGCGCTATTCAAATTAAATCGTTGAAAAAATACGTCTCCTCGAGTACAGTTAGCCCTGCGCCCTCTCTGATGCCCGTTCGATTCCCTGGTATCAATTCATGATTCCTCATGGAGGGACAACGGCTCAGGAGCCGTGCTTTCAGCCTCCGAATTCCCCGCAAGCAAGAACTCCCTCTAGTCACTCCCGTCGACATGGCCAAGGCGTAAATTCCCAGCCTAATTTCCCGTCGGTAACGGAACTCCTCCACAGTGGCTCTATAAAACAACTGTTGTTAAATTTAATTATGAATGCTTCGGCTCAAACCAATTCATGGTGATGATGGCTCACAATTCCGAAACCGTGGTTGGTTCAAATCATTGTGAGAATCTGGCCGGATTCATTTAGCAAGTATGAACATGACCACATATATCACAGGAATGCTTAAAATTTTATTGGAAAACTATCCGCATAGACACCGAACTGAACTGGGCTATGAAGCGTTAAATTTGTGCTATAAACATCAAAATTATTTCCAATGATTTGAATCCGTTAGTCGTACTCTATATCTTGTGGTGTGAGAAAAGAATGCCTTAAAACGCAAGGTATTGGGAAGGCATCGAATCCGTTGTCACGTTCATAGATATAACTCACGTTTTCAATTAGATATTGGGAATTTACGTCGGATTTTTATGTATCAAATTTGGGCGCGAAATTTATTGGGCGATTGGGCTTAGTATTTTTTAAGGTCAGTGTTGAAGTTTTATTTCACAAATTCTGTGCTTTCTTCGTGATATTACTCATTGACGGAAATTAATTCCTCATTTGGATTATTCAGAGTCACGTAGATGGCGGGCGGTATTACCTTTCCCCTCCCTAATGTTCCTGAAAATCTCTCTTTCGGTGCTTCAGTGGGAGAAGGAAAGGTACAAAAAACTGCACTTAAGTCAGAGACTCCCGTCACTTAGTCATCGCGGTCGTTGGTAGCGAGCAGGAAATGATTTGAAGGTCGCTGCTAAGTGACAAGGCCTGCATAGTCGCCAGAACGAATTGACCAAAGCTATTTGATCTGACTTAGAGAGTGTATGAATAGCTGCTCTGATCACGAAACTTGTCAAGGACCTGTTTCTATGGGAGATTGGTTTGGAGTAGTGGCTATTAAATCGGCTCCTTACCACAAGGGTGTGAGTTCGAATCCTGGAGGTGGTGGAGATTTTTCAGGGGCATATCGATTCATTGCAATTATATTCCTGTGATGAAAAACCACCGCCTTTAAATGGCAGTTTTTAATAATTATCTATCAGCCAACAGCAATCGTTGTGAACCATCGTCATATGTGGTATGTGTTAAAATCTTCATAATATGAAAATAAACTTTAAAATTATAACACTTTCATTATAAGTTCCCTCCGTATTCGTCTACATAGAAGGGAGCAGCTCCTCGAAAATCAGTTGATCCAAAAGACCCGCAGTTTATTTTTTTCCAAAGAGACATTAATTTCCACTAATTTGTTGAGCGGGTAGGAAAGAGGAGGAAGCCGCAGGTGCTTTTTGTAGGCTTTCAATTAAAACGATAATACTCATAGGTTTAGCTTTATTTTATCGATGTACTCAGCTAACGATTTGATCTACTAGTGCGTGACGCTGCTTGAGAGCTTAAGAGACATTCGTACCTTGAGCCAAAAGATATCTGTTGGTAGTTGGTTCTCTCACAAGAGTCGAATTCAAAGATTGTGCCTGCTGAAGCTCTAGATTTGTAAAGTATGGACAACGAAACCATAACAGATCTATCCAGTACATGGGGAAGATAGTGAATAAAAATGTTTCTACGGAAACAATTTATTTCCAAGAATTTTAAAGTTTGAGCCATGAGATGTCATGAATTGTGATGTGTTATATGATATTACAATATTCTCATTGGACTTATATTTGCCCCAATAGCCTCGGTTTCCGGCATCTGTCGAGGACAAACGTTGTTCGTACTTTTCTAATCTATAGTTTCAGTACCTGGTAGTTTATGTTCGCTTACCAAATGACAGTCTCTGCTCTTTCAACCCTGCAAATGGCTGGTTGGCTTCGGAAATAAAGGCGAATGTGAAGGCAGTTAAGTTCTTTCTGACGCAGTGACAGAGCATTTCCCAGCACGAGTTTGTGTCCGCGAGAGGACGTGGAATTCTGCGCTCGAAATCCACATCCGGAAGAAGTAAACAAGCCTCGTGCTTTTACAGCCGGCAGCAACCTCGGGCAACGCCCGATTCCAGGTGCGCGAGAGATATAGACCCGCGACTCTCTGCAACCCCATGAAAACGTTTCGAATGTTAAAGAATCGGCTTAGTGTCTCCCCTTCCATTAATTCTCTTTTAATGCCGTTTATTGAAAAAAATATGCGAGCATTTCTTCGTGAACACTGCTCTGGAGGCGCTACTTTCCCGGTTTCATAATTCACCTACCTATCATAATGACTGTATTGTATGTTGCATCTGAATAAATCCGAACATTAGAATAACGAATATTAAAGAATTTTAGAAGAACATTAGAATAATAAAGAACAGTTAAGCTTCCCGTCGCTGTGTCATGTCTTGATTCGTTGCCCTTGGTTATCTTGTGCGTATCAAATGTACACATACCTACTGAGAATGAGCACATTGAAACATAAATGGACTTCAAGATCAATCGAAAGCCACTTTCAAATGTATAGTGTGCTGCATATATATTTATTGACAAGGATGTTCCGTTAGCCTTAGGTTTAAGGTTGTAGTTTGGATGGTGAGACATATAGTGGTAGCGAAGTTGATGGTATACGCCTTCGCCAAGCGTGACGTCAAGGAGAGGAAGGCGCGAGTGGATGGGGTAGTCAAAGGAGTGGAGGGAAGTGGAGAGCACATGGCAACGCTACCAACATAATCAAACTAAATCGTAGAGGGTGGGAAAGTTCCAGCAACACGTAACACGAATATGTTCACGGTACACGAAAGCTGCATCGAAATACGCGGATAATGTTCGAAACCCAACAGTGAAGCCCATTATAAAACTGGATTAAACTAGAGTGCATCTAAACTGATATGGATTGCAGACTGAACATTTTGAAGTTAGCAACAATGGCTGGCGACTGTGGGAATCCTAGTAGTCAAACGCGGAGACTGTCTAACTTCCCCGCGGGGATTTTTAGTTTGTAGGAAAAGGCATCTTTCTACGAAAAATGTCTTCTACGCAAATTCCAC
Organism: Pyrrhosoma nymphula; assembly: GCA_963573305.1. Taxonomy (NCBI): domain Eukaryota; kingdom Metazoa; phylum Arthropoda; class Insecta; order Odonata; family Coenagrionidae; genus Pyrrhosoma; species Pyrrhosoma nymphula. The sequence continues at coordinate 67,224,427 of OY754335.1, read as the reverse complement.
CATGTTTCGCAACCTCTATAACACTAGGGAATACCTAAATCCGAGGTCCAGTTCTTACAATTAGTGTTTTGCCAACGTGAAATGACTCCACACATCTGTCCCGAACCAAAGCAAATATTTTCTCGAGAATCCAGGAAAGCAATGGTTTGCGGGGAGGAAAAAAAACCTTCAACTAAGTCCTCCTTGATCTTCCCTTCCTTCTTGATCTCCGTTAAAACCCCTCGATGATTTTCTCGTGTCGCACGGATTGTGCAGCGCAACATATGGTGGGAATACGCGCAGTAGTTTACTGGGACATCCGTGTTGAGAGAGTGGACAGCGTCCCCTTGAAAGAGAGCGACAGAGAAGTGCGTTATGCAAATACGTCAACGACCCGGGCGTCTATTAGCACTCCCACCAAGTTAAAACGAGTCAAAGGCTCTTGTTTTTTTTCCTTCGGCGGCGAAAACAAATGGCTCTCCGCGTGAGTCAGCCGAAGGGGTCTCACCGCTTATGAAACGTGTCATCGCGTCCATAACTTAACAATTTATGTTGATCGGAAAGTGGCATTGGCTCTCTGGAAGGTAAAAGGTACATATTATCCTTGGGACAAAAGCTCGCGTGCAACTCTCGTCCACGCTCCAGGGTCGAACCTATAAAAGCAGCAGTAAAGTACGTCTACACGGCTGCGTAGACCTGAGATATTTCTTGTGGATGACAGTGACCTTAAAGTCAGTCGTGGATGATCTACAGCCTTCCCAAAAGTTACTCTCGAAGATTAGTTTTATGCCAATAGTTTCGCTTCGACTTTGCGATGCGGTTCGCGAAAAACTGTTCTCATCCGTTCTTATACGATAACCCAGTACTTTTTAACGACTCAGGGCAACACTTAGTGCGGTGTGCAATCTTTCGTCTGGCAGAGTTGCGCACGAACATGGCAAGGTGTTCTACTTGCTTTTATGTCGTGTTCGTCAACCATTATGAAAGGCAAATACGTGACCCATCGCAAGTTTAGAAACTCTCCATAAGGTTTTAATGACACTTTCGATCCTATATTCGAATTCGTGAAGTGACGAGCTAAAGTGCTTTTCATTTGAGTACGGCGATAGCCGATTATCGAACGCAGGTGCCGTCGGTCGCCGACACACCTCGGAGCAGAGAGCCACCGGCAGCCGGCGATAGACGGCGATTCAGCTAAATCGAAAGCACCGCGGCGTGGCGATTGCCGCGTATCGCCGGCTATAGCCGCAAATCGAAAGCACCTCTAAACTTAACAATTATAAATCGAAAATCAATCTGGATGAGCTCGTATTTGTATCGCATGGACAAACTTTTCCGTATCACACAGCTTTATAGGTACTCACCTCCCTTTGCCCGTGCTGGCCTTTCGATAGTCGATAATCACTATTAGTTAAGTTTCACCGTTCGATGTAATCCCGTGTCCTATTTACTGAAACATCTGAGATGAATTTGAATTATTACATTCCTCTCCAAAAACGGGATATGAGTCACAAGGAGCGATGGAATGGAATGGAAGAAGCAAAGAAGCAAATTGAATGAAAATACCCCAAAAGGCCCTCTAACTGTAAACAGTGAACCAATGTTAATGGTCTGGACATCGTGAAACGTTTTAATGAACACATAAGGACGGAGATCGGTGGTACAGCTACGAGACGTGGGCTATAGCAACAGGAGGAAAATGAAATTAAATGCCATGGAAATACCAAGTGCCTCGGGTAGGGTGATGATAATAAAATGACTCGGTCGAGTGGCTAATGAAGTCCTTCGATGGGTGGCTGAAGGGAGCCCACGAAAGATACCGTTAAAAGACGAGGGAAACGATTTGGGCGCATCCTGTGACATTATATTAACTGAAAACACCCATGGAAGGTACCGCTTTGGAAATGAACTACGAATGAATACCTAATGTGAATTACAAGTGGTTGAAGACGTCATCATGAGGGAATGTGAAGGAATTAGAAGATCTCCAGGGAATACCATGGCTTGGAGAGCTGCTTTGGCCTACCTACCGAATAATTGATTTATGATGAATGAATAGTACACAGGACGTGCCTTGCTGGAAGCATATAAAACCACTAGATCATCACGCAGGTCCTGGATTGTAGCACTTTCATTCTGTGTACCATAGACGTTGGACAAAGTACATACATCATTTGTACCCTAAAGGAATATGTCAGACTCTTCAACTGGGCGATAATTCTTCGGGACAAGATTTTCCTCAGTCATGCTTGCGGATGTCCATTCATACATCAATTTGTGGTAATCCATGAAAAAATTGACTTCACTAGAAATCGAAACCTGATCCCCTAAATACATGTTTACGCGCAAGGTTTTCTGCAAAACTCTGGTTGTTTCACCCTTTTAACCTCACGCTCAGTGACTCCTTCAAAAAATTATCGCATCTGAGGGATTCAAATGTCGAAAGAAAAATGTTATATCACCACGATTCGACCTCCTCCTATTCTCCATTCGAACGGTTCGGGGCCCTGAAATCAATGCACAATTGATACGTCAGCGTTTCGCAACGAATAATGGCGCTAATTTCGATGGAGGCCGGAAGAAGGGTGAGAAGCATTCGCGTGACTTGGGCGACCCGCGAAAGACGAAATGCTAACTTATGCTAACTTTAAATGGCCGCATCACGACTTGCGCCTACAGGAAAGTCACGATTAGTGCGAGCGTAATAGCAATCGAATAAATTCCCGCATTGACACGGAAGAACGAGCTAAAAAAGCGAAGGAAATGGCATTGTCAATTTTATTCCAGCGTCACAAACACCCCCGAGTATATTTCTTATGATTGATCCTAGCTCTTGGATGATCATTACGTTGTATTATGCAGATGGAGGGCACCAGAATGCGAAAAGATTTATCTCCGCATAAAAATTGTGCTCATGAATTTCATTCATGTTCTCATTCCTGTTGTCCCGCCAACGGCAGTTTTTGGTCGATTCATATGCGTAACATTTTTATTTGGTCAGCTAGATCGGTGAGGATATGCCACGGATGTTCATTTACCTTTGTTAATGGATAATTTTCTACAACCACACATTTGTGTTTTTGGAGTAAATATTAATGCTGGCGAGTAATTTTATGGCGTCATGAGTAGATATATTTACCCACCTGGGTATACTTAGTATAATTATTGCAAAAAATTATTCTATGAAAAATTGGTCAAAATTATTTTGTGAAAAATTGGAAAAAATAATTTTGCTAAAAATGTTAACTAAAGGCTGTGACTGGTTGGTTCTAAGGAAACCAATTGTTGAATGGGGTTTTCTGGGAACGAGTTACTTCTTCGACAAGAATGTTATAAAAGTGGTTCGAATTAGGTATACCAACTAAATTTATACCTATATTTTTTTAGTTAGCTCCTCAATGCAGAATGAACGGTCTTGCATTTCAATTCCAGGTTTTTCGTAGGCAAATGTGTTTTGAACGGTAGAACAAAGAACTTGTAGTATGCGGGATAGTCCAGTGTATTTATTTCAGTGGTTTCAAGAATGTTGTTTCCTTTGTGAAAATGAAAGGTTTTCTGTGGTTTCCCTTTGTCCGAGTGGAACGGAGTGAACGCGAAGAGCACATCGTCAGACTCTAACTTGCCTCTTTGTGGCGCCTTTGTTTGAGAACTGACAAACACCATGCCGAGAGATCACATTATACCCATCTCACCAGACTGCATTCTTCCATTCTAAACTCGCTTGCCTGCCATACAGTAACAAATTGTTCCTTCCTCAAGATTTTCTGTATGTTGAGTGCAAACGATGATGCATTCGGAGACCAAGAGCATATTTTTAAGTGACATCGCTCAATTTGAATTGTGAAACTTATTGGTTTATGGTTCGCTATTGAAGTAATATTTTCATTGGATGATTGTGATTATTTTGGTGATTTTACTAGTCACTGCGCGAGGTTAATAATGAAAGCATCCGACTCGTATGGCTGTTGTCTAAGCTGGTATTTATGATGTGTGGAGGGACTTATAATGCCATGAGCTTCCCTTGAAAATTGATCTGTCGTTTCATGTTTCATTCATTAACATTTGGTCTCGGTAGTATCTTTGATGAACTACATTATGGCATATAGAAAAAAATCTTCGAATTAGCCATCAGTCATTTCCCACGTTGCCTTTTCCTAGTCGTGAATGTAAGTGCTCACAAGCGTATTATAAACGTATTCTGCTAACATTTTGGTACAAACTATAATGACTGATAAAATCACAGTTTTAAAGCTGAGTCCTCGCGCTGCATACATAGAGCTTCAATAGATCTATGCTTTCAGGTAGATTTTTCCTAATGCAATACGAATAACAGTTTAACACGGCTTTATAATGTCTAGTTAAATTTGTTCTCGGTATGAAAGCCGATGCTAACACGTTCTCCACTCGATAATGTTCACGTTGAGTAACCGAAAGTATGCTTTTATGCACAAAATCCAAATTCTTAATTGACATCGTAAAGGCTACGTCATCTTGCGGTAAACGTTAGCCAGACATTGTAAAACTAGGGCTGAATAAATGATTTGAACATCGGAGTCGTTGAACGTTTACGAGTGACTGTTAACCTTTCTCATTACTTCGTTAAATTATAACCAATGTATTGACGGAGGTGCACAAATGCAGGCGGTCGAAGACCAGTACTCCCAAATTTGATTTAAAAAATAACCATTGGAGCGTAAGATAAACATTCGCTGCTTCGGCGGTGGATGTCTTCGCAGCCCAAGTACTTTTGCGGTCATGACTCTCCATCACTTACACTCGAACACTTTGTGTTTGAACTAAGGTACACTTGAGATGGAAAAGGGTGGAAAAGCGAAGGGATGGGGAGAAAATGACCCTTGATCGCGTGTCTTCGAGGGACCACGAACGAGAAAGCTCGCTTTAAAGCACGCCACCAACCGACTATCACATGATTACGAGAAGTCATAAAAATACCAGAAGGTTTGCACTCTTGCCGTCTTGAAGACGAGAACAAAGCCGTCGGAATTTATATAGTACCTTAAGAGTGACAAGGTCATTGCCTCTCTTGTCTCCATGTTGTTCCCCTCTCTGCACAGGCATTACCACCCTCAAATACCAGACATTCACACTATCCAACTTCTTAACAAGGTGGCCCAAAGGAGTGCTCCTACGGTTCACGCTTTAGCCAACTGCACTCTTATTATGTAGTTTAAGAGATATTTTACTCTAGCCATTATACAGATCATATTAGAATTTTAGTTCTAAATTTGAGCAGTTGTAAGAAGCATAAAGTAAATATTGTAATATAAATAACGCGAAAACTTGGTTTTTAGGACGGAACTTCTCAGTAATTAACCAAACTCACTCAAAATAAACCTGACAGTGGCAGGCTTCACATCATAGAAGTTTGTCATGTTTGTATTCATGATATAGTAAAGTACTTTGTCAATTAACGAAAAAAACAAACATTCAGTACCTGACGATGCCGTAAATCGATGAAACGCGTCCTGCAAATAAAAATATTGTAGAAAAGTACGAAGTATTTTTATTTACCATGAAGACAAACAAACTTAAGCAGGTTTTAACTTGGCTCATTAGTTTCACGACGCACGCAGAAAATGCCTTCACAACTAATGTTTTACGATTTTATAGTTCTACGGTGATAATAAAAATTTAATTATTGAGAAAACATACGAAATTCTCACCGTTATATTTATCAGATATTCATTTTTTTACTATGAAATAAAATATCTGATGTCCTAAAACCCCCTGCTGTGTGATGACCAGCGGACTGCAACGTAGATGCATTAAATGTACTCCTAGATATGTATGTAAAAATACCGATTTCTGCGTTATAGTCTTAGGAATTCGTCATCACATTTTATTCTCTTGCTACGCTGTCCTGCAGATTAGCGATCAATATAAGGACTTGTCGTGCAGCTTCCTTCTCGATGAATAGATATGAATCGTGCTGTGTGTTGATAAACATCGAAGACGTTATGGTCACCTGAGAAAAATGGAAACCTTCGAAACCTGGAGCTGGGTGCTGAAGGTCAAGTGGGCACGTTTTCAGAAAATTATAAGAGATGAGAACCAAGTGAAACCAGTGGTGGATTAAGGGGGTACGGTCTGGGGCGGTTGCCTCCCCGTAATTCCTGGTACAATATGAAAAATGGCGGTCATATAGCATTTCTTACCCCCTAGACCTCCGGAAAGTAGTAATCCGCCTCCCCCAAAATAGCGACCTTATTCTGCCACTGAGTGGAAAACCGTGCGGAAAGGAAGAACCGTATTGAATGAGCACACCATGAGCATCCTAATTGTTGCATTAAAAATATTAGGAGTTTTCGAGGCCGTGGCGTCACAAACCTCGACATTGTAGAGGTTCGACAGGCTCGGGGCCCTCCAAAATAAACTAACGATCTTTTAAGCCTTACGCACTTGTCTCTATCCACGATTTCATTCTTCAGCTCGACAAACGCCTATATTCTAACGTCACTTCTCCTCGTGTTTAGCGCTCATCAACTTTGCTCCCGATCTGTGTTTAAGTGCGCAGGGCCTGTAGCGAATGGAAGGCAAGTGCGTTGTTGGTTTGAGAAGCGCACTGGAGCAAATGGAAGGCAACCATAATCTATTCTCTTCTTGGATCCACTGGTTCAGATGAGCGGTGAGGAATCGGAAGAGGCGGAAGGTGAGGCGGCCCAAGAAGAGGGCGAACGCCTTTTCGTCTCTCTCTGGCCTCCCATCTCCTCTTTTCCCCTCCTCTTCTTCACCCCTGACAAACCATCCTCCTTCACCTGAGCTTTGCGGTGCGGGAGAGGAGAGGGGGAAAAGGGGGTATCAACCGAAACGCCCCCTTATACCTGGCCAGACGGAGACGAAGGAGCGGTGGGATGAGAATTAAGGGGGGGTGGCGGAGCGATAGGGAGGCCACCTGGCGGCCGAGGTGCAAACGACATAACGGATATCGTATCGGCGTGGATGGGATGAGGTGGGCGTGCAGGCGCCGGGAGAAGTTACGTACAAGCCGAGCCGGCAGATGCCCCGTTCACAATATCAACGCATCGACCAGCGCGCGAGCGTGCAGTCATCAGCGGATTACGCTTGGTGGACGCGCGGACGTACCATCGTAATGCAGCTGGAGCGATATGCCACATCACATGTTAACTTGGCCTAACCATATTGAAAAGGATCTCATCTTTCTAATGACACCAACATATCATTCCTTCACCGCATCACTTTTCTAGATATTTCCCTGAAGATACAAGCCGTTTTCCATGGGATATGGTACGGCTGTGCGATTCAGAAAGATGTTTTCAAAAATGAGCAAGTTATGACGCAATTAAGCAGACAAAATACAAAGGCACACTTTCTTGAATACTGCTACTATCGAAGATAAAACGTGCAAAGATTCTGGAAGGGCGTCGCGACGTAGGGAGCCGCAAAAAAATTACAAGAACAATTCCAGAATTTTTCTGGTCAACATTAAGGATGTTATTTTACCCCCAGTCTACGTATTGAAAGCACCCATTTGTGACAAAATAAGGGAAATGCACTGTCGAACTGATGGATAGAAGAATGCCTTCTTCTCACGGATGATAAATGGCTGCAACAACAACAGACCGACAACTAATCCATCAAAATACATCTAGCATTCCATCCCTTGCCTCTCTCTATTCCTTTTCCCTATTCACTGTCCGTGGCTGGTGTCTTGACAGCCCTTACCGGTGCTCTTGCGGTGGCTCGCAGGGTAGTATGAATGTACATGCCATACTTTCCCGATCAGAGGCCGATTTCGAATTTAAATTGACTCTAGAAAACCTCCACTTTATTTTTGGAAAAAGAAAACATTCGATAGACATGCGTTGACGAAACTCGTGATTCGCAAGGAGGAAATGCACTCTAGCTGTGTATTTAATAGAATAAAACCATCCTTCGTTTAATTACATTGCGAAAAGTATTGTAGCCATTGCTTTTTGTTACTTTCGGGATCCATCGCGGTTGGCTGCTTATGCACAACGTTTCACCTTGTGCATAAGCAACCAACCGGATCCCGGGAGTAATAAAAAGCAAATTATTAAAAATCGCGGGAATCTGAAGAATATTGTAACCATTATTTAAACACGGCAAGGAGAGGTGCTCATTCGGCCAAAGTTCTCCTGGATGCACCCACGTAACCAATCGGCGTATACCGTACTTACCCCAATATAAACCAATGCGATGGTTTTATCAAAACTATGCAATCAAAATGAAGCGCCTATTCAACTCTCCTTGCAACTAACGACATCCGTGAGCGTTACTTTGATTACTTGATCGTCATTTTAGACCTCGAATATAAGGCAATGACTGATTTCATCGGGGTATAATTTAACGCCAACCATCGGCTTATGCTCGGGAAAATAGGGTGTACGTATATTGGTGGCGTTGGTAATCGCTATGGATGCGTGAACGGGGTAGGGAGGGATCGGGAGAGAGGCAGTCCTTTCCAGCAGCGGAGGGATATGCGAGCCGCCTACAGGAGGCTTGAGATGCGGAGGAGGCGTTGTTGTAGGTGAGGGTTTCTTTTTATTACGAGGGCATGGGGATGAGGAGGTGGAGTTAAAGAGGCGAGGGGAGTCGGTCCGATTCGACCAACACGCTCTTGAACTTTTGATGGATCGCCTTCTCTCGGACGCCTACGCAAAGCCGCGTGCGATTTTTTTCCATAAACGGCTCTCTGGGATGCGAAACGCGATGTTTATTTTTTATTTCTTTGCGTTCGGGGATTTTAACGTGTGATCCCGGCTCGCGCCCACATCCACGGTTACGTCAAGGTTCCCATTGGAGGAATGCTCGTAAATGTCACAAGTTCATTCCCGCAGCTGTAAATTAAGCCCACGAAAAAGAATTGACCAAGCTTTGTCTGATTCATTGTGCTGCAGACAAAAATGTAAGTGTATAAAAGCATGAGCATATTTGCGCAAGCGATTTTTTGAACGATGAATAGCTGTATGCTTCCTGAAATCGCATCAAAGCCGCGAATGCAATGCTGTAAAGGCAGAGAGCGTTGCTTTGACTGTCCTAAAATGCCGATCAGAAATGGATTCCCATAGGACGTGTGCAGGTTATAATTCACTATGGAAGTTTGTAATCTTTCCACCTTTTGGTTTTATATTCTTCGACTCTCATCTGGATGGATTAGTCCCTCTTCAACTTAGTTAATCATTAATTTCACCGTTCCACCTTCGAGAGTAGTTTAGAATTCTTCGCACGGACAGAAAAACCACTCACTATTCAGGTGAAATCTGGAGTGAAAGTTGCGAAGCAGTTTCGTTAACAATCGACGAGGATAAGATACATCCATGGAGCATGTAATGGCGGCATTACGAAAATTTAAACAGAAGTTATAGAGTCGGCTATCAGACCTATTTTTGCATGGATATGATAATTGTCGCATTCGGATTAGCAACGCTATTTGAATCCGGATCTGCTAATTCAAAGGCATGGTTTACTAGAAGAATTTGAACTTGATTTATGCACATAAATTTTCCCAAGTTAGCGCCACTCAAAGAAATTCGGCCAATCAATGGTTTCCAACTAAGTTTTTCAACCCCTGAATCTTTCCGAATCTCTTAATGCTTTATGCATTACAATAGTTCTTCATAAGAAAATGTATATAAGGATTTAAATCCTTGGCCAAAAGTTTTCCAGACTCCTAATCTATTCACCCTTGATCTAATATTTCATAAGACAGTCAATGTTTTTTACAAAAGGAACTATGAATTTTCAATTTTACTGTAGCACCTTGTAGCGTTGCTGTTTTCACTGGGTTTGTTCCGTTAGTGTAGGGGAAGGCTCAGAAGTAACTCTCGGAGGAATAAAACGTTCTTGAACACTGTAAAAAGATGTGTTCCATCAACTGCTGAACGTGGTTAGATGGAATGGAAATGTTTTTGTGGACGCCGAACAACACAATGGCGATCCACCGCTACGTAAATATCTACGGAGGGGGAGGAGGGTGCAACTGCTTCGTGAGCGCCCACCCCCGGGAACGATGAATCTTGAAAACCTTAATTGAATGAGTGGATGCCGTAAAGCTTGGATGGGACGACGGGAAGCTTACGGTGCCGTCAGCGCAACCCAACACCACCACCCGGAAACCTCTGCACGCCGCGGCCCGCCTCCACGCGGATGGAAATTGCGGATGACGAGGTCCGAGTGGGTGATAGCCGACGACCCGCCTGGAGTTGGAGGATAATACATCACTAATGGGCAGCGGTCGCCCGGGAGAACATCAGTGGAGATTATTTCTGTTCCTTTTTTTTAATATTTGCAAAATAAGAACAGCTTGAACGACGTCGCCATTTGGACAGGACAGCGGAGAAGATACTGGAATGTACTCGTCGGTATAGTGACGGAAAACAGACTCCCGTTGCATTGAAATAAATAACACCCCCCATGGCAGGATACCGATAGGAAGACCACTAAAAAGATGGAAAGACAGCTTGCAATCCACCTCACAATGTTAGGACTAATTTCCTGTTAAAAACAGGCGACTAGCCTATTTCATGAAGAATCAAAATAAGGACGTGGAGGATTTGGCGCACTCCCGATAGTCAATAAATGTTTTTTAGAAACAAACCAAAGTTTAAACTGGAAATAAAAAACGTTCTACGAGGAAGGCGAAGGGAAAATGCCTAGGACAAACTTACGTAGTACTTTAGTTTACTTTCTACGACGGCTAAGGTATTTTCGCACTATCTGCCACTTACCGTCAGGAGCAATAGTACTTGGCAGAAATAGGAGGGTCACCACTCTGATTCCGACTTGCCAAGCCCTTTGATGCTTATCTTCGGTGACTTAACGGGAACTAGTCTTAGGACAAACTGACAGAGATCGGAGAGAGATGACATAAACGGAAGCAAAGGAGTTGAGGAAAGAGACGCGGGCTGCGGTTGCAACACTCGCAAATCAGAATCGGTCATTGAACGATTTTGGGACAGGGTGGGTTCATTTCCTAAAAACCACTCTGCGGGTGACTGTTAGCATTTGTGAACTGTAGTTTGCCCCGTGTGTTATGCACCTACAATTCCTGACTCTTGTTGGCAAAACCAGACTTTCATAGGTGAAGATTTATCCACTTACTGTACACTCTTCCCATTCCCCTCCGTACCTTCACCTTTCCACTAGACTTTCCCCCTCCGTTATGTAAGAGTTCAGCGCATCAGTCTGCAACCGGCTTTCGCGAGATATTTTACTAATCATGGGATTGAGAGATTGATGATGATATTATTTTGAATCCGTAGTCCACATAAATTCAACGCGATTCAAATCGAGTGAGTATGGAGTTACTTTATAAAAATAAAGCTGAGTGAACTCAATTTTTGTGGAGAGCTAGCGAACTTCATCATAATTCATTGATATGAGAAAAAATAGCGCCTCTTTACGAGAGCAGTTTTAGATTTTGGGGAGCTGGGCCGCGCCGTGCTTGATATTCACTGGTCAAATATCTACTTTCATGTTTTTTATGTGCACTGGCTTAACCAAAAGTTACAAAAAGATGACCTGGCTCTCAGATTGAAAATTTTCACCTTTACGCAATGATATTTATTAGACGTATTTTATCCTACCTGTATTGTAACTGCCCTAAAAACCTGCATGTGGTTTTCCCCGTATACATTTTAGAATCATGTGCGAGAATATCATTAAAGGAAGACATTGGTCCATTAACTTACGCTCCAAAAATTAAGCTTAAAGCTATGTAATATGAATGAAGACATAAAAAATCGCCGATGAATTATCGAAAGTAAATTGTTGCTCACTAATTTAAACTAATTTAATGGGTATCATTAATTGTCTAAGGCTGCTTTGATAGCGTCTAACTCATTATTTCTCGTCTTCAAGCCCTGAGTGAAGTTTAAATCGTACCCAAAGTGTCTTTGCACGTTGATTGCGTGACAGGAAGTGATCTTAGCTACAAGAAAATACGCGTCTTAGAGCGAGAATAAGAAGAATGATTTCTGAAGTAAGCTTACATAGTTACCATAATCGCTTTGAAGTTACATAAAAAATATACTTGTGTACATTCACTGAGATTTCTCTCCTACGAGGAAGTAACATTTTTTTGTACTGTAATATTTCCAGCTAATGGAGAGGAGGAAGTGGTTTAGAATGGCTTTTCTCTGTACGCTGTCTTTCAAACATATCTATTTCTGCGCCTCCCATTTCTTTACGTCAGTAGCTGCTGATTTTTTAACGAATTCTGCTGCTCACTAATAATTATCCACCTATTTCTGTACACGAGAATTAACGCCTTTTAAGGCAGTGGTACGTTAGGGAATGCAAATGACGGTGCGCGGCTTTGCCATGTTGCGACGATGGAAATGTTTTTTTCGCCCCATCGTATGACCAAATCGTCGAGTCACGTTATTCATTTGCCAACCAGTCGAGGAGCGCCCGTCGTCAACCCGTATGCAAAGCGACGTCACACGGGATCAAATTGGAAGACCGTCTTACGAAGAGGAAATTTGGCTAAGTCATCGTTTTCCTTTACTGGGGGCGTATATATTTTATATTCCCTATCCCAGAGGCCTTCGTGGGGAAAGGGGAAATAAAAGCGTCTGTTAGATTTGTCGTACTTCCTCCGACTACTCGTCTTGCGGACCATACGATGACTTATCCCTTACATGCGATGCTATGGTAGGTTCGACCACATGCATAAAATTAAAAATAGATATATTGCTAGACGGGCAGGTGTAAAATGTCATTTTTCCGCGTACTATTAGGGACGACAATAGCTATGATCGATGCCGTCAATAATGTCCATGGTAACACGAGAGGTACCATCGGTTTTATGCTCTTTTGTATTTTTTATTTGTTAACTTTCAATTTCTGTATGGGACGCTAATTTCTTTTGTTTTTAATTTTGCACAAATATTTGCATTCTAGCATGACTGTAATTAACAGAATTGTAATTTTGTAATCGTTTCGTATGTTAGCATGAATGACCACGGGGACCATTAGTTAAGAATACTCTGTATGTATGTATGAGCACAGTGTCAATACCGCATGATTAAAATAATAGTTAAGACTCCGTATTGCATGTGAACTTTTCTTACACATGCTGTACTTAACAGTGAATTTAGTAAATTAGCGAATAGCATTACGATGGCGTTTGGCCCTTGGAGCATACCGGATGAAGAATCATCCTACATGCTCTGCCACACACCCTTTTGAGGTGGCTTTCAGGGTATCACGCAGGCATATCACTCAATATAATCTAAATCAGAGAGTAACTGAAGGAAATCGGATCAATTCGAGAATGAGCTGATGCAAGTCATGTCGGATAAAGAAAGGGCTACATTCTGGAAACTTGGGACACAGTGTCTTCCATTACATATCTATGACAGAATGCATGCTATTATGCGCAAGAAAAATAGTTCGATTCTGGAATTTTATGGAGCAGTAACAATCCAGTTTTAACAAATGTATAAAATTCATGGCCAGCCATGTTTCCTTATAAATTGGATAAATATTAACCACTATAGTGCTTAGTTTTGTAGATATTCTCACAAGAATGGACTCTTTTACTCACTGGTTCACGATGATTCACAAATGCAAACATGATCTACGATATTTAAGGATCGTGGTTATGAAAAGAGCAGTGATCTTTAAGATTTAGACTTCGCTTTGATTCCGAGGAACATAGATTCCGTTTTCCGCGGTAGAAAATTTTAATTTCTACCTTTATACCAAACAAACATCTAAAATCATTTTACCATCTTCTTGTACTAATATTGCTATTTTTGAGCTGGCCCTCCATGTTAAGTTCCCAAAAACCTGTATCGTAATGACAGAGAATTTCGTGAATTGGCCTTTTAAAAACCATTCAGACATAGTGGAATGACTTTGTTATGCAAGCACTGAAACATTTTTGTCTTATCAGCTGTTACATTATGTTTCGTGGGCAGTACACGAGTAGCCCGATTGCGTCATAGATAGACAATTGTCTGGTAATTAGGTCTAGGTGATAGAAAAAAGAAAAATATGAGCAGAAAGTCGACGTCGGCGCGCACTTAATCTTATCGAAATGAGATAACGGTGCTTCCGTTTACCGCACCATAAACTCTAATTCCAACGGCTCCCTCAAAGGAATTAAGATTTAAAGACATCACTCAAATGATTTTCTCAGTAATGATCGAACTTGAATGTATTTCGTGGCATTAATTCTGACCAATGGCCGCGAGTTCGAATCTTGCTTGGTACTTAGACTTGATTGGTGGTTTTTCGGTGGAATCCCATTCCCTATTTTACCGCGAGATGTGGAGAGCACGTTAGGTGTAGTGTTCCGTCCGTAAAGGTGATTATTACGTAAAATAACTAAAATGTCATTTAATTCATATTCTGGTTACTAAGAGAAAAATAAGTTCTCTGTTTGATATCCTACCTTTTCACGCCATTTTTTTCTCAAATTGAACTTGAATTTACATGGTGCTAAAGGCGAGAATGGGTGAAAATGGGTAAAATAGTATTTTTCTATTTAATACAAGTGTAGTACTTGCAAATAACCGTTTATTAGATGAAAATTCTCTCAGTAAATAAATGGTAATAAACTTAAGGCATCAGTTCATTTTGATTTTTGAATTATTAGTAATTTTGTGAAATAACTTAAGTAAAATGCATAAACTTAATGGAAATGGCTCTGCAGTCGACTCTTATGACTGGGAAAATTGCTCATTTAAAATATATTCGTTGATTTACCTGCATATATTTTAATACCTAAGACATGTTATCATTATAATCAGTATTTTTTAGACAATATAAACAGAAAGATGGACTTTTATTCCTACTCTCACAGTCTTGGAACGTTCTTAAACTGAGGACTCTATTGCGCCTATTGTTGAGGCAAGGCTAATGTGGACGCCGGGTTTCTCTCCAACCTTCCTCTATTTCCCAGATAATCCTTCCTCAAGCAACCTTAACCCCAGTTCTCAGTGGTGCAAATTACCTCTGATGCTGATTGCTTACCCAAATAACCAGACAACGAACATCTCGAGTTTAGTTAACGTATCTCTTATCTCTCGTAGCAGCGATCGTTTTCAGGAGTGAATTTCGCTACATCTTTTGTGGTCCCAATTTTTTTCCTGGTCCTTTCTCTTTTTGGCCGTTAAAAAGTCCGAAAGCCGCTTGTTGTTATTTTTTTTCGTCGACTGACCGCGAAAGCTTTCTCACTATCGAAAAATGACTGAGAAAGACAAGATGGACGTTGGTATTTGGCAGTCAAGGCTTTCTTCGATAGAGCTCTCTCGGTGCGTGATAAAAGACATCGGTGTGATTTTCCTCGGTAAGGATTGTTGACTCTTACAACGGTTCTGATGCATGTCCCAAAGAAGGTACATATGCCCACGTGCTATCGTAAATTGAATTCCAATAAGGAAATCCATAACAGCACCAATTACATTGGATGGGATCAAGAAATTACTAATCGGGAAAAGAGCATTTATAAACTAGTCGGTTCCTCATAAAACGAAGAACAAAATGCAGCCTCTCCCCCTGATCGCTTATGTGACGTGATCGAATAGGTTTGATATTCCATTAGCGAAGTTCCAGTTGTAAAAAATGACTGGCACGAAGCGATGATACTGGTTAAGAGAGAACGACGTCAGAGTTGCGGTCAGTCCTGTCCTATGAAACGTTCAAATGCGCTAATTTCTAGACGACGCGACCGTGATTCGGCACTTGATTGGCGTTAGAAGAAACGCGGTCTTCTTTTTTATTATTGCATCAGATTAAAGTTGCAACTATCCACCTGTCAAGTACATCTTGTGGGTATCTCACTCGCATGATTATCCATAAGCGTCGCGTTCTTGCGTTGCATTATGCACTATATAGTACTTGCCGTGTCGTACTTGCTGATTACTGATACTCGCTGTGCACTGTGTATTTTCAACGTTATATGTAATTGCGCTATCCAATGTACATACCTACTTGCAGATGTCTGCATACATGCAGCGTACTATGTAGTGACAGCGTACTATGTAGTGACAGCGTACTATGCCTTTATAGAATAAGCACTAGCAACCTATTATGAATACGCCACAGTAGAATAAAGACGGTTGGGAGAAACGTAAATGTGATACTATCGATGAATGATAAATATCGAATGGATGAAAAGAATCGTCAAAAAAGAAATATTAGGAAGAGTTGAGCAAAATAGATGTTTAATGAAAACCCTCGAAAGTAGAAGACGCGAAATTATTGGACAAAATCTGGAACTCAACAGCCTCTTTAAACAGTAACTGGAAGGAGAAATGAATGGAAAACATTACCATTGAAGTCAAAAGGATATAATGTCACGAAAGTTGTAATAAACGTTATTAAACAAATAAATATGAATGAGTAGAGTGGATAGCTGTAGCACACCTTTATTCCGATTGATGGCTGCTGATGACACTGATTTGTTGTAGGTACTGCGTACTTGCCATAGCCTCCGAATTTCCAGCGGCTCCCAACCCTGTCCTTCCATCAGTTGTGCCACACTGTCTATTCGCTCGTCGCAGTGTTTTACGAACCTTGTGGCTTTACTGTGCATTTTGTTTATTTCCCGAATTAAATCTTTCTGTGTAGGGTTCATAATGCTCGTGGTGCATTCAATGATGTGTATTGGTATAGCGGAACTCTGTGGAACTCGACAGTGGAGAGGTCACTGAAGGTTAGCCAAAATCGTGCGGCTCTCGCTTACATTTTGTTTATTTCGCGAATTAAGGTGGTTGGAGCGATATTTGCTCAGATTTACGTGAAACTTTGCGTACGTGTTCTCATTTGTGATATCTATAGATAAAAGTGTAAAATAATTGCATCATACCGATTTGATTTTTGGCAGTTCATTGCTATTTTAACAGCTCTATGGCACATGACATATATTTCCTAATAATTTGATTTAATATGTACAGTTTTCCTTAAACCCCAAGTTATAAATTTATTTTTATTATTATTGCTAACAAATATCAAGGTGTCACGCCGAGTCAAATATTCGAAAACAACTTATGTCAATATAATTTCGTCTATATTTTAAATACCGCGCCGAAAACGCGTCATAACTAAGGAAAACATTTTGGAATATCTTGTATCATTTCCATTACTGCCTATGTGGTGAGTTGCCAACGCATAAACAGATGAAAATAAGTGAAATACGGTCCAAGAATTTGTTTTCGACTTACTAAAAAAATTATTAAAATGTGCACACAATGATTCACGATTACCGCTCCAGCCACCTTACAGCGCCCCAACTTCTTGCGATGTATCCTTGCTGCATTATCACGACAAAAAAATTCTAGCGGGAAGAAGTTGATGGATGCTGCGTTTTCCTCGGGGAACATAAAAGAGGAGTCCACCGTGGGCAGATGCGCCCTCTCCTTCCCGCGATCGGCGCGCTCCGTTCGCCGAGCTCTCTTCGGAGATGGTCGACTGCATCAGTTGGGCTACTTTCGCGGGAACGGAGCAGAAATAGCGGGGGGGTGAGAGAAAGAGGCATCGGCTAAAGCGACTGACTGCCCACGCGCCCCCCGCCCTCCCCCCTTCTCCCGCGGCGACAAAACGCGACGACGTCGGCCAGCCATCGGGGTCGGCCGGGCAAAAACTCGGAATGTGGCGATGCGGGCCAAGCGCGGCCCCGGGGCGCCCCCCTCACTCCCCCCCCCCTTACTCGGATCCACGGCCGGCCTTGCTCCGCGCTCGACTCCGAAAATAAAACTAGTCCCCCTCGAGATGAGCGACTTCATAATTCTGAGCATTGATCCGATTTTTTCCGGAGTCCGGGCCGGTCTCGGATGAGAGTCTCTGGCGTTTCGAAGAGCGTTGTTGAAATTTCCAATTCTGTCGGAATTGATCGATTCCATCACTGTCATACCACCTCTGGAATCGATTGATGGTCCCAATTGAAGAAGCATGGATTCGTTGGACGAGTGGTTGATGAACAAAATCGTTAAACGTGGAGGAGATATGTTACTCCGCATTAGTTGGGCCACGTAAGAATATGTGGTAAGCATCTGAGAGCTGACGTAAGGAGATGATACTCGGAGATGAAGGGGAACTGGACCTATTGGGATTAAAAATAAGGGAAATGGAAGAAACGAGAAATTTTTCAAAGTCATCAGAAAGATGGGCTATTAAAGTTTTACGTTAACAAAATGAAAGAGGGCTTTAAGAGGTACTAGAATGGAGCCACTCCCGGTCATGGTAGATCATACCAGAAAAATTGTGTTATGAGTGACGACTTAAGTTAACCTATGTCTTCGGGGGAATCACAGAAATCTTGCACAGCATCATCACAACACATCAACTAACTATATTACATGAGAAAAATTATCTTTGACATTTTTATATTTGTCTACTTGGTGAACTGAAGTTTTTGTTTTTTTATTTGAAGATTTCGGAATCAAATTGGAACTCCAAAGACTTTCAATCGAGTCTACTTTGTCGTTCGAATTCTTATTTATGTTACTTCCGTTATTTCATACAATGATTTCGTTGTTCCCAATGTTATTTTAGCGGAATTTTTAATTGCATTTTATTCCTAGATGATGTAGGCTTTGCGAAACAATAGTGATTATGCCCAAAATCGTAAATTCCTATTCGTCAGGAAATCTTTTTTGGGGATATTCCTTCTTCCCCGTTGGCCAGGATATCTGTGAGTGAATCACAGTATCTGAACTGTATTTTTTTCCTGAGAGGGGATATATTCCATATAAAACCTACTGAATGGATCAATTAAATCTAAGATATGTTTCCATCCAGATCCTTTGAAATATTATCCCATTTAATGAGCTAGATAATTCATTTAGGGCAGCACTTTTCTAAGCGAGATATATGCAAGTTTTCCGTCTTCGCACTCGATGTTTGCTCATGCCAAGGGTAAATGAAGTACTTCTGCAGGCAGCTGTGAATTAATATACCAAAGCTCACCTTTTATTTCTCTCCCTGCGGACTTCGTTCAAGGTTGCACGTGAACTATTCTAAGGAAAGCATTTCGACATTGTGAGCGGAGCGGCCGATCTCTTCTCCTTGAGCTTCACTCGTGAATCCATCCGTTACCTTTCTCGCAAATATCACGAGATGGGTTTCTTTTATTACCCGAGGGAGGAAAGGAGGATGAGAGGCCGCTGTTAATGTCTAAGGAGAGAGGCTATCGAAAGGTCAACAAAAAATATGCGCATGGGAGAACTCCCGATGCCGCGGGTGGGTATGACCAACTTGGATGTTTGCATCGCTCGGGAAGTCGAGTAGTACTTTCGGCGATGTTCTGTTTATGGAAGAAAATCGCCCGGGTGAGCTCATTGCTTCTATCTTGATTCGGACCCCTTAATGGAGCGTCGCTCAAAATCCTGAAAATTTGCCTGATGGTCGGTTGCACGAAAATATTGCCATGAAACCAGTAGTTATGATATTCACAAGGTTATGGGACTCATGACAGAGTTTGAGTTGCAGGAACTATCGCTTTCGTAACTTATCTCCAAAAAGCTACTGAGTCGATCATTCGCACATTTTTAACACTGACTGACAGCCATGTATTATGTAGAAGTCATGTAGTCATTTATTATGTTACATATGCACAGTAGTAGTCACGTAGTCACTATGTCATTCAGTAGTCATTAGTATTCACGTAGTCAACATGAATAAATAAACTCGTTAATCGTAGCATTAATTCTTATACTTCTATCAAGTAATTAGGTACTCCTTCAAACGGTTTAATGCAAATCCGCCGCAAGAGTTTCCTAAGGATATCATAAGTGAAACATCATCTATCAGGTCCAATAAGTCATACGAGACCATTTAAGGAAATAAATTTATCGAATCTTTTTACAACTCATCTTAAACATATGCCTTGAATTATACATTTAATTACTCTATTGGATACATATGTATTGCTTCAGCCACAGAAGTACAGCTGGTTTACGAAAAATCATAAACTCGAAAAGTGTTGCAAACACTCAACTGAAATTGACAGTATTTTCTTTTCGGTGACTTGCCATGGTTTTCGTTCATTTGTCTCCGCGCATCTATTCGCTAGGAGTAATGATATTTTTTATTCCACAGTTTTTCCGCTCACAATCGTGCTTGACGGTATATGTGGTCGCCGGAGGTTGAGAAGAAGTTCATCATAGGTTGCCCATGTACTACATGGCTGGTTACGCTAAACCTTGCTGTAAGTACGAAGTTTTCTTACTTCACAGTAATCAATCTTAATTTCCTCGCAAAGTACCTGCTCCAAAAAAGAAGAATTAGTGCATTGAGGAAGAGGAATAGGAAAGATTCTATAGTTTAAAATTAACCCCTAGTTATATTGTAGCTATTGCTCCACACCGGATATTATCCTTTGGGGGAGCGTAAAGCAATTATCGAATATATCATTTATATCATTCTGGTTGCCACGAGATTTGTTTTTATAATCATTCGGGAATTTTTCCGAAGCATAAAAATATATATTGCAAGCCGCAGATGTTCTCCTTGCATGAAAAAGGCATGGAATAAATCCACCTAATAGACGGAATGTAAATTCATGTAATGTCTTTTAAACTCTATTGCTCTCGATGGTCTCGCAATTCTACCTTGCAATCGTCGAACGGCTTGTGACGCAAAGTGAATATTTATGTATTAAATCACGTGGAGAGTTTAAAAAACCAAACTTTTAACGCTGCGATGAAGAATCAAGCCTTGGTAGTCCTGTTAATACGCTGTAAACCCTAATAATTCTATCTATTCCGAATTAAGCCCCCATAAGTTTCCATCCATAACTCTGAAAGGCAGGAGACAGTGGGAGTTTAATGATGAAAAAAAAATCTTTTTAAGCCCTTCGGGAGTTAAATAAAATAGGCAAATCGTTATCGAGCAGAATGCCGATAGTTAACTCGTGATATGCAATATGCACATATATTAAAGTCCGTTACGTCGTGGAATTTCACGGCCGCACGACGCAGCGAGAACAGCGCGGGAATTCTTTGCGGTTACTCTCATCTTCATCCGATACCGCTAGCACTCATGTATCATCGACTTGCGTTGAATTTTAGCCTTGAGCCATACGTCCGCGGCAGCATTTGTCGTGCATCATTAAACGTAATGGATTAACGAGCCATTTCAAAGTTCATGAACATTAATGATAGTTAAATTCATTTTGTATATTATTTTATTTATTCGTTTATCTCATAACTGATCTTATAAATCCTTAGATTCTCACTATGCAATATGTTTACTTTGCTATCGAGACAATATTCCAATAAATCCACGTATATAAAATACAGAATCAGGTGTGAACCATTCCATAATGACAAGAAAAACACTTTCGATGTTACTACACCATCTGGAAGACATCGAAACTAGTCTCAATAAATCTTTTATTAGTGGAAAACTGCAAGTGTTTTGCTTCTGCCATTAAATCCACGTAATTTAAACTAGTGAGAAAATGCGATATTTATCATGAAAATATTGCCAAAATGTTGGTTTACTATGTCACTTCACTTTTTTCTCTCTTCGTCTCGGTTTTTCAGTTTCAAAGCATGTGTTTAACTGAAATTTGATTGGTTCATTAGATTGGTTAAGTCAATTCATAGTTCAGGGAGTTCAAGTTGCTGGTAATGCAAATTTATATTGAAGGAATGCTAAAGATATTCTAACAGCGAAGCCAAGAGTGCAATATTAGTATAGATAACTGAAGAATAAACCGGGTTTCCTCACGATAATCTTTATGTAAGATACTTAAGGACTAACCAATACCTGACTGCGCCATTTCGAGGTGAAGATCCTAACAGCGCTTTCAAAATCAGTATAATGTATTTCATGCGCTATCCAGGGAGAAATTTCAGCGTAAATGGAAGATTTTCAGCCAATAATTTTTACTTGATCGATCGCCTGATGGGCGATTGCCTGTCAGAACGACGCATCACTCTTCAGCGTCAGTCGATCGTTGCATAACTCCCCCTCACGCCGATAAGGTAGTTCAAGCGAGATTTATCTCTTGCCAGAATAGAATCCATCTTAGAATTATATAATGAAATTCCCAGTAATTAACTAAATATACATATTTTAGGCTTAAACTTGACGTATTCGTTTCACGCCGCACGCTGAAACCTTTTTCAAAACCGAAGGTGTTTTTGTGATTTTGGGAGGTATATTACGGTGAGTAATGCATTAATAATTAATTATAGTTGAGTAAACATACTCAAGGTCTGCTACGTTGCATTTCTGACGCGATATATGCGTCAGAAATTCCATATTTTTCTTTCAAATAATGTCTCTCTGGAGCGCATAGTCGCACCACATCCCGCGGGAAACGGCTTGTATTTTTTTGCTAGTATCTCGTAAATTAGTAAAGTAAGTGGCTGGTGTTTTGGTATCATTCGGAGAATATTATCTTTTTCATCAGGATGAGGCTGAATTCAATGACTTTTTATGATTTGATATCTCGCTCAAACTACCTTTCCTTCTTCCGCGTTAAGTGATGCGGTCTCGCCTTGATCAACTCAAGTCAGGCGCCCCACAATGGGTGCCGCATCCAGAAATCCCTGCTCCGCGAGCAGTCATCGTCTCCAGTTGACATCAGGGCGGAAACCAGTAATGCCTATACTTCCACGGGAGTCGTGACGGACGCTTCGTTTCCGGGCAACCGGTTGCGCGGGCGAGATAGAAGGCCGGTGCTTCGCATTCCAATGCATTGGGTATAGAGTCACGCGTGAAGCAGCCCTTCCATCTTTCAACCCTTCGTGCCCACGGCACGCACGCATCCAATCTGTCGGGAAGCCGCAGATTCGGTGTCCCCGAGGACTGGACCCTTGTAAGCGTGCGTGATGGCTTATTATGCCGTCATGCGCCGATGGAGGGTGTGATCCATCCTTCTCCAGTCGGTCGTGAAGACGAAAGGAGTCGTCGGAATGTAGAAATATGAGAAGGAAGACCTCACTCTTGTCGATAAACCGACGCACACATTTATAAGCACCCTGGAAACCCCCACAGGGATGTGCGGTATGCGATGAATTTAACCAAAACATGCTCTACACAATGTTGCTGTTTTTTTATGTCTGGCATGATGAAGGCATATTCAAAGAGAAATGAGAGTACATTGCAAGATAGAGAAATTTGAGAACTAATTCTCCCATCAAGCCACTGAAACGCATTGCGAAGAAGCCAACGAAGAAGCGAAACGAAGCCACTGGAAGAAAGAGGACAACCTAATGGATTCTCGTATCTTTCCTACTCTCCATCTAGCTTCTCCATTGTTCTTTTCTCCTCTTCTTCTCCACCATTTTTCCATTCCCTATTAAAATCCTTGTATGTGTTCTCTTGTAGCTCTTAAGTTGGAAATTCTAGTATTCTAGTAATTCTAGTAGCTCTTGGATAGATGTTATTATTCCGCAAAGGACAAATTGTGTAGTTCCCAGGGTATTTCTATGACTCCTCCCTGGAAATCGGGGTTTTGATGTCAAAGTTTCCGTTATATAATCCCAGACCATCTCGAAACATGGCCTTATGTGGCAAAGAACTATTAAATAAGCTTGAGGAACAAAATATGTGTTAACATTTTCATCCTTTCCAAAATATCTTTCATTTTTATGTCAATTAACTTTACTTCGTAATGTAAAAATTAATGATTACACCATGGATTTTGAGAATGTGAACTTATTTTGGATGACTTTTTCATATGGTTTTTGAAAGATTTCTTTTTTGTACACTTTTGAGTTCAACCTTACATGCTGAGTCTCGGATACAATTATTTTTCTCACAAATAATTAATCATGGAATGGGGATTCGGGTGGCAGGCACCAACTAATTCTATATTTTAGTCGTCTATACTTAATGGACGCACAGTACCAGGTTAATTTAAAGAGATTTCCTTGAAAGTTATTGCGATGTGCGCAAACCAGAGGAATATAAAGCCGTGCAACTCTTCTCTCTGTGATATTTTTAACTCCAATGAATGGTAGCGCCGTAAATGCTTTCTCTTTGCGCTCTTGGTGGTAGGTATGCAAGCCTACGACGGTCCGTGTAAAATCATAAAACTTCGGATCGCAAATTCCTGGATGATTCCCCTACCTAAACAATCCCATGAACATAACTGAGTATCATTGAGTGATTCTCTCTCCTTCACGTTACCCTTTCATCCGAGAGTATAATTTCCCTGTCAAGATTCAACCGTTTTAAGAGGTCGTCTTGTGCACAGAAAGAAAATTATCTTTCTGCCCCTACGCTTAAGCTCAAGTTTCCTTCTTAAGCAAGTACTCAGTCTTTAGGATGAATTATTAGGTTTTTAATAGGGAATCCGCTGAGAGTTTGAAGAAGAGAAATCTTTGAACTCAGAATTTACCTCAAAAAGTGAATCCAGTCGCATGAAATACGTTTTTTACTGCTACGGGGAAAATGTGCACGGATAAATTCTTGTTTTACTGTAATATTAGACATATAATAGGGACCTACTGTTACTTCATATCGCTTAAGCTCATTTGATTTTACTTACTTTCACTTTATTTACTAAACTTACTTTCACTCGAAGAGAAGCATACGAAAGTAATGATTAGACCGCGAGAGAAATACCCAAGTTTCTCGCGTGAGATCTCGAAGAGGTCTTGTGAATCGTATGCTTTTATGAAAGGAAAATAACAATGAAAATGTTCCATGAAGTCTTGAGAAATACTTGGAGGGTCCATTGACATTCACAGCGTCTGAACGGGACTTTTCACATCCCAGGAAGTATATCTTAGCAGTTTAAGCCTGAAATCAATACACCTGGGTAGACAACCTAATCAGGTTGTCTCGGTACTTTGTTTATTCATGAGATGCAAGCAAGATACTGGAATCATAGATTATGATACCATCTTTTTTTACTATGTTCTATGTGAACCCACAGATACATACTTAAATTCTATTCCTCAATTGACCAATTAAAGAGCTTAGTGTTTGGTTAAAATAAACTTTTGGTCTGTGTACAATACCTGAAAATGAAATTAATTTTGAGGAATCCATGATCGATTGCCATGTGGAGAGTACATAGCATTCACTGTGCGTCACCGCAGAATGAGACATTACAGTGTTTCAATTGACGTCTCTTTCAGATAGCAAGGTCAAGCGAGTCATTGAGGATTTCTCCAACTCTCTTATCACGCACTGATCATTTAATTTCTACTTAACCGCACTACTTAATATTCTTAAAGAGACACACTGCTATCTCCACATCACCAGTGGCTACCTTCAATTTCCTATACGGAATATCAACAACGAAGGGATCAACGAATTGACGCTGAAACCCTCTGCAGTCATGACAGATTTGTTCTATCGTTTCGTCGTAGCAGCTATCTTTTGGGCTTAGCTATTAGAATACATAATCATTGTAACAATTTATGGATACGGAATCAAGGGGAAGAGGGATAAAGCAATGCCAAGCATTTAAGTTTTTGATTAAATTCTATTTAAAAATAGTCATTGAAGTCCACTACCATAATATATGTATTTTCATTGCTCAAGCGGTCCCCAGGGTTAAAATAATATCAAGCCATAACATGGTTACTAAATTTATTTGGGAATATGATCTGAACTGGAAGAGAAATACAGCCATTCTAAGTATTAAAGGCTTTGATTAAATGTCCAATTGAAAATGAAAACTGTTGGGCATACTCAGGAGCAGTGTGTAGCTCGATTTACGATTATAAATGAGGAGACGCTCTCGTTTATCCTATAATGAAAGTCTTCTTTTAATAGATTTCCTTACAGTACGACGTTTTTTTTTTCATTTTATAAAACGTGTGACCGTATTTACGTAATTTCACTCAACTATCACGCCCACGGATTTAGGGGTTCCAGGCTTCGAATCAGCTACAGAGCTTCTTATGCTCCCGTATTCAAATCCCAGCCACGTCATTCCCACCTCGAGTCTTTATTTAAGAGCCTCACTGCACGAAACTGAATGAACTAACGACTTAATTTCAATTTAAATTCATCGCAAAGTGGCATACGACACGTCGCTAACCGAGGAGGCGGTGGGAGTTAAAAGAGTGGGGCAGGAGATTAGAAAGGCTCGGAGGATCTTGAGTCCAAGTGGCCTTGGAAATATTACGGGGCTTGGGCGTGCCCGAAATTTCTGTCACTGGGTCCGGTCGGATTCTGAACTCAGCGTCAGTGCCCGTGCTGCATCCAGGACAGCATTCCGGTTTGTTCCTGGGAGATCGAAATCTCGGGACCAAGACATAAATTCACTCGTTTTCCATTACGTACCATCTCCGAAGGGTTATTTAATGTATTGTCGTTCATCTTGGCTCTTTTCTCCCCATTCATCGTTTGCCGCTGGCATTTTGAATACGGAATTGACCCTTGTGCTCGGACCCATTGTCCAGGAAAACTATTGTCCTGATTCGTGACTGTATCGTATTTTGGTTTGCGGTGACCGCGGGTAAAAATTATTGAAATGGGTTCAGTCGATTAAAAAAATCGTTCGGGTCCTGTTCTTTTTCGTGCCTTTCCATGGGTATAAATACGGCCGTCTGTGAATGTTATATCGAGTGTCGGTAGTTTATACGATCCCAGGAGTAGTCCTTGGCCAAACTAAAATGCGGATCCTTGCGTGGAAAAAATTCCAAACCGAATTTAAACGACCAAATAATGGTACTTTCGCGGCACAACGAATGGCAAGAATAAACTACATGATTGATAATATTCGCACCGATATTTACGGGCTTCGAACGAAAGATTATAGTCTTCAATAAGACTAAAATTGGCGAGACAGGAGTATAAAAGTCTTTACTTCGAGCTTAACCGCGACAATACATATTTTTTAAAGCTCCATATTTTTCGACATCTCAGCCTGTTGGTGCAGTAAAAAGACGCTCAAATTATCATAATGGTGAGAATTAATTTCGATATTTACGATATCTATTGGTATACCCATGCCAGTTCGTGTTCATTAAGTGAGATTTTATTGCTGATAGCTCTATACTTCGACAAAAGAACTTTATAACACAGAGGTAGATGAATTATCATGTGAATGGATATACTCGTGTATATCAGCTTGGTCCGGTTCTATTAAATATAACTAACTACCCAAGATATAAATCTCAGGGTAGTTTTTTCCTAGTAATAAAAATATGCTAACATGTAAAAGTAATCAATCTTCTTCAAGCTTGTTATATTAGAAAGCAGATAAAATATACATTTATGATAATTCTGTTACTTAAACCAATTCGGTATCTGAACCACGGTGAAAATTAAATCCTGAAATCACTTTATTTCAAATGCTTATGTTTTTGTATTCTTTATCAAACTCAGGCTTTGGAATGTCTCTACGAAAAAACACGGAATTATGGCAGTACATATTTTACATACCTTTATATGAATTTAATCTTTTTAGTATCAACCTTCCACTTTTCTATACATATTCGTCAAATTGATTTTATTTCTAATACAGAATTTTATTCTGCACGCCTTAAATTATTAAGTTTATTTTATTCTACACGCCTCAATTTATTCGCGCATTCACATGTTTTCTTGCCCAAGAGGGAATATTCTTTATTGTTTACCTTAAGCCAGAGGGTGAAGAATGTACCTACTCTTAAATGTATGCATAGTTCCATACAGGGGCGGCGTGGCCAGGGCGGGAAGGCGGGGATTCCCGCCCGGGCCCCAGAGCCCTTCGGGCCCCGATTTTAACGTAAATAAAATAAGTCGTTTATCGCATCGAAAGCTTTTATGCCGTTTTTATATTACTTGCAAACCTTTTGCCCTTAACGACCTGAAACGCGTTTTTAACGCACAATTTTTTTCAGAAGGAGGAGGGGGGTTAAAAAAAAACTCATGTGCTGCGGCCCGGGCCCCTGAGCATCCACGCCGCCCCTGGACCTCTATAGTTAATAACATCGTATGCTCCGTAATTGAGGGTTCTTACTCTTTTTTGGCCCTTGATTTCTCAAACTAAAAGGTTTTTAGTCACGAAAGTGAGTGATTAATTTTCGTTTAATTAGAAGAATGGGATTTTCTGACGACAAATGTGGAGCGATAATTTTACAATGTATTCTAGAATTATGTCCGTCACCTTTTCAGAATATCGAATTATTTTACATTGTGGAGTGAAATAAAAGGAGTAGAAGGCGGCTCGGGGGTCAGTTTGCACTTCGTGATTCCCAATTTCTAGAACTCGGCGTCAGTTTATTAGCGGTAGGTATTTGCACGGAGACGCCAACTGCGTTGTAGCATTTATAAGACCCAAAGATTGGCTCCGCGAATGAGTAATTGTCGACCTGCCACGTGATTACGAGGAAGGCACACAGAAACAGTGAATATGGGAAACCGAGAAGGCGAGCTGCATATGCTAATCGGGACACTAAGTTTCGTCATGCGACTGACCGCAACTGAGAAATCGCTTCTTGTTAGCAAGTCATAGGTTTAAGGAACGGCAAAAAATGACGTCATACCCTATATTACAAGAAAGAGTTAAACATAAAACAAGAAACTTGAACAAGAAAAGAGTGGACTTACTCAACTGCGACCCAGCGAACCGATGGAAAAATAAGATACACTTCCACAAAATGTACCTCCATATGCATCCTTATTACTGCTAAAGATGCATTTAGATTATCTCATAAAAATCCGACGTGTTCAATTTACAGGCTGAAAGGAAAATGACAGGCTCGCGAGGCGTGTTCTTATACCTAAATTCTAACTACTTGTGAACCTATTGAATCTTTTCTGCCTTTCTGCCCTGATAATTTTTAAGCGGAACATTTTCAATCAGTTTGTATTAAATTAATTCGTATATTATTTTTGTTGGACTTTTAGAAATTATAATAAAAATTGAAAATATATTGAATTGTCACCGTTGCCACGAATGAATATCAATACAGTATCACCGATAGGATTTTAGTGCTGCATTTCCTCAATTTTTACGCATCCTAATGGAGTTGAAGATGCTTGGGAAACAATTTCATAAACACAGCAGCCCATTTTCTTTTCCTGAAACTCGTTTCACGCAGAGAAGTTTTTCCGAATGCGACTGGCTCAAGATTTCCTTCAGATTCGGCGTAAATGATGCTCGTTTGCATTTGTCCGTTCATCATGGAGATTTGACTCCATTTGTTTACGGCGAGGAAGAAACCAGCGAAGATGGGAGACGCTTTAAGAACTTATTGCTAACCACGACGACTGCCCGCACTGGGCGTCGCGTCGCTCGAAATCGCTTTGAAAGTTGAACACAACAGACACGGATTAATTAAGGGAAAGGAAGCGTTCCATTTCGTGCATTCCTTAAAGGCTCTTCCTGCCGAAGATCTCTCGTCGCGATATAATCATTGTGTTTCTTAATCTCACCGCTTGGTTTAAAAAAATGAACTCGTTATAGGGATGAGAAATCATGATGAAACGCCTGTAGAAAAATCACGAACTCATATCATTTCATAAACACACCGTTCTCTCTCTCCTTTACTTCTCACAAAGCTCGTTAGGAATTGTTTACACTGGCCGTATTTCCGGGACACTTTGTTCTCGCCTGGTTGTGGTGCTGTCAGTAGCCGAGTTAATTTTCTCTGGCGAAATCGATAATCGAAAAGGGTAGCCCGGCATTGCAAAACAAAGTTTCTCAAGTAAGATGTTTCCATGCATGAGAAAGGAAATCAATTAATTTTTGTTTGCCCGCAGAAAGAATGTACTGCGGGCCCGACATTGCATCATCACCGTAAAGCGGAGAAAGGGGTTAATTTACAAATCAAATTTAGCGAAGGCAATGGGAATGAAATTTAAATGGTATGAAATGGGAGTGAATGATTAATGAAATCAGATTCATCAGGAAAAAAACGTGAGAACATTTCAACGAGCAGCTTAAGAGAAAGTAATAGTGAATGAAATCAATGTATGCATATTATCTTTTAGTTTAGTCGATAAATAATGAAGTGGACATTATGACATGTGATGAGTTTACAAAAGCTATAAATGACGTATATGGATACCTCAACTGGATATAGGTATAGCTTAATAGCTGGGATAGCTACGAAAATTGCACAGTATTCGGTAGGTGGACCGTTTGTGATATTTTAAGGCATGTCCATGTGGCCACCATCGCTGACAATGGCTACGTATGTGCATCGCGGAACTTGGTGGCACTCGCCTTCGAAGAGCTTGAAGTCAGGAAAGTTGAAACAAGAGTGTATGAATGGGCAGAGGAGCCGAACGTCTCCCGCGAGGACCTCTATAAGGACCTACAGTCCCTCAGTCCCACCACCCTATTTTTGCGACACCGCTGAGTCTGTAGCAACTTTAGTGAAGAATGAAACATGAAATCTTGGAAGAAGTATTTATATTTTACAAATAGAAAAACTAGAAGACAATGGAAATGTTTTCATCCCATGATATTTTCACTAAACTTTATCCTTGAACTAAAATTAAAAAACGAAAACCTATTAGATCTTGATTTTTAATTTTAGCGGACGATGTATGCAGCGCGTATTGTGTATTTCTGTGTACAAAAAAGGTGGACATCATTGATAAATCACATTGTATTCGTGCACGCGTGACGAATGCGAAATTGGTCATCACGGTGAGCAGTGAAGTCGAGAATAAAAACAAAATGTGCAAGAGGAGTAGTATATCATATAATACTGCCATGCACGCATTGAAATATGACTTCGTGTTACGCGACGGTAGTGGCGCTATTGACGAATTCACGCGGAATTTCCTCTTTCAGTGGAGCAGCAAGTGACATCGATGGATGGGATCCGTTCTCAACTGTAGTTTCCCATGGCTAATTTCCGGTGAGTCCCAACTCTTTTCCCTGTTTTTTTTTCTCTCCCTGCTCCTCGCGGCCTTCGTCCAATCAGAAGTTTTCTGACGGCCGAAGGAGAATCGATGGAACGTGATCAGCAGCCCACATTCTTTTTTTCGGAACGTCCCCACCTTTACCGTTACGTGTCCTTAAGAACCTCCTCCCGTCAGGAACCGAGCTTAATTGTATCAATACGTGACATCCTCTGTTGAATCCTCACCCCCTTATCAAATATCTCTGGTTTACCGAGGTCAATTTGACAATTTTTGGAAGACGATTCCTAGAAAATTTTAGAATATTAAACGAGCGAAGAGGAAAAGTAACACTGCAATTCCACGTCAAACTTAATTTACTCGAGCACAAACTTTATTTTTGCTGTAGTCGTGCAAATTAATTTTTATGTGGAATTGCTGTGTTTTTGCTCCTCCTTCGAGATGAAATTCTCCCAATTCAAGTCTGAAACAATTTACTGTACCTATCTAATTTAAAATTGACTCTCAGTAAGTTACTGCTTCAGCCTCTAGTTTATGGAAATCTTAGTGTAAATAGATGGAATTCATATTTTTCCTCGGCCTTTTTTTTCTGTGTAACGCTTTTTCATTTAAACAAATCATCACCAGGTATAAAATACCAACGTTTTCTACGGTAAAACACCAATAATGGCAAAATATTTCACTCAATCTTTTCCAAAGAACTACTCAATACCCTAATGTTTTCAAAATTTCTGATCATTTATCTTTTTGAACGTCGCGTTTTAAACAAGACAAGTAGATGGATCTAATATCTAGGTATTTATAGCGGTTGGTGTATTATTACAGGAAGATTTGCTGCTTGTGTGAGTCTAACAATAAGTGAATGGAATCGTATTATATATTAATGTATTGACATGGAACGTGAAGAGTTGAAGACTTAAGAGAAGATCGATCGAGAAGGTCGATCAAAGTGATCGACCAACATACGACTTAACTTTTACTGGCCATATATAATACTTTAACGGAAGGTAGTATATTAAGTCCATTTAATAAAGAAAGGTTTTCTGTGTTGTTTGCAAGCTTAAAGCTATTTTTCAGTCGCCACTACCTATGTTTGAAAAAACTACAAAAATTCATTCTCTGTGATAAACGGAACTTTAAGCGCCTCGGTAAGTAGCATAGTGATCAGGCCACTGATAAAAGTATGAGCAACATTACTTTAAGTTCCTTATTCATCAAGGAGAAGTAGACAAAAATATTTCCACTCCGATCAAAAAAAAACAAAAGTTTTTCGAAATGCTTTTTTGCGTCTGGCATTTTTATTTTGTGTGTTTGGACAAGGTGGAACAGATGGGAAAATTATGCGCCCAGTCGTTGCTCACAGCTTTCGTTGAACGTCATTACTACGACTAATTAGTTATATTTTTCGGGATTGCCACATCGCAAGTCTCGTGCCCCTTGAAGTATAGTAACTGCGATTCCTTAGCCAGCACCGCTCAGCGCTCCGTCAAGGTGTGTAAGCGCAAAATAAATGTCAGCATCACGCAGTTTTCAGAGCCAGGAGAAATCTGGCTCCGTATGAATTAGAAAGTTGTAATTCCAGTCGGGGAAGATGCAAGTAACGTTTAATATTGGCCTTTTTCAAAGGAACGGTCTTTCGCGTAGTGATTAAATTCGCTTCTGTTCGCCACCGATCACGATCTTAAAGCACTGTCCCGCCCAATTAATTAATTTCAATACTTCCATAGGTTTATCGTCCCTACTTGAGCTTTTTTTTTCTTTAACACTACATTTCACTCTGAAGCTTTTGAGCCTTCCGAGATGTACGCACGAACCGCAGTGGTGTTAGGAATATTCAATTTTCATTATATACGGATTCTCGGTGAGCGTAACGAGCTATTCAGCAAGGTACACGGGTACGTGCCCCCGTAGTGGTTGATTTTTCAATCCTCCAAGTCTTGGGGAGCAGCTGACCGTGGGAAAGGGCAACTGTGGCGAATGTAAATGTAATGTACTCCTCGCACTGCAAAAACAGGCGGAGAGAATTATTTCACACGGACGAAGACCTCAAAGTGGAGAAAAAATTCTCCGTACTGCTTAGAGCGAGGAAATGATTGGGAGGAAAAGTCAAAGAGTCACACTTGGTGGTTCCGTCAATTTCAATGCTAATTCAATTTCGTTTCTTTACGCATTTTCTTGCGGGAATTCCATATCGATGAATGATAGATGGTGCAGAAGATCTGCAACATTCTTTCTTTCTTAATATTATGAGATCGATTTTATTATGTCAAGTTAACATCAACCACAAGATTAACTAGCCTTTTCGTTAACTTAATGTTAACGGAGAGTTCGGGTTTTGTACATGACATTAGATTGCTGGTAAGTTGACGAAAGCGTTTTCGAATTAACATCGGTTTTCATACCAAGAAAATATTGAAACGGAGATCATAAAACCGGGTCTTATTCTCAACCTGCCTGCCATCCTCGACCTCGCTTTTATAGGTTCCATAAGCTTATATATGCCAGTCTATGATTGTTTGCGCCTATGCCCAGTTTTATCAATCATATTCCATTTTCATGGAAATATATGGTGGGCTTAGGTTCATAATATGTTTTAATGGATTTGTTCACTTAAAACGTTCACTGCTTGTTTGTGTACGATTGTTTGCGCCTATGCCATTTTCATTAAAATATATGATGGGCTGAGGTTCATAACATGTTTTAATGGATTTGTTCACTGAAAATGTTCACTAATATCCCTTTCCTTATCATTCACGACGTAAGGAAAACAGTTCAATTACTTAGGGTTTAATAATGGCCTCAATGCTTGATAATATATTGCAATTTTGCTTGTTATTAAATCTCCCAAAGCAGTCATGAAATGTTGAACTCAAAGTTTCTTTTCTAGACCCGTCTCACGATCACCATGATCTGATAAAATTAGCGGAAGGCTTGTAGTTGGAAATTCGTAAAATAATTCTTCTATTTTTACTTTAAGTTCTGGATGTAGGTGTTGCCAATTAGGAAATAGAAATATGATTGTTCATAGGAAGAGTGAATTTGGTTATTAGCACATCTGTGATAATGATTATTTAACTCCCGTTTCATATAATTTTTTTCATTGAAAAACTTTGAATCGCTGTCAAGTATTCCCTGTTTAGTACAGTTAACAGTTTTTCTAGTATTTTTAACATGTTTGTGGCTTACTTTGAAGAGATAATTTTTGGTGTAAATTTGTGGAAATACTTTTCATAAATTATTTCGGAGAGAAAACCGGGTAAATTTCCACATTAGAAACGTGTAAATTTACCTTTTTCCTATCGAAAGAATGTTTTTTTTCTGTTGATTCTGTTGCAAATATACGGCATGATGGTAATACCATTGCTTTACTCATGCTTTTGTAGATTGATAATAGCCTGTTTGCGAGAAAGGATGCTGATACCTACCGCGAGGATGTCCTAATCAAGGAGGAGTGTATTTGAGCAAATCTGAGTGGAATGAGATTTACCTAATTTCAATGGTGCAGTTTTTGTAAACTCCATCATATTTCTATAATGCACTCCTTAAACCAAAATAGACTGATTACGCTTGTATTTGATTCTTCAACTTTTAGCACTTTGATGCCATAAAAATGGTCTGTTGGTAGGTCACATTTTCCCCAATCGACCGCATGAAAACTATAGCAAAAAATCATTTACAAAAAAGTGAATAAACGCCATTTTGGGGCTCTTACCTCGATAAGGTAGGTCACCGTATTCAACACTCCGCGAGTCTCTGTCTTTACGTTCCTCTTCACCAGGTCACATTCTACAATCCAAAGTGATCCCGTTTCCCAGATGCTGGCCGGGCTCCTCGGTGAGCGGGCACCTCTCGGCTCCAGCAGTTTTTAAAAAACTTTCCGTGAGACCGCCGAGGAGGAAGCGAAGGTCCCACCTGGTTAATAAGGCCGTCGGAGGACTCCGATTGACACAAAAAATATATTGACGATAACCTCGCCCGTTGAAATCACCGAACTCACAGAACGTCCGAACAGCACACTGGTAAAAAACAATACCAATTGATTTTATATTTATCGGTAATCCTTCGGATTCGTCAACACTATCACCACCCGACGGGTCGGCAAAGCATCCGGGCCGAATGTATAATCCTTTGCAGATATTTCCACAATCGCGCACCACACGTTTAACAATCATTCATCATCATCCGTCAACAATAAATCCGTCCCGGAGACAGCGAAATCCTCTTTTTCCTTGTCACGGAGGGCACCAATGTGCCGTGGCACAAAAATTTGGAGGAAAATGTCCCGAGCAGAAGCCGTGGATGTCTTGCCTCCCTCGGCTGACACCGTCTGTGGAGGAATTCTCTTGCTCACCCGTCGGGCAACTTCCTACGACTGAAGCCCCACCGGAGAGCCCCAGGTGCGAGAGAGGAGGGGAGGGTGGTTGGTTTGAGGAGTGGGGAGTGGTAGGGGATGGTAGGGTGGGGAGGAGGGGAGTGGGAGGGCGCAGGAGGGGTGAAAGAGTTCTGTAGAGGAGGATGAGGTAGGGGAGGGGAAGGGGCCGAGGGGAAGAGGCAAGCCGCTGCCTCCTGCAGACGATCTCGCGATCGCTGCTGGAGACTTCATCAGGGGAGTAGGACCGCAAAATTTACTCCGAGTTTTGGGATTAAAATTTTTCAAGGCTCCAGCAAATCCCTGTCCCTACCCCTGGATTCTGGGAGAAGTGATTCGAAAGCAAGGGAAAATCTTTTTCCCCTTAAGTGGGGAATTAAATTTTTACTAAATTCCATGCTACGGCATTAATTTAGTACAGTCAGCGTCTTAAACTTCATATTTTTATTCGCTAATGTCATTATATGTCACGATAATGCATTTTTTATTTCTTGAGTTTCAAAGTGAATGTTTATTATATTTTCATTGCTATAATCAATGCATATTTAATAATTTTCAATGTATTTCCTTGAAAAAATATATTTAATATAATTTTAAATTGACTACTTTTGTGTACTGGCAAATTATACCCTTGCATTGGTAAATACAATCTTTTCCCTTTGATGGAAGCGCTGATAATATTTTTTAAATCAGGGGGATCATGTCGAGTCTATCCGCGTCGTTTTCGGCTAAAACACCTTTTGCCTTCGCTATCCGATTACCTTTTTATATGTCAGGTGTTCTAGCACCCTGCCTTGCGGTGTCTAACGATAAACTGCGTGAATGTATGTGTTGATGTTGTGGCTACAGCACTGGCTTCCCATCCTGAGGGCTCGAGTTCTAATTTTACAGATTTCACAATTACTATTTTCATTAAAAGATCATGCTCCCAGATCTTTCAATCTTTCTACGGTCAGATAGCAAGGTACTTTTCGATTATCCTTACCCCGTAAACAAATAATTACGATTTTTCATATTTAAGATATCATTCTTTAAACCGTTCTCGGTGAGGTGAAAGGGTTAGTTCTTCGTTGTTAATCTGCTCAGCACCTTTTCCTCCTATTACGCAAGCGCTTGCTGTTGATTGGGAGAGAATGGTATAAAAGCATCAGATGATAGCACCAAATGCATTTGGTTTCATTTGTAACTTGTATAATGTATGCACATATCCTCTAAGTATTTCCCTGTTACCAGCTACAAATGATAACCATGTGCATTTGGTTTGGTAACTTGTAATATTATTCGTGTGTACTAAAGGTATTTCCCTTAGGCATGATTTCCTCCGTTTAATCTGTAAAAATAATTGAATTCATCTCGTATGGGGCCTCCAATTTTTACACCGAAGTGCACTTCATAAGTCATGATATTGGTCGAGTCTCCGTGTTTTGGTCAGAAATTGATATTCTGGATCTTAGGGCTCTTTCTAGAGTTGAAATGTAACTTTTCTTAAGTAATTTCATGTCTGTAAAATGTCTTGTAATCTTGATAAAATTGAACTCATTACCTCCAGATTCACTTTTCAATAATTTGTATCAACAATAAAATCGTTTCTAAAAGTCGCAAAGTAGAATAAGTATTTATTATTAATGTTTCTAAAAAAAATTAAGAGGTCCCACTTTAATGGCAATGCCTTTGGATCACCTTCTGCACCGCATGATATTTCGTCGCTTCAAAAAAGATCTATGTGTTCACTAAAATTTCACTGAAAATATCCACCGATTCGAACCCAGGCACTCGAGATGGGAAGCCAGTCACCAACACAATCCTCTTCCAATTGAACATTATTGCGGAAAATCATTAGAGATGGTAAATCAAATTAAATTATTAGAGTGATCCACCGGTTAAGGTAGATTTTAAATGGAGGATAAATCCTCAAAACGTTTACAGTCGCAGGCCCCTATCACCACAACTCATTGCTTTTTTCATCTCAGCTTACGTTCAACCTCTCTTCACCCCGTACATAAAGCCTATTCTCTTCCTTCCCCTTTTCCGCCAGCATCCTCCCCTCTATCACGGCCATCAGCATCCGTTCGCCTCTCGTTACCTGTTCCAACCACCTACTCTGCCTCCTCTTAATTTCCACCCGAAAGTTTCCTCCCCTCACCCACCATACCAAGCATGGTCAGTCTAAATTATCCCGAGCAGTCAACTCAAGTGAGGGCGAGAAGTGAAGCAAGAGTGTGTCCCATCAATGAGCGATCGCATCACCGGGCGGTGATGAAAGGGTGACGCCATCGATTCAACCGTGCGAGGCTAATGATTTCTGTTTCAAGGGGAATTTGACGTTTGAATTCTCTGGGCAAAGTCTGAAATTTACGTGGCAACACCAAATTAATGAAATCTTTGCGGTCTTCATGGATGAAAAACCATAGTAACACGTCTGCGCTGGAAAAAGGGTCTTTAGGGAGTTTGCAAACCAGCTCTCGTTTCGTTCCCAAAACAGACCTGATAAGCATTGGCAAATTTATGGGGCTATTTTCTGGAACCGCGTTGGGTCGGTTGGTGTCGGTGGGTTTTCTGAATATAAAACATTCTTCTAGATACTTATTATTTTAAGGGCTATACAAGTTCATAGAATATTTAGCAATAGCAGCATAATTAATATTTTACATTCCAGCTCCCGTTTCTTTCCCAAAACAGCTTCGATAATTATTTGCAAATTAATGGAGCTATTTTCTGGGACCGCGTTGGGTCGGTTGGTGTTTTTGGGTTTTCTGAATATAAAGCATTTTTCCTATGTATGTACTCATTATTTTAAGGGCTATAAAATTTCTTAGAATATTTAATAATAACAGCATAATTAATATTTATATATCTACGACTTGGAGTTTATTACGGCAACTCAAATGGGACTGTGCAACGGTGACCATAACTGATAACTCACCTTTTCGTGGCTATTACAGAATAGTACAATTTCTAGAATCATATTTTTCGTTTTATTATGTATTCACAGAAAAAAAAAGTTTGGACTTAAGGGAAGACTTCATTGAAACATATATTTAGAGCATTCCCTTATAAGGTACTGAAGTCTGGGCAATAACTGCTGTTGAGCAAAAAAGATTGTAAACAATGTAAATGTGGTGTTATCGATGAAATATGTATTTTTAATGAACGGAGAGTCACCAAAGAATATGATCTTCGAAGATTTAGAGAGAAAACCTGTATGATGAAAGTTCTAATAAGATGAAGAGAAAAAAATATGTGTCCCAGTTTTCCAACGTTTTAGCCACTTGAAACAATAATGCTAGGAGAAATTAATGATGGGTGGGATAAATCTAGAGTGAAATACTTCCGATAAATTATGAAGAACGACAAACTAAGTGAAGAATCATGTAAAAATAGGACACTTATCTCATATGAGATAAGTGGAGTAGAAAGTTGCTGCAAATCAACCTTTGGATTGATAGCTGCTGATAATGATCATTTTTTCCGGGCAAAATAAAATGTTTTTCGATATATATTTATGACATCCATGATCTGCGACATGTAGGATATGTTTGGCAGCCTGTTCATACCTTCCTTTGTGAATACATGTTGCACAGGAGTCTGAAAAATGCCTTGAACCGAGGCCCTATGTCACGAAAGGCGTTACGACATTCATTTCGGACTAACTTCATATGTATCGCAGGATTTTGAGACTGGTGGCATTTCAGAGTTTAAACTCATGGAGGGTGAAGCAAACGTGAATTAGTGGGAAGGGTAACTGAAGGCCTCCCATATAGACCTCTGGAGGGATTCCCCCCCCCCCCCCCCCGCCCCCGACGTCACGATCCGGCGCGCTCTAGGCAGTCTAATGCCATAAGGTTCGGCGATGTTTATAATTTTCCCAAGTACTTATTGCGTAACTCAACTCGTTGTACCAATATTATTTTATTCAATAGCAAACCAATATCTTTCACCATACAGTGATATCACCTATCAACTGCGATTCTTTTGGTATCTTTCTGAAAATAAACAACCTACTTATTGCACTGTCGGATCTTCCTCTATTTTCAAAGCGTAGCCCATTCTCATGCGTATCGTATCATTTCCTCGGCGTGTAATTAAAAAAGCATATTTATAAAAAAGTATATTTATGCATAGCTTTCGAGTGAAATATATCTCTCTCCAATCTACTCAAAATTCTTTCATTAAACTGTTACAGTGCCGCGCTGATTCCTTATAAACTTGGCAATTCGAAAGTTACGTGAATAAAATCCGCCTTTTCTTGTAATAATTCTTCAAATAAATTTACATCCTCCCTTTGGTGCCATGTAAAATTCCTCATCTTTTTTAGGTACCTTCCTTCAGGCCCACTAAGTTTACTAAAGGACCTTTCGCTAACAACAAGTCTTGATGTTAATTTAATGGGACATTTATTTCTTGTGTGTCCATTTTGTATTTAAAAATGATAGAAAGTAGGCGAAAATTACACAATATTCCATATCAATGAATAAATATTGGGTAAACATGAGCTTCTGTTTACCAAACATTAATGCAATTGCTTTAGAGGAGGCATATTAGCCATATTTAAGTAAGAGAATTTTGATTCATTTTTAATGCCTATAAGTATAAGTAGAACTTATCTGCGATTGTAGGTTCTTTGTTTCGTCCTCCTTTGATATTCTTCGTGCCAGTCTGCGAAATGTGTTTAAACGTCACTTTAGGCCGTTTTACACTCGGCACTTATTTCACAATTTGAAGTAGCATCTGTTTACGCAATGCGAGAATGCAGGCTCAGAATCAGATTAGGGGCTATTTACCGTTTTACACGACGCAATTTTCAATGCGCATCAATACGTAAAGTACATCATTGTGCAATAAAGTGCCTCGTGTAAAACGGCCTTTATACTCAGCCATCATTTTTTCTACGCTTCCATACTTCCATACAATTGGATGAGAGTCTTAGGTTCACAATAATCACCTTGGTAAAGAAGATCTTTCGTCTCGCCATGATCTCGCCAGCTACATTTCATTTTGCAAAAAACCCCCGTAATTGGCGTAATTGAAAATTATACCATGGGGTGGAGTAAAGAATGCGCATTTGTAAAATGTAAAAAAAATACCCGTGACACCAGTAGTTTTAGAGGAATTTGAGGTAGAAGATGACAAATTTTTCGAATGTTTCCCGTGTTTTCGCCAAATTCGTCGTGTTAAATGAAGCGCCGTTTTTCCAACATCAGAATGTCGAAAACGGTTGAATCACGGTTGTTATGAGGAGATGCCGGGCTGCTGGCGGGCATGTTTGTCGGGGTAGGTAAGCTACGTTGTTAGAAAAGACTTACATTGCTTTTATGTTAAAATATTTGCCTTATATTTTCTTACTTTGAGTGTTTAGAAAGACTAGGCATTTTCCCAGATGTCGTGAATGTGTCGTCGTCCTTAAATTTGACAGTAGTCCTTGTCACATGGTCATTTTATGGCATGCGTAACTATTTATAGTTATGAATTTTAATTTATCGGGTTGTGTTTTCTCTATATGGTACTACAATCCATGACTATACATATGTATATTCATTCTTCAATCACTAAATGTCGCATTGTCAATGACTTTCAAGGCTGTGTGTAGGAAGAAAGTGATAAGGCTCAAGGGTACCTACCTAATGGATTGTTACTACGTTTGTAAAGTTATACTTCGAATGTGTACGCTTGGTTAACTGATCGATTAAGTATTTTTTGTGTAAATATTTGCCTGACAGTCACATCTTCAAAAATATTTTTCCAACCCCTCAACTCATTGAATTTTGGTGTCGCACATTGGACCACAGTCAATTCAGTCTAATTTTTAAATGCCTTTAATTCCACTTATATGCTGTCAGTGAAGATTTTCTCATTCAGTGCCTATCATGTGCTTCTTTCGCTGTAAAGAAAGCATTAAAATATTGCTTTACCATTTGCACCAATTAGTATGTTTGCATACATTTTCAAGGGGTGCTCTCATTGTCATACGTGATCATTGGTGTTTTGATCCTACTCTAGCTTTTCTCTCACCAGCAGTTGAGGTATTTCAGCCCTTTCCATAGATCTTGTCCATGATGATCCCTGTACTTCTATCGTCTGACAGAAAATCATCCATCTTCATCTTTAATAGTTTTCCATTTGTTTTTATTTCTATGGAGTTCCTCTTCATTAACTTAAGTTAGGATCACGTTGATGTAGTGGCTATAGTATTGACTTCCCATCCTTAGGATCCTGGTTTGAGTACTTGCAGTTGGGGACATTTTTCTGTGGAACATCAATCCTGTATTTCTTGCCTTGCAAAGAACACTACTTCAAGTGTAGTACTCCTCTTTGATGGGACATTTAACCATGATACCTTTGGCGACCTTTTTTTAGATTGGGCTAATGCCAATGCCGGGATTCTCTCCCCCTTTCCTCTATTCCCCATATAGTCTTCCCATAACCAACGTACTTACACTTAAATAGTGTAAGTGACCTCAGTTGTTGGTTGCCGCTATGAATGACCAGCAAACTTTTTCTCTTTCCTTGTTAAATGTCGTCATTGATTTATTTGCAGCAGCTTTAATTTGAACCACTTCACATTTTCCCTAATAGCTTCCCTGATGACATCCTTTACATATTGAACAGGCTGAAGAAGTTTATGTATTATTTATTATTAAAATATTATTATAATAATTGTCTATACACGTATAGCATGTGTTTTTTTTATTTCAAGGTGTACTGCTGTGGAAGGGTGTTGATGAGAGGCCTGTATTAGGATGATTATGAAGATAGACATCCCAATGATGGAGTGGATCTCTTCATCAAGGCCTTCATATTTATCAAATTAACAGCTGAATCCTGGGATATACTCAGATATGCGGTGGCATCAGCTATTTACATGTTTTTGGAAGGTTAGTTGTCATAAGCTTTGAATTTTTAAAAATTCAAATTGTCTAGATGCCCCGGAGTAGATTTTAAACTGTGTGCAAAACTTAAGGTCATTGTAAAAAATAGGACCTTTTAACTGAAATTAAAGCTTATTTGTTAATCAAATTATTAAGGGGCTGCCTATTTGGTACCAATTTCATGTTACTTTCACTTGGTAGTTTTATATGTAGGTTAAGTTTTCAAATAATAGGCATACATTTAGGCATTAATGATCACAAATAGGATTGGATTGTATTTTAAGGGTTATTATGAAGTAACAAAATATTTGTGTGCATAAAAATGAGCGTGATGTATCGACTCCAGGCAGTTTTTGCAGATTCATAGAGGGTGGATAGATTGGCCCTCTGGCAGCAAAAGCCCTAAGAGCCCACTCATTGGTAATAGCTGACTCTCAAGTGCTCAATTCAGATTTTAAAATTTAGGGAAAGCTGTTTGTTATAGCTGAAGTAATGGCAGCTGTAATTTACTAATGGCTGCTTGAAAAAAATGTCATTGATGCTCTAGCTACCAGGGTAGGTTTTAATGGATCACTGTTAATCTACTGTTACCCTTCTTTTGGTCCCACTACGTCCATGCATGATCTCTCCTCAGTTCTGTATGCTTCCTACCTATCTTCATTTTCTAAAGCATTCTTTTTTATCCCATCCCCCTCTGTTCTAATCGAACAAAATCACTCCCACGGTTCAATTCTGAAAATTTATACAGCTGTGAAACAATATCAAAATGCTGTGCGGGAATAATAAACAGCATTACATCTTGGTATGCATAAGCTCAACGAACTGGTCATTTTGGAACTGTTGATGGAGCTCCTCCGTTTGGAAATGGATCAAAAAACAAAGCACAAAATACACTGCATATTGCATGGCTGTCACACTTCTCACATCACCCTTCGTTAATTTCTCCACCTACCTTTTTTGTCTCTTAATTTCTTCAAGTAATTTTCTTTCCTCTCTTACTATGTCAAGTACCTCTTCATTTGTTATATCCTTTCCCTCCATTGTACCACCTGCTGTCCACCTCACCCTTATCTGTTCCAATTTCATCTTGTGCTGGTGTTTTCCTGCTGTGGTATTTTTTTTCAGCTAATAATCCTGATTTTTTTTCCTCCACTATTACATATATCTTTCTATGAGTTGGCCACATTATTTATTTAAATCTATTTAATTTATTCCTATTCCCAGAGATCCTATTGCATTTATGTAAAATATTTACGTCCATTCGTACATCCATTTTTATTGATACATAGTATTATTTTTCTGTGGCAATGACTCAGCAATGGGGATCATATTGTTTGCTCTGTTAGTTTTTGTTATACTGCAGGCTTCCGCAACGTCTGGTGTCAGAGTACATCTCCCGGGTATCCTGTTTTTTATGTTGACTTTAGGTGACAACAGTTTCCTCCCCTGTCCAGTAGACTTCCTCAGGTCGAGTCAATAGGCGTTGCATTCTGGCCAGTATATTTAGGAGATGTTGGGCGATGTTTTTCCGCCCTTGATTCCTATTGGTCTGTGGTTGTAGCACTTTTCCATGTTGAGGGCAGGTTGTATCCATCTTCCCTGTTGAAGTTTTTAGAGTTCTTCGTGATTTCGATAGCTTCCCTAATCAGTCTAGGGAAATAGCGCTTCTCTTTCGCCAACACTTCAACTTCATCAAAGCAAATTCTGTGGCCTGGTTCTGACCAAGCATGTTCCGCAATGGCTTATTCGTGAAATTGCTTCTTTTCCATTGCTCTCTGATGCTCTTTCTTTCTGCATGCTATGGCTCCTCCCGTTTGTCTGATATACGATTTTCCACAAGTGCATTTAATCTTGTAGACTCCTTCCTGTCGGGTATCAGGGATCCGGTCCATAGGTACAGGGATAATGTCACTTATCCGGTTTGTTGTGGAGAATCTGGTGACTACATTATGTCTCCTCAGAAGTCTACCAATCTTCTCCGATGTCCCTGCTACATTAGGGATGAAGGCGTAGGCTGAAGGCTTTTCCTTTGTTTTTCCTTCATTTCTACCGTCAATCTGTTGATCATTGGTCATCCTCTTCCTCGTCTCTTCGGCCCTCTAAAGGACCATTTTCTTGTTATAGCCGTTCATCTCCAAAGCTGCTGTCACATGCTGTATCTCTCCACAGAGTGATTCTTGGTCAGAGATATTGAAAGCCCGTTGCATTAATGTATTAACCAGCGAGGCCTTCTGGGTAGGATGGCGGTGTGACGGTGCATTTAAGTATCTCTCAGTATGTGTTTTCTTTCAGTAGACGGCATGACCAAGGCTTCCATCAGCATTCCTGCTCACCAACACA
Source organism: Pyrrhosoma nymphula (assembly GCA_963573305.1). Lineage (NCBI taxonomy): Eukaryota > Metazoa > Arthropoda > Insecta > Odonata > Coenagrionidae > Pyrrhosoma > Pyrrhosoma nymphula. The sequence goes on along the minus strand of OY754335.1, from coordinate 67,180,141 downwards.
TCCAAAAATGGTAATCTGCTCTTTTCTTCAACCTACATGGTGAAAGAGATGGCTTGATGCTGTGAGTTTAGATGGGTCAGGAAACCTTCCAGTTACTCCTTCCCTTGAGGCCACATGACAAAGGTATCTTCGACTTATCTCTTCCACACTGATGGCTTTTTCGGGTAGCTGTGGGTGGCCGTTTGTTCCAAATCCTCCATGAAAATATTGGCTTTTTAGTTTTTGTTGTTTTATAGCATATATATTTTATATTTGTGACAAAGGAAGAAGAGAGACAATAAGGTCTGGATCTCTCCCCAGAAATAAGATATATCGATCTCTTCTCATCCTCTCTCCATGGTGGTACAAGCTTTCCACCCATGTAGCCCTTGACTCATTATTTGAATCCTCACTAACTTCATCGTAACATCTTTATCCTGGGTTACTGCCATTGGTTCTCTCCTGTTAAGGAATGATTCTTTTGCTGATATGATATCCTTTGTACTTAATCCATTTTCATCAAGAATGCACTCGAAGTTGACAAATCATTATAAATGTCAATATTTTGGCCCTTCACTTATATGTTATATCCCTACTTTTGCTGTTTTGGAAAACCTCGTTACCTTTTATTTCCTATTGTGTAATCTAACTCCATAGTATCAGTTTTCTGATTCTGAAGGGCAACCAACAGCAATTGCAACCTACAAACTAAGAGGCTAACCAGTGCCTGGTCATTAGGAAACAATTTATTTTTCCTTCTTTTATTACTGACTGTCAATCCACCAATGCCTAATGTATCATTTCCTTAGCTTATGTGCTGACTGCTGGAAATTAGTAGTGGATCATTTTTGCCCAATCAGATTATCCATAAGCCATCCTACCTGTGCTCTCTGAGCCACTTGCAGTTTCCTTATTGGTTGCCTATCCATTTGGTTTACTCCAATATTTATCAATATGCATACTAACTTCTCAGTCTTTTCAGTCAGATGCCCTCTTATATTCTACAAAACTAGTTAACACGTCTTGATTTTGATTTTATTCTAGATTCTTCTCCTCAAAAGTATTCTTTTCAATCTTCTCCACTGAAGTCTTCTTTGCAAATGACCCTTTCCATATTTCAAGTTTGTAGTCCTTGGGGAGAGATTCCAGTTGTAAACCACAGGAATAATTTATGCTCATTCTGTTTTCCTAAAAAGTATGAATTCCCTAAATGTTGGCGTTCACATTTGCTTTAGTTTTATCATCAATGAGCCCCCTTTCCTGTTATTTTCTATTGGGTTTGATTAAAGAACATCATCTCATGTGTGATTAGCAAATATATTAATCACACACGAAAGATACATCAATCTCCTCATCTTTCATCTCAAATTACAACAATGTCAATAATGAATAGCAACTCTGTCACTCATCAGAGTGCAGCATCACATACCAATTTGATAACTTTGAGTGTCAGACAACTTCCAACACTCCCCCTTGACTGTGCCCAACTTTGCATCGAAATAACAAATTATAACTGTCTTAATCTAGTTCTCTAGAATTTTCTCTATAATCGTAAAACAGATAAAATAAAATAAACAACTCATCTTAAGTGACTGGACAAACCTTTGATTTCAAGCTTAGCATAGTATTGAAGAATTTTGTCTTTGGACAGCATATGTACAATTTTGGTGAACACATCACTTAAATTCATATATGATGCTGTGTACCAAAAATTGACATTCTTACTGTCCACATGTTCACAACAGAAAAAATGCTTCAGTGCTCAAATGTTCAATATGTTTTGACCTCTCTGTTACAGTTCCAGACTGACTCTACCTAAGAGCCTGGGTATTGTCACAGTATATACAAGGCTGATCAATGAACTTTGCCTGTCCCAACTCGTAAAACAGATTCTTCAGCCAAAGTACTTCCCTTGCAGCTTCAGACTTAGTAATGAGCTATGCCTCCCTAGTTGACTGAGCTGAACATCGTTTCTGACTAAGCCATGTTACGGCTCCCCCAGCAAACAAGGCAACAAAACTCCCTGTAGACTTACCCTTTGGCATACTATTCTTACTTGCATCACAAAAAACTTTAACTGGATCACCCTTTTTCTCACAACCTTACCTTACCTACGTGGCCACTCAAACCTAAGAAGGTTTTTGGCCTCACCAACAGCTCGCCGCCATCCAACTCAGTCTTGCATCAGCTCAGGCACCACATTCAATCTCGATATATCCTTCCGCAGTTGGTCACCCCAATGGTTTTCTGCCTCGTGGAACATTCTCTGCCACCATCTTGAGTATAGAGGCCGGCTCCATCCTGCTCACATGTCCAGCCCATCTAAGCCTTCCACTCTTAATCTGGGCAATGATGTAAGCCCCTTGGTATTGGTCCGTATCCTCGAGGTGCATTGGTCACATATTGGGCCAAAAATAGCTCGTAGGATTTTGTTTTCAAACACAATTTCTTTTCTGGCTTTTTGTATAATGCTCAAATTTCAAACCCATATAGGACCACAGGTAATATTATACTCTTGTAGAGTCTTATTTTTATTTCTTTTGGTAGAATCCTGCTCTTCATTAGTTTTTGGAGGGCCCAGTAACATCTATTTCCTTGCAAAGTTCTGATTTTGATTTCCATTTCTTCATTATTGCTCTCATCAATTGTGACCCCTAAATATTTGAAATCTTGGCACCTTTTGAAGGTATTGTTGTTAATTTTCAGGGGATTTGTGAATACATCCGCATCCCTACCTACCTCTAGATATGTATTTTGTTTTCTCATCACTGAGTTTAAGTCCGACTTTTCCTGCTAGCTTTATAAACGTTTCCGCCAAGTTTTTTAAGCCATCATAATCTTCTGCTACTAAAGTTATGTCATCTGCGAAGGCCAAGATGTTTATCTTCGTTCCTACTGTCACTCCTAGGTTAAGCTTCTCAGTCTCTTTTAAGGTTTTTTCTGAAGGTAGATTGAAAAGGAGGGGAGAGAGGCCATCTCCTTGTCTCACTCCTGTATTTATATTGAAATTAGTGAATTCCCCATTGATTCTAACCTTTCCTTTGGAGTCATCTATGCAAGCTTTTGCCATCTGTATTAATTTGTGTGGTTTCCCATATTCCTTCTAGAGTTTCCACATTTTGTTTCTGTTCATAATATTGTATGCTTTTTTAAAGTCAATAAATAAAATGTGTCCACTTTTGTCGAATTCTCAGTATTTTGATACTATTTGTTTCAAGATGAATATGTAAGTTGATCTATGGTTGACTTTTGGCTTCTAAATCCTGCCTGGTGCTCCCCAATGATCTCTTCGGATTATTGTAGTAACTGATTATGTATATGGGTCATTCCACCTCAATTCAACAAATGTTTGTCCCTTAGGGTCTCAGATTTTGATAAAAATTGGTGTATGGGTACAATATTAACTCAAACTGAATACACTCAAACCGTTTTGTGAAAAAAAAATTTTTGAGTGAATTATGCATATTTTAATTTTTTCTTATTTTTAGCAAAAATCCGAGCATTAAATCATATTATTACTTATATCTCCGCTTTTAATTGTCATACAACAATGATTAATAGCTTTTATTAAAGCTAAATCTTTATTGAATGCAAAAACATTAATAAAAAATTATTTTCTTCTATACCCTATTGTTGTAAATTACTAATGTTTAAAACATTGTTAATAAACTTTGCTCAAATACTCCATCTCAGAATCGGCCGAAACTTTTTTACCGTAATCTAAACATATCCAGCTAACTATTCCCAAAATTAAATTTAGTGGCAATTCATAAATGCGTTTTTTATAAATATTTAAACATTTACAATTTTCTCTCGTGCGGCCCGTGCTTAAAAAATTGTTAATAAACCTTTCTCAAATACTCCATTTCAGAATCGGCCGAAACGTTTTTTCCGTAATCTAAACATATCCAGCTAACTATTCCAAAAATAAAATTTAGTGGCAATTCATAAATGCTCTTTTTATAAATATTTAAACATTTACAATTTTCTCTCACGTGGCCCATGTTGAAAAAATTGTTAATAAACCTTTCTCAAATACTCCATTTCAGAATCGGCCGAAACGTTTTTTCCGTAATCTAAACATATCTAGCTAACTATTCCAAAAATAAAATTTAGTTGAAATTTAAAAATGCGCTTTTTATAAATATTTAAACATTTACAATTTTCTCTCGCGTGGCCCGTTGGCTCCCCCATTTGGAATACATGCAGCAGACACGCGTTGTAAAAAAAGTTTCGGCCGATTCTGAGATGGAGTATTTGAGCAAAGTTTATTAACAATGTTTTAAACATTAGTAATTTACAACAATACGGTATAGAAGAAAATAATTTTTTATTGATGTTTTTGCATTCAATAAAGATTTAGCTTTAATAAAAGCTATTAATCATTGTTGTATGACAATTAAAAGCGGAGATATAAGTAATAATATGATTTAATGCTCGGATTTTTGCTAAAAATAAGAAAAAATTAAAATATGCATAATTCACTCAAAAATTTTTTTTCACAAAACGGTTTGAGTGTATTCAGTTTGAGTTAATATTGTACCAATACACCAATTTTTATCAAAATCTGAGACCCTAAGGGACAAACATTTGTTGAATTGAGGTGGAAAGACCCTTATATAATTTTGTAAATTATTTTATAAGTTGTGCTTATTAATGAAATCCCTCCATAATTATTACAGTTAAACAATTCTCCTTTTTTGTGGATTGGTACAATAACTGCAGTTTTCTAGTCCTCCGGTATTTTTATACTTCCTTCCTTATTAAACTTCGTTAGAAGGGCCTGCCCTCCTACTTTCAGCAGCTCCACTGATAGGCCATCCTCTCCTGGAGCCTTGTTACTTTTTAAAGACTTGAAGGCTTTTTCTAAAGAAGGGTCTTCTATCGCTAGTTGCACTATTTTTCTCATAACACGAATACTAATCAATAGTGCCTCCCAAACATCTAAAGATAAGCTTTACAGACTTCCAGTTTCCTTCTGTAGGTTATTTGCATCCTTGACTTGCTTTTCCCACGGCAAAGGCAATATCACATCTGTAATTATTTGCAAGTTTTAGTAAGTAAGCTGTCCACTTTCCTGTAGAAAGTTACATTTTCAAACAACCTATCCACTAGGGCGGATCGGAAAAATTGATTTTTCGTGGAGAAACTTGGCCTTCTGGAAAAAGTTGTCAAAGTGACTCAAAAGAAGGCCAGAAAAATTTGGGACCTCTAGGTCAACCCTAGACCCTCACGCCATGGCCATTTATGGGGAGGGGGCTGAAAATGGAAAAAGTCATGTTTTTATAGCAGCTCCCCATGGATTGTGCGGCCTATTGGGCAAATATTTTGTCCATTTGGATGTATCTGCAGCCGTTATGCCACAAATTGTCTTTTTGAGTGTGCGGTCGCGCGTAATTATGCAACTCCCACGCAGCATCGCGTCGCAGCGCAACGGTCAGCAGGCCGCTCGTGTCTTCCATCATTGGTCTAACAAATATTAAATAATTAAACATAATGTCCATGGAATTACATCTACGGAAGAATTATTTGAAATTAATGTAACACTTCTAAATTTCCTCAGGTGGCTTTTGGCGGGTACTAGGTGCTGACAATGTACATATATTTTGTTGCCAGAGTTTGTTAATCCTCAAAAAGGGAGGAATCAGGCGTGATGTTGTTCTCCTTTCTCCCTTCCTTCCCCTACCACCTCCAAAATATGTATATATTGTCCGCCCTTAGCACTATTTCATTTAGTGGAAAATTGCACCTTGCTATTTCAATGAGCATGTACCAGGGGCGCAACAAGGGCATATCCCTTGAAAAATCTGTATAAGCAGGGGGGGGGGGGGAATCGGGCAGTGTCCATTAAAAAGTGAGCCCCCCCCCCCCATTGTTGCACCCCTGGCATGTACAGTGCCTGCAGTTCGCTATTAGGCATTTAATGAAGTCATGCTTTTCTCTATGTGTTCTCTTTGTTGGTCAGTGCTGTGGTAGTCATGTTTGGTAAAAATTTGGAAATAAGTGCACCACTCTTCTAGTCAAATCCCTTAGTGAATTAAATATTTTAACTGTGCAATAATTTGGACTTGAAAAATGCAAAAAAAAGATGCGTATAGAGGAAAAATGCCCCTTTCTTGGTGTCTAGTCGACACTAAACCAATCGACGTTACCAACTTTTAAAGAAGTGATAAAATATTTTTTTATGTTCGCAAAATATTGAGATCCGAAAACGCAGGCAGGGAGCCTACGGTTTATCACGCAGCTAGTCTAATGGCGAGGACATTAAGGTCAAGGCTGTCGACGCCGACAGCCTGATTAAGAGGAGAAGGACTATGGTGTGGGTCCCAGGTCCGAGCAGACCCGACACCAAAACCCTTCAAGAGAGACTCAAAAGGGCAAACCCGGGACTTCAGACCGTCCTGTGGCGCCATTACGAGCGGTGCGTGGTGGACCGCGGGACGAGATTCGTCCTGGGGATCGATGAAGCATCGGTGGAGTTCATGTCGGGCCCAACCTTCAGGCCCTATGTGGGTATGCAAAGGGCAGAGGTGACGTTCCTCGGCAACCCAGGGGAACCGGACAAGCCTCCACCGACCTCAGGGTCTGAGGAGGTCGAGAAAAAGGAAACATAATGGCAGGTATTCGCTGTCTTCAAGCGAACCTGCAACACAGTAAGGCAGCCTCGGGGGTCCTGCAAAGGATCCTCTCAGAAGGTAAGGTCAAAATTGCACTGATTCAGGAACCCTGGGCTTTCCAGGGTCGAGTCAGAGGCTTAAATACGACCAGGGGTAAATTATTCTTTTGTACCACAGTCGATAGGCCTAGAGCTTGTATCTATGTTAATGGGTTAAATGTCATGCATTTACCAGAATTTACCACCAGGGACCAGGCAGCTGCTGTGCTCAGCCTTGGAGACGGTGAAAGCAAGAGGAGGATTGTCATCTGCTCCTCCTACCTGCCATACGATGCCCCAGACCCACCACCTTCGGCCGATCTGGAGAGACTGGTAAGCCGCTGTAGAGCCAATAAATGGGACCTCCTCGTTGGATGTGATGCTAACTCACACCATACTGTGTGGGGAAGCAGAGACACCAACAACAGAGGGGAGGCCATGATGGAGTATTTAATGTCGACAGACATGCATATACTCAATAGGGGCGCTCGACCCACGTTTTCCAACAGCATTAGGGAAGAAGTGCTAGACCTTACGCTCTGCACCAACTCGATGGTGGATTGCATCAAAGAATGGAGGGTATCGGGCGAAGTCACCTTGTCTGACCACCGACATATACTTTTCACACTACTCAAGGTTAATTATAAGCCAACAACGTACAGGAATCCCAGGACTACTGACTGGAGAAAGTACAGAGAACTACTTGGGGGGCTGGTATTGCAGACTCCCCATTGCAAATTCAGGAAAGTAGACGAGATTGACACTGCTGTTGATAACCTTCAGGACAGCATAATCTCTGCCTACAAAGAAAGCTGTCCCTTAAAAACCAGGAAAGAGGGAGCTAGGCTCCCCTGGTGGGACAACAAGCTGGAGCACCTTCGTAAGGAGACTAGAAGACTCTTTAACAAAGCTAAGAGGACTACAATGCCTGAGGACTGGGATAAGTTCAAAGCTTCCCAGCGCAGGTACAAGGCGACAATCAAACGGTCTAAAAGAGAATCTTGGAAGACCTTCTGTGGCAACATGGAAGCTATTCCGCAACTTTCAAGATTCCACAAAATTATTTCAAAAGACCCAGAAGCAGGAGTGGGTGCTCTTTTGCTTCCCTCGGGTGACTTCACGACATCCGACAAGGAAGCATTAAAGCTTATGCTGGAGACACACTTTCCAGGCTTTCTGGAGGGGGAGAGGATGCATCATAGGGGGCCTCCCAGCCGTCCGGCTCGGACGGAATGGAGATTGGCCTCCAGCATCGTAACATATCATGCCACTAGATGGGCGATCTCTAGTTTCAGCCCATACAAGTCTGCTGGAGAAGATGGCATCTTCCCGGCACTTCTGCAAGAGGGACAGGAACTAATACTGTTACCAATTGTAAGAATTTTTCGCTCCTGCCTGGCATATGGATATGTTCCTAAAACCTGGAGGACCACAAAAGTCGTCTTTATCCCTAAACCAGGAAAGACAGATTATACTAAGGCTAGTTCCTTTAGAGGAATCAGTCTCATGTCCTTCATGCTCAAAGCACTGGAGAAAATAGTGGACAGGTACATAAGAGAGGGACCGCTGAAGGACCATCCCTTACACCCGTTTCAACATGCCTATCAAAAAGGAAAGTCAGTTGAGACTGCGCTCCATAACCTAGTTTCTAGGATAGAAGGAGTACTGGAACATGGGATGTATGGTTTGGGGGCGTTCCTGGATATAGAGGGGGCCTTCAACAATACATCCTTTGACCAAATCTGCTGTGCAGCTAGGAGGCATGGGGTCCATCCACACATTGTGAGCTGGATAAGACACATGCTGGAAGAAAGAACCGTCAAAGTTGTCCTGAGGGACAGCACGATGGAAGTGACCACGACCAGAGGGTGTCCACAGGGAGGGGTGCTATCTCCACTCCTATGGAATCTGGTCATTAACGAACTAATCACTAGACTTAACAAAACGGGAGCCTATACCCAGGGGTATGCAGATGATGTGGCAATCCTTATCGTCGGCAAATACCTGGATACTGTCTCCGGACTTATGCAAAAAGCCCTAGACAGAACAATGGTCTGGTGCAATGAAACAGGATTGACGGTGAACCCTGATAAAACTAAACTCATATTGTTTACCAATAAGAGGAAGAGAGATGGCTTCGACCCCCCTTTACTGCAAGGCAGGATCCTACAGCCATCCCGATCGGTCAAGTACCTCGGAGTCATTTTGGACACCAAACTCAACTGGGGAGAGCATCTTGAGGTTAAAATCAAGAAAGCATGTGCCTCCCTATGGATCTGCAGAAGGGCCCTCGGCAAAACCTGGGGACTTCAGCCAAAATCGATAAAATGGATTTACTCTGCAGTGGTGAAGCCCGCCTTTCTACACTGCTCAATCGTCTGGTGGAAAAAGACAAGGCAGCTTACCGCAAGGTGCAAGCTCAACCACCTACAAAGAATGGCCTGTATGGGAATCACGGGAGCTATGAGAACGACTCCCACCCTGGCCCTTGAAACCCTACTGAGCCTCGCACCACTTTATGTGGAGGTCGAAACTCAAGCTAGGATGGCGGTCTATCGTCTCAAGAGACAGGGACAATGGAGTGACAGGGGAAGTCTCTCTGGTCACAGACAACTATGGACAGAGCTCAGGGAGTCGAACCCCATTTGCGAAATGGGTACAGACGACATGACAGTCGCATTTAACAAAACATCGCCTCTCTTCAAAACTCACTTCCCAACAAGGGAATGGTGGGACAAGGAAGGAGGTAAGGACAATGGAGCATATGTCTGGTTTACAGATGGCTCCAGGAAAGAAGGAAGAGCAGGAGCAGGAATATACTGCCGCCGACCTGACAAAAGGCTCTCAATTTCTCTGGGGGAACATGCTACGGTCTTTCAGGCAGAGGTCTACGCTTTGTTGACCTGTGCCTATATCGCTAAAGATATCTGTCACAAAGGCAGACAAATTCGTATATGCACCGATAGTCAAGCAGCTTTAAAAGCTCTCACTTCCCCATGGTGCAAATCAAGACTACTGCTGGAATGTCGGGAAGCACTGGACTCCCTCAGCAGGCAGAGCAAGGTCGAACTTTTCTGGGTCCCTGGTCACACAGGTATAACCGGAAACGAGATAGCAGATGAACTGGCTAAGGAAGGCTCGAATGCGATCCCAGTTGGACCAGAGCCTTTCATCCCTATTGCACCCTCTTTAGGGATCGCGAAGATCAAAGAGTGGAACGTAGCTCAACACTCAGAGATCTGGAAAAATGTTCAGGGGCTTAGGCAAGCCAAGCTCCTAATAAAAGGACCCAAACCGGGACTATCAAGAAAGCTTCTCTCACTAGACAGAAGACAACTTCGTACGATAGTGGGACTGCTCACTGGACACTATCTGGTTATGAGGCACCTTCATCTCCTGAGAATTACAGACTCGGCGAAATGCAGATGGTGCGAGGAAGAGGACGAAACAACATCACACGTACTCTGCAAGTGTCCCGCCTTGATGAGGACTAGAGTTAGGCATCTGGGCTCACCAGTTTTGGAACTAGATGAAGTCAGTGGTATCCCCGTGGAGGACATGTTATCCTTTAGCAGGGCGACTGGACTCTATGGGTGACCACATATAGGGTGGTTAGCACAATGGACCATTAGGTCTAAGTGCCCTAGGTCCTCCTTGAGGAACTCCACCAACTCTCTAATCTAATCTAATCTAGTCTAATGGCGAAAAAAGTGTTCGAACTTAGGGAGGCGCCTCTATTCCAATCATTCCGGAACTTGGTGTGATAAAAATTATTTTATGGTACCATAAGACACACTACGGCTTCAGAAAATGTGCAAGTTGGCCTACGAAAGGTGTCAAATTGACAAAAAAATGAATAAGTAGAGAGGAAAAATGCCCCTTTCTTGGTGTCTAGTCGACACTAAACCAATCGACGTTACCAACTTTTAAAGAAGTGATAAAATATTTTTTTATGTTCGCAAAATATTGAGATCCGAAAACGCAGGCAGGGAGCCTACGGTTTATCACGCAGCTAGTCTAATGGCGAAAAAAGTGTTCGAACTTAGGGAGGCGCCTCTATTCCAATCATTCCGGAACTTGGTGTGATAAAAATTATTTTATGGTACCATAAGACACACTACGGCTTCAGAAAATGTGCAAGTTGGCCTACGAAAGGTGTCAAATTGACAAAAAAATGAATAAATTTTTCATTGAATCTCAGAAACTATGTTATATTTTTGCGTGTAAATGGAAAAGAACCAACGATTGTAAATGTAAGAAGGAGGATAAATTTCCCTAAATAAAGTGACATTTTTTAGGGATCAAAGGACAATACGAAAGATGATATCCGGTGGATTGGATGCCTCAGAAACTCAACGATTGAAGAAAAAACTGAGAAGAGGTTCGTCAGAGAGCGTCAATACAAAATCATTTATTTTTGAAGAGGAAAATAGTGAACATCAAGAATGTTCTTCCTCAACATCCCGAGAAAATTCAACCGACGAGGAATCAGCCGACTTGAACCTCAACGTTCCTCATATGATTAGGAATGAAAATCATCCTGGACCTCCTTCGAGGCAAATGCGTCTTCAATTGCCAACTGTGGTGGAGGTATGTGCAAGAACGGGCATGTCCCTATGAGCAGCAGCAATGATCGTTAGCGCAACTTTAGCCGACGCAAAACTCATATAACTCCGGAAGACACATCAAAGGTAGTGGACCGGAATTAATGAAGAACACAGAAAAAGAAGATGCTAGATTCAGTATAAGCAAAGAGAGAAAAATCAAAAAGTGCAATTGAAGGGTTGTATTTTCATGGCAGAAAGGATGAAACAATTAAACTGGAGAAAATAAGCAAGAGGACTTATCAATCTAAGGTTAGAGAGGAACATGTTGTGTTAGTTGAAGAGCCAGGCTTCCATTTTTTGGGTTTGTCTCCCCAGCAGGAGGATCTGCAAGAAACATCAAATCTTGATGTTTTTGCGAAAGAAAACATTTAACTTTCAAATTTATGTGATTGAATGCGATGTCACCAAAGTAAATGCAGTTCTGAAAGGAGGGATCATCCGTTTACTGGAAGCACAGCTCCGATGTCCCTTACAGTGGTCTATTTGCCAATTACACTTGATCAACTTAACTGTGCGGCATTTGTTAGAAAAATTAGACGGGCAAACTAAGGGTCCAAATTTGTTTGCAGGACCTATTGGCTCCGCTCTTCAAGACTGCCACACTCTTTCTATCATACGATTCGAGCCAATTCCAACAAAATTGTCCCACGAAGTAGACTTGACATTGCTGAACACTGACCAGTAGTATCTTTTGGAAATTTCCAATTCTGTGCCGAAAGGATTTTGCTCGGAAAATTTGGCCAGGAAAACTCCAAGGAAAGTGGCTCATTCTTGCTGACTCACTACGGCCAACCAACTACTGAGGCTATACGTGTCCACTGAAAATCTAAGTGCTAATTTACAAAATCTAGTGTCATTTATTCAAAAAGTATACGCACCTGTCTGGTTTTCAGTGAAGCAAAACCATTGTATACACGACGGTGCTGTAAATTTATGGAAACTAATAAATTGGTCGAGATATCTACCGGAAGATCTTAAAAATGTCATTGATCCTGTTATTCAGAGAAACGGGTTTTTCGGGCACCCAGAAAATTTACTCCTCTCAGTGGTTGCTGACCATCGAAATGAAGTGCGAAGAGATGCGTGGAAAAAATCTTAGAGGCACGACGAAATACGCGTGTGACCAAAAATCCAAGAACTTTCGAATTACCGGATTTTAATTTTGATGCAGACTACACGCTGCTGATCAAATGGGACAAGAACACCGACCCCCTGCTCTATCGCATCTCACGGCTGATTAAATTCGAGCAATGCTCAACTTTGGAACTTAATTTTCCATACCACATGAAAGCAGTGGAAAGGTTTGTGAAAGAGGTAACTCAAGCTTCATTCACATCCGCAACGTATGAGGAGAGACAATTAGAAGTGCTGAAAAGACTAGAAAGCAGAGCCAAAATTCCGACCTTTGAAACCAAGTCTCAGTTCATGCTGTGATAGGGTAAGTTTTACATTTAGATGCCTGATTTCAAAAATAAATAAATCGATAATGACTTTTAGTGTTCAATGAAAATAATTTTTAAATAGGAATACTTTCATACAGATAAACCGATTGTTCTACAAAATGACCACTTGCTTATTTTTCAGATAGCATCTAATCTGATAAAGGAAATGCGTTCCTCAATTTTATTTCATAGGGTGGGTGGGCGGGGGAGCTCATAGTGCAGGTACCTCGACGTGGTGAGCTCTGGTGTCTATTTTTGTATTCTTTCTCCATGCTGAATAAGAATTGTAAAGTAGGCTAAATCCTACACAATCAGGGAGTTATTCTCAATTCCCTGAATGATGATGGTGTATTATATTAATTTCAAATAATTCTTCCGTGGAAATTGTTTAATTATCTAATATTAGTTAGACCAATGATGGAAGACGCATGCATGACGAGTTCTGCAGCGATCGCGGCAAGCCAGCAGGAGGCACCAGCAGCCTGCTGACCATGTGCACTGTGATGCATCGCTGCGTGGGATTTGCATAATTATGCTCGGCCGCACACTCAAAAAAGACAATTTGTGGCTTTACGGCTGTAGATACGTCCAAATGGACGAAATATTTGTCCAGTAGGGTTTGCAACTCAGCAAAATCCATGAGGAACCGCTATAAAAACATGACTTTTTCCATTTTCAGCACCCCTCCCCATAAATGGCCACGGCGCGAGGGTCTACTACTATTAGTAGGGTTGACCTAGAGGTCCCAAATTTTTCTGACCTAATTTTGAGTCACTTTGACAACTATTTCCAGAGAGCCAAGTTTCTCCGCAAAAAATCAATTTTTCCGATCTGCCCTACTATCCACTTTTACTAATGGTAATGGAATGACATAGGGCTTACTGTCAGTCATACAACATTCCTCAAGAAGTTTCTGAATGTACAATTTTGATCAATATATATGCCATATTCATCTTGAGCAATATGCTTGGATAGCAATGAGCTAACTAAGCCTAAATCTCTCAAGCACCATGGCTGTAAATATTTTTCCTCTCAAACTGAGGTACCTATCGAAAATAGACAAGCAACTTTGCTCATATATGCAATGATAATTCTAAGAATTTACGAGCTATTTTTGTCATCTCATTAATTTTCCATCATGACAATGTTTCTACTGATCTACAACGCCGTGGAAAAGTCCATACATGTAAGCCACGATATAATTTGGTCTTGAATATTTAAGTTAGTTTTTTATTAAAAGAAGATTAATATGAAGGACATTCGTGGTACAAGAGTAAATGTAGGTTGATTAGGTATGCATTTCCAAAAATAGAGATGAAAAGTTGGGGGGGTGGGAATATTCAACAAATACGGTATATATGGACCTGTATAGCACTGTTCGTAACAATAATACTGGTAGTGAATAATTATGCTTAGGGAAGGACTGGGTAGTACAAACCTCCTGGGGTAAAATTTGCCCTCGGTAGAGAGCGTCAGGGAAAACTTAGCCTGTGTGTGGAGTCACCTTTGCATGCAAGACCCAAAGTTGATTTTCAAGCAATTATTTTGGGGAACAAATTTATGTGACTCATGGCTTGATTTTAAATAAATGAAGATATCTAAAAAATGTTATTACATTACACATTTTTATCAACCTTTGATTGTACATGCTATGATTTTACATACTGTCTCTTTTTTGGCATTCCAACTATGTAAAGTCAAGGATTTATTGTAATATCATATTATAAGGTCATTCGCTGTTACTCATTTCAACCTAAAACTCTTCTGAGTTGATTAATATCTTCCTCTTATTTTGCATAATTGCTCATATTTCTAGCCCTATTGCCACCCTATAAAATTATCACCTTCACTTTTTAAGCACCCATTTCCCTTTCTCTCTGTAGCTTATCCTTTCCTTCACACCTCTGCCAAACTTCACTTTCCCTCAATCAAACCATGACTTCTGGCTTGCATGTGCAGACCACCATGCTGCGCAGGCTTCCTAATTCTTGTGGCAATTTTGGAGGATTCAAGGGAACTAGATGTAACTTAGACCATGTGCTGTCTGTCAAAGATGGCAATGCTAGGGAGAAGATGACTTCAAAGAAGTCACAACCTGAGAGGTTGAGTCCTATGACAGCACTTGAGCTGAGCTTAGCTGCATACATGATGATTTTCATACTAAGTATCCTATGTTACAAACATTTTCATGGCTATGAAAATATGTTAAAATTATTGTGATAAGAACTCCATCTGGGCCAGGAACGTCCTTATGTCCAAGAATCTAGTTCCCTTGAATTGCCTTTCATCTATATTTTCTCATGATAATTTCAGTGCTGTAGTTTTCAACGGTATAAAAATCATCATATATGTAGTAGAGCATGGCTCAAGTGCTGTTATAGGATTGAGTTGTATTTTCTTTGAAGTCCTCTTCTCCCTTGCATTGCGATCTTTGATGGAACGCAAGGGCATAGCACAGTGTTCTCTCGAGTTATTTCAATTTGACATGAGAATTAAGAATCTTGGGTTGCATGGCGGTCTGTGTATTGGCCAGTTTAGCCCATGGTCTACACTATGAAGTTGGTTTTTTTCTTGTCAATTTTCTCATATTTTTATGCCCAATTTAGTTCAATTTTAATTTTAAAAAATATCTACCATGCGTTAGACAATATAAAAAATCTGATTTGTACACACTAAAAATACTTCCCTGGTATAACACTTGTATATTGTCTCACTCCTTGATACGAAGGTCTGTCTGCTTGTTGCTTCTGAAGATGAAATTCATAACATAAATCAATCAAACCTTTATCATTCATTATATATATTCATAAGAACTTACGCTTTTCCATTCAGAACAAATTACCTCCCCACCTTATTTACTGCAGTTCCACTCATTCCATTAGTTTTCACGCTTTTACCACTTGGAATTATAGGAATTTCAAAATGTTGGCAGATTTAGGAAGGACTTGTTTTACTCTAAATTTGGTGACTGATTTGGCTGCCCAAATCCACTCCCTTATGATGCCTAACGAGTTTGGACACACTTAACCCTTTCGCTACGAACGACGTGATAGAACGGCGTGCCGCTAAGCTAGCCCTAAGCAAGCCTAAAAGGTGTGTGTTATAAAGGACTTATTCTAGGGACGCCGTCGGTACCCTTTCTTGGTTTGCGGGAGAGGATTACCTCGACCCTTCCTCGCTGTGCATGCCCCACTCACAGCAGGGGTCCGCGGTCAGTTGCTTGCTGGTGTAGTGGAATAACAAACGTAAAAGTGTTTGTGTAATTGGCAAATTGAGCATTATAAATGCATTCCTTATGTTTAGCTGTACAACTTCAAATTTTAAACGTAGTTCTACCGTTATTTTTAACGTAGTTTGTGTGTAAAGGAATCTTTACCATTGATACAATTTTTGTTGCTAGAGTGCTTAATATTAACGATAGAATTTTGTTTAAAACTGTAAAACCATTGTAAGATAAGAATAATTAATTTCCAATTAATTAAATATCAAGGCTGTAGCAACAATGTTTTTAGCAAAACCATCTCATAAAAAATAGTTGACCACGACCGCATGCTGTAATGGGCACCCAAGCGGAAAAGGGCGGAGATTATCTCAGCCCGGTGGCCGAGAAAAAGGTTCAACAGCCCTCTGGCCTCAGGCCCAAGTTAGGGAAATAGGTACAGGTGAAAATCCTAGCGTAGTGAAAGCTCCGTACTGGCAAAGCAAAGAAATTTTCCCCGTCCCCGTCGCGAAAGGGTTAAAGATGGCATCCTCCCTAAATTTATGGATTTTGGTACCTAACTGGCGAGTTTGGATACGGCTTAATTTACTTTGAAATGCAATTGTCTTCATACCTCATGGTAGTAATTTTTAGTCCATGCTCTCAATATCAAGTCTCTTACCCATGGCTGCTGTAATTATTTCATACCATGCCTTGTAGATGATATCTATGTGCATGCCTATGGCCATTTATCGGAAACTATATCTGAACTAAAACATTTCAATCAACCTTATTTTATCTCACCCACTCTATATAAACATACTTTCCTGTAATTATGCATTTAGTACTACAATTAGACCTCTGCTTTAAATGTCCACAGTACAATCTCCTTCGATTAGTATCTTCCACCCATATCACCTCATGACCGTAATGCCTATTCTTCCTATTATTTCAAGCCCTCAGCTATCTTACTTTCAGCATCATTCTTACATTCCATATGTTCCTATTATACTGATTTTTTTCTATTAAGATTACTTCTCTTGTTCTGAGCACTTAGTGTTCTGCTAGGGTAAAGGAAAGCCATGTAAACAAAGACAAAGACATTCAATCATTTATTTCAGTACATAATTTCATTTCATTGTCATCCATCAAATTAAATTATACTCGAGATAAGTCTCTTTCCAAAATCTTGGTGAAAGAATATAAAACCAAACTTAACATTCGCACAAGTTTCTACGTAAATAACTCAATGGAAATTACAGTCAATGGGATTAAATATTTTTTGCACATATTAAGTTTTCAGATGACAATTTTGTGCTTATTTCATCATTAAGTAGCGTGGCAGATGGCAATCATACTAATAACTCATCATCCCAAAATTTGCCAGGATATAACACAAGGTAAATATTTATTTACAGTTTTCATAAGGTTGTTATTGTACCATTAATTCTGTTAACTGAATTTATTTCACTTCGGCTGCAAGGGCTGGTATACATAATTCAATTCCACCAGTTTATAACATAAAAAAAAACATTGCCAGCATTCAGATTTTGCTCATGGACTGAATTAATATATTTTCAGTTCAATTCAATTTGAGTAGAATCACCTCTGTCAATTAAGTAACAACAAAGCACAGCATCAACATTAAAAATCAACACGTCAATAAAATCAAAATAAGTGATTTTTGAGTTTAACATTACTCAAGTCCAAAAACTGCTGCTCCACACAGAATGGTTTCATCTATTAGTACAAAAATATTAATAATGATGTGTCAATGACTAACATTTTTCTTACTAAGTCACGTTACTAATGACAGAATAAAGATACATTGCAAGACGATTGCTATAAATTATTTTAAATAAAAACCTCAAAATTATAAAAAAATATTTCTTTAGGCAATAATTCTAAACTGTGTAATACTTATTTTTTAAAGTCCAGATGAGTTCATCATAGGCAGGAGAGGATTTTTGGCAAGTCCATTTTTAAGAACTTGCTGAGAATCATTTGTTGGCATCCTATTAAATCAATTAATACTGGCAAATATGGGCTATGGCATAAAATTCAAATGATTAAATATAATGTGACTACATGTTGTAGCCTTCATACACTTGATTCTGATTATTGAATTAAAATTGTAGCTTCTTTGGTGATATATCATTTCATTTTGAAATGATGTTATGCCTTAAGTTAAGGCTAAAGGTATTCAAAGTATTACATACTTGAACTGACACCAACCCATTCAAGTAATTCTGCTACTTGAGACAGCAAATACTTTGCTGTTGATCCCAAATTAGATTCTCTTTTAGCCATAATTGCACATGGAGCATGAATACTCATTTTGTGCATTCCTTAGGCATCGGGGCTGTCCTCTGAGGGTTCTGTGCCGAAGTAACGGTCTCCAAAATTTCCAATGCCAGGCAATACATAGAATTTTTCATTTATATCCGGATCAACAGCAGACGTAACGATATTAACATCTGGAAAGGCATATGCAATGGAGTGCACTCCTGAAATGGTACAAAAGTAAGGTGTTAAGTCACAAAAATTGAAATTATTTCCATTCAACATACTTATTAAAAAAGTTATGCATTTAGCCACAGCAATGTAGGTTGATCTATTTTCATTAGGTATATTACGAAATCTGTACAGACAAATAAGCAGCTGAGAGGATTATGTTATGGCTCATTGTCGACAGAAATGAAGTGTGTTTAATTGATTTTGAGAAGGCTTTCGGCATGGCATTCTGGCTTACGTTATGATGTTGCATATAAGTGAAGTATGGCAAGGAGGAATTGAATAATATTAGCTGATAGAAAAAGGTTGGGTTGATTGTCTTATTTATCATTGTTCAACCTATAAGCTATAAGCACGCATATGTAGGCATGACAGAAGAATGTAATACATATTGACAGAGGGGGTAGAGAAATGACAATATTTGTTTGATAAGAATAAGATCATGTATCAGACAACCTTTTATGCCAGGGATTGTAGGCAAGCAATGCCTACAATCCATACCCACTGAGGAAGCACGATGGAGGTTTGATGCCACCAAGGTGCACAGATGGCATCTTTAGAAATTATGTATTGAAATCTAGCACCGCTCACAAAACGGGTGTACCCAAGGTGTGCCTGCTATCCGTCGCACGGACGTCTCTAGAATTTTCGCCTGCCTTGTCCAGTTGTAGCTCAATGCATACAAATATCTTGTTACTAGTACTGGTAGCTAAAATTCGTGATGACTCAGAGTTTAATATAAATTTAGCTAAAGAAATGGAAAGTTATCGTTGCTTGTGCAACCATATTCGTGAAGACTACACTAGAAAACATGTGCAAGAAAAGGCACAGAATGAAGTCACAAGACATAGGAGACTTCTCTGTTTTTAATGTGTGACGATACGTGTGTTCAATTAGTGTGTTTAGGTTTATGAAGGTGGTTACAACTTAAAAAAAAATAAAAATTAGAAAGGGAACTGCTGAACTATATTAGGTATTTAGGTTTCACAATATGGTTGAAGTAAGCTGAAGGAAATAACTTCGAAAACTGGGATAGGTCTCCACTGGTCAGGCAGGTGCACTTATAATATCTGATTTCAGTATGTTGCTATTGAAGTTCATTAAATTCTAAGAGAAAGGTGTGTCATGTAAGGGTTGTTGTATGATGAAAGATCTTAGGCTTTCCTGGCGTGTAGCGATATTGGTGGTTCTATGGGTTTCCGACCTGGTCTAACTACATTTCTGCCGACATTTCGAGGACGAGTTATCATCCTCATGTTGTTGAATGGAGCCCAGCCTCCTGTAGAACAGAGGTAAAAAACTATTATTTTTCTAATTTGTGTAGGTTCAATCTTAGTAATTCTCTGGTGAGCTGAATAGAATTCATATTGTTGGGTCATATGAGCACATAGTATATTCAAATTGAAGTAAAGTTCAATAAAGAAATAGCACATGAATCAGTTGATGTAAAGCCACCAAGATTAATTTTTGTCAGTTGAAAGTTTCTTTGCATATGTAAACTGACTTTGGATATGAAGGGTTTCAGGTTTCATTTCCTGAATTTAATGTGCTAAGCAGATAAGTAATGAAATCTATTTTAAGTTTTAGAACCAGAACAGCTGGTCAGTGTAAAAGATCATATATAGTGACTGAAGACACAACGTTAGATATCTTCCCCGGTTGGCCAAAACAATTTATCTGTTAAGATGGATTTTCCTATGGATATATGAGCATATAAAATATTTCTATTAGTTAACAACATTAAGTAAATTAAATGATCTGTAGTGCTAATTCGTAAAAACCTTCTGGTGCTTTGACCTGCTAATCTACCACGGTATTTGAAGTACAGGCTAGTACAGTTGAGCACCCTTAATCCAGCACCGTCGGGACTCAAGTGATGCCGGATTAGGGATTTTGCCAGACTACGGGTGTTGTGGTAGTAACCAGTATACTTATAGGGTCTGCGATGTTTTTTATGAGGGAATTCGATAAATTATAGCATATTCAATGAAATTTGAAAAAATTATGTATAATTTAACAAATAATTAGAAAAAAAATAGAAATAAACTGTTTCTAAATTCACAAACAAAATCAGTCAATCGGTAGTATCGCAATACGGCAGAGTGAAAATAATGTGAAGAACATCATTGTTTCCAATGTTCCTTGCAATCCTTATGCCCCTGTGTTACGATATAAGCTGATTCAATGTATGCCGCATCAATGCTCGCTGTTACCGGTGCTTCCATCTGTGTGGCTATCCGTCAATACATCAGGAGCAATTGAGGAGGAAGCTTCTTGTCCATCCTTGGTTGCCTTTTTGAACATATCTAATATCTATCAAATTCCATAAAATATTTTAGCCTGCTCCTTTAAAATTTGGCCTGAAATACTGAGCCATTCACTTCGATGCAGTCAAAACCACAGTAATAGTAAATATACAATAGAAGTAATTTCAAAATAAAATACTTGTAAACAAACTAACTTATATTATACTTAAAAATAACTACCTATTGTTCTGTATGTTCTTACTTTTCAGTCTGAATTAATAAGAATGAAACAATATCAGTGCTCCCTGGTCAATATTCCCCATTGAACATTCCCCACAAAGTCATTTGTTTTTACCCAGATATGATTGTACCAGCTCATCCATGTGGCAATCTCAATAACTTCAAAGTTACATTTGTTACTAGTACCATGTTCTTACAAAGCTGATGCAAATGTCAGAAAAATGGAAGAAAATTGTCCTTTCCATTGCTAAAAAATTAACTTGATTACAAGAAATGAAAAAGGAGAGACTAATGGCAAAAGAATATGATGTAGGATTACAAACTGTTCGGGATATAATTAAGAATAAAAGTAAGCTGATGAAGTTTGCTGCCATCTCAGACAGTGGTTTGGGACCCTCAAAGCAGAAGACTATGAAATGATCAACCTTTCAAGATTTAGACTCAGCCATGCTTCTTTGGTTCAATCAAAAACAGACTAGTGGTATACCCATCTCAGGCCTCATGTGTGCACAGCAGGCAAAAGTTTTTCACGAGTCTCCAGGAATAGAAGGGGATTTTAAAGCTTCTTCTGGGTAGTTGACGAAATTCAAGCAGCAGCATGTAATTTGTGAAATTGCTATTCAGGGAGAGCGAGTGAGTGACAATGTTTCAGCTGCTGATGCTTTTCGCTTGGAGTTCACAAATAAGTAAAGGAAGAAGGGTTGGCACCCGCACAGATTTTCAATGTGGATGAGACTGGTCTATACTGGAAATTCCTTCTGACAAGAACTTTAGCTTTCAAGAACGAAGGTTCTGCTCCGGGAAATGAATTGTCAAAAGAGAGGATCACAGTGTTGTGCAGTGGGAATGTAGCTGGAGGCAAATTATGCCTCTCTGTGATAGGAAAATCTAATTGTTCCACTGTGTTACTTTGCCGGTAAATTATTACAATCAGAAGGGTGTTTGGATGGATCAAAGTATATTCACAGATTGGTTTAAGAATAAGTTTGTGCCTGACGTTCGTTATCTATTGGCAAAGGCAGGATTGCCACCAAAAGCTATTTTGTTGTTGTCCAAATGAAGTTGTTTTAACATCCGATGAAAGTCTAATTACTGCCACATTTTTGCCTCCTGATGTTACGGCAATAATCCAACCAATGGATCAAGGAGTAATTGCAGCAATGAAAAAGCAATACATGTCTGGGTAGGTTTTTAGAAATTCTAGCTAGGTAGGATGAGAATTTACCACAATTTTGGAAACAATTGTCTCTTTTAGATGCTGTAGAAGGTGTATCCCGGGCATGGTCCTCTGTGAAGCCTGTAACACTTGTACAATCTAGGGAGAAAATTCTTCCCGATCTTGAAGAGGGCTTCTGCTGCTTTTCTGATGAGGAAATATTAAATATTTCCACAGATGTCTCTCAACTATTGCAGGCAATGAAAGGCTTTGAGGATATGGACTCAGAAAACTTAAGTGAATGGTACGAGTGCGATAAATTAGAACCTGGGTATCAGAATATGGATGATGATGACATTGTTAACTTCATTACTGCAAATCAGTGATGATAATGAAGGAAACGAGGGATGCAGTGATGACATTGACGAGAGTGAAGAAACTGCAACTGACCACAAAAAACATAGTTCAGCTCTGGTGAGTGTTGAAACTTTGCTGGATTGCATGTGAAAAAATAATTTCGATTATTACGACGTAATCTCAGCCAGAAAAATAGGAACTGGATTAAAAGATAACATGAAGGGATCTGGTAAACAGCAAAAAATAACTTGGTTATTTCAGAGATTCACAATAAAATAATTACTCTATTCTGATATTCACTTCTATGTTAATTTTTATATTTACTTCAAATAAGCAAGATATGCTATTGTTTTTACTATCTATGTGATCAAGTTAAGCACCCATTATCTTTTGTTTCAAGCATTAGAAGCTATTTATTAGATTAGAAAATATATATTTATAGATGAATGTTGAAGAATTCATTATATTCTAAATAAATAAACCGAAAAATTAGTATTTCGTTTTACTTGTTTTCCTGGAGTAACACCTGCAGTCAATTGTAATGTGAAATATTATTAATCGTACTAATGCCGAATCTATATATTATAAGTATCACTTATATTTTTCAGAGGTTCACGATGTAAGAATGGTTTGTTTTTTATAATCACTTCGATTTCACACATATACTGAAAATAGTAAGATGTTAGTTTTTTATTATCTACATGGTCAAGCTAAGTAAGTACCCAATATGTTGTGTTTCAAGCGTTAGAAGATATAAATATAGAAATGTTTATGATATTATTATATTTCAAAATAATAGTAATATTTAGTATTTCATTAGTTGTCTTGCGGTAACCGCTGCAGTCTTGTTAAGTGAAATAGTTTCCATCCTATAAAGTGAAATGTCGGTATCACGACCATGTTCTTCGGTTATGTGTTTTTTTATTATCTGTGACTCGTCGTGCATCCATTAGCATGGATAATTGAGAGTTGACTGTGGTTACAAATTTGGTGAAACAACTAAAGTTAACCAATAATAAACTAAACTAACATAATTCATAATTTTTGCAAATTCACAACTGCTACCTTTTTCTAGATGTTATTGATTGTTAGTTATAAAATGTCTCACATTACTCAATTGCACTTATGAACAGGAATTAATTAATTTTTAGAAAAAATGCATTTTCAAACTAAAGAATATTATCACTTAATAACTTAAAGCACTGTTTGTAAGGTGGACACATAATGAGAGATGGACTGTTCCTTAGAAAATCACAAAGGCCTTTCATCAACTGCAGCTTGCACTTTCACATAACTTTTGCCCTAACTGGAAACCAAATATTGAGCAAAAATATTATAGGGACACTATCAATATAAAATTATCTTAGCATCAAGAAACAAGATCATGTTTAAATGTTATTAATAAAATGGTTTAACATTGAAGATTTTTAATAAAATTCCTTCCTAAGGATATTGACTTGTTTAAGACCAGCTATCAATTATGCTACACATACATCTAAACTAACATTTAGCTTAAGCTCAGTAGGGGTTATCCAAGTTGATTTATAAAATTAAAATTCTCGAGGACATATTTTCTCAAGGTGGAATAGGTATATAAAAAATCTGGTTCACTAGATGAAAAAATAAATACTGTGAGGAGCATAAGGTACCTTTCAGTACGAAGTTTTGAAACAGTTGTGCAAGCCTCCTAGCAATTTTTCATCAACATTTTAACGTATAAAACAAGAGAATTCTATGCAAAAAGAAGAATATTTTCCTTTATTCTTAAAAGTGACTATCAATTTGAGAGAATTCAAATATTATGTATTTCAAGTAGAGAAGTACTGTTGTAAAGGGGTCAACATGAAAGAGAAAGTTCTTTACCTGCAACAGCCATCAAAAGAGAAACAATGTAAATATTCTTGCCAGGCACATCATGGTCTAACAGTACTCGAATAGCCATCATTGCAGCAGCACCTGTTGCTACAGTGGCATCCATTAAGATCACTCGATAATCCCTGATATCCTTTGGAAGCCTTAAATAATACAGCTGGAAGGAGAGAAAAGTTATAACTTAAGGTCCACGATAGAGATTTATGTATTATTCAGAACATATTTTTGAAAAAAAAATTACTATCAAGAAAAATTAGCATTGGCACAAACCTCAGGCTCCCCCGTGGTGAAATTAGTTTGGATAAGAATCTTGCCAATCCTGATGTCTTTGCAAACATCACATACAGCTTGTTCCATGGTTTCCCCTGCCCTCATGATGGACACTCCGCATATTTTGTCAGTTGTACTTCTTTTACCCATATATGGCACAGTCTGTGGTGTGTCAACAGTAACACTCTGCAAGGAAAGTTTAATCAAATTTTGTAAATATTCATTTGATACAAAAATTTCAATATAGCGGGCACTGTTTGCTCTGCTCATTTTTTTTCAAATAAGCTATCAATGCTTTTGGTATATCGTACAAGAGATCACATCAAAAATTAGGAGGAAACATCCCGAAATTTTTCCCAGAAGACATCTCAACAGTCAAAATTCTAAACTTTTTTATTTCCTATGGATGCCTTAGTTTTTTATAGCTGCCGGACTTGACGGCATTCTGCCAAACATAAGGTGCTGAAAATTCCATGGAAATTCTAATTTCAGGACATAGCCTTATTATGGTCGGAATAAGCAAAGTAGCAGTATTTATTCCACAACAATCAACTAATAACGGCAGATGGATGTTGTTAAAAAAACTTTTTCTTGCATGTCTGTCCATAGTTCATGATTTGTCATCGTTTAGACGTGTAGATTGGCAAGTAGCGTTTGCGGAGACCAGACTCTTAACCTCCAAATGTGCCATTTTCTAAGTTTCACAGTACAGTGAAACCTCTACCTAAACCGATAAACGAAGAACTCCGATGAACGACCAAATGCTATTGGTCCCGCCAAATTCCTATTTAAATGCATTGGTAGATACCTCTAATGAACGAACTCCTGCTCTACAAAAACTCCCGATAAACGAAATGAAAGATTAGCCCTGTATTATAATATTTACCTCTTCATAACGTATTTTCAAAAAAAAAGGCTAATTTTGAATATGTTGCAAGGTTTTTGCCGTTTTTGCTGATTTGAAAGTGACTAGGACCAATCAGAGACTCCGTACAAACAAGCCAATCAGAAAGGTCCTTGTTGTTTATCCAGTTAATTGCATTTCTGATATTTTGCGTCAGTGTTAGCGGCGTGGTTAGTGATTTGGTCGGCGTTCTTGAGTTTTACTGCGGTTCATCATCGTGAGTCTACAATTTCAATCTTGTCGAGTGAAAACTGGTTGCTCTTGAGTGTTACTGCAGTTCAATTTCGTGAGATTGGGATGCAGAATTGGGACTGTCCAAGTGTTAAAAATATTTTTGGTTGGTAATGAAAAGAATGGAACTTATAGGTTGGCAGCGAAAGTCACACGAAGTGATTTTCATTTCTTTTTTTTGTGAACTGGATTGTAATTTGAATTTGTGACAGTTAGAAGTGTTGTACCAAAATGACCTGGTCACGTGAATAAAACCTCGTTAAAGTTAACCGGACGTTCCTTTTCTTTCGCTAAAACTACGGACCTCAACACCAAGAACATACCAATCAGCTGGTAGAATACTTAAATGACTAATTACAATCTTTGCGAGTGAAGCCTGGTTTTGCCTTAAGTGGCAATTATTACGTCTGGTAATTCATCTATTTATTTGCAAATTAAGTTCGTAATTTATTCTCCACGCTTTGGCAAAAATTGTTATCCATGCTTGATTTATAAAATGTCAAATGTTGACTTTCATATCGCGAGCTCGAAAATTTCTTTAGCATACTTGAAACACATCTAATACAATGAAATTCCGTTCAGTGGTCATTTATGTTGTGCACATTCCTTTATATTTTTATTGCTGTAATAACATTATTTTTTGAATTCGAACATCTCAAATCTTATAATTATTTGTTTTTTTCGCTCGCCGCCATCTTGAAAATAATTCTCGAAAAAAGTAGCTGGCGGAACGAAAACCATCCTATATTGTGCTGTATTTACGGAGCAGTTCTCAAAAACCTTGAATGCACCGCGGATGTGACCGTGTTAAGTTGAAGTTCTTGAAAGTGGCGGCATAAGAAAATACTAACATTAATTCTAGCGTGTTTGTGATGCATTGGGCAGGAAGTTAAGGCCAGTTTACGATTGGCGTCAACGCGTACTTCACCCTCGAGCTGAATGCACGGGTTCCAACTCACTACTACAATTATCACAGCAATTACGAGTTAATAATGCTCGTACTAGTCCATGTTCTCGCTCTTTCGTAGATAGTAAACAAATCAACACATGTTGGCACTCGGCTGCATGTAAACATCTGCATCCAAGCAAAGATGAACGAAGGTGACCAATGGTTACCGACGCACATTCCAGTTGACGGCGATCGTAACAGGATGGCATCAACGCGAAAACAATTCATGATTTAAGTTTGACGTTCATGCCAACTATAAATCTACCTTTAGAAATCACAGTAAATGGTATAATTAGCAGGACTTGCCGAAAGACCTGCTCGTTGTTATTCCACTGTTTTTTATGAGGCAAGGGAGCAGTAGGAATAAAAGTATGCTATCCTTTGTGGAAATTTTACCTTTAATTGAGTTCTTCATACCACATTCCCTGAAATTAAAGGTACAAGAAGTGGATTATTTGCATTGCCCCTGGAGTGATGCAACATGCAAAGCACCTCCGACAAACGAACTCCCGATTAACGAACTGGAACATTATCGGTCCCTTAAATTTCGTTTAGTGGAGGTTTTACTGTACATAACATTTCCCCTTTTTTGCGTGTTTCGCCAAAAATACTCACAAATTTTGTTTTTGAAAGACAAAGTCATTTACTGTTAAAAAATATTCATATCAACCTAAAACAGCTCATTGAACATTGCCTTTTTCACGCCGCATAAGTTGCAAAATTATCTCCTTTCCAATGTTGATCATCCATCATGCCATGGTTCTGCACCATTAAAAGTATATGCATTCTTAAGGTATAGTTCTGCATTACGAATGTTCAGCAAAGTAATGGCCGGTCTCATCTAAGAATAATTAGATGAGATATTAGGCCCTAAATGAAACTAAATTGAAAAAAAAAATGATAAAATTAAACTCGAGTTAGAGCTTGGAATTGATGTCGATGACACCAAAAGTTAAAATAAAACTTAAAATTGTTTCCTAATTGTGAAAATGTAATTATATACTAAAACTGTCCATTGGATTGACATAAATTGGGGTCACAGCTCAGAACCGCACGGTGCCATTTTGCACTTAGAATATTGAGGCACTCTATCTTTAAAATTTATCAATATTAAGGGCTAATATTTTGGGAAATAACATTTTGTACAAAAAATCGTAAGAATCTAAGGTGGTTTTGCTACGGCCACAACTTAGTTTCCATAGAATCGCCCTTGATAATAGTACTCTTACAGTTTCAAATTATTTAACAGAAACTTGGGAACGTATTACTTATCATAGCATTATTCCTTATGCAGTTAAATGCTTTGAATAGCACTGTTTCAATTAGAGCTTGAATTTCCTGGAACTAATTGAAGAGCGTTAATCGGGGACTGGGTATACATAACGGTTTGCCAACCGTGATTTTACCAACCACAGGGTTTTTCAGAAACCTAACTCCTGTGGTTGGCAAGGGATACCTGTATGCCATTTTCAGGTGCATGACAATGTTTGCAAGCTCCCATGTCCAAAAGAGGTGACTCACATATCCAAAATGGTAATGGACAAAAGAATTATTAAGTTCAAACCAATTTTCTAAGTGTGGACGCAAAAGATTGCTTACAAAAAATGTGACAATTTCATAAATCAAAGAGCAAAATGACATACATGCCCGGACACAATTTGTAAGCATAAAAATTTTCCCTGTTTGAATGGTTACAACATGAAATATGGTCAACAAGGATGATTTAATCATGCGGAAGTAGTTTTCAGAAGACAAAAATCAGGGAAATTGAGCCATATATGATTTATATGCATCCTTCTTCTTTCAATGTAGACATTTCTCCACTGTTGATGGTTAAAAAAAAACTGATTTGTCACCACTAATCTCATCTGTCACCTCTTTTGGGCACAGATGTCTGCAAAGATCATGATGCACCAAAAAATGACATCACAACAATTCTATTGAGGACCCTGACTCAGAATCTATTGCAAATAGAATAGTGTATTCAATCTTTCACTTAGGGGTGCCTCTAGGGCTGTGACTCCCAATAAAATAGGCCGACTCAGCTTAGCCTTCAATTTACATTTTCACTTGGGAATCCCACTAAGAATTGAAGTAAAGAATGGCCTTGGCAGGAGAAGTGAACAAAAGTAGATGATTTTAAGACTGAGATGGTGGATGAGAAAATAGAAGAGAGGAGGATGCACAATGGTAAGTTACTATGGGTAAGTAAAACAGACAAAAAACTGAGATAAGATATAGGAGAGTGCCCCTACGTATATGCAATTACCATCACAGATGTGGACAAGTATGAGAAAGAATTTTTAGGGACTACTCTACATCCACACCTGAACAACTGTATGCAGAACAGGAATGTACTTCTACAAATTTGTAAAAAAATAAAAATGCCTTCATTACGGTTATGGATACTTCAATGAAGTCAAACCTGATACAGAAGAGTTCATTAAGGAGGTTCCACCGCGACTGTGGGAGTCAAAACAAATACTACATTCCACATTTTTTATGTTTAGTACAAAAAAATCCTGCTTTAGATGGTGGAATGCGTTACCAATATAAAACCATAAGTAAGGTACAAAATATGCAGATTATTCCACAAATATATTTTAAATGAGCACTTTTTACCAGCCATGAGAGCCGACTGCAGTGCCATTTCCAACGAATTATCTCGCATTTTGACTTCAATTACGGCATTAATTCCCCAATTACTAGAGAAATAAGGTGGTAAGATGCTTATATTTCATTTTTATTCAATTTCTCTGGATTATCTCCTTGTTCTAGACAGTTTTCTGTGAAAATGGCATTTATATTTTATGGAAAAATATTATTTCTCCCTGTGTTTCTTCCATTGAACACTGTGCAATTTCAATTAGAGAATAAAATAGTGTGGAAAGGTGACCTTTTGTTGTTCACATTAGATGGAGGACAAGTTTTTATACAAGTGGACAGAATATGAATAAAATGACATTTAAGTGATTTTATGGTGGAACCACCTTAAAAGTATACCAATGAGCAATGGCGTTTAATTGGTTTTCACAATAAGTCACACACTAATCATCAAACAGTGCTTCCAATACACTTGAGGTAAAAACATTATTACATAGTAAAAAAGATGGCCTGCGCAACAAACCTTAGGAGTTCAGTCATGAGGAAAAAAGCTGAGGATTATATAGGGCTCAAGCATTAAAAGCCCCAGTCACACTTGAAAATGAACTTCAAAGTGTTAACCACAGTTATTCTGAAATTTACAGTCGCTACATCTAAAGCAAGCATTATGTTGGGGATTCTTAAAAACTGCATTTCCCTGCAGACAAATTTCATTTCCAACAAATGGAATCATGAAGATATCTTAGATTCACTGATGATTATTTACTTGACTATGCAAGATGAGTATTATCATCAACAAAAAGTATTGCAATTTGATGAAAAATAGTTGTGAACCATTGTGCATCACCTCCCCATGAATGGAATGGACCACCTATGAAGTGTGGTCCATTGGGTGGTCCTTATTTGTCTGCAAAAATGCTTCATGAATTTCTTTTAAGACTTCCCCCCAAATTTGTTCCATTTCAATAAAAGATAACTTGGATTAATACATATATAATTGTAATTGGATGAAACTAAGATCACATCTTATTATATGCATCACATGCAAATTATTGAAATTACAAACTTTTTGGGCATTCTTGGTGATAACAAAGCTTTTGGCATTACTAATTGCTTTCTTGTTATGACCTTTGGCTGATTAGACCTTTGATGTTTGATTTAGAATACTTTCAAATTTTCCCCGGGAGTCACAGCAATAGGAGTCCTGAGAGCGGGAGTAAGCCACCCAACTCGTAGGATATGCCCTTTCTCACACTCCAATCTAAAGAGTATGTGCTGCTGAGTCCCACACTAATTTGCATTGTATGGCTATATATTTAATAAATTATAAACAATTTATAGATAATGGGTAATTTTAACAGTTTGTTACATATAAATGCTTTTAGCCAGAGGTGATTTTAGGGAACGTCCCAAAAGAAATTCCAATTAAAAAAAAAAATTACCACCACATTACAGCAACACAATTCAAGTAATAAAGACTGAATTAAACTACTATCAACCAATAACATTCATTACTTACCTTAAAAGGAAAAAGAGAAAGTGTGAATTCTATCACCAGTCTCATCAGTCTCTTGGAATAAAATATGAACTCATCTCGAGGAGTGTCCTTGTTTCGGATAAAAGTGTGCAGTCCTTGTATTTGTGGGGTAGAGGGTAGTTTGTACAGGGACTGGGGCAAATTTTTCTTGGTGTAAGAGTTAACTAAATTCTCACGAAGCTTCAATCCTCTCTGAAAAACAAATGTGAGAAATTAGTTAAGGTCCCTCACAGATGAGGTGAAATCAGTTGACACTTTATAAGAAGGGCTGCCATCTCTATAAAAATGATGACATTTTGCTAGAAAAATAATGCTAATGATGAATCTATTCCCGAAATGCCGTGATACACTTGTACAGTACTAATACTGGAGGTAAATATTATTAAGGTCCGAAGGCCCGAAAAAAGTACATTGGTGTACTTTTTTAGTAGCAGAATATCAACCTAATTAAGATGTAAAGGCTTCAACCACCAGTATCATGTCTGCACTAATAAATGCCAAATTTAAGAAATCCGGCTTTAGACTGGATGCGGCGTGTGACATCAGACTCAGGGAAGGCCCTTTTTGGCACGAAAGTGGTCATTTGAAAAGCATCCTTTTCTTTGACCCGGAATAAAAGTTGAAATTAACTCCATCGTTAATTTTTAATTTCTTATATGGGGAACATGGCATTAAATCGATGGTTTAATCGTAAAATATTATGATTCTGGGACTTAGTAGACTTCCCCATTGAATATGCTGACTTTCCAACTGATAGCAAACAAAAAAGTAGTGATTGGAAGTAATAAAAAAATTAATTTTTATTAGTTCCAATATTCTCAGTTGTGAAATCCAGCATCCTACAAGGAAGTATGACAACCCCCCTGCCGCCTCCTCCTTAATAATATTTACCTCCAGAATTAGAATCTAAATTAGCTTGTTTGCTGATGATGAAGTCATCTACTGAAAAATGACCACAAGCAGGGGCTTTGAATATCTCTCATTTGATCTTAACAACATCAATTATCTGTGTCTTGAGTGAAGACTCTAACTTAATCTTAGTAAATGTGCTGTAGTGTCCCCCTTATGAAAGAAAATAGAATGCTTTTTCTATAAAGTGAGGGGAATGAACATAAAGTTAGTAAATGAAGTCAAATGCTTGGGAATAGCTTCAGACCAATAGTGGGGTAAGCACAGAAAGAGAATTTGCAGCACTGGATTAGAGAATAGAATTTCCCTAGCGAACAGTAAGAAAGACCTCTGGTTAAAATGTGGCAGAAATGCTACTTCACAGTCGTTAGGCCAGATCTCCAGTATGCTGCAAGTAATTGGAACCCAGGGCAAAAAGATTTAATACGTAAAGTAAAAACATAAAGGAAAGCTGCATGCTCAGTTAAAAACTGCTTTGAGCAAACAGAGTAATGCAAGTGATTGATTCATTAGGTTGGAAGCCAACAGAGACTCATAAGCAACTTACTAGGCCAAAATTACTTGAAAATTTCAGATTTCAGGGCTAATTAATGATAATTTAAATTCTATACTACTTCTCTTGAACTGACAGAAGCAACAAAATAAGAGATACATAGCCAAACAGATGGTACAAATATTCTTTCATTCCATGAACCATTTAGTGACAACAACAAAAACAGAGCAAGACACTAAAATGCTCTGTTAAGAACTTAGATAAGAGGACTCAAATTTTAAGAGCTAAACTAGTGGAGAAAGACACAGATAATTGATGTTGTTAAGATCAAATGAGATATATTCAAAGCCCCTGCTTGTGGTCATTTTTCAGTAGATGACTTCATCATCAGCAAACAAGCTAATTTAGATTCTAATTCTGGAGGTAAATATTATTGAGGGGAAGGGGGTTATCATACTTCCTTGTAGGATGCTGGATTTCACAACTGAGAAATTCCTCCGGGATAGTCCAAGGTGAGTAAAAAAAATGAGAACAAGTTGGCAAAATATGGCTGGTTAGCAGGCCTACACAAGTGGCATAAGCCATTGATATTTTTAAAAATGAGTGGACGGGCATCATGAATGCAGTGAGCCACATCAAACCTACCCATTACCAAGCACTCTATGAGAAAAAAACACCCAAAGGAACAAGATTGTTCTTTTGAGGACAATCTGATTAGTTTAAGTCTGGTATAAATATATGCCCTGCTTGGTCATGATGTGTGTCTGCATAACAGAAATGGAGATAATTCTCAGCAAGGCAAAAGCAAAAGTAATTTACTTTGGCAGGAAAAGTAACCTCTTGAAAGCAGTACTGAAAGATGAATGGGGAAAAACTATGAAGGAAGACTAAGGGTGGAATACATGAAGCAAATTGTGAGGGACGTCAAGATCAGGCCCAGGCAACTGCCTGGGGCACCGTGATTGTGAAAAAATATTTTTTTTACTACACTTAACTGGTGAATACGTTTGATAAGCGAGGATGGGGGCTGAAATGCTCTCTCGCCTGGGTGAAAATTTTGTCTTAAGCATCTGGTCGAAATAAAGAATTTTTAAGGAGCAAAGCAGCTGAGAGTGGAGGGGAGATCAGCAGTAAACCAATCTTAGCACTAATGACTTCTGAAGGTAAGAAAAGCAAACCTTTTACTTTGAAACTGAACAAAATATGTTGAAACTGAAATTACAGATAATATTCGACAACCCAAAAGTCCTTTCACATTTGCAATGCATAAAAGGAAATAGAATCAAGCCAGTACCATGTATAGTGCAATTATGCTTATTCAAATACAATTTTAAGTCATGCAATTCCTGCTATGATCAAATGGTAAGCTGGATAATAAGAGGTCAATAACATATTCAATGGAAAATGGTATGACCAATCCACTGAAATCTGAAAACAACACAGTAGGTAGAAATAAATTGACAACTGAGGGAACTGAGCAAATAACCTTTCTTATTGGCTTGAAATATTGAAAATTAACTGCAAATTTTGTGGTAGTTAAATACGTAGATTATACTGGTACTGATCAACAGCTTTTCTGTCTGTTTATTCTTCCTTTACTGAAAAGATCCATTTGCAGCTTTTCGATCACCCAAAAAGCTTTTGTCATGTTTCATGAAAGAGCACACATTGAGACGTATTAAAGGAACAATTTATCTGAATAGTTTATGCCTTGACAAAAATTCTAAATTTACATTCATCTATTCAGCCCGAATGACCTTCTGAAGGCAGCAGGATTAATTTGGCCTCAGTAAAAGACTAAACAACTGAAATTCTTCACAATCACAAAGACAAATTTTTCTCCCCAATTTTAAAAACAAAGTACATGCATACATGATTAAAATGAATCTTGGACTGTTGGGAAAACTCACCTCTTGAAGTCTTGTGTGCACATGCTGAACGATTAGTTCAATTGCAACAGAATTTTCTCCACCACGAGGAACAATTATATCAGCATGAGCCATGGACGGAGCAATGTAGTAATCAAACGATGGTTTTACATGGGTGCAATATTGCTTCAGCACACCAGACAGATCACGTCCTCTCTTTGTAATATCTCTCCTCAGACGACGTTCCAGTCGAATGTCAGAGTCAGTATCAACAAATATTTTCATATCCAGCATCTACAGATAGAATGAAAAGAATAGCAAGACAAAATATTATAAACAATATCACTTTTTATAATGATTATTACACTGATTGATTCATGTAACTTAGGAAAAACTACAGATAACAGCATCAAACAGTAAGTACAGCAGTGTTAGATTAGAAGAGAAGTTAAATTATATAGCACACGACTCATAAGGATACACAAAAGTTATCTTCGTACTGCAAAGTTAATATTATTGCTCTTACAAACAACAAAAGTAGCAACAACAAAAACTTACGGCATCGTGATTCAAAGTAACATCGACAAAAGCACTACCCATGCAGCTACACAGAATTATGATGTGATGATTTTCCAAGCAACAGCATAGCAAGGAGAGGAAGATTATCAACATAATGAAAGTGGAATAAATAAATTCTGGCTGGTGACATCTCACTTGTTCATGAGCAGTACATTATACAGTTTTTTGGGTACCATTTAAGTACTCAAGAAATTTTATAGAGAAGCTACTATGTATTATGTGTATAAATATTTTGGTTCTATGCAAAAACATTTATGAAACTCTGCACAAAAACAATTTTTCTGGCCCATGAACTCTGTCCCATTGAACGTAGTTCATAATTGACATCAACATCACTGAAACCACCTCAAATTTATATTGCCATATTATGCCCAAAATTGGCTGGAAAAAATTGATCCAGAAATTGCTAATTGTCCTCTTCATCAATGCCAACATGCATTATTTTTTTATTCATATGTCAAGTTCAAATTCTTGAATATACAAGTAAAATTTGTTGACAAATAATTTTACTTCACAAAAATAATTTTTGTTAAAACTTATGTGGACTACAATTCATTCCTCAAATCGTGATGTGAAACAGTCCCAAAAATGATGATGTTGGTCTCTCAGGCACCATAGTTTTATATTCTCTAAAATTTGAATTATTTCATTTAATATATCAATTACTATTTATACATATCCAGCCTTCATGGGCTTTATTTCTAATCTCTGTAATTATACCCTTCATTATTCTCCTTTGAAGTATGCTTTGCCTCACCAAATAAAAGGAAGTACTGAAATCAACAGAGCATAAACGGCACAAGCATAAAAGTGTAAATTATTTATTTCACTTTCATATGCCACCAATGAGCATTACTAGCAAATTATTGATGGTCAAATCCAACATTTATCAAATTCAAATCTCAAATCCTCCTTTCGCCAAATTATGTATCCTAGTTCCCTTTCATTACCAATACATACATATACAACAAAACCAAATCCATTTTAACATTTTCATGTAAATTTATGAGCCCCTCAAACTCAATCTAATTATTTAGCTTTAAAAAAGAAATAAAACAGCATCAATTTCAGTTTCACAATTAAATTTATTTATTCTTAAATTAAGAATGCGAAAGAAAGCTACGTGAACACAAGTAAATTACTAATTTTTGCTACGAAATGAAGCATTCTTAGGCCTGAATGTATAGTCTCTTGTTAAAATTAAATGCAAGATGTCGTAGAATTTTCGCTTACTTTATGTGAACTGAGAGTTCAGCTTTTGCATATTACATAAGATTGTCTGCTTGCTGGCATAAGATGGGAAAACCTATATACTATGGTTTTTATGCTGAGAAAAAAATGTTCACCCCGAGATTATAAAACTGGACCTTAGCCTTTCAAAATCTTGTTTCTATTTCCATTGAACAAACTGCTGGGAGAACTGAATACTCTCTTTAATCCCAATAATAGAACAGTCCAAAGGTGATTTTCAATGAGGCATTTCAAAACCTTTCCATGAATATTTTTTTAGTCTTTTGCCTCATTAAGAGCTGAAATTAAAAGTTATTTTTTGCGCTACCATAGTGCATTAGTGGCCTTAAGAGATGCCATTGCAGGATATAGTATTGGCGCGGCACACAGTTTCAAACTGTGACTCCAATAAATATCTATCTAATCGTTGGATTTAGAATGTAATGACCTTTTCGTGATTAAAAGATGAAAACTTCACTTTTCTTAAAATGTTTGGCCACGTAAACATTTATTCCTGTCTCTTAGCGCAGTATAATTTTAACCAATATTTTTATTATTTAACTCGTGTTTAGAACCAAACAACTCCTTCATAAATTATTATACAGGACCAGGTATAATTTTTCTGAGCAGTAATGAAGCAGGGCTGCATATAATGTGTTATATTATAATTGCGACGCAAAATCACAGCACGATGGAGCCAGAAAAACTGTTTGGGCGAAAATATTGCAACATTCACTGAAAGAAAAAAGCGATGTTTCACAAGGCGTCCTATATTAGACGAATATGTTTCTTCTGCTCAAAACTTCGTTTTTCATAAAGAAAAAAATGCTCGGCCAATCAGTCCAACACAAAAAACGGTGATCATAATGGTCTTCGGCGCGCGCTTCGGCTTACAAAATGCCTGGGGAGGTTGAGGGCGTGGTGCGCATGCGCTATGCCTCGAATTTTAAAAGAAACTTTTCGTGACTTAACACCAGAAAATCTCCGTAGACGTATGACGTGAAGAATTTCCAAGCGAATTATCAACATTTTTGTAGTAAACGACGCCTTCGTAAACAAACATTGGTAATTCCTAACCACCTTCACACCCGTCTTTTAGTGTACGCAGCATCTTTATGCATACTAATAAGATAAAAGTTAACAGCTGTTAAATGCAAAATAAGCATTTTCCAAGTGAATGCTGCGGAAAATAATCACCAATTTGCGAATTTCTTTAAGGCCGTTTTAGACGGGGCACTTAATTGCGCAGTTTGACGCACAGAAAGTGCGATAGCGCGGACATGGAATTAGTGCAGGGGTTACTTTCCTGCCTTTTGTTCGTGACTCACACAGTCATTTCAGCAAGTCCCGGCTTTACACGACGTAATTTTTACCACACATCCACCCATACATCAGAATGTGCAGTAAAGTGCCTAGTGTAAAACGTCCTTTACGTTCCCGAAAAATAGGTATTGCTTTGAATTGAGGACGACGCGTAAGACAAAGTTGCAGCAACTGCACCAAAACATGCAGACGACGTCACGGTATATTTACTACTGAGAGTCTTACACAATATCATGACCCTGTTTTTGTAATTTCCCGCTTTCCTCCGAAGACGTGAATACCATTCCTGCGACTTATAACAAACGCCTTCGTAACTAGGCATTAATAAACGCTGTCAAATTAGGCAATGATAGTCTGAATTGAGAAAAAAACAAAACATGAAGTATCCTTACTAATTATATCTATCGACAGGGGTAAAAAGTGTTTCTTGACGCTCACGAGAAGCCCTCAAAAAATATTCCGAAATTCCAACAATAGCTCGCCATTATCTCTGGGCATCTTCTACTGTTGCCGCAAGTAATCTAATGGGCAAGATTAAAAAAAAAGACGCCCGCTAAGACAGTAGATTTAACTTTACGAATTATGAGGGAAGCCATTAAAACTAATAATGTATTCCTCTCTAATGAAATAATAGATACAGCTGCGTGATCTAAACCTATTTTATGCAAGTGAACATGACTATTATACCTCCAGCCTAAAGAGCAAAAAATAACTGAGATCTTCCTAAATTTTCGTGGCTACCTTCCGTCTTAAGGCTACAGTTTCACGTTCACTGCGCAATTAATCACAGAAATGCAACTAGATACAAATTAATGACACTAAGTTACAACCTACACATAATTCTCAACTTTTTATTAAAAACTCCGCCTCCAACGATTCGCTTATCATCAAGGCGCAGTCAAGAGTTGGCTGAGGCTACGCTGAGACCGAGAAAAAGTGGCGAGTGACAGTTAATGAAGAGATGCTCTCGAAAATATAAGCGGATTATAAAAGGTGTGCGATAAATTAAGCATTTATCACACGATAAGTAGCCTTCACTGGCCACACGATAACACGAATTCTTTCCATTCGGAACGTGCAGTAGACGCACGATTTACAAGTGAAAAGTAGGTACATACAGAATGAATCCGCAGCTGCGACTCAAATTGGCTTCACATCGCAGTAAAGGTAGGAATGTACATACGTTCTCACAGATCACCCACAGCTCTATGGACGCGTGGGGGGGCGGCGTCGCCCACGCCCAACAGGATAAGTGGGGGGGGAGTCAAATGATGAGAGGCAAGAGAGTCGAGGAGTGGAATACTATTACATAATGTCACCCCTACTGGAGGTCTTATACGACTAAGTGTCACTTCATCCGCTTTCATCAATGCTGCCAATCCGAGAGGGGAGTGGAATGTTTTCACCCAACGCCACGCCACGACAGAATACAGCAACGTGCGAGCGCCACTGATTTAACTAGCGTGCACGGTGTAGCTTCGTCGCCTGTCGCGTAAGACATGCTACATTTACTACGCTTCCTGTGTCCACTGCCCACCGCAAGACAGCTACACAGAGGTGTACGAGCGATCTGGTCCGGTTAACATTCAAGGTAATGGGACATTTCGAGCACGACGAAGTTACACAGTGAAGGGCAGGGAGTGAACTCCAGACGCATTGTTTTTCTTACCTACTAAGAGAATTTACTGATCCTGGGATACGACTATCAACACCGCATCTTCTGTTGTTTTCTCCACGGAGTGTCAGGTGAAAAAGTGGGGCACTTGATAATTTTTCGAGAAGAATGGCAGCACGCCTATTTAGTATCTCCAGGAAGAACGCTGTTACGTTTTGGTTTGTCTTTCCAATGTCAGGAACGCCAGGTGCTATAAATACGAGAGGTAAAAGGAATAGTAGATCATCATGGACTCCACCAACACAACGCGAATGAATCTACTAACTGTTCTGAACTCGAGTGACCTCGCCTACGCACACCATGGGTGCAGTGGAATGGAATTCACTGAAGCTATCCAGAACGGCTGCTCAAGGTCGATGAAATCTCTATGCGCTCGTGGTAAAGAGGAGAAACATACAGCAACGCAACAGCCACGGGAATCGTAGGATTTGAGTGAAGTACAACAAAGAGTGGCGGGCCTTTCCAATTGTTACACCGAGTAGTGCAAGTGCGAGATTCATACCATGCATACTATGCTCGCGAGCGCCAGTGAGTAGTCACTAATACTGATTGCGGCTCCCCCAATCCAAGTAGGAGCAATTACGAAGGCTAAGAAGGTTTCCCTTTCCTCACATCAAACTTCACCCATAAATGCAAAACGACAGCACGAATGATTCAACTGTTAACCGCGCATTTAAAAGAGATATTTGGAAAAGTGACCAAGATAACACGCCGTCCAGTGAATTACATCCTCTTTTTATATGGTGATGGTGATCGAGTGCATTGTTCTTTTAAATTAAAATGTGATTTTAGGTGATGCTTCAGGCTGACGATGTGCATTGCAATCTTTCAAGTGTGGAAGAGTGACCTGTTTCGCCGCCGGGCAAGAAACAGTTCCTGAATCAGCCCACATGAGTTCAATGGGATGTAATTTTCCGCTTCGCTCTTAAAAATCTGCTCGCGCAAATGCATTGGACTTATTCCCTACAAAAAGCTCTTGCAGCGGAGGTCTTGTTCTTTGGAAGTAATTGGATTTTAGAAAAGTGAGGGGCAGCTACCACGCGATTTACACACCGGTTACTGATCCCGACATTTTCTGCGGTACGGAGTTTATTTTATAAGATGCAGGAACGGGGCAGAAACCTAGGAAGGCATTCACTCTTCTCTGGGAGTCGGGGCGGAGACTCTCGAGTACGACGGAGTTTTTTTTTATTCTTCTACTGCAGCGCTCGCCACGAGAGGAGCTCGTCGCCGAGTCGTTACTCCACGGGCTAACGGAGACGACCTCGAAACTAGTCGATCTCCCCAGGGGATAAGCGGCGCACGAACTTCAGCAGCGATGAATGCTTCGCCTTCTCTTTCTGGGACGTCTCGGCCCCTTCCGCTTCCTGGATGGTTGGGCAGCAGTCTCCGAACTTCTTCCGGCGGTTAGCCCATTCTCTCAGGTATTTACTCCAAATATAGCGCGGGTGCGTCGCTTAAAATTCTTACGAGATCAATTCGCTAGAAGCGACACTATTTTTCCGACAACAATGCCATCGCCAGCTTCTACATTTTAGTCGCAGTCATCGCAGTAATTCGTCGTGTGCGCTCATCAGGACTAGGGATTGTTAAAATATATTCAACCTCAAATCGAGGATGGTAGTGAATAAGAAACCTCTTCGCCCATTAAAATGTGTGATTTATGAAAAACAGGTTAACACATTAAAACTAACAGGGGAGTTTACTTTTCTACGACACTCAGGTGAGACAAATCTACCTCATAAACCACTAGAAATTATACTCTGAACAAGAATTTAATTTTGGTTTAACAAACTATCAATATGAATTCGATATCGAATTACTGGAGAGATGGAATGACTATAAAATAATTTATCTACTTCTCATATCAGTCTGATCAATTTCACAGAATGCACATGCATGCTGTTCTAAAAGCTACAGTCACAAGTATGTATCTTTAACCTTCTCATGCAATCCACTTTTCTAGATCACAAAGATCGTGTCTGAACTCAGCTCAAGTCACCTTACATACAGAAAATATTTTTTGAAATCAAATTTTACCTTTCCAAAAGCACCTGACCCACTTGAATATTTCCTCCAGCATCAATTAAACAAATCACCTATTCCACATTCATTAGAGGTATTTCAACTAATTTAAAAAATTGCCAAGAGGGAAAAAATAAAAAATAAACTCTCCTCGCCAAGTAGTCCATCACACAAAGCATTGAGAACCAAGCACTCAAGCACCAATCAAAACTGGTAAGACCTTCAACTACGCTAAGTAAATCAACAAATGCTTGGCAAGTGCTTTACAATGTTTAGCTATGTCATACATACTAGGGTGGACCGAAAAATTATTTTTTTTTGGATTCGCTATACCGCAGAAATCTTGCTCCAGCCTTACATAAGAAAAACATAGAATATTTTTTTTTAATTGGTCAACATCATCTGTTCGCGCATCACAGTTGAAAATGTTAAAAATAAGTGTTTCTGGACATTGAGATATTTTTGTAACCCAGTTAGATGTTTTCCAAGTAGCTACACCACAAAATACTTGCTTCTGGCTTATGCAAGAATATTTTAAAACATTTCTGAAATCTGTCAAAATCTTTTGCTCGTGCACTGCACATAAATTTCATAAAAATTACCCATTTTGGAAATTTTTTATGATTTTGTCACACCCACAAATTATTTTATACAGCCACCGAAAAAGTTTTTTTCTAATGTTAATTGATTGTAATAATAATAACACTATTAGAATTACTTTTTAGGGGATATGTGTATGGCTTTAATGATTCCCCTTAACTCAAGTTCTCTAATATGCTTTCTTATATCTGAAATCATGGCTAAAAGAAAATTTTCTGGATGTGCCAAAAAAACATTTCTTTCAATAACTGGATCCATAACTTGGCGTAGGTTTAATACAAAACCCTAAGAATTTAAGTGTGATGCTAATATCCTTTTCTA
Organism: Pyrrhosoma nymphula; assembly: GCA_963573305.1. Lineage (NCBI taxonomy): Eukaryota > Metazoa > Arthropoda > Insecta > Odonata > Coenagrionidae > Pyrrhosoma > Pyrrhosoma nymphula. Next base: position 67,138,356 of record OY754335.1, on the reverse strand, counting down.
TGTTGCTCCTTGTAAATTCCCATTTCTTTACACTGTAAATTTAACAAATTCAAAGAGTTGTGTGACTCTGTGCTTCACAGATAAACCAAAAACATGTTTTTGAAGCAATTCAAACATCACGATAGCTTCCTGAAAACCTACGGCAAGTTGTGGATCCCGTTATTGAAAGAAATGTATTTTGTGGGGGGGGAAGGGGGGAAGTGGGAGGGAGGGGTGATTTCACCCTCTCAAACCTCCTATTCATCCTAACGGCCCAGATGGAAAAAACCATTCCCCTTCACTCCACCCTCTACCTTGACCACCAATTATGTATAGGGTATTATGGTTTGGTTTGTACAATTAAGAACTCCTTCCCCACCCTCCACAATCTCACACCTTCAAAAGAGTGCTCCCTACAGGGATTCTCTTCCCCTTTTCTCTCCAGCTCGTGATGCCTCCCTGACCCAATTCCCAACTCTTTGCCTCCACCTGCCCTCCTTACCTCCAACCCCCCCCCCCCCCACCACATGAGTGCAGTACATAAACAAGGTGTTCTGTAGTCTTCACTGATGATGACATTGTAGTACGTCAAAACCAGGGTCATGCTAATAAAAAGATCATTGTGGAACCACAAAGTTTTTCATTTCCATTATCTTCAACAATTTCAAATGTTATGTGCAAATGGAAGTTGTCGACAGATTTAAAAAGACATTGTTTTTCTTATGTAAGGCTGGAGCAAGTTTTCCACAGCATAGTAACTCAAAAAAATCATTTTTCGGCCCACCCTGATACATACCATATTTGTCCTTAAATGTTTATCCTCATTCATGGGTCAAAAACTTGGACAATGTCTGAAAGGCATTGGAGTAAAATAACAACAGGAGAAATGAAGTTCCTGACTAGTATTGTGTGGAAAACAAGATTTGATAGAATCAGAAATTCAGATATAAGATCACAGCTGAATATAAAAGATATTAGACAGCAATTTCCTAGCAACAGAATACAATGGTTTGGTCATGTAATGATAAAAGAAAATGTAAGGATACCTAAAATTATGTTGTAAAAGAGAGAAGAAGGTAAAAGACCAAGGGGAAGATCCAGGAGAAGATGGATAGGTGTTAGAACCGACACTGAAAAGAGAGGATGTTGTGAGGCAGGAAGTGTGGAATGACAGACCAGATGGAGGCGCTTAAGCGCCAATACCTAGACCCACGAAAGTGGAACAGGACACCAATATGATGATGATAAGACTAGGTGCCTCATACCACCCTAGAGAATCAAACAAATGTTCCTCCTACTGAATATGTTATACTGAATACGATGGGAACATTAAAGGATACATTTATCAGACCTGCCCTCATGTCGCATCACTCGGACGTGGCACCATGTGACCAAATCCAGAATTGAGCTCTACCTGATTTCAGCAATTGATTATTAACAAGGCCTCAACATTTTTTTCACCATGAACAAAAATATTTGTAGAAAAAATAGGAAAACAAATACGCATACAAAAAATCCTCATTCCTTTCCTGCTTGCTCAAGTGCTTACCAAACATTCTACATCACTTGCAAGCATCTACTTGCACCTAACCAATTATTCCAATATCTTTCAACCCTTAGCTTCATAATTTAAGACAAACTTCAGTCATCTGTTCAAACATATTTCCTTTTGAAATTTACTAATAATTATCACTCCATCACAAAAATTTTTTTTCTTGCATTTAGATTATGCAGTTTCCCTACTTGAGTTGAGTCTTCTGGATTTTCTTCCACGTTGGTTCATCTGTGGTGACAACATATTTCGCAGGTTTTACACTCTGCTTCTTCATGTCGGAAGAACTTGATGCAGTTTTTTGTCTCCATATATACCTCTCAGTCAGTCAGGCCCGAATCTTACACACACGTTTTCTTATTTCCATGAAAACACGTTTCCAAGAGCTGGGGAGCATGTAACCTTCTCTGTTGAAGTTATTTGTGTTCTATTTAATTTTAATGGCCTCCCTGATGATTCATGGGAAGTAGCGGCTTTCCTTAACAGCTCCTTTCAAATTGATTGTTAAGGAAAGACGCTACTTCCCAAGAATCATCAGGGAGGCCATTTAAAATTAAATAGAACACAAATAACTTCACCAGAGAAGGTTACATGCTCCACAGCACTTGGAAGCATGTTTTCAGCGGAAACAAGAAAGCGCGCCAAAAAGATTCGGGCCTGACTGACAGAGGTATAAGAGGAGACCAAAAACTGCAGGTACCTCTGACCTGGAGAAGCAGACTGTAATGCCTGCGAAACATGTCGTCATCACAGATGAACCAATGTGGAAGTGAGCCCGGAAGACAACTCACCCATTCCACTCCGTGGAAGCTATCTATCCTACAGTTTCCCTACCTCCCCATCAATGACTAATTCTTGCCCATGACCTTCAGAATTCAGTTACCTTCCTAATCTTCAAAAACACCCTCCCTTCTATGATGCACATGAATGCATGAATCCACAAATGACCTTACCTATCCCTAACTCCTCCCACCTCCACAAACATCCACCCCAATAACCCCCCCCTCATTCTCCTTTTTTGTTTCTTATTGTCTTTACGCAATCCTTCTCTCTCATTCGATCCCCCATCTTACAATGTAGCCCTCCTCTTCCTAAATGACCTGACTATATGTTTGGCTCGGCTACTTATACCTTGATAGTAACTAAAAACGGCTGAAACCTTGGTCAGAATTACCAGAACCCATATAAACATGGAAAGAGTGGAGACAATCAATACATTAGACAATAGATAAATCAGACAGGCCACCAGTGATCAGTGTGGGTTATTCAATAAGGGCTCGTGAGATGGCATTATTTCTGCATCACCATAAAAATCATCTCCTGAAGCAATTTTTTGGTTGACATTATTGACTTGTCACAGTCACCTGACTTACAATAGAATGTGTAAATTGATTTTCCTATTTAGGTTTTTTTTACTGCAGAAGGTAACAAACATTGACAAGGGATGCAATGCACACAAGGGAGCAAAATTCACACAGGATATCGTCAGGAGAGCCAATTCTAATGACATACACGGGAGAGGATTAGATCATGGTGGTAGCAGGACACAGCTTCTATTCCTGAGTAAAAAGTAGTTCTTGTGAGAAAATTCAACCTTTTCATCAATGAATGCAAGCATCTCCTTCCATATACATTGGCAGTTTCTACACAGGGAAAATGTAATTCGTGACTTCACTATTTAAACACCACATGGATGCTTCTTATACAACTCTTTTCACTTCATCCAAATAGCATACGCGGCTGTTCTTCAGAATTACCAAGTTTTTAATACTTAATAATTGGCTGACAATATTCAGTTCCATTCCACATCCACTGTCAGTTTTTAACCCTTTTGCTACGAACTACGTTTTACCACGGCATAAATTTTTCTATGCAAACGAACGAACGACGTTTTAAAATGGTGTTGCCGCTAAGCTTGCCTTAAGCAGGCCTATAAGGTGTGTGTCATTAAGGACTTCTTCTCGGGATGCCGTAGGTACCCTTTCTCTGTCCGTGGGAGAGGATAATCTCGACCCTTCATTGCAGTGCGAGCCCCACTCACAGCAGGTGTCCGCAGTCAGTTGCTTGTTGGTGCAGTGGAACAACAAATAAAGAAGTTTTTGTGTAATTTGCAAATTGAGGGTTATAAGTATATTCCTTATGTTTACCTCTACAGCAACAAATTTTAAACGGAGTTCTACCATTATTTTTAATGTAGTTTGAGTTTAAAAGAATCTCAGAACTAATTTTTTGTTAGTTATTTAGCTGGTTAGGGAGTGATTTTTTCTATGGTTTTAAGTAAGGGAGTTATTATGTTTTAGGTAAACAACTGAATGTTATTCTTGAATATGAGTTGACAACCATATTTTTAGTGAGTTATGGTTTCCACCTAAAGATTACAGTGATTTCTGATAGTGTTTTGAATCCCGAGGCACCCTAATGTTGAAGTTATAAAATTCGCTTCGATGAATTTCATACTCCTAAAATTGGGTGATTTTAGGGATAAGAAAAGTATGAATAAGAATAATAAAAAGGCTGGAAAATTTTTACAATATCAACATATCCGTGCGTGATGAACGTGATCTGTGCATAAATTTCTAAAAACAAGAGTTCCATAGACCATACATCTCATGAATTAACACGGCGAATATTTCCAAGTACTGATTCTTTGATTCACGCACTGATGATGCCAATATCCTGAATAAGGACATTTTAAATTTATAATACCTTTTTACGTTAATATTCGTAAAATTCATTTCTGAGAGCAAAATACAATGACAAAATTATTTATTTAACCATTTATACGATTTTTGTTGCTAGAGAGCTTAATAATAACGATAGAATTTCATTTAAATCTGTAAAGGCATTGTAAAACCAAAATAATTTATTTCTGTATAAATAAATATTGAGGCTGTAGAAACAATGTTTTTAGCAAAACCATCGCATAAAATAATAGTTGACCGTAACCGCATGCCGTAATGGGCACCCCAAGTAGAAAAGGGAGGAGATTATCTCCACCCGGTGGCTGAGAAAAAGGTTTAACACCCCTCTAGGCCCCAACCCAAGTTAGGGAAATAGGTACCTGTGAAAATCCTAGCATAGTGAAAGCTCCGTACTGGCAAAGCAAAGAAATTTTCCCCGTTCCCGTCGCAAAAGGGTTAATAATACTTGACTGGTGGTATTCAGTGCCCACTTGATCTAAGTCAAGGGATACGAGAAACTGATTTGATCAAAGTGAAATTAATTTGCTGCAGCACATTTTGCCAAGTAAGATTTGCTGTGAGATAGGTAAGAGATATAACCAGGTGGATATAACTCATGTATGTAACAGGAATATCTATTTTGTTGACAATCTCATGAAAATACCAGAGCTTAGTGCATGGATGCTGACAATATTTCCACTTTATCTAGCAGATTAACCTCACCTTCTATAAGCTTGTATCTTTTACTTTCCCCGAACAAAGTTCCCACCCATTACATACTCCCTGCTTCATCAGTCCAAGTCAAGACCTTTCACAATGATAATCACAAGTTAAACCTGCAAATTTTCACGCTAAAATGAACCTCTGCAGTGTCTTTAAGGAGGAAGATGTTTTTCTCTAAAATATGTAAAAGGGACATTAACCCTTTCAGTGCGGAAGACTCAGACATGTGAGTCATGGATGCATGCTTTCCAGGGGCGGCTGACTCACAGCGTGAGTCAAGCTTGTAATGGAAAGTAATGCCCTTTTTATTATTCCCCCACCCATAGAAACACTCTTTGAAAAGTAATTCCACACTGAAAGGATTAAAGAGGAACATGAATTTGTTAATGACCAAGTTGCAAATCTCAAAAATCCAAAATAAGGAACCGTACATCACAAACATAGGAAACATCTGTAAGCCAGAGGCCATTTACTATTGCTCACAGTAAATGCTAATCCTTAACAGCTTTGAATCATACGCAAACAAGAATCAAATTGTTCAGTTGACTCCCATTTAATTGTAACAGCTCATTAGGTCATCAACATTCGCATTCTCTCTGTTGAATGATGAGTTTCTATTGGCAGACTTGCATTAACTACAGATTTCCAGGGTCATTTAACATTTATAACCAGAATAGTGTTAACACATTCTACTACCACTAGCAATTTAAAAGTTTAGGAAGTAGATGAGGTAAAGATAAATTAAGTTGCAATTTTCCACTAAAAAAAAACATTCACTACACAATACAAATCTTTCAAAGAAAAAAATGCATCTCAATATTCCTTTTGACAGAGCACTTTCATCATAACCAGACTGAAACAGTTAATATAAAACCAAAAGCAAATAAAAACTATCTACTCAAGCATTAAGAGACATTGAAAAAAGGGAAGAGTTTTTCAACTTACCTTTAAGACTTCAGCGTTATAAAAGCATAGAATCCCTTCGAATATAATAACATTAGCACCATACATCGTTTTCTGAAAAATTAAGCAAACAAAAAATGAAATATTGAATGGCATTCAGCAACTTACAGACGTCTAGCCTCCAAAGATCAAGTGCTCACCGTCCTATTTTCTCTTGAGTGAGTAACAAAGTTGTAAATTGGCACCTCCACTTTCTTCCCATCTTTAAGCCTCTTGAGGGTCGCAGAAAGTAGTTCAAAGTCAAAAGCATCAGGGTGGTCAAAGTTATATTCATTCATTGCAGCGAGCTCATGCTGCTTGTCATTGAGTACCTGAAAAAAAAGCTTTATTAATGCATATGTTCTCCACCTAAGTGTCTGCGAGCATATTTATTCACCATCAACCCTTATTTAGAAAAATATGAGCAAGGATTATCTTCTATCCCGCAGTTTATTTTCTGTTTTTTGAAGTGCACAATGACAAATTATCAATCAAGTATTCTACCAGCTGATTGGTAGGTTCTTGGACAGTCCCCATTCTACATCCCAACCTCATAAACAATGTCTCGCTTTCCCTCCTAATGATGGCCCGTTATTAGATCCCTCTTCAATTCTTCACATCTTCTACCTCCTCTTATTTTTTCCAGAATTCCTATCCTCTTCCTTCCTCTTCCACGCTTCTCCAGTGTTCTCCCCTCTATCACTCTCTTCAACATGCCCTCTCCTCTCAAAACCTCCTCCATCCATCTCTCCTGCCTTCTCCGAACCTCTGCCACAAGCTTCCTCTCCTCTCCGACCATATCCAATACCTCCTCGGTCGTCTTTCTCGCCATCCAGCTAACCTTCTCCATCCTTCTCCAAACCCACATCTCAAGCGCCTCAAGTCTACGCACATCCTCCCTTCGCAATGACCAAGTTTCTGACCCATATAGTGCCACGCTCCATATTAAAGTTTTCACCAGCCTCTTCTTTACGTCTCTTCTCAGAACCACCCCTCATCAATTCCCTTCTCTTCGAAAATGCTTCTTTAGCTAGTGCAATTCTGCATCTGATGTACTTACCACTAAACCCATTCTCCTCTAAAATACTACCCAGATACGTAACCTGCTCTATCTTCTGCCCTCCCACCATTATATTCAGCCCCGCCTTCTTATTTCTAGAAAATCTCATTACTTTCGTTTTCTTCAATTACAAATGAAGCAATAATATTCAATCAAATAAAAAAGTACATACATAATTACCTCCCAATTGCATCCACATATCAATCAAAATTTAAGCCTAATAAGCATTATTAATTCACTAAGCCTTTAAAGAATGACATTTGAAATCTTGAAATCTGTCTGGTCTGTTTTTCCAAAATTTCAAATAAAAGCAGTCCTTTAAGTTCACAAAAATTCTAACTGCGGCAGCCACTTTTAGGATAGAACACAAGTTCTATTTCATCTGATCTAATTAATGCAACCTACTTCTGTACTAAAATATCATCTTACTTGTCAGGTTTCAATAAAAAAAATAAAATACAACGCACTGAAAATTTACGTTAGGTAGTAGACCCTTCTACCGCAAGATGAAGGATATACCATGATGATTGCTGCACAGGTTCATTTTTTGCCTTTAAATATCTAAAGGCAAACTATGCTTTGTCACGCAAATAGTAATACTGAAGTTCTACCGCAATAAACCGATAGAATCAGGTGATACCACATGGAATTTCACAACATTAAACATGAAGTAAAGTAATACACAGATACAATTCCACGCAAGTACTTCCATTAACATATAAATTTTGATAACTATAGTGCAATTTTCTAGGTAACTTACATTTATATCATATTTGAAACTCCTGCCTATGTACCCCTTTCAGTTGCTAATATATGTTGGTTCACGCACACGCACACGTAATATATGATATCAATAAATACAAAAAAAACAATGCCATGAGTACAACAATAACCACACACAAGTATGAGTTAGGAAAAATTCATTAGCTGATACCAAGAAGATACTTAAGACGAAAATGGAGATAAATTCATTTTGAAATATTCCTATTTCCCATATCTTACCTTGTAAAATGAATCCATGCTTAAGAGTGTCACCCAAGGTACATTTAAGGACTCAATGATTTTGGTTGCAACAGTGGTCTTCCCAGAGGCACTTCCTCCACAGATTCCTGCGTTGATCATATTGACATGTTTCAAATTAATGCAACCCTTTAACACCAAGTTTCCAATGATGCATAAATTACTCCAATTGGTATTTCAAGCTTACAGAAGAACTTACCAATAACAAAGGGTACAACTTGCTTTCCATCTCTGTCATACCACGGTGGGCGGCCAGCTGTGTAAATGGTCCTAGTATTACTCCTAATTATGTAATCTGTTGAGCTTTTAGTTGTAGACAAAGATGAATGGGATGTTGTTCGTTGACGTCTCGACCTAGGGGATTTCTGCGAGCCTGGTGGAAAGATACATTTCTAATTTAATGAGGTTAAATATGGAAGCCAAGATCAGCTGATATTTAACACGTGAAAAGACAAAAGTCCAAATTAGTCATTTACAGAAAGAGCACTAGGATTCATTGTACTGAAATATGATTTCCTTACAATGATGAAAAAATAAAATATTGGATAGAAAACATTTGCCTTCACTGACGCTACAACCGTTCCAACGATTAAAAAAAAATGTCCTGGTTCATCCTGTTACCGTATTTTGATAGGCTATATAAGTAGGGCCTTGATTGCAAAATGTAAACCGCTAACACGCAGAGAATACTATGATTTAAATAATTTCTCCATATGCCGTAAAATGCCGTACTTTTCGTAAATGGGAGGTAAATAAATGGAGGCCGAAAGGATGCAGACTGATTTACGGGAGGTCAACCAGCGCATCCCCATACTTCACTGAACATTTTTTTCATTTTATCACCACGTTTAAAAAAACGGTTTAAACGTATACAATGAGATATTCACTTCATTAAAAAAGTAAAGCCGAAATAGATTACCTCTCTCATTGTAAGAGAATAATAATTACAACGAGTGGGTCGAAATTCTAACATCCAAACACTAAGTCCAAACATAACACAACTATGTTGATTTCCGCCGTACACAAGTTCTTTTTACTGAATTCCTTAAAAACGATAAAAATAACCTACTGAATATCCAATAATGTACTTCAATTAATTCAGGCATAATTACATTAACATAAAGTAAAACCCTAGCACAGTGTAAACAAAGACTGACGCTACCAAAGTGGACGAGAGCATATTGTAAAATCCAAAACATCACACATTTAGAAATTACGAACTGGCATTAGAAGAAAATGAAACCTTGAAATCAATATATATCGTTAGATTTTTCCCAAATCAGATCATTTTTTATCCCCTACTAGCGGTGGAAGAACGAGCACAGGAAGTGGAGAAATCATTACAGGTAATTTAACGCATGAGCTCACCCGATTTTCGCCCACTAACATGCGTAGTTCTTCGTCATTAAATGGTCACATTCCCTACATGAATCAGGCTGATAATTTTTAAAGGGCAGACTCGGGAGAATAGAATAAATAACGGGATGCATTTAACCTGCAGATGGTGGTCTTGGAGATTGCATTGGAGGGGGTGTAGTCGGGGATGGAAAATTTCCGCTTCTCTCTTCATCTTCTCCATCATCCAAAAGAAAGTCGGCAACATCATTTGGAATATCTGCACCTTCACTAAAAGAAAAATTGTACCGAAATTCAATCAATATGTCACCGGAAGTAAATGCTGCTAGTGCAAATTAAGTCATAATTATGTAATTAGTCTTAATAGTAATATCCCTAGACTTTAGCACCAATACTCCTTATCCATGCATTATTGCTATTAAAAATTGCATTTATGAGATCCAGGAATTCGAATAATAATATCCACAACACCTTAATTTCCAATCTTTCTCAGCCCGAATCCCCGGGCTTTTCATCGTAATGTCACGCATTTTAGGCAATTAATCGGTCTGCAAAGGTTGAATTATATCCTGCTACACCCCCAAGGAGTATGTCAACAAGAGTATAAAGTTTTTAGAAGAGTGCGACTTAACATTTAACGTGGCAAAACGTAAAACGTGCAGATTTGTTTATGGTGATTTGCCAATACTGGCAAAATTCCAACAATAGCAAAATCACCATTTAGTTTAAATCAGCCCCTGGAGTAGTATACTTTCGCTGAATTGAACCGATATGTCATACTAACATAACACAAAATACTACCAAACGAGCAGAAGGACTGAAATCGAATGCTTGCCTGTCTGAGCTCGCAGAACTTGGTGGATCGAATTGCAAGTGTTTCGCTGCCATGATAAAACAACTGACTACCATAGAGCGTCAATTTCCCAAATTCAAAACAAACTTTTTTACGCACATGTAATAATTCATTTCAAATGACCACATTATTGGCTATTATCCATCATTAACTTTCACGAATTGAAAGATAAGCTAAAATACCTCTAAATGGTGTTCAGTACGTATAATTTCAGTTCCGTATTCCAAGTAATTTTAAATGCATTCAATAATGCTTGCATTAACACTTCAATTAAGATTTGAGAAAGTCTCAAGTCATTTGAAATCAATTTTTCCGTGTATAGTTGATTTTTTCTTCGCTAGTATTGACAAATTTTATTGATTTAACATCTTCCTTTTTGGAATGTCTTCTTGATTTATTATATATGTTACCGAGACTTATTATTTAATTGTAGTATTCTTCCGTCATTCAGTTACCATCGATTTGATCAGAAAAAGAGCTGAGCACAATGAAGGTGAGATATCCACATTAGAAGAACTTGCTCTGCATCAAGAAGAAATTGAAAAAATTGAGTATATTCAAAACTGGTGCAAGGAGTTGCAAATATTGTATCTACAAAGTAATATTATTTCACGAATAGGTAAGGAAAAACCTGTAGATAATGAAATATTTTGTCGTTTAAAGGATGATACCAGTAGTCATAAGATACCTAAGATTTTGCTTTTAATATAAGAGCTAACTAAAACTTTCTCTTCGATAGAAAACGTTGGAAAGCTGAAAAAGTTGGTATATTTAAACTTAGCCCTGAATAACATTGAAAAAATAGAAAATCTTCAAGGATGCGAGTCATTGGAAAAATTAGATTTAACTCTGAATTTTGTTGGAGATCTAAGAGATGTTTGCACCCTCCAGGCAAATTATAATCTTAAGCATTTGTATGATATTATATATTTTGCTATTATTGGGGCTCATTGCATACATTTGTATAAAAATGTAATTCAGTCTTATCGTTTCTATCTATACAGATTTCTCTTAGGCAATCCTTGTACTGACTACGAGGGGTATCGTGACTATGTAGCCACTGTACTTCCAGCTTTAGTGACATTAGATGGCATAGAAATTTCAAGATCTGAACGAATCATTGCAGCACAGTGTTTTCCTTACTACAAAGATCAAATCTTACAAGATTACAGTGATTATAGGAAAAAAAGAGAAAAGGAAATAGAGGAAGCAAAAAATAAAAATGTTCCTTTGCCTGACTTAGATAAGGAAGAAGAAATACGTGCGTAAGTTCTCAAGTACAACATGGTTTTATCAAATTAATTTCATTTGCTCTAAGTGATGTTTAGTGAATTAGGTATAGTTTATTGGGACTTCAATACCTTTGATCTATAATTAAATAAATGACTAAATTTTACTTGGAATAATTTATCAAGCAAATAAATTAACTAGCTTTTCACCTACACACATCAATTAATTTTCATATGTCACTAGCCAGGAACCTAAAATACCAAAAAATCTATATCCCCATGGAGTGAATGTTGAAGAACCCAAATTATTGTGGATCGTCTATAAATACCTTGTGAATTAGACTTTAAGTAAACTACAGGAATCCTTCAACCTTTATGGAGACTCCCTTGTAAGTTACTGAAAGAAAATTGTTGATACCAGTAATACCCTTTTCTTCTACTGAGTACATGGGCAGGGATGCCTTTTCAGATGACTCAGAAATCACAGCATATTAAACATACCGAAGTTGCTTATTTTTTCAAAGAAAATCATATTATAAATATACAAACCCAGACCATAACCCCATGTTAGGACACACAATGGAATAATTTGTAGTAGAAATAAAGGAAAGAAGAAAAATTCATTTGCAGAATCGAGTCCTTAGGACTCATTTTCACATTTTACTCAAGATGAACTTAATATAGCCCTCAGAATCTGAACTGAGTGACTATTTCAGGTTTTCCCTGGAATATCTTTTCATTTATTCCTTTAATTTACCACTCCCATTTTCCCTTCTATCACTTTCTTTGTCCTCCCTGCTTCCTCCCCATTCACCTTTGTCTCCATAGATATACCGGTACTTAAATCAAAAAGCATGGTTTCCTTAGTTCCTTTGATGTAAAATATGGGGAACTTGAGCGCTACGGTCTCTTAAAGTAACAAGTTATGAAATCTCCAATGGCCGTAAAAAATTGGCACCACTCGTCAAAATAACACAACAATTGCTGTGTTGGTTTGCGGGAAAAAAGAGCAATTCCATGCCAGTGACAACCACAACCTCTCGACCAGAAAACCCCTGTGGTGGTTTACGTGAATGTTACTTCCTCGCCAGTGACAACCACAGACACACACACTCAACCCAAACAGGGATCCTTCGCTGGGCTAATGGGACCCCGCTAAGGATGCCTGGGTTATGCACGCAAACACACTCAGAAGCACTCCAGAAATCACTCACTCACACACACAAACGGACCCAACTTCTGGGAGAATCTAGCTCAAATGAGCGTAGTCAAAGAATGGCACAAAAACAAGAAAAGACGAGGGTTTGCGTCAGATACGCGTTCACTTTTCTCTATTTTAGAGTGAGATGCTCTTTCCTTTTGAAATTATCTTCTTTCAAACTTTTGAACGTTGACAGCTCTCTCGCCCCCCCCCCCCCCTCCTGCCCCCCCCCCCCCCCCTCCTGCCCCCACTTCCTTCAACGGTCACAACTTCACTTCTCACCTCCCCTATCTCTCCCTCCCCCCTTACTTGCTTCAACGGTCACTGACTTCACTTCCCACCTCCCCTTTCTCTCCCCCCGGCCTTCACATCACATGTTTCCCCCCTCACCTCCCCCACCAATACCTCTCTGCCCACTCCCACAACCAAACGTCATTGGTTCCCCATCCCGCTCCCCCCTTTTCTTCATTTTTGTATTTATTCTAGGTTGTCCTCTTCCCAATTCACTTAGAACATTGCGTTGCAAGTGATTACTTCCTTCAGTTACCTGAAGAGGGCCACCTTGTGGCCGAAATATGCATATCCGACGTACACCCTCATCTTTTCTTGTTTTTGTGCTGTTTTTGGACTACGCTCATTTGAGCTAGAGTCTCCCAGAAGTTTGGCCCGTTTGAGTGTGTGGGTGAGTGATTTCTGGAGTGTTTGTGAGAGTGTTTTTGTGCATAACCCAGGCATCCTTAGCAGGGTCCCATTAGTCCTAGTGAAGGATCCCTATTTGGGTTGAGTGTGTGTCTGTGGTTGTCACTGAGAGGAAGTAACATTCCCGTAAACCACCACAGGAGGGTTTTCTGGTCGAGAGGTTGTGGTTGGTTACTGGCGTGGAGTTGCTCTTTTTTCCCACAAACCTAAACAGCAATTGTTGTGTAATTTTGATGAGTGGTGCCAATTTATTTCGGTCATTGGAGATATTTATAACTTGTTAGTTTCCTGAGATGTAAGTGGATCCAAAAACATCATATATAGTGCTTTAAAATAATTACAGGTACACATTAAGTACATACTTAGTTTATGCAGTAGTGGGTTTTAGATCTGATGAAAGCAGGATTTAAAGCCTTTACCTTCAAAAGGGCAATAAAAGTATGGCTGCCTCAACAGTTGACTGATATACCTACTAGCACTCAAATATAATTAACTAAAATTGCATGCGTGCATAAAATTTTAAGCAACAATTTATTTTTTTGTCTTCTTATAGCCCAATATTTATCACCATTTAAGAAATTTCTTGGTTTGAGCTGTTACTAAATAAACTTTTTAATGCAGATATTGGTCAAGGATGACTGCTAATACACCAGAGACGAGAGTTCAATTAGTTAAAGATTCAAAAATGATGAAAGAAGGAAATACCAGGCAAAAAGAATCTAAAGATGCAGATAAGCCAAGGAGACTTTTCACTAAAGATGGGAAGCCCCTTAATGCCAACGAATCTCGTATTCCATTCAAGTTATATGAGGATGATGAAGGAAGGAACTTGATTCTTGATGTTGCTGTATACAGGTAGAATTAAAAATTGAAAATGTAGAAATGGTGAAACAGTCAGCATTAACATTATTATGGCATCAACATGTGATACCACCAAAGCATTAGACAGTGCAAAATTTTTCATTATGGTAGCATAACAGTAGCATGTCAGAATTGCATGATTATTACTCATTACCACTGTGGCTAGCATCTTAACCATTATGGAACTGCACTTAGTCTCTGAACATTCATAATTTTATCTCTAGATACTTGGATACATCTTACTTGGATGTGGATATTCAACCAACTCACGTAAAAGTAATTATCAAAGGAAAAGTGCTACAGATTGCTCATAATAATGAAGTGCGCATTGACAAGTCTACTGCCAAAAGATCCACCACAACTGGCCACTTGGTGATTACTATGCCACTATTGAAGGTTGGTTTCCGTAAATTATTGTGAACTTTACTCCCTGAAATGTTTAAATGTACCATTCATATCCTTCATGGCAGGAACTAAGTGCTTCTTTTTAGTGGGACACTTTTGTCATATAACAAATAATAAGTGATTTGAAATAAATTTTTTAAAGTAATCTCAGAATGTTTTTGTTTCAAGCTTTTGGATTCCATAATTGGTTCAGTATTTCTAATCATAAATCCTTCATAATATTTAAAAAGGTGAATTAAGGGAGTATGTACTTACATCCTTAGATCATGTTCAAATTAGTGATCTCCAAGAAGTTTTTTTAAATCAACCAGTGATGCTTGTAAGCCAATTCATTTTTGTATTCACAACATCCAAGGTCTTGATAAAATATTTTTACTGCAAACAGATGTATCATCGAAAAAAGTTGCCTCTAAAACATTTACACCGCAACCTTTTGGCAATGTATTCACATTACTTGGCTCATTATTTTCAAAATTTTTCTTCAACAGGTGAATGAATCCCTCCAAGGAAAATGTGCCAAAGAAACTAAGCCAGAGAAATTGGCCTCTAAAGGAAAAGCAACCTCAGAATCACATTCTGGAAACTGCAGAATATCAAGGTTAGACATTTTATAACCTAGCTTCTATATTTTTCTTATATCAATCTTTCCTATAATACACCTGGGCCCAACTTGTTTTGAGCAGTTGCTATACATGATATTTCAAGAACAATGGTCGGCAGGGATTAGCCATTCACCTGAATGAATAATGTTAATGTCAGTCTGCATCTGGTAATCAATGATCTTCAAACTGAACCAGAAATCACCTACTCAAAGCTAAATGACATATGTTTGCTTCAAATGGATCGGTCAAATAAAGACTTGTCTTTGATGCTATATCCTTTACAACACTACACTGAGGGATACAGGGTCCAATGATCTCTAAAACCCACATGCCATGAATGTGTAATAAATTCAATAATATATTCAAACAAATAAAAGTGTATTCATTGTCAATGATAAAATTAATTCATTGGGAGAGAAATATCACCAATAGACTGATTTTTTCTTCACTTCAGTTCCAAGTGATATCATTTTTTTACAATAGCCAAGTGGAGGTTGAATATTTTTTCTGAAAGAGATAAGTTAACTACAGGATATTGACAACTCAAGTAAAAATTTCTCCCTTGAAACTCCACTGAACAGGTGAAAACTGGCTTGAAACTACCTTGCAACTGGACTACACTGCCTTGGCCTCAACAAGAAAAACTGCGGTCAACAAACTCTACTGTTTCTCCCTTGTCATGTCATTTTATTGCCTTGCCACTCAGCTGCTGCAGTATTTAGGTATCCCCACTCCCAACTTAACTGAACTGCTTCTCTCTTGCTGCATGAGTGCTCCACTGCGACTGAACTGGACAGTTGGCCCAGGCCAGACCACTCGGGGAGTCCGAGCCACGCGGTCAAAAGAGACCCAACCCTTCACCACGGGAAGTTTATGGCAGCAACTGACCAGTCACGCTCTAGTTTATAATTTCTAAAAGTTAAACATAATTCGCAAAATTATGTTTGTCTTTTGTTGAACTCATCACGCTGATGAAAAAGATTTTTTCATTGCAGTTATACGATAGATATTAACATAGAGTAAGCATATTACTATTTACTCTATGATATTAACCATTTTATGCGCTTTAGTAAACCAAGCCAGTTTAATGTACATTATATTACTAAAGCACATAAAATGGTTTATCTCTATCGTATAACTGCAATGAAAAAAACATTTTCATCAGCGTGACTAGTGCAATACAAAGACGAACAAAATTCTTCGATTTATGTGTAACTTATAGAAGTTATAACTATAGTGCGACTGGTCAGTTGGTGTCATAAAACACCTGCGGTGGAGGGTTCAGTTGCCATCGATGCCGAGGCTCGGACTCCTAGTTCGAGTGCCTCCCGAAGAAATCCCCTCTTGTTCTTTCAGGCCAAGGGTTTTCTTGCTATTGTGCTCAATGGTTCATTTGGTAACAAGAATTTTAAGAAACATCTATACCCGGTGTGTTTAGCACGTGGTCCCTCCTTCACCCAAAATTTTGGCAAAAATGGGAAGCCTGCAAACGAATCGGAGAGATAGTTCAGCCAGTAAACACTTCACTGAGAGCTTTGAATTATTAATTTCCGTTATACATTATGTTATTTCTATGTGTTTATTGGCACATACATTCAGCAATTTTCCCCTTTCAACATTTCTGAATGTTAGGGGTCGTACATAGACTATGTTGCCGTTTTCGGTGATTTTTTACCCCTCTCCCCCACCCCCCTTCGATGACAAACCGTAGACACCCCATGGGGTGTCTACGGTTTGTCATCGAAGCTGCATTGTACTGATTTGTACTGCAGTGTCCAGCCCCCACCAACTAAAGCATGATAATGGGAGGACTTGTTTTAATAGCTTTGGGGAACCAGAC
This sequence comes from Pyrrhosoma nymphula, assembly GCA_963573305.1. NCBI lineage: Eukaryota > Metazoa > Arthropoda > Insecta > Odonata > Coenagrionidae > Pyrrhosoma > Pyrrhosoma nymphula. The sequence goes on along the minus strand of OY754335.1, from coordinate 67,121,353 downwards.
ACTAACTGCAACTTTTTCCCTCTGATTATTAAAGTGACCTAGTGCTGACCTAATTTTTTCCTATTTGAAAATGAGGAGCAGTATTATAAATTGAAGTTTATCTCTCTTACCTTTGCATAGGAGGGAATTGCTGGAAATAGGTCCACGAGATGACATGGATTTTAGCTGCATTGTTGAAAACCATGGTAATGGAAAGCAAGGAACAGATATGAGAAAAAGAAATCCAACAAAAGCTGGCCCATCCACTCCATTTCTTGAAGAAAAGATTCCATCAGCTGATTTTATAGATGACCCAGATGTTCCGCCATTGGAATAATTTTTATTTAATCCAAATGATTGCCACTAGAATAATTATAATTGTGATATCCCAAGCAAGAGTAATGATATCAGGTTAATGGAAGTATAATGCAGCTGAAGCTAATGCATTCAGCTGAAACAGAGGAGTCAAGTGGAGCGTTACTTGAGAAACAAAAATGTCTTAGAGCTTGTATGAAATGATGTCTGTCTAATTCTGTAAACACACTGGGAGATGTGGAGCATATTTTTCAATTTAATGGGCTAATCCACTGGCCAGAATTTCATAGCATCAATAACAAGAATAAAAGCTTACATTCTATCTAGCTTAAATACTTAAGATATGTAAAATAAATTACATTGGTATGTGATGTTTTGATGCAACCCATAATGACCTGAGTAATCATTGAACAGTCAAAAAATATAAATGGAAAATATCTCTTTGAATCCCTTGAACCCTTTTGCTGTAAGTGATGTGTCTCGTTATGGGTTACCTATGCTGATTTGCATTTCATGATGTATACCAGAAAAAATAGCCTGCCAGCAAAAGCGTTAATAGTGTGTCAAACTACATATATATCCAATTCCTTGTTATAATAAAATGTAATGTTTTAGCAATGCCTGTTTTCTGATTGTCTTGTGTTTGCTGAAGTAACTTGTTCCAAGTTGTAGAAGTGCTGTATATGTTCGAATATAAGCCCCCAATTTTTGATCAAGTATCGGCTTTAAAAGTGAGGGAGGGCTATTTATGAGCATGAAGAAAGAAAACCACTCAGGAATTTCTTTAATTACCAAATATAGCAGAGAAAAATGGATAATCATGTACTAATTTTACCCTTATCAGTAAATTTTCCATTTTCTTAAGAATTTGTGGTTATCTCATTAATATTTCTTCATGACGATGTCATTACAGCAACTCTACATGGGCATTATGCAACCCACCACAACACTACGTTGTAAATATTTTTCTACTCATGAACAACCATGGAACATATTAAAAAAAGCTAACAACTTAGCTCATGCAATCAAAAATAGTTCTGTACAATTTCAATCATCTCGTTCATTCATCTTCGTGACTATATTGTTATAACCACATTAAGGCATTTTTTTTTACTTATGCAACCCGCAACACAACCGTCAAAAATATTTTCCGCACATTAGAGCTATCTTGGTTTTATCATTAGAGCTATATGGTTTTTGCTTAAAAATTACGAGAGAAGTTACTTATCATTTAAAGCATTAAAAAACATGTGAATTAGTGATATGTGAGGAAATATGAACCGCTGACAAAATGGTCTATATCATTCATTCCAAGTTTTTCATTCCGCTTAGGCATGATTAATGCGTGCACAGATAGATTTAAAAAAATGAAATTTTAAGTAATGTGTAAACCAAATTCATATGTGTCTGTAAAACACAATTTTGCATTTTCAGTAGGTATTTATCAACTTAAATTAATAAATGCAATTAATGTTTGAGCTTGATTCCTTCAAGGGTCATTTGAGAGATAATGTGAAAAAGGATATCAAGGCAGTTAATTATGTTTTGATTTTAATCCCTAAAGGAATGTCAAGCTAGCTCAGCCTCCTAATATATAAAGTAACACGGACATGAAGGTCATATAGGCTAAGTAGACATTAGAAAAATCAGTCATTTCTTCATGTATTCAAGTTTAATAGTAGTGAATCACTATTTTCCAGATTTTATCGATTGTGCTTTGTATAAAAATGATAGCTCAGGATAGAAACTAAGTTTTTCCGAAAATAAAGAAGGAAAGTTGTGGGGGGGATATTCGGACAAACATGGAAGTCAGAATTTATATTAGTTTTGATTTTAAAACATGGAACAGTAAAAATAAAGAACAGTTGATACCTTTCAAAAAATAAACTTGAATTTCACCAGCTTATATACCATTCTGATATATTATTTTCCATCTAAACCAAATCGTAAAAGAAAAAAATGAAGTGGAAATCACTTGTAAACAAGATTTTTAATTTAATTCTACATACTAAGTCACAAATTCAATCAATTGCTGGCAAAAAATGTGAGTAAAAAAACATTTCTTTGGCTTTTGTTATTCAGATTCCGAAAATATTTATTTTTGAACTAACATATTGCACAACTAATACTGCAGAAATAATGTGTAATCTATTTTCACTTAAATCCTATGATGCACTGAATCCGCAAAGAAACTTATGAGGCACTATTAATTCATCGGATACCAACAATTATTATTACTGCACAATTGCACTGCATGAGTTATTCTCAAATCAAAACTTCATCTCTTGAGTGGGGCCATAAATTATCTCTATAAGCACATTCCTATTCAGAATTATGAAATACGAATGATCAATTTTACTTACCTCCTGTTTCCTGAGTTCACCACTCACCAGCTGTTGGCTTGAATAATGTGTTTCTCCACTAAAAAATTTTCTTTCAATTTTAGGATAAATATTTGCACCAATAATATGTGGATACTTAGGTAACCTCATTCCTTTTAATCATATGTATGTATAACATACAAACAGACACCTGAGAGACCAATGAGCAGGCTTCATTAAAACAGTACACAGCTAAACAAATCCAGCCTTCGATAAACACATTTAATCCTTGTGTGTCTAGTGCCCCACGATAGGAAATGCTTCCTCTGTCATGAGTCCTGAGAGCATTTCACTACACTTTTCTGTTCAGAACTCTCCCATGGTAAGGGAAGTATGCTTTGCATCCATTTTGGGACCCAAGTTCTCAGGGCACCAGACAATTGACAATAAAACATTTGTTCCATGATCAGGAAATACAGACTCGGAGGTGTATCCCTTACGTTTCACTTTGCATTTAGAAATTCTAAGGGAAATCTACAGTAATTATCAAGACATTTCTTATTTGAAGGATACTCCCAATAACTTCCCTAAAAATAATGTCTGAGTTCCGTTTAAAATTGGTAAATACTCACTGGAATACAAGAAATTGCACTTCAGAGCCTGTATTTTACAAATACACAGAAAATGATTTTTCAGAATATCATCCATTGTGTAAACAAATATGTAGTCGACCACGGACACATACTGTGAGTGGGGCTGTTCTGTCATTGAGAAAAAGGGTTGAGATAAACCTGTAGGCCACGGAAATGGTCCCACGTCCAGCAGAAAGGGGTCCCTAATAGCACCTGGAACCTTATTTCTTATTTGCATGTTGCTTGGTCACAGAGCTGAGTTTGCGTATTTGTTCTCTTACATAGAAAATTTTAATTTTTTTAAACAGCATTCATACACATGGAATGAGAAATCTGCAACATGTGCACATGGCATTCATGAAGTTTTTACTTGTGTCCACAAATGGTGAACGTTGAAAAAATAACAAAAGATTGAATAAAAAGTTCCCAACATTATAAAAAGATTTGTTTCAGAATTAAATTTCCCAATCAACATTAAAAAATGAGTTAATATGAAAAATTAATTTCAATTTTATTAATTTTTGTTTGAATTTATCATGCCTGAGGTATGATCAAAGAATTAAAAAATAATCTCATCTCGAATACATCAATTTTGCCGAGCACTTTCACCAGAATTGACAGTCAATAAGTATAAATATACATTTTTGATGAACATAATGTTAACACTGAACATTTTAGATACATGGTAGCAAACTTGACATCCTCTATATTTCTGCTTAGAATTCACAATATCACGCCCCTTAACTTAAACATTTTCGGAACATCAGAACTTTTAATTAACATTATGAAATGAGTTAAGCCATGAGTAATTGATAGTTGTTGTTTCATGGGCATAAATAACTATTGTGACAAAAGCTAAAATTAATAAAAAAAATTGAATTAACAACTGCTTTGATTAAAAGTAATTTGCAAGTTTATCTGGAACTAAAAATTACAGGAACAGAAAAACAAATTTAAGCTATTTGAATAAGAGCTAGGCAACTTGCTATTAATCTACAATTAGTAGAATTTTAGTGTTTCAGAAGGATCCATGACATTAGATCACGCGACAACAGATCACGAAGACAACAAATCACGACGACAACAGATCACGCGACACTAAATCACGATTAAAATGGGAAAATTACTTTGTAATATATTTTCCTTCAATATTTTTCGGATATTTTGCTGCAGATGTGTAATTGGGAGGGAGGCGCTGCGCCCCCCCCCCCCCTCCACCCCCCTGCCCAACCAAATAACTCTAAATGATAATAAAGTGTGTAAGTGTGATTTGTATCATGCTATTAGGAATTATAACAGTGAAATATATCTGATGAAGTGAAACCCGTGTTATTAGGTTTATTCTATCTTTCACTTATTTAAATACAGCGTTTTTTTTTCTCCTGATCTATTGTCGTCGTGATCTGTTGTCGTTGTGATCTATTGTATTCGTGATCTGTTCTTCATGATCTGTTGTCACGTGATCTGATGTCGTCGTGATCTTCTGACGGGGTACTGTTTCAGAAGTCTAGAAGGAACTTACAAAGGGAAGAAACTATTTCAACAATATAAATAGACGATAAATTATCCTATAGATTATAATAAGTTAACTCCACCATCTCCTTTATAGCTTTCAGTTCACTGGAGTGGTGATATTTATTTCAAATAATATCTTGATGCTTTGACAGAGTCCAAATTGACCTTCGCTTCAAATCAAGCACAGCAAAAGTTCATGCATTTGGATGTCTTCCGCATTCTGCTGCCTCTGTCTGATATTGATGGTGATAACATTTTGTGTCCATTGCAGGGCACATCTTTAGATCGAGTCCGAATGTCGACAGTTGGAAATCTGCATCTATTTATTTTGTCCTCAGGGTGGCCTCCTGGTAGCACAGCCAATCAGCTTTGAAGAACATGATTCTGGCACTTTTCTATTTTGGTGGGCATTTGTTAGCAGTCTTTTCCAGGTGTTGTGGAGTCTGTGACCATCATCTCTGTTGAAGTTTTCCTATAGTTTTTCTATTTCAATTGCTTCCCGAATGAGTTGAGGGAAATAATATTTTTCTTTGGCCAAAACTCGTGCATCACTGATCATTATTTGATGTCCCAGTTGGAGAAGGTATGCTCTGCTACACCTGACTGCATGAAATGTTAGTTTTTCAGGGCCCAGTGGTGTTTGTTCAATCAGTCCTAAATCCCCATCTTCATTTGTCCCACATACTTTTGACCACAGCTGGAGAGAATCTTATAAAATCCTTCATATAACAGAGATGACAGTCACAGACTCCACAACACCTGTAAAAGAGTTCTAACAAACGTCTACCAAATTAGAAACTTGCCAAAATTAAGTTCTTCAATGTTGATTGGCTGCGCTACCGGGAGGCCACTCTGTGGACAAAATAAATTATGCCAATTCCCACCTGTCGGCATTCAGACCTGATTTGAAGATGTGCCCTGCAATGGGCACGAAACTTTATCACCATCAAGATAGACAGATGCAGCAGAACCCAGAAGACATCCAAATGCCTGCACTACAATGCTGCAAAAGCCTCCAACAGAAATAGTGAAAGTTCTTTAAAATAATTTCATCATTGCTTGGAAGGAAAAAAATCAGACTAACAAAGCATCATTTCTTGCACATGACATCAAAATGTTTCAATATCACTTAAAGTATGTAATCTTAGTGATGAAAAATCAGATAATGTAGCCTTGGAAGTAGCTAGACTGAAAAATTAATTCCTTATCCTGCAATGTATACAACTCAAAGTACTTTGTTTCATATACCAATGCTAGTCCTTCGATGGAGATTGAGTTTGATGTACTTAAATAAAAAGTGCACCATCGTGCGAATTATGACAATTTACTCCACATTACTAAGGATCACATGCCACTGAGTCCTACTAAAATATCTTGCAAGACATGACTTAATGCATCTTGTGAGTTTCATAATGTTTTCTAGAGTCCAAATCACTGTAGGCTTACTTATGGTCAAGCTTAATTTTAGTTTACATCTAAAAAAAATATTTTAAATTAATAAAACAAAAAAATGATTTACCTCTGTCAAAAGAATATTGTGAGAACTCAAAAAAATCATTTGCATTAAAAACCTGAGTCCTTACACCACCTCTGTAAACAACACAGTAATCACACTTCAAGCTTGGATCTGAGAGATCTTCCAATTTTACATCTTCAAATTTCAGACATCTTCTCTGAGCCACGGTGATCGTTCATCATTTTGGATGTCACTAATGTTTCTTCACTGATATCATACTCAAAGACACTGACATCAGCAGGCTGGACCAAAAGTCTGGGAGAAGAGAGCAATGACAGGGTAGACAGAGTTATAATAATATAGTCATGAAACTGTCATAAAGATAAAGATTTTATTTTTTTCTTACTCTAGATCAGCATTTCCCAAACTGTGCTCTGAGGAGCCCTTGGGGCTCCAAGTGATTCTCAGGGGTTACCTATTGTTTCCTTTCTATTTACCTTATCATTCATACTTGCTACACGTAGTAGTAGTATTTTTGTTTAACGTGCTTCGACGGCTAAGGTCATTTCGCACATGCCGTCTGCCACGTACAGACAGGGGCAACAGCACTCGGATGAATAGGCGGATCACCCCTCCAAACTCGAGCTGAGCCCAAAGATGCTTAACTTCGGTGACTGATCGGTAACCCGTGTTTCCATCGTGGCAGGCCATTGCCCAGTTGCTACACGTATTGTGTGTAGTATACCTCATAGTACATATAAAAATAGAACTAAACATTTCTTGGGGCTCCACGAGAAACTTTTACTACAAAAAGGGCTCCGTATCTGAAAAAGCTTGGGAACCACTGCTCTAGACAAATTGATGAAATGGTTGAGATTGAATTGATGGCCCAAAGAAATAGCTTATGTAAGCTAAAGAAAAATAATAACTCACTTGAGTATGCCTTGGAGCTTAATTGATCATTATTGCAAAGATGAACTATAATGGAGATTGACTGTTCTTCAGGTTTCTAGGAAAATATGTACTGTGCAATTAGAGGCTTCCTAAGAGACTAAACACAATCAGTCTATTGCTGATGGAAGAGTAGATTTTCACTTGAAAGTATGCTACTGCAGTAATTTTTCAAAACTCTACAATATTTATTCATTTGAAAAGTCCCTAAAAATGGCACAAAGGCTTATTACATTGGTCGACATGCAAACAAATAAATAGAGTTTTTAACAAAATATACTCTAAAAATGTAAAACAACAGAAAAATAGAAAAATACCTAGGAAAGAAAGCTTGGGATTGAGATTTTTTGGACAAGGAGATGGGATGGAGGGAGTCAACTCGGCAGTATGTTTTCTGAGGACTGATTTGAAAACAGACGGTGAGGAGAAGAGGACAAGGGAGGGTAACGGCGAGGCTAGGGGGTTGAAAGTTTTTTTCACTCGATAAATCAGCAATATCATCTATATCGGTCTATATCATCTGCCACAACATTCAAAGCATGTGGTACGGAGGCTTCAGCGGTGATTAATTGGAAAAGTATTTTCCGGGTTTCCGGGATGGTCCATTTGTAAAAAAATTTATAAAATTTTCGCCTTTCCGCGGTTGCGGAGCATGCATGGTCAGAACCCGGACACGTGATTAAATTCCACGAATCCAAAATCATTGCCAGAGAAAATAAATATTTCCCTCGGCTGATAAGGGAGGCAATAGAAATAGTGAACCACGGAAAGAACTTCAACAGGGAAGACGGTCATCCTCTCCCTGCATCTTTCAAACGGCTTTTCCAACAATGGGATTCAAACTGAACGTATCAGCGCGCACCTGACTAGGCATATATAGAAGAAAATGATGCTCTGCAGATCAGTTGGACCTGAAGACGGGAGCTGGAATGCGCCCGAAACTGTCGTCCGCCCAAATGGACCAACGCGGTCTTAACCCGGAAAATACTTTTCCATTCAAAGCATGTACTTTTAGTTGCCTAAAAAGGAAACTAAAATGATTGCTTGATGCAATGAGATATAGTTTGAGGGAAAACCAAAGGATGAGCAAGGGGCAAATGTAGCCAGTAATTCCCAAAACATGATAGTGCAACTGATAAAAAATGCAGAGATGATAATCATTGACTTAATGCCTTTTAGAAAATATGCTCAGACTTGATAGCACATAATAAAAAAAGTAAAATATGTATTCTTTAAAAGAATGCATATAATAGTGAGACATAGTTATATTTGTTGTTGATGTTCTTGAATATGCACTTTATTCAGTGCATATATAAAACTAAAACAAATTTATCCCACAATGAAGCAGAGCAATATGTCCAACAACATATGTACAACATAACTAAATCATTTACACAAAGAATTTGTTGAGATTATAACAAAAATTGATTTTTCAAATCATTGCTAATAATGAAGATGTTAAAATTATTGGTTAATCCCTTACCTATGTGAATAAAATGAGCAAACTTATGATTAAATTCTCTGCTACTAAAATGGCCAATGTACAATTTTCCTAATCCTACCTTCGTCCTCTAACTTTCTGCCTTTGCTGTTGCGACTGCTGAATTTCATCTGAGGGTGAGTTTGTTGTAGGCATTATTTTGCAGGACAGCCACTCCTTTGGGCCCCAGTCAGCTCCAAAGGCTTCTCCATCCTCCAAAGTCTGTGGCAGGTGCTGATGTAGGGTTTCAGGAAGGAGGAGGCTGGTGGCACCGCCAGCTACCAGGAGGAACCCCATCACAAGAAGAGGAAGCACTAACATTTCTGTTCCCTAGGATGAGATAAAGTAAAACACATATTTGCATTAGGACTTGCTGGAAAATCTATTTTATTTGGTAGACACTGTTTTGAGGATATTGCATTTCAGAGACCAGCAATAAGTTTTGTATAGTTACATAATTATTGAAGTGCACTGCTTACGCATCATTATTAGGTAGGCTAAGATGCTACATGACAATATCCTACATACAGCAAAGAGCTGACACTCTGCTTATAAGTTTGTTCTGAGTTTGAAAGAGTAAATACATTAATTATTATCATTTTACTAATGTAATATGGGTAATAATTCGTAATGTAATGTAATAAAATGTAGTCGTGGACACATGATTCATGCAATCTATATCCAATGAGAGATAAGCATTGGGAATGGCATCATTGCTCTGGGAACATTGCAGTGCAGTGTTTAGGTGCAATAATTATTTTGTAATGTTTTCATCAGGGATAACTCGCTAAAAAATAATCACATGAGCCAAAGATGTGGGATTTTGCTTATTTCAAATGTGCAGATTGTAATAGCATTACACAAAAACGTGCAAATACTATTCAAACATGAAATAGTGCAAATATATATAGTGAAAAACTTTTAATCCATGTAATGCAAAACTTCCAGGTATTAACATACATGTAAATGAATAACAGTAAACCTTTGGAGAGAGTTTACTTCTAAAAAAATTCTCAAATAAGATTTAAGGCTTTCCCGGTGAATGCTTGTAATGTTGAGTTCTCAGGTTTTCATCCGGGTGATATTGGTTAGTTGCACCAACATTTTGACAGTGTAGTCTACCATCATCCTCAGAGTGACATGACAGGGCAACTTCCTCCTGATGACGATGACAGACTTCTGTCGAAACATCGGTCTCACCTCACGATCACAATGATCGAAACTCACCAACATCACCCGGATGGAAACCCAAGAACTCTACATTACAAGTATTCTCAAGTTTTATTTTGTTTCAAAATACAACTTATTGTCTCTTTTTTCATGTATCTTGAAGTTGAGCTAAAAGGTATTATCTGAAAATTGATGTACATAAGCAGTATGAGAAATTCAACTTGACAGATGGTCTACATTTACATGAAGAAACTAGGATTTATCAAGTAAATACTAGGAAGGTTCTCCAATGAAAAAGTGAAAGAGAGATGCTGCTTTGCTCTAGTTGGGCCACATATTAAATATACCATGAGTATTTGGGACACTACACAGAAAGATTAAATTTGGGAAGTAAATAAAATACAAAGGAATGCCGCACCCTTTGTTAAAAACTGCTACTGTTGAACATAAAGTGTAACACAGCAGATGGCAGGACTAGGTTTGGAGCCATTAAAGACACAGAAGCTACACACACGCTAGGCTTAGATCACTTGGAAAATTCATATCAGGCGACTTTAAGTACAACACAGAGGATATTATTTTGACCCCATGCTACATCTTTACAACTGATAGAAATGGTAAAATAAGAGAGATAAACTGCTGACATGATACATAAAAAAATTCCTTCCTTCCACAGAGCATTAGTGATTATAAAGAACAGCAATAACACTAACTTAAGACACATCCTTAACATGCAATTCACCTCTATCCTCTCCCCCCTCCCTTTGTCTATCCCCTCCCCAATCATGACTGGTGTTCCAACACCCCCTGCCACATGCCTCCGCATAGCATGTAAATGTAGATTTGCTACCCTGCAAGCTGCCACTAGCGCATTAGGCAGAGGGTGTCAGGAGAGTAGCCAGGAAGAAGAGAGGGAATAGGGAAAAGTAATTATAGAGGGTGATTGAAAAGTGAAGTGCGTTTCATGAAGTGACAAAGGGCTCGCTCTCTCCAGTTGTTGTCATTAATAGAGTGTGTTTTTGTACCCCTCTGTTACACAGTACATCTCTCAAATTGCTCAACTGACGAGAGCAATAAATGGAAAGAATGCCCAAGGGAGACCATAAATAGAATGAACAAAGCAAAGTATGAAGGATGTCAAAATGAGAAATAATGAGGGCATTGAACATTTAGCTGAAAAGAGAATGGAGTGAAGAGCTACAGCTAACCAATCTATGGACTGATGACTGCTGATGATGTTCAATTATGTGCAATATGAAGAAAATGGGTTTCTAGGTGTACAAAGCAATCCAAAAGTCATAATTATCTTACCAGATAATTCACGAGTGGTATGAGGATAGGTCCAATCATTCCCACAACGGATGATGTGCTGATACCAAGGCCTCGTACAACAGTGGGATATAGTTCAGAGGCCATCAAAGGCAAGACCACAAATGATGATGAGATGCCCATTTTTCCAATGCAGTACAGGACTAAGGTGACATTCTCATCTATTATTGATGTTTACAAAAAATAAAAATTACATTATTACCCTAATGAGAAAAAATGCTAAAATAACTTTTCATGAAAAATGAAGAACATAGCATAAAGGACTTTAAAAAGTTTCAAATATAAAACATTTTACACCGTTCACTCACTATTTTGCACTAATACTGTTGCAAGGCATGCGGCTCCTCCGACAACCATACTGGAGCATAGTGTCCACCTCCTACCAAGGTAGTCCATGGCTGGCCATAGGAATAGATATGTTGGTAATTCCACAGCTCCAGCCAAGAAAAAGTTGAGGAATTCATCACCACCAAGTGATGGAGCGTAATAAGAGAGTCCTACGTACACACTGGTGTTGGTGAACCTGTTTCATGAAGTTGAAATAATTTTTAAGTCCAGGAGCAGAGTCACAAAGAATCAATTATAGGAGTAGGAACTTGAACAGAAAATGAGCAATATAAATAAGCCACCAAATTTAGAAACCACCATGGGAATTTTCATCATTCCATAGTCCCATACCATAGATGGGGACTTCAGTACAGTAAATCACGTTTCACCTACTTGACATCCTCACCCACTCTTTCCACATAGTTTCACTGATCAAGCACAAATACATGACACATATTTGGAGTCTCTTATTACATTTCATTGCTTATTCAAAAGAAAAATGCAAACTAATGCTCATGCATGCATCCCTCTCAGCTTAGTCTGGTATGTCAGCTTACCTAGTACATAACACTAGATGAAAAAGGAGAAATTCTGAACAATTAAATATTCGATTTTTTAAAAACTTGTGGGATAAAATTTAAAATGTTCTACTCATGCCTTGAGGATAATACGAATTTAAAATCTTAGTTTTTAATGTGAGAGGGCAGCTGATGGTAAATCATGACAAAAGGAACTTTACAGAATACAATGGTTCAGTGATGTATTCTAACCATATGAAAGTGATGATGAGGGTTTTCCTTCGAAGGTTTGGAGTTCTGAAGAGATCCATGACACCATAAGTCCTCTTGTCTTCAGTCAACTTGCACTCAGTGCCAGCACTTGCCTCTCGCTCCACTTGATATTTCCTCTTTAGCCCACAGGTAAGAAAATGATAAATCAAATTATCAGTCCTCCCCTCCACATGCAATGAAATCTTAAAATAGTACTTTTTTTTAGAATGAATTTATAATCAATGTATACAATAATAAAACCATTTTCAATTTGTTTTTAGTTTCACCAGATAATAGTCACAACATAGCATGCAGTGGAAAATTATATGTTTTTGGAGCTCTAACTCTAAAGGTTTTTGTCGCACAGTCTAACATAGAATTTTCATTATAAGATAAATGGCATTCATGCAATACATGGAATTTATATCAACCTGGCTACCACAGCCAGCAATATGAAAAGCTCTATCATAAATATACATTCCATTTTGTTCATAAATTTTGAAAAAAAGTGGCTTGCTAAAATCTTTAATTGGTTTGAGACCAAAATAAAGTTTGCTCACAGATGTTTCATGGAGACAATATTATTAATATTATGGATCACATTAACTAGCTAAGACAGTATAAGTCACAGCTTACTTTTAGTTGATGCATATAGTTTGCTGGCAGTGATTTCTTGTTGATTTTTGCTATACGCAACAAGACCTTCTCAGCTTCTTCATAACGACCATTGGCCAGCAGCCATCTGGGAGACTCTGGCATTACCCTATACACACATAAGAAGAGTAGTTGAATCAATGTATAAAAATTTGAATATATAAATTAAAACATAATAATAGCTGTAGGCTTTTCTAGGCCAAAATTAATGAGGTAATTATAGTTAATTTGTACATATGAGTACCTTTGAGGTAGTATTTCAGGATAGATATTTTATGGAATCAGTGTTTTCACAGTATTAATATTTACAATGAGTATTGGATGCAGATAAATTCACTTTTAGCAAAAATTGCAATGGAATGAACGTATATTATGTCCACCAGCACCTTCAAAAGATATTTTTCAAAGAAATTTGAATCTTACCACCACCAAAGAAAAAAAGTCAGGAATGGTACAGATGTCGCCAATGAGAGGTCCCTCCAATCCCTCACAAAATAGACAACAGCAGCTAGAGCAACCAATGCAAGTGAATATGCAATATTGCTGAAAATACTGCACATAGTTCGTTTTGTGGGGCCAACCATCTCAATTGCTGAAAAAGTGTATTTTTTAATTAGAACATTATCATAACTTATGGCTGTAGTCATTAACTACCCAATATCATCATACAGGGTTTGCCCACTAAGTATTGGGACTGAAGTCATGAAAGGAAATTTATGGAAGATATATGTACTTAGTTAATATTCTTCAAAATAAGACCCTCCTGCATCAATTTCCCAGTCTTCGTAATTCTCCTGGAAGTCCGAAACCTCAAGACTGCTCAGGCACCATGTTGAAGTCCCTTGAACTGCCGCAATTGTCCCAAAACGATGTCCTTTCAGACACCTTATGATCCAAGGGAACAAAAATAATTTGGGGGGAGCCATATCTGGACTGTAGGGTGGTTGGGGCAGCGTTGCCATGTTGTGTTTTGCCAGTGCCTCCCTCATAATTAGCAACGTGTGACAGGGCACACTGTCGTGATGGAGCATCCAGGTTTTGGCTATCTCCCTTCGGATGCGGTGGACCCTCATCCTCAAACGTTCGAGCAATTCTGCGTAAAATTTAGCACACACTGTTTGTCCACCAGGCACAAACTCCTAGTGGACCACACCTTTTATATCAAAGAAGACAATGAGCATCGATTTCACTCTTGATTTGCTCATGCAGGCCTTTTTTGGTTGAGGAGAGGTGCTTGTGTGCCACTGACGTCTTCCTGGCTACCTTTGAATTTTTTATGCCACTCAAAAACATGGGTTCTGGACATGGCTTCTTCCTTGAAAGCGTCACAGATCATATCAAAAGTCTCTGTAGCAGGTTTGTTCAGTTTAATGCAAAATTTGATGGCACAATGCTACTTAATGGTTCGCTGCATCTTGACTCTCACCACAAGCACTAAATACACTTTCACTTCAGGCGCAACCTACACACTCCAAAGGCTCAGAGGCAACTGAGCTGGGTCTCCTTACTCAGTTGCCTCTGAGCTCTCCCACCACTTCCCATTGGCCAGAAAAAATCAGTCCTAATACCTGCTGGATAAACCCTGTTTATTTTAACAACAGACTTCCACAACACTTCCTCCATCCACTCATGATGGGCAAATACTTTACTTCTTCATATAGTCACAGGATATACTTCACAAGCACAGGGTAAAATAAATTATATCAGGTAAATATCTAAATTAACCATCCAAGTAAAATTATTAGAGGTATTAGAAAATTAATCCCACATTGAATATTACAGCCTAGTAATCTGAATCCGAATAAACAGCATTAAAATACAATATTATGTTTATGGTGATGCTATGCAATCATTTTAGATAGAATTACAAAGTACATACTTTGGTTTTGAAAATAATGTGTAATACAATGTAAAACAAACACGCCAGCTCAAAATAACCAAGCTTATGCAAAAATTTCTAATGCAAAGTTCAATGCTGATGTAATCATTTATCAATTAGGGATGTTACAATGGAATCGGGAGGTCAAAGCAATATTTGATGAGCTGAGCTAAATATCTATGGCTGACTTTGTCTACTCAACTCACTCACAATCAGTGAAATGTCACATAGAGAATTTTTTTTCCAATTTAGCGTGAAGATTTAAACTGATGAAAATTTCAGACGACATGTGTTTCTACATGTATGCGTTGACTTTAGAATAGATAAATCTATTAAAAATTAAAGAATGGTTTTTCAATTAAATATCCTTTAGTGTAGGCAACGAACTGGTCTTTTACCCCTTACGTATAGGCAACACTCGTGTTTCAACTGTTACATATGCATGCATAGATGTTCCGAATTATTGTCGACCATTTAAAAATGACGATATAATCAATGATAGCACAGCTTGAGATGACCTTTTAATTACAGTTAATAATTTAACAGGGCAAACAGCCATTGCAAATTTTTCTTAAATTTTTGGCAGCACGAATTTTACGTGTTCAATGCTGAAAACAAAATGTTAAGTTCATTACTCCTAGTGATGTAGTAATGTGTAACACAGTATCTACATTTTAGGGAATAAATTGATTAAATAATTATCAATGACACAAAACATGATCTATAACCGTTTTAAAAGATTTTAGGCATTCCCGGCGAATAATATTAGTAAAATCTCCTCGGGTTTGCCACCAGGTAAGGCTTTTAAAGGCCAATGTTTCGATGAGTGACTCCCTCATCGTCATCAGGGCTGAGACTGATTGCCGAGTTGGTCCATGCCCTTGGCCAGCTATAAAAACCCGGCATGGACCAACTCGGCAATCAGTCTCAGCCCTGATGACGATGAGGGAGTCAATCATCGAAACGATGGCCTTTAAAAGCATTATCCGGTGACATACCCAAGAAGATTTTTCTAATATAACCGTTTTGTTAAGGTATCGTACACCAATGGCTGGAAAAAGTATCTAGTACCTTAGGTAAAAGATGCAACAGGTTTTTATTGCCTTAGTTTATCCTTATTTAACTCCCGGGTTTATCAGGAGCAGCTCATTATCAAGGAAGATGTGAATCTGTCTCCAGTTTTGTATAAGTGTAATACAGACTGAATGAAGGTTACAATTGAGAGGTGCTGACCATTTGCAACCCAAACATAAGATTGAGGTGAAAGAGAAAAAAACAAAATGAAAAGCTAATTATAATACCTAGAACGTATGGAGTTCCTAATATTGCTGGTACTGTAAAACCTACTCCAAATCGAAACACAGTCCATGTAGTGAAGTCTTGAGCAAATGCAGTAGCTATGCCAAAGAGGCAATTGATGAATAGGTATATGAAGAAAGCAGGTCGACGTCCAAGCCTATGGCAAGAATAATAAAAAATGTAATCAGTAATTTAAGCCTAACAAGCAAAAATAAGCCTACTCTAATGCTAAATTAACATGCAAATTTGCCCTGGATCAGTAATCAAAATCTTTCAAAAAATTCTGAAATGTTAACCCTTTTCAGTCCAATGCCAAGCTCAACTTGACAGTACATCTCCTCGTACAAGAGGCAACGTCAACTGTCACTTGGCAAGTGTCATTCAATTCTCTTTCCAAGATTCACTTGATTTAGATACTAGCTGTAGGCTCTTTTTGCATTGCTCTTTCATGAGTACAGAATTTTCTCTTGAACTTCAATGCTAATTTGGAGCTACTAGAATCAAGATATGCAGGTATATACCAGAAAGGGTAAAAATGATTTCTTTAAATTATCATTACTATGATTGTGTGAATCAATTTCCAAAACAAAAATGGTCAACAGGATTTTTGTATAATTTATTATATCATCAAATATACTCATCCACCACTTTCATTGCTTCAAGTATATAGGTAATATATGTATTCAGAAAAGACTTAATTCAACCAATATATGGAGATAAATTAAGGGCCAATATAATTTTTACCCACACACAACTACCCACATGCCATGATATACACCCACATGTGACATTAATCTGCACAGCATACATCAGGCACTCATACATTAGAAAGTTAAGGGATTGTATCACATGATATGAGATAGGAATGAGATAAGCCTTCCATTAACATTGCCAACAACTTTACCAGAAATGAAGTATCATATGTAATTTAATGATGTAAGTCTAAATACAGCAGGAGTAAAGCATTATTTTTATTTAACAGCATTATGTGAACATTCCCAGTATGTTCCTTGGTGTCATGAAGCTACATACTCACGTATCTTGGATGTATCCAAAGATATAGCTGCCGATCAAGCCTCCAACTCCAAGCAGGACAAGGGCCAACGTTGGTTGAAAATCATGATCACAAACCATTTCCCACTGAAATTCAAATTAGGAAATGGCTGTGACTATGTTTATATGTACTCACTCATTTTATAGGAAAATACAAATCCATCCTCTATGTAAGCCAGTATTCAATCATAAGGTTGATTTGACAGGAGAAAGTAGGGATCCAAATACCAGTAGAATTTAAAGTAAAAAATTAGACCTTGGGTTCCAGTTCCAGTTGGGTGTGAAAGAAATCACTTACCTGGGGTTTCACTGAGCAAGTATGTATTAAGAGGCCTGTCCAGATTTCTCTTGGGACTCCTTACTAGTTGCCTAATATACATCCCATCAGGAAATCACATCATCTCATGTCAATGAGCTAATTAATTTACTTCCCAAGCACTATGAAATACTTTAATGATAAAGAAATAAAGGAAGCAGGTCAATTGATAAACTACCAACTGATATTGGTAGGTCTGATTAATTAGGCAATCCTTAATATAAAGCATGACTGCAATTTATTTTTTGTTTGTCGAACAAGTAGAGAAGGACATACAGGGAATGAATAAAAAAAGATTGAAAAAATAAAAGAGATGACTCAAGGTTTTACACTGGATATGGCTTAAGCTCCAATGCCACAGACAACAGCTAAGTTCTAGTGCCAAAAAAATCAGTCTGGTTTAATAATGGACATTCAGAGCTGAAACCTGAAAAAACCTCACATGAATCAATTTCATGGTATAATATTGCAGGGAATTGGGTTGAGTGTGGTTGATAGAGTACTGGTTACAGTGTATCTCCTGGAATTCTGGGATTTTTTTACCCCCCAAGATAGGGATAGCTGATTTAAATTTCCTGGTAATTTCTCCCATCCCAAAAATTTTGTTTTCCATTTAGTTCTCATTATTTTTTGTTTGAGTGGAAAATTTTCTAATAAAAACTCTGACCAACTCTCTTCCCTTGAATGCACTAAAAATAGGGAACCATGGGAATGGTTTGCAACTAGGAAATCCCAGAATCCTTTTCTTTGAATTAAATTTACTTTGTTTTTTACTGGAAATTTTTTCTAATCCAAAACTCGGGGCATCTCTCTATTCTTAAATGTACTAAAGGCAATTCTACTGCCTGGAATCGTATGTCCACTCCACATATCAATAGAATCAGAAAGGGCATTCTCTGCCGCAGGACTTTTCTTGACTAGAATGAGAACAAGATTGATTGATCGACCATATCTTTTACATTTGCACCATTGAAATTCACAGTAAAATTTTTACGGCTAAATTTATTGATTATCTCTATTTCATGGTAATTGCTATTTTTTCTTTACATTTTCTAAATAATTCAAAGACGTTTTTTCGTAGGATTCATTATAGTTTTCAATGAAACCAATTTTTTGACTCGTGAAATTTTGGTAAAATGCAAAGTATTTTCCATATTTATTTTCATGCATTATATAGAAATATTATTTGAATTTGCTCATTATGGAGATAGCAGAACTTATTAATAAACTATGAAAATCAAGGAATGATCACTTTTTCCTTTCACTTTCCCACATTTTTCTAGGTTAATTCAGTTTATAGCAGGTATATCATAGAAAGAATTAAGAGTATACCGGGATTTCCCGGCATAACGGGAAGAGAATAATTTTATCCCGTAATTTCGGGAAAAGCTAAAGGCCGGGAAATGAGAAACCCGGCACTAGCTTCTGGCACTTCTAGCACTGGCTTCTCATCCCGAAGGGCCTGGATACGATTCCAGGCAGTGGCGGAGATTTATAAGCGGAATTCTTATGAGTCATGTGTGGGAAACTGCACATGAAATACGACGTCTGACTGATGGGTCACATTGTAGACCCCTTGGCGCCTTTCGTGAAGACCAGGCTAATCCCAACACCACTCCAAACTCTATCCCCCATCCCTTAACAACCTTATACCCACCTATCATTATAGCGCAAATGTCCAAAGTTATTTAGGTCGTCTTTCCAAATAGGTAACCAATAAGCAAGAAAATGCTACTGAACGTAGATAAATTCCCCGGCTCATCAATTCAATCAACTCAAGGCCTCAGGAGAATAACAAAATGGGTCATCCCAAACGCATAGGAGAGGGCAGGGAATGTTTAAACGTGTGCTTCAAATACATCGCGGCAAGAGCAGCGTGCATCCGCTACTCTTCGAAGGAAGGGCCGTGCGACCGTACGGGAACGACGACGCCGCGTCCGAGAGATAAAAAGAGCTTTGCAGTCTGTCTCCACTTAGCGATTAATCTCGGTCATAAAAATTTTCGCTCGTTTATTTTTTCTTCGAGGACGCACTCGAGAAAACCATCTCATCCATCAGTTCCCCACTTCTCCGGGTGTGAATAATCTGTTCGTGACGTAATCGATGCAAAGCGCCCTACAAAGGGGGACATTCATTTTTGTATACTGAACATTTTAAGCATTAATAACCTTGACTTACAGCGTAATCATCCACCGAACTCATGATTCATATGGCGTTTCCACAATAAACAACGCCCTATTAGTCACATTCTCGTGGACACGAGTGTACAATACATACGTGTGTAAATACAACTAATAAAATTGTAAATACATACGTGTGTAATGTATCGTGATCGTGGTCATACAACTCACGTCACTAGGCTACTTCACCCGATCGCCGTCGAAGTGTGATGCCGCCACCGAACATTTTGGCACAATTCAAAACTAGTAACTTTTGACGCGAATCGTAACGAAAACCCGTGAATGAAACAAACTTAGGGCCGAATATAGGTGGGACCTAGTACAATTTACTTAACTTTTCCAGCTTATTGCGGCAAACTAATCATCACAAATTAGTAGACTCCCCCATAATACGAGCAACCGGTTACTGTGATTCTTCATATGATTGAAGCGAGTGCGTGGCACCCAAGAGCCGCGAGAAATCCGACTAGAATGTAACATGACGTAATTTTGAAAATGGAGACTGCGGCGTTGTCAACGTCACTGTTTTCCAACTTACGAGACGAACGAGAGTCTTAAGTCGCTCGGATATGAGGGATGAGGCCTTGAGATCGTACCACGCATCATTTTGCTCCACTTTCTCTGCTGCCACCAAAAAAATACTCGAACTGCAACCAGAAAATTTCTATTTGTATCAGCTGGTTGGCTGTGTGGCGATGCGACCGAGGGCCGAGCTCATTTGCACTATCAAGGATAGGTGGGTATAAGGGTGGAGAGAAACCCGGCGTCAGCATTAGCCTACTCTTAGACGCCAATGGCTCCTCGGTTTTTACGTCCCATCAAACGGATGAAATACTAACTCGAAGGGCTCTTCACGCAGCAAGTAGGGATTGGGATTCCGTGAAAAAATCTCCGCTACCGTACTCTACCCACCAGATCAACCAGATTCCCCTCATTATTTAGTGGTACGTCGGTAAAATTTATGCTGTGTAAAATCATATTTTCCATTTCCGTAGTTGGACGAAAATTTAGGTTTTGTGAGAGTTTCAACTGATATATTCGTATCGCACCGTCTAACCTTCAGGCCTAAATCCTTAGGCAAACGAGGCATCCATGCCTGTGGCGGAGTTTTTTACGCACGAACATCTGAGTTGTCAGAACGGCGCGTAACCGACTTGCTACCGATTTTATCTTCGTCCAAACGTTGCTTTAGCGTCAGCTTAGGGAAATAAATAGTTATAACTGATGCCAAATGGGATAAGATAACCACTGAACGATTTTATGAGTGTATTATAAGATGGTACGCTATTCTCGCTCAAATATTCTATTACCTTGGGTAAGCTAAGCAGAGGTAACGCAGCAGACTTTTTTGGGTCACATAAAAAGTAATATAAACAGTGCAATGACTTGCGATGTTGTGGAGATTGATCACTGGCACAAACGACGGGGAGGTTAGATGTCGGGGACTCACGATGACCCTGATAACGAAGGTAGCAGCAAGAATATGACGCGTATTACTCCATAATCCATAATTGCTGACTGCATCGCATTTCTTACGAAATAAATCACGTAAGCACCTTATCTTTTAACCGGGGGACGTGGATGGAAATGTCGCGGATGAAGTTAAACACCAGGGAGTCACCAGAACTTCAGACATATCGTGGGGAAACAATTGCGGTGCTGCGTTTAAGACGCTGTTTTGACGAGCGATAGGAAGAGGTTATGAAAACGTGAAATACAGGAATTACTTCTCAATATGCTGAATGAGTTTTTACTATCCCATAGTTTCTACTCAATTCAGGAATTTGTATCAATGTAACTTTTACTGTCCTCTGTTTTGTTTGACAGCTATATATTTGGTATTTCTACATATAATTATTTTTATATGCCCTTTTTATATATTTTTGACGTGCCATATACAATGTATTTATATTACTTGTCGCTTGGCAAATAAATAATATTATTATCATTATTATTGAAAGTTAGGTCACGCCTCGAGCACTCCGCGACCATATATGTCCCTGCATAAAATATTTAATACCAGAACAAAATAAAATACGAAGGAAAGCCGCACGCTTCATTAAAAAAGGGCTACGATTGAACAGTGTGTGTAACACTGCTGATGGATGGACCAGATTAGGGGCCGATAGAGACTCAAAGGTCGCCAGGCTAAGATTACTTGAAATATTTGATACAAGAGAGTTTCGGGATTGCATGGGGGATTTAGTTTCACGACCGTACTTCATCTCCAAAACTGCTATATGAGAACGAACAAATTGATAGGTACAAAAATTCCTTCTTCCCAAGCACGATTAATGATTGCAAATAAAACAGAGCATGATAATTACCTGTAAAAAAATCTCGCTTTTCATCTATCCCCTCTCAAATCCCCTATTCTCTCTCTTCTTAATGGATGGAGTCCTAAAACCTCCTGCCGCGCAGGGTTGAGTGTAGAATTAAATCATCACCGCGTCATAAAACACGTTTTCAATCATTCAAGATTTTTCATTTAACATTAACTGACACAGAGTTCCATTTGACTTTAGTTGTATTGACCTTCAATTTATTAAGGTAAGTTAATGCTTCGATGGAACTCATTTCAAAGCACAAACCGATTTTACAATTCGTCTCGAAATTGGAAAGACGCGAAAGTGGGTTGGTTCAGTCATTATCAATGGTCAACGACATTTTTGTCACAAGGAATGTGACGGATGTTCTAAGCTAAGTCGATGGTGCTGAATTCGAAAATGAAATCAGTTTTCCTTCTATCGGGCTCAATTTTTTTTGTGATACGCTAACACTTTTTTTCCAAAATGCCTTCAAAACGCTGAAGATTGCTTACTCTGTAATAGCTGATACCCTTGTTCTGGAGACGTAATTGTTGAGAAAAGTGTCAAAAGATGTACACGGAATTCTCATGCATGTCTCTGAAGTAATAAGCCATCTTCCACTTCCACTACCCCAACTCGTAAATGAGAGCGGTGTGGTAATATTGCCAATGAATCATACTCGATCACGTAGAATCGTAAACACTCAAAGGTTTCAGGCTGTGTGTACTCCGAGAAATTTTAACATTTAGAAAAAATAGCATATTGTAATTCCAGACGATATTTAATTTTGTCGAACGAGGAGAGGAGCCGAGTCTTTGGGTTTCACACGAGTGCAAGAGTTGTGTTTGGTGTAACGCCAATGGTACGACGGATAATAAAAACAGTGAAAATCCTTAAGGCTTCGGTTTTATTTCCCTTGATGGACCTCTTGACGGATACCAACCACCCTGATTATTTTTGCTGTCTGCGGAGAGTTTACTCTGAAATCGCAAAAATGGCGATTTACTCCACTTGAGAATAGTTTCTACGAACATTAATTCAGATGTGAAGTAGGTGACCAGGATAAAAAATGGGCCCCTTACATCTGCTGTTTGACATGTGTTAGACTTCTGAAAGGCTGGTTAAAAGGATCACGTCACATGCTGTTTGCTGTTCCCATGATTTGGAGAGAACCGACGGAACATGCAACAGCTTGTTATTTCTGCACAAAAAAATTGCTGGAATCACTTCGAAAACAAAGCACATTGAGCATTACACAAATATACCATCTGCTACGAGGCCTGTGTGTCACAGTGCCAAATTGCCGATACCAAAGCCTCCAGAAAATATGACTATGAGTGAAGATGAATTTTGTGACGAACAGAGAAGATACAGAGCAAGGTGAAGGAAATATTCATGCCGACCCAAAATTTCAAGAGGCCTATTCATCACAGGAGCCACACCTTTTCTCATATTTTACTCAATGGTCTTGTACGTGATTTGAAGTTGTCTAAACCACAGTCTAAGCTGTTAAGTTCTCAATTAAAAGGATGGAATCTTCGAGTACGTGATACGGAAGGGAGTGTTTTCGTAACCGCCATACAACATTTTCAGATTAGGTACTTCTCCCACGAAGGTGACATGGTTATTTTTTGCTATGATACTCTTAATCCGTTATGGATACTCATGGCCAAGAACACAGTGTACATGAGTGGCGTTTGTTTATTGATTCAAGTAAAGTTAGCGTAAAATCAAATCTTCTGCACAATGGAAACAAATTTCCATCCAAACCGATTGCTCATGCAGTTAACCAGAAGGAGACATATGAGAACTTGAAACTGTTTTTGATACGTATCGAATATGAGAAGTATAAGTGGAAAATACGTGGAAACCTCAAAGTACTTGCAATTATGCTTGGCCTGCTGTTCGGGTATACAAAGTACTACTGCTTTATATGCCAGTAGGACAGCAGAGACAGAAAAAACCACTATTCTAAAAAAATGGCCAACACGCAATGCACTACTGCCTGGACCGAAGAATGTGGCGAACAGTCCTCTTGTTGACCCGAAAAATTGTGTATCTACCTCCACTGCACATAAAATTGGGACTAGTGCCACGGACAAAACATCTCCTAGATTGTCACAAAATCTAGGAGAAGATCGGCGATGCCAAAATTAAGGAAGGAATATTCGCAGGACCCACAATTAGAGAATTAATGAATGATGACAATTTTGTTGAACTATTAAGTAATGTTGAAAAAATGGCCTGGCTGTATTTCAAAAGTATCTGCAAGAACTTTTTAGTCAATCATAAGGCCGAAAACTATCGCGATGTTGTAAGAATTGCTGATATCATACCACCGTATGGGATGTAATATGTCACTGAAACAGCATTTCTTGAACGATCATTTGAACTTCTTTCCGGATAACCTAGGCACCGTTGAAGATGAGCATGGTGAACGTTTTCACCAGGATATTTCACAAATGGAAAAGCGGCATCAAGGCAAACGGAGTGCTGCAATGCTGCACGACAATCGCTGAACCTACGAATATACGTTCCGGAGGAAAAGTTTCGTAGGAAATCGGGAAGGAAATATTTTTAAGCAATTTTCTTAACTTGAATTTACTTTTACGCTATTATTTTCATTTATTCTATCGATTAATTACCCTTTTTTGACCTTTTATGTTTGGAATTAACGCTTTCCTTCGCGTATAAATCTAGAAATAAATAAATTAGGAAGTTCACCGTCTTGTTGTCAGATGACTTTCTGCGGAAATTTTCCTCTGCACGTTTTGTTATATATGCGATGTGTTTCCTTTAAATAGTATTTTAAGGCCAATGCGTGCATAGTCTGGGGTGGTGACACAGGCATGAACTCGAATTTTACGAAAAAATCAGTTTTTAAAATAGCTGTGCCTCGGGCCTCCGGCCCTGAACCTGAATGGAGGGAAAAATTGCATCGGCTTTCAAAGCTTAATTCATGGCCATTATCTTGATTTTTGATTCGTAGTTCTTTGATGTTTAGGATGGGATTAGTAAATATTTTTATTTACAAACAACTGATATAAATTGGATAATCCGGGATTTTTTGGGTTTTTCGGGTGCCTCGTGAAAACTAAGGCTGATGTGTAAAAAACCACTTACATATTTGAATTCAGAGTAAAAAGTGCTACTAGGATAAGGTATTTTCATTCTTGTGTCAGGATAAAGTTTCATTTTGCAAACCAGTGTTATGAGCCACACTTTCTTAGCTTTGAAACTAAGTACATAAAAAAGGGGGTCTGATCACAGACGAACATTTTGGCTGGCATGGAGGGGGGCGATTCAAGACGAAAAAAATGGCCGAAAATCCTAGCCAATTACAACAGAACTCTTCTTCTCGCTGAATGACATAAGCGGATTCCTTCTGACACATTGAAGCTCAAGGTCAATGCCAAGCAGTGGAACACTTGGCTTCCCTTCATATTCTCCAGAGATCTCTCAGACGAAATCATTCTCGATCATTTCAGCACACTCAAAAAACACGCAAGATTTTACCATGCAACATATATAATGCTACCATGCTGCATAAACAAAGACACCCGTTCAAATCGTAATGCAAGCCAAGTGCTCAGTTCCCGAAAGGGTTGGGCAACCGGCCACCGTCTATAGGGTTCTTGATTTTTCAAATCCTGAAGGTGCCTTCTAAAGTGTTACCAAAGTTGGGTCCCTATTTTGAAATCATATTTGCCAAAAGCAGTGTTTGCGATGCAGGAAAAGATCCCGTGCCATATCGTATGAACAAAATGCGCACTTAAACGGTTCTATGGATTTCATAGTAGTGATCTCCAGCAGTTATACTATAAAATCAGCCAGGCGTTCTTGAAATAAAACTTACCTGTTGCATAAAGCAATGAGACTGATCGTTTCCTTCAGCCGCTTCCATTTATTTCATTTTAGAATAGTACCACATTTTATCAATTGCGTAATGGATTACTTCATTTTTATCAATGCGTTTCGTGTTACTTTCATTTGATGGCCTTGATATCGAATTATATCATAGATGTCCGATAAGATTATGTTATTGTGACATGTCTTACATCTGTTCAAACATTTAAATGAAAACCAAGAGTTGATAGCGGTCGGTTACGTCAGATTGATATCTCAAATTTATTTTTTCACACAAGGGAAGCGGAAGGGATTTTATTCAATAAATCATGGATTGTTTTCATTATTATGTTATGAAAAGGGGGAGGAATATTTTACGCGAGTTAAATAAACGCATTACTCCTAATAGTCATACTTACCTACGGGACACCTATTACATAAGATATTACCGTGTCTGGCTGATCTTACATTTAAATAGTGATTAGAGGTCCCCATAAACTTTTCCTTTCATAGATGCTCAACATTATCATTAGCCGTGCGATTTTAAAATTAAATTTCCTGAAAATATTTTGAATAGTAGACGAGTTTTAAGGTGCTCGAACTGCTAGGTTCATATCGCTGCGTAAGACCTAAGTACTAATTGACACAATAATCTCACCCGAGGCAGGATTTGAACCCGTAAACTTCCCGCGGGTAGCAAGGCCTAGGCATTACCAACCCGGCTACCGTGCGGTAGGCGGAAATTATAGTCTTCTGTAAAATAAAAACGTTTCTTTATGATAGATTTAGTACGTTATTTTCTTAATTGTGGTAAACCGAGGAAACGGATCATTTAGGACAATAGGTATTCCGTAATGAACTATCGACGTGGAGGAAAAATTTCTTAAGACTGGACAAAGCACTTGAGTAATTTGCTTCAGCGGCGCCGAGGTCTGGATTTTCAGGGTGTGGTCACGAATACCCTCTTCCACCGATTCTTTTTCCTTGATCTTTTCGTTATTTTTTTCTTTTATCCCCCACCATTGGTCCCTTTTAGTAATCTTTCTTTTTTTATTCAAGTGATGTTCTTACCCATTTGCTGAGTGAAACATTCGCGTATTTTTCATCTGAGTTCAGGGGAGCATCCATAACTAACTTCGTAAATTACACGGACTATCCATGCACGCTGTCCAGTCTGTGTTGGCCACCTTATCACTTCAAATTTGGACTCAGACTTGATAGTCAGTACCTCGAGAAGGATAATTCACATCCATATTGAAAATAGAAAAGCACCAGATAGGTACGAAATGAAGGAAGAAGAGAAACTGATATGCAGGTGACATACTTAGCAGGGTCGATACTACGGATTTTTGTTTTAATACCGGAAAAGCATGGAAAATAAGTGGTACAAAACTTTTTAGTTTTCAGGAACAGGGAAAGATGTTAAGCCATAAAAAAAACTTACGGTTTTCAACTTCCAATCAAGGCATTTCCGACTACTTCAGAAAAGTGAAGAAATTATTATATTGATATAAGATTAACACATGGTGAAGCCTAATTTTAAGTTTCCGCTAAACATCCCAGATAAAAATTGACTAAGAGAGAAACAAAAAATATTTACAATTTAGTACCATTGCACTTCCCTTCCACCGCATTTTAATTATTTAACAAGGCCTAGTAAGATCTATTATCAGGGGAAGAATTAATTTTTAATGGATGAATTATGAAATGTTACCCTTTAAATCATTAACAAAATGTATTTACAGCTAAATACATCATTAAAATATTCGCCGGGAAAATTAAAACTCACCCCGTTACCTTCCTGATAAAAATAATACGGGTATTTATCGTGGAACTTAGCACGCTACACTGTACAATGAAAGGATAAATCTACAGAACAAAATTACCAATGGAATTGATCTGGCAATTCATGACTGATACAAAAGAAAATAAATTAAATAAATAAGAAGGAATAAGGTAGTTATCTGATAGGAAAACATAGTGGAGAACTTCATCAAACCAATCTTTGGATCGATGACTACTGATGGCGATGGGAACAACACTCAATTTGCCTCTGAAGGCTAGATGCCTTCGCATCCAAACCTGAGAAATGCACAACGCTTCGGGGCTATGTGACGTTTACGGATCACGGATTCTCAATTCCTGGGAATGCGTGCTTCGTGTTCCCGTAAACATCAGCGGAGGGCGGAGTTTCCTCTGACCGCAGTGACCGCAAAATGATGGGAAATGAAATCTACCAACCCTCCTGGACTCACTCCGTCACACTTCACGCGTAAACGTTCCCTTTCCTGTATTGCCTACAAATCTTTGACTTAACAGTCTGTCTTGTTCAGCAAACGCTTACTGATATCCTCAACAGGTTCGGAAACTGGGAGCTACACACATACCAATGACTTATCTGGCGAAACTCGTTTCTTACCTGTTGCATGGCTGCATGTTTTGGTTACTAGGTGATGTGATCTCAAAAAAGCTTACCAAGAAAATATTAATTGAAACAGTTGTTTTTTCCGAGAAATTGATCATCAACTGAGGTAATTTGCACCATTATGGATAGGTGGGTGGGTTGGTAGGGAAATGGTTACTTGGGGACTGGAAGAAGGGTGGAGAGAAACCAGGCGTCGGCATTGGCCCACTTCCAACGAAAGGCGCCAAGGGGTCCACAATTTGAAATCCCATCCGACGGACGGAGTGCCTAACTTAAAAAGAGCATCCTTCTAGGACCCCAACGGAAAAATCTCAGCCACACCCGGGGTTCTAGCACAGGCCTCAATATGGGATGTCGGCGCTCTAGCCACCACACCATCCCAAAAGCTGTAGGGGCGAGAAATATGAAAAAGAGGCACCTATTTCAATCAATGGCAATAATAGGCAACGGAGTTGTTCTGTAACCGAAGAATGATGAAGATCAAATGGACGGAGAGAATCACCAACAAAGAAGTCCAACGAAGACCTGAATAGAAAAGAAGAATAATGAAAACTTTGCGAAGAAGGAGAGAGAAACTTATTGGACACATTTTGCGGAACAACAGCCAAACGAAAACGATATTGGAAGGAGAAATAAATGGGATGAATTATAGGGGAAGACCAATAATGGAATACATCATGCAAATCACGAAGGACGCAAAAGTAAATTATTGTGTAGGAATGAAGCGGTTGGCAGAGAAAAGAGTGGAATGGAGAGCTGCTGCAAACCAATCTTCGGATTGATGACAACTGATGACAATTTCAATCAGTAAATCATCGCTCTCTCCAAGGGTAACTATGTTTTTATGAAACCTTCCTCTTAAACCCGCATTCTCCCATAGTTCATGATGATGCACGCATAAGTGGCGATAGCGAAGCCAACTAACAATGAGCAGCTAGTGCAGGGCGGACCCCACGCGCGGGGAATGTGGATAATTCGAAGCTGCAACCCGAAACTTAGATCGAATGTCACTGCGCGCTTCTCTCGATGGGGTCGACCTCAAGGAACAACTATTGCGATTCGTAGAGCTAGAGAGCAGAAAAATTCCTGTTCAGGATATCTCATGGGCTCTACAGAACACGAGCAGCGAGACGAGCAGGAGTTGTGCAAGGACAAATACTTGACCTACAAACAATGATTAACTATAATAGCATTTCGCTTAAATGCCTCAAGTTTCTATCCTGGACGCATGCCAGTGAAAAATCAGATCATTTCATTTTTGTCTGGTCTTCGCCTTGATTGTCCCCAAAATATTTACGGACATAATAAAAGAATTTTACGAAGAAAATAAGTCACTTAAAGTATATTTAACTTTTCAGATAAATGATTTTATGAAGGATGGAGCGCCAGGCAGGGACAGTCATGGGTGGGAAGTCACAGCCTGGGAAAGTCATAGGTGGAACGGATTTTATCGAGAAAGAATGTCGGGAGTCGGAGAAACAAGAGACAATATAAAGCGAGGTATGGATGTGGCACAAGCGGGAGAGGCAGACAAGGATGTATCAGACTTGATTTATCGGACAAAAAAGAATCAGTTTCCCAGGTTTGAATCTAAAAAATAGGTTTTCTTTTGTCAGAGCCTACTCTGATAGAAAGACGCGTGATGAATATGTCGAGATATTATCCGGCACGAGCCTTGTGCCACGAGACAAATGCAAATACACCATATAATCATTTATTTTTAAATTGTTCACTAAACAACAGAGCAATGAGACGCTACACCGGATTTTGCCTCCAACTCTCAATGCTTAGGACTGCATCTATCTATTTAGTTTTTTTTTGTCACAGTTAACCAGCCAAAAATCTCGTATTGTACGGTTAAGGACTACGAGAATTCACAGCAACGTCCACTATGCGCTCAGTTTTTCAGTAACATTTGAGAATTAATATGATAAAAATGGGGAGACGTAATTTTTAAATAAGACTAAAAATGTCGACCAACATCGCTCCCTTTTTAAGATTGATGTCGTCTCTAATTTATCCGACGGCTAAAATAAATAACTCTAAACTCTTAAGAATTAAAACATGTTACTGAGAGCTGCGACAAATCTCGTAAACTTCCTGCGCGCCGTTTCTCGAGGCTTAGGAATGAAAAAAAACATGTAAGGCGCGAGTATATCCCTGGATTTCAAAGAGACGTTTCATCTCGAGAACGCGGTCATCTGGTGAGAATCACTCTGCTTGGCGATGCGTAAGCGAGGCGTGACCTTAGCCACGCCCAACGAGCATGCCACAGACGCGAATGCCATGGGCATTAGGACTCAGAGATTAAGAGCTGATTGCTACCTAAGCAAATGACGTACTTCATACGAGGTTAAATAAAAATTGAAATGGAAACAAATATGTAATGGCGAGAAATAAAATAAGCAGTACATCATTAAGTGCGATGCAGCAGACAAGCATCCATTTCGAAATGGACTTTGATGTTACATGCACATGTCTTCGAAATTACGGTTGTAATTCCCATTACCTAGGGTGCTAAAAGGCAAGCACCACAAATAGTTAACCTGCAATTCATTAAATAAACTTCCATTCTTCTGGAGCGCCATAATTGTTTAGCGCATTATGTTTAACCGAGTATAATACTGAATAGGCGGAATCAGATGGATTACCACACCTTTCTTTGCAATTCCTCTTGAAGGTCTTATCTTATCCTGTACTTGAGCTCTGTAAGCAATTTTATCTCATTCTTTCAACATTTTTCTTTTTCGTGGTACTATAATTCTTAAATTTCGGAGAGTCTAAATAATGTTAGAGCCAAATGTAAGACTATAGACGAATTGATCACAACACATTTCAACACTATAGGCACTGATATGGTTAAAATTAGTCAAGATAGGCCTCCCACATGCCTCATTAAACTAGATCTCTTCCTGTTTCTACATTAAGCTACATGGATGCCATTTTATCCGAATGAAGAAGAAATCATCGGGCTAGTTCCATCGATATGATACTTAAAAAATGTTTCGTGGCGGGCTAATAGGAATATCAATACGTACTATTTACCCAGATACACTATTCACTATGAAGACTATGGCAGAATACGCTATCAAAACGTCGCTGCAGATCAACAACTTCACCCGGAGGGAGAAACGAGAACTATAAATAGCGATCTCACGTATATTACCCAGAATAAGGTGGGGGAGGTGGACATTGTTGTTTCACACTGTTTCGAAAAAGGACCTAACATTTCTTTGAGCAGTTGGAAAATGTTACTTGCACAGACAATTACAATCCTTACAACGATGTTATTTTCCCACTAATTCTCCTCTTCTCAACCTGAGTCTCACTCCTGTCCTGCGACCCTAAAGATAAGAAAAGGATAACTGGCCTTCACCCCCACTGGATCCCCCTTTCCTTCCTTATTTCATCCCCCACCCCACCTATTCGTGCCAGTCACACTTTACCTTGGATTAAACCTCCCCCTTCTTTCTGCTTCCGAAAATCCCTCCTCTACTCCAGGGGCGATTTGAGTGGGGGTGCAGGTGGGGGCGGCCGCCTCCCCAATAATTCCTGGAAGAATAGATAAAATGGTAATCCACTTGACCAGTAAATCATTAGGTATTCCATCCCCACAGATCCCCGGAAATTAGCAATCCACCCCAGCCCCACTGGGAATAAATATATGAGAGATCGCTACGTATTTTTAACCTTGATGACGGCATCACATGCAGAAAACATAGTCGGCGTGCAATAAAATACTTAGAGTGGATATTTACTACTGTTTCTCTAGCAACATGGCTAAGTAATCTTTTCAGCTATAACAAAGGTAAGTACAAAACGGGCAGTTTATTTGACACTTGCATCGAGCTATTTTTATGCACTTAGAGATCCACTAGGCTCGGAAGTTCTGAAAAATGAGTTCCGAAGGACTCGTTCATCTCAGCCGCCACAACCCCCCGTCACCTCTTTCGAATTGGTGCTCTCACGTCATCAGCCCCTTCCTCGCCCTCCCAAGCGGCGGTGCCCTATCGCCCAGCGCGCACGTAAATAGGACGCGGCCGTCTCCGTCCGTCGCTCCGGCAACCGATTGGGCGCTTCGATTGATTGACGGCATCCTCCGATAGAGCGAGTGAGGGAGCGGCCACCGCGCCCACGACGGCCGCCCAGGGTGGGGGACGTCGAGTCGGACCGACGGACCCCTTCCTCCACCGCCAAAGCAACCACTTCCCCAATTTCCTCCGTTAGTGGCCAATAAATTCCACGGCGTGGACTTCTTTCGGGCGCGGCCGGGGGTAAGGCCGACCTACGTCCTTCCGAGGTATCGAAATCACAGGCGCTCGCGACGCTGTTGGGCGGGGATCGACAAGTAAAATCCGAGGAGGTTGAACAACAAGGTTCTTAGTGTTGCCAAAGAGTGCACAGAGAGGAGAGATGGCGATTTAATATCTGTAACCATTGATAAAATATTTCTCAATGGAGTCGTTCTTCGTAAATAAGTAGTCAAGCCAGACACCAAATATTCACATAAAAATTACTGGGGAAAATAACAATAATGAATTCAATACAGTGGAAAAAGCAAATAAGCTAAGCTACCTTAATTAATAATACCAATCATTAAACGCTGTTAAGATGTGCTCACGAAATGCTCTTCTGGCCATGTTTTAAGCGCGTTAACATCGTGTTGGGCAAATGTTATAATGTGTTGAAGAGTTAAGTTTGATGATAAAATTGAAGTTTCTTAACGATGCACTCATTTGTCTTGAAATTTTACAGGAATGTATTTCGTATGTGATCGTTATGAGTTCCAGAAAGCCAAACCAACAAGAGAAAATTAATCTCCATATTTTCATCACTGAAAGAACCTTGCTACATTAAGGAAATCAGATGCGGGCCCAAAAATTAGAATATGCTATGTTGTCACGAAATAAAAAGTTTTCTGTTCAACCGAAAAATATTCAGGTACGTACGTAAAGAGTAAGAGTACAAAACGTACGAATAGCATGACACAGGTTATTTGAACTTCGTTACGCCTTCAAAAGAATTGAAATTTGTTTGAAGTTCCTAAATAAATGTAACACTTTTACGAAACGAAAATCCACGCTCCACACGGAGGATAAAGAGCTGAATATATCTTTAAATATCAAAAGTAAAAAACGTGAAAATTAATTGATCTAAATAAATTTTGACAAAACATAGATGAGACTCAAACGTGACAGAAATGAAGCACTTCTGCGTGAGTGATAATGAGACAGCTGCACTTAAAAATGTTTCACGCGTTATGTGCCCCCATTACTGATACAGAAATGAACCGGAAGAGGTTAGAGATAAGTTTGTGCTCAACTCCCTTAATGACCTCCGAATGAATCCTCAAAGTTTTAGGGAGATCTGTCTCTCTAGTTGGCATACATAAAGGGAGAAATTAAAACACTATAACGTGCTGAGTAACTACAAGGAATTTGCCACTCTCTCAATTGATCTATTAGTCGCCGACCGGTTAAACTGCAAAGGCGACATCATCAGGTCATTACCGTAATTCACCCATCATACATTTTCACAGAGTCAACCCGCATAATATATAGAGTTAATCACCGAAATATAATTTAAGGCCATAACCACCAAAAGAGAGAAGGCAGTTGATTGTATTTTTAGAGGCCTAAGGGGTTACTAAGGGAAACCTAGGCCTAGCACGTCACAAATCATGAGCAGAGCTAAGGAAAGTAAAAAAATCCATAGTAAGCGCATAGCTTACAATTTAAACCAAATTCAGGAAAATATTATACCCTATGAAAAGTCAATTTCTTCTAAAAAATACAGCTCATAAATACTAATCCACAATTCAAACCACCTTCGACAAAAATCCTCTCGGTAAGAGACGGAGATAGCCGATTATGGTGCCAACAAATTTATCTCTTTCCAAACATTCTAATAATCAGAGAATATAACTGATGAAATATTACCAATTGAATGAAATATGATATAACCAAAACTACTGTAAATTTATTCTAGTTTCCGACCAAGCCTTACCAGGAAAGCTGAAGGTTTCGGGTTCGTATCCTGCTTCCGTCATGAATTTAGCGTTGCAAAGGATGAAATGTAATATCCAGTGACGTATTTATTAAACCTATAGCGTGCTTAACTAAGTATTCGAATTATCGAATAAGCTCGAATACTACTACGATGATTACATTTTTAATTAATTCTTAAAATATTATTATAAGGATAGAGCAAAATTAACTTCAAAAGCGAATTTCGCAGATTGAATATTTTACTTAATTAAAGCGAACACATTATCATTTTATTTTATTGTAATATTTATTTATAATTTAAAGCGAATAAAAAACTCAAGAGAACAACCATTATAACAAATACTTATGAAATAGTAAATAACAATAATATTCATCATGGCGAGCTTTCGTTCGATTTGAGACCACTAAGGAGTATTGGATAAGTAGCAGAAGGTCAAGGAAAGAAGCAAATGAAATAGGATGAAAAAACCAGGGCTTGGGTTTAGCCTACATCAGATTAAGAGGCACCAGCGAAGCTTAACATCCTATCTGACGGATGGTAGTCATTAAGTGAGAGTGAGTTGGAAGAATCTATATCCATCAGCGGCGGCAGGTTTGAAATTCAAGTTTTCATCAATTTCTCACGAAAGGAGAGGATGCTATGTCGTCACTTCCCTTTTCACTGCGTGGGCTAAGGTTGGTCACGAATATACCATGAAATCAATCGCGCTCTCTCAGAGATTAAGACCATAGTCCTCCGACCTTCCGAGAGAAGCTTCTCTACATATTCCAAGGGAGAAAGTTATTTCGGTTTGGACTATGTGGGGAAAGGCAGGCTTGAGGAGCCTAAGGGAAGGAATTAGGCCCTTCGGCTCCCCGTGGAGTAAATGCCCTCCCATTAACGAGCGATTGAAAAACGCCCACTTCCTTCCATGCATGGAGAGTGCTCAAATTTAACGGACATTCCCACTCGAATATAAATGAAAACTTCTAAACAACATTGGACATTCAAATTTGAAATAATTGTCAGTAACCACGTTATTGATTTATCTACCCTTACAGAAACAAGTTTGTGAAGTAGTAGCCATTAGAGGAAGAGACCGACAACTAAGGTTATTTGCGCGATTGCGGGTATTATTGCGGGATGGTTACGGTGGTTGGAGCGATTTTTATTTTTGTACAGGTTTTCGTGAACGTTTGCATTCGCATTCCAATTAGTGATATCTATTCATAAGAGTGAAAAAAATTGAACCATACAGTTGTTTTAAATGGCAATTCAATGCTATTTTAACACGTTGCCTTATGGCACATGATATTGATTTCGAAATAATTCGATTCTGAACGCGAAATAATGTCTTATTATTATAATTGTTACAAAAAATATCACGTCAATTTCGATACACAAAAAAAACATATTTCATTAGAATTTCGTCTAAATTTCGAATACCGCGCAGAAAAATCTATTCATAACGTACTTTAATTAAGGAAAAATTTTAAAAAAATGATTTTTGTATACATCCCATTTCTGCATGTACGGCGAGTTCCAACGCATACATAGATGCAAATGGAATGTGATCCGAGAATTTTTATTCGACTCACTTAAAAAATTATTAAAATGTGCACTCAATGACCCACGATTACCGCTCCAGCCACCTTAAGGGCTAGGTTTACTTTGGCAGGAACAGCGGATAGAAACACGGCGTCGGCATTGGGCTGCTCTAAACGAAAGGCGCCAGGGGGGCAACAGTATTCCGTAACATACCCTGGACAGAGTACTGCACTTGAACCGCTCTCCACCTGACACACAAGCAATACAATTGACATTGATCGACCAACTCACATCTCCCTCGAGGTCCCTTCCTTCTCCCCATTTATTATCTTTATTCCTTCCCTTATTCAGAGCTAGAGTCCTAACGATCCCAACTACACGTCCTTGGGTCGCCTCAGCAATAAGTAACTGTTGAATAAGGGATACGGAATTCCACTTCCACCGATGTAAAAACTCGAACCCCGGCTCTCGGGATGGTAAGCCAGTACTCTAGGGCCAGTATGGAGAGCCTAACCCGGTAGAGAACCCTAGAAGAATTCATACATCACGTGCGCCGGGAAAGCAACATATCTTACATCAGTACTCTAGGCGCAACACCAACCCGATCCTCGATAAGTTTACAACTCAGATAAATGATAGGGCACATAATGCACGCCACACCGTTCCCTTTTGAGGCAAGCAAAATAAAAACGTTTAATCCTCAATGATGGGCCTGTAATGCAGACACAGCTTTGATGATTTCCTCCATACTGCCTTATCCTCGCAAACCTGTTTTGCTTCAGTTACACTCATACATTGCTTCATACTCGCCCTCCTGTTCATAGGACTCCTAATATTCCTCCTTCCTTAAGGTAGTTTGAGCGAGATATCATTTCACATGAAATTCAATGAACTTGGCTTCAACATAAGGAAAATATTTCACCTTTCCAAAGAAACCAAAATATCAGTCACTTTCCGCACAACTTTTTAGGATATTTGACAAAAATACCAGTAATTTTCCATGGGAAAAAGGTATGGGTATGCACTCTAGAAAGACAAAAAAATGAGGAATTTCTAACGAATAGACCGTCATGAATTTAACAGCGTTCAGTTTGTATTACTTCTTAAATATTTTTAACAATAAATCAATAACTCACCGAAGAAATGTTTACAGAATCGCAACAAAACCCCCGGTTGTGGAGGCGTTTTCACCGTACGGCGTTAAAAAATGAGTCAAGTTAAACAATTATGTATGCATATTTAGTTAATTACCGAGGATTTCAGTCATAGAAAACAACATATTTGTAATTAATATTATAATATTTACTTTATGCTTCATACAGCTGCTGAAATTAAAAAGTAAAATTTGAATATGGTCTCCATTATGACTAGGGAAAAATCTCGCTCAAACCGCCCCAAGAGTGTCTTCCACGAAGTTCACCCATGAATTTATCGGTCTACCCCTTCCTCTCACACCATTTACTTATACACTTATACATAGATCTTCTCGGTTATTCCATTTTCAACCCCTATTTCGACATGGCCAAACCAACGACGGACGCTCCTTTCATTCATGTCATTACCATAATGGATATGCATGAAAAGAACATTCATTCCACATTCTTTCATTCCCCTCTCATTCCTAACCTTAACTTTTCTACTTTTACCGCAAACACTTCTAAAATACCCCATACCCACTGCATGTGGCCTACTCTTATGGCTATCCTGGATTACCCAAGTTCCGGTGTCATATGATAAAGTAGGAAGGAGTACACGTTAGTGAACTGAAATGTTCATTTATTTTCAGAATCAAGTACAGAAAAAAACAAAAAGATTTAAAAAACAAAATGTGTAACGAATTAGCCCGAATATAACGAGACCCACAAATAGAGTGATTCTAAGTATTTTGAAGTGGCATTTAGAAAAAAATGACAATATAATTTCAACTTTTTAATTTAATTTATTCTCACTTTTCTAGAATAATTGTAAAATGTAGCATCGCACCATGGACACCTAAATAATTTACTACGTAATAACATTTAATAGACCTGCTGTAACGCTTGTGGAAACGAGCAGTAAACACTCATGATTTTTTTGAAGTTACAAGAACTCGAAAATGGAGCGAATGTACTTTCAAAGGTATCTATCGGAGAGAAAACTTCGCACTTTATTCGGGCTTATACGGTCTTCCACGACTAAAAACAATTATAGGATTTTACTAACTATCTACATGGTTAAAACGCATCACTTTCGTACTACAGTTATCGCGCAAACTACGCAGTTGCGACCAGGCGGCATCGCTAGTTAAAAGATGCACAGTACATATTGCTTCAGCAGAGTAGCGAAACCATGTTCGTGCGCATTAAGTGCGATTCAGAGATTCTGTGTTCAAATCATTTCGCTATAAAAGAATCACATATTGTTAGGCTGTAAAGACTTTAGGATCAAGCTCACATTTCGGCTTTTCAAAATTAATTCGAAATACATTATAACCGTATTTAATCACATTCGAAAATACATTTTTTTTAATATCTCTCTGGCTATTGCATGGAACTCTATTCAACGCAGCCTTCAATTTTATCACCGTAGAAAATGTCTTGTGAACCATTAAATACCATTCATCCAACTTTCACGATAGAGTGTACGTTAAAAAATAAGGTTTAGTACAATCCCCTAAAGGAAGCGTAGGTTTGACACTCCTCATTCAGTCAGGCACTAAAGATAGACAACGACCATATAATAAAATATTTTCATTTATCTATTCGCTGTATTTTATCTAAAGGTTATTCCTTGATTGCATCAGGTGCTGCCCAATAATAAAATTATATTAGATGGCTGTTGTTCCTCGCTCGCACAGAAATGTTAGGAGACCGGTTAATTATTATATTACGCCATAATGTCAGGAATCGCATTTCGCACCTTTACCTCCTACACTGTAACAGCGATAACTAAGCTCTTTGATTTTGCCTACCCCATAAGGGAAAGGCGTTGATGGCCATGTATGTTCCGCCTAAACCTTTTTAATTTCATCCGATACAATTGAATCGGCATAATTCTTGCATTTGACATTATTTTTATGACCCGAAGCGTTAAATATTCATGAGCCATAATAAAATATATCACATCACCTCTACATCTATTAAGTGGGGAGAGTAAACATACCTGTGCATAGCGGATGAAGTCAAATAATTGGACATAAGAAAAACTGAATACTTATCATGGGGAAAACACATTCGGAGCATTTGTTGGATTTGGATTCATCGAGCGCATAGTTGGAAAGTCCTCGGAAGAAAAAGTAAGGTCAAGGAGGTGTTATGGATGGATAAAAAGGTAACAAGATGATGATGTAATACATCAAAACCTAGGTAGTAATTAAAGTTGTAATTATTTGTGAAAAAAACACTCTTTGCGCAACTTTTTATCCATGCATAGTCCTCAAATTCCACGCAATATTGCCTGAACATTCTGAATTTGATCAGAGAGATGCTGCCTCACTCTCGTTAGGTCATATATATAGAAGGCATTTAAGGCAATGCTCGTTGAGATTTACCGTATTTCTCGGTCCATAGGACCCAGCGGCACTTCAAACGCACAGTGATTTCTCGGGTTAGATTTTAAAAGATTATAATCGACACCAGTTAATTTTATCAATTTATAGGAATAAAATGGAATTTTCATCTTCAAAATTTAACAGCTATATTACAGTTATTCGACGTGGAGTTCCAGAAACAAATGAATGATGGGCAGCAAGCCTTGAGGTTACTTCCGCACTAGAGATAGGCACCTATGACGAAACCACAAAATCGGATGCATGCAAACGTAGCTTAATCCTCCGCTCATAAGGCCGATTTTAGCACGGATTTTCGGCCTCCACCGCGCACTATTCACCACTACAACAAACGGAGATCGAGACACAAATTCCACCAAAACACACCTCGCTTATCACCCCGTTGCTCTCTCAAGTAATTTTTCCTATTTCCAACCATTTCACGATGTGTCCTAACACCGCCTGCCTCACGTCGTAGCGGCGGCTCTCAGGTAGTGCGTAAATGTAGATATTTTCAACATTTTTACTACTTCCTTCAAAAATGGATTGACAGTAAACAATTAATCAATTTCACTCAATAGTACTGGTAGAATAGTTGTACATTTATGTATATGTAGAGGTGTACCGGCATTCACGTTTTTTCACATGCAGAGCCTGCACCATGAGACGCACACCAAATTTAATAGGATTTACGCATGGCTAACTTGAATCCGGTAAATAAAATATACCCCTGGAGGTATTCATAGCATATAACAGGACAATTCGAATTTAAATTCAAATTATCGGGCCAAAGAACACATCTGGCCACACATCAGGCCACAACGGAACCATTGGCGAGTTCCGATTCCACTCGCTATTAACAATAATGGAAGAACTAAAATAATATTAAATTTTAGTCAAAATGATCCGTTTTACAGGGGCTCCGTCTGACTAATAAGGTTTCACGGGTCTCCGAATGCCTGCGGCCTATGGTAATATCTACATTAAAACGTTTTGCGACATCAATAGTGTCACCAGGTATGTACATGCCGAAAACCGTTAAATTTAAACAGGTTTCATAGAAATGTTCACTCGCTAGCAAGTACAGTTTTATACAATTAGTACACAACTAATTTACTAAAAGGTTTGACGACACATTTCGCGGTAAAAACATGCATAAGAACTTTATTTTTCAAATTCCATTGATAAATTTAGAAAATTTTATGTTTTCAATCAAGAAAATTGCAAAAATAATATGGTACGCAGTTAGGCGCACTGGTGCAATATATAAAAGCAAAAGAATTGACATTGACCGCGAAAACGTCACTTTACCGGCAATTGGGTAACAACCCATTAGGGTTATTGTATAACTGATTTAACTACATATTTCGATGTTATATAGTATAACGGTTTCAATTTTGACTCAAAAATTGACTCGTTTGTCAGCGGATAGGATATGAAAACAAGTGGGGCGGACATAACAGAAACTATTCCGTAGAATTCCGATAGAATCGATATTTAATTTAATTATCTTATCACCCTAATTTAATAGCAACTTCGGGAAATCTGATCCACTGTGTCGAGGATTCAGATCCATAACTTAGAAACGAACGGCATGTAAGTTTTATAATAACCCCTCAGCCGACCAGATAAATTGGAAGACCCGGGTTAAAATCCCGGTCAGGAAAATTCCTGGTTTTCTGACGAATCTTAGCACTTCGGAGTGAAATCATAGCTGTATCGCACCATTTCCAAGGAAATTAGTTAATGAAGATTTATTGGGCGGTCACGAACCTCGATGACCACGGTCCTAGAGTACTCGGCGTCGTCGAATTTCCAACCGTGCTTGCAGGGCGTGGTGGGGACTCCCTCGGTGTCTTGAGACGGCGTCGTGAGGGCAGACGGCAGGTACCACGCCGTGGGGACTTCGGTGGTCGTCGTCCCACCGTCGTCCAACTCCGTCGCCCCGCCGCCGTCATCGCTGGACCACTCCGCGGTGGTGCTCGTGATGGCAACGGTGCTCCCAAGACTAGTGGGCGTTGAGGAAGACAGCAGTCCTGTCGCCGAGGTCGTCTTCTCAAGGAGGGCCGTGTAATTTCGGTCGTACATCCGGCACTGGCTGTAGCGAAGGGCACCGTCCCGCCACTCCATGGGGATACTGCGAAGTAATGCAACAAGTGCTTAGCGAATAAAGGATTAGAGTACAGTATCATATGCACTCTGCTAGCCCTGGGACGTAGCCAGGGGGATCCATAGGGTGCGTACCCCTCCCCCCCGGAATTTTGAATTTAATTGTAAGAAAGGGCACAAGAGGAGAAATAATAAGAACTAAGACGATGCAATTTTCCACAGATAAAATTTTTTAATCGACCCGGGTTTCTATGCACTGCATCATCATCACCTGATGATGATGCAGTGCATAGAAACCCGGGTCGATTAAAAAATTTTATCAGTGGAAAATTGCATCGTCTTAGTTCTTATTATGTTCATATTCCACAACATCTCGCCTGATTCCTCCCTTTTTGTGCAAGAGGAGAAAGTTATATTTTTTAATGTGAGAATGCTTATTTCAATTATTATTCATTTTCAACGCCTTATTCAATTGACATGTTTGTTACTTTTCACGCAAAAAACTGTGGGTACTGTATTCTTTCAGAAATAATATAAAAAATATAAAAAAAAAATAATCGGCTGTTACACTGCAGTAGCAATGGCACTGTTAATTGTCTAATCAAACAATTTCGCTCCTTGTTTAAAAAGGTTTTACCCCCCCCCCCTTCCCCGCTGCCTAAGGAAATCCTGGCTACGCCAATGTGCTAGTAATATTTGACAACACTTTGATTACCTCTGAGACCAAGTTAGTAACGTGGCGGCATAGCTAACATAAGGTGCTGCAGAACTACAGAACGGAAAGGATTAAAATGTTATTTTCCCGCGAAACTTATGACACCATTGTAGCCGCCATTGAGACTTCATAATTAGGTTATTCGATTGGAAGTGTACTTCATTATTTAATTCTCTCTCTAATGCTTTCATCTTAATTTGCAACGTAGACCTACTGACAGTACGTATCGCATACTTAATGTATAACTATGCATCTATGATGTTGCAAATTACATAAATTCTCAAGAGTATTTATAACATTTGTACAGTATGTTGTGTGGCACATGATGGTGAAATTTCACCTCCGGACATGTATTTGCAGGTTTATACAAATACCTGTGCTCATCAAAAGTCGTAGCTTCATTAACCTCAGCAGGATGAAGTGTTGCGCATGTTGGTGAAAACCCACCCTCTGCCACACACCCTTGACATGGCCCTTCGGGCACTATGTAGATGAAGGTCGCGGGTCCGGGTACCACCTCGTGCATGACCGCTGCATTTGCCTGAAGTCGTTTGGATAATAGGGAATACGCAGTACATCTGAGATCATTGCCTCTTAAAGGAGAGGGTGATGGAAGGACTACTTGGTTAGTTAGTCGAGAGCCACAAAAGAATTAAAGTGGTACCACCGTAAAATGACTTTAATATAATTAAAAACTTGCACTATATCGAATATAAACAACAAAATGTTACCTTTCCACGCTATTTTTCTCACAAATTAAGATTTAAAATGCCATGGTGTTCAACAGTCAAATGGAAGAAACACGGGGAAAATAGTATTTTCCAAGTAATATAAATGCAATTTTCGCGGAAAACTTTTAAAAGGAAAAAATCACGAAAAACTAAATAAAATAAATTTTAGGAATCTTACAACCTTATTTTGTGAGTTATTAGCAAATTACTGCAATATTTGAAGGTAAAATGCGTCAATTCCATAGAAGTCGGTAGTCGGGTCCTATAGTATGAAAAAAGTGTTCATCTAAAATATATTCGCGGAATAATCTGCATATTTTGCACGTCAATTTTGGTTTTCAATAGGTAACGAAGGTCAGCACCGAAAGCAGAGTTTTTAAACCAAATAAACAAAAAGGTGGAATATGGTATTTGTTTCGACTCACCCAGTCGCGGTGGGACCTCCGTAACAGACTACACGCTAAACTAAGTTTACGTGAAAAATATAGATCACGAAAGTTTCAGAGTCACACGGAAGATATTGTTTCAATCCTGCACTATATCTCTAGAGCTGATAAAAGCGAAAAATGATATATACACAGCCAAAACTGAAAGATACAAAAATTTCTTCTTACCACGCACCACTGATGACAATGACGTCCAGCATTCTTCATGTACAACTATTGCATTTATGTTGCTGCAAATTACATCAATTCTCAAGAGTATTTATAATATGTGTAGTATGTAATGAGGCACATGATGGTGAAACTTCGGAAACTAATGCAATAACATTTGTGCTATGTCGTGTGTAGCATGATGGTGGAATTTAAGAAACTAATGACTGCATAAAAAACAAAGAAAGACACTAAAACACTCCATCGAAAAAATAATCCATTATTCGTTCTTTCCCTCTTCCAATTCCTATTCCCTTGGTTTTTCACTAATATAGTCCCAAACCCCATGCCACACACCCCTGTACCCTTGCGACAACTCGCACGTCAATACGTAGATGAAGAATAGGTGGGTATGTTGGTAAGGGCAGAAGAACTTGGGGAGTCAATGGAGGG
Source organism: Pyrrhosoma nymphula (assembly GCA_963573305.1). Classification (NCBI taxonomy): domain Eukaryota; kingdom Metazoa; phylum Arthropoda; class Insecta; order Odonata; family Coenagrionidae; genus Pyrrhosoma; species Pyrrhosoma nymphula. Next base: position 67,077,484 of record OY754335.1, on the reverse strand, counting down.
CGGAGAGAGACCTATGGGGCTATTCGGTATGACCTCGGAATTTCCGAGCTTTGACAGTGACGACATTTGACGTCACAACTTCGAAACTGTAAAATAGGGCCATTCAAAAGTTGAAATTTGTCCAGGGCTGTGACGTCACACCCACGGATATTCCGAGGTTTTACCGTGCCGATTCCTTACTGAAAAAGGCCCATGGTATCGGCAACAGCCTGTTGGAAACGAAAGGCGTGAAGGGGTTCACAGAACAATGTCCACTCTAACGGACGAAGTATAACACTTGGAATGGTCTCCACGTAGCACGTAAGTAGGAATTGGGATTACACCGAAAAATCAACACCACAGCCGTGATTCGAACCCTCGCAATCGGGGACCAGCGCTCCAGCTTCTACACCAATCCGATCCCACCACGGTTGAATCAAAGATTAAAAAAACTGTTCTGGGGCCGGTCACATCGATGATGATATTACTGACTTCGTGCCGTAATTTTACATGCGGAATTCATCCATTTAGTGCCAACATTCCCAGCTAGAGAGCGCTCCAATATGCACTTCGTATTGCTTCGCAAACTCTTCGTACGCCAAGTCATTTGCATAATAAACAGGCAGCTAATCAGTTACGAGTGTCTGGAAATGCAGTAAATGCAACACCAACAACAAATGTGCAAATGGAACCCACTCCTTGGATACGTGTCGTGTGACCACATTCAACGAAATATTGCCAACCGCAGTGTCCAGGTTGGAAACGCTAAGGCTTAGTACCTCAAGATGGAAACCCTAAGGCCTAGCAGCTCAATGGTCCCGACTTCGAATACAGGCTCAGACATGGGCATCGAGTTAACCTCAGGATTAAGGTTGTGGTTAAACGGCGAGATAAAACTTAAGTCGCTGGAACACCGACAAACTGGAGTGCACTACTAAAGTTTTAGATGGCTTTGGAGCAAATATTTTTGGTCAACGTTTTTTTTTAATGAAATGATATCCACGAATTAGAGCTCAGGAGAAAGAGGTATTAAAGGTTTCCTCTCGAATGGTGAGTTAAGTTAGTACGGATCCATGGTGTTTCATTACCCCATCACCCTAAATTTTTATAAAAATTGAATACACTCTAGATTATTAAATTATAATTTTACTCAAGTTGATAAATAAAAAGAACTCCCTTTAAATGTTTCATCACAAATGATATATGCACTAAGCCTATGCGTAAACCTGCGAGCAAGTGAAATGTCTAACATATCTCTTTACTGCGCTCAAGTAAAATTGTAAATAAGAAACTTACGTGAAGACTTTTCACGAGACAGCTTCCGAGGCTAAAAATAACCTTTTGAATTCCATGCTAGAACGGAAACACTAGCAGTGGGAACCCGTAGAAATTGGACGACTTCGTGAAAAATGGGAATAATTGAATAGGCTGCAAAGAATCTTTCCAAGGTGCAATCCAAAGTGCATAGAAGTCAATGACATGTTTTTGATGGATTATATTGCATATATTATGAAAGTATTTGTGGCTTTGACTTAATCCGAGCTTAGGGTTTGCAATATATAAGGCCAGGAAACAGGCATTTGTCTATTTAGAGGAATTAAAAACGAACGTCATCAATATTTCTCATTGTGCACTGCACTATCAATTTCCCGACATCATCCCACCCCAAACACCATTGACTTAGCTCACGAGGTCTGGGTAGATGAAACATTTTGCATGGTTAAAGTGCTACATTTACTAACAGCACACCTGGGATTTTACCACAGTAATTAGGTTAAGCGTTTAGTTGGCAGAGTTAAAAGTCACTACCATAACCAGAATTCCACCAGCCTCTCTTCCAAAAACATAAGATAGGCGAAACTTGAGACCCCAGTTCAAAATTGCTATTACTCGGGTGAAAATTAAAACCAGAGTTTAAAAAACGCCACAGTGATAATTATGGCTTAAAATATCTTCAAGGTTGATTCACACCAAATACCTAAACATTTTAGATAATAGGAAGAACCAAATGTATTCCATAACTATCAGTGCGAACTGGAAATAAAAAAAACACCAAACTACCAGACGTGTGTAAACATAAGGTGCTAATACTGCTAAAAGTCTCGTGGAATTGCTCAACTCTTGATTTGCATTTTCACATCTTGGTATACAATCTCAACGAATTTAGTACTAGTCCACATATAAGTTCAGTGGATTTTCCTTTACACACTGGTGATTGGATTCAGGCAAAAATGATCAAACTGAAATGCAGAATTATTCAGAGAGACTCAGATCATTCACACCTTTTTAATGAAAAAAACCCGATTATATCAAATTACTTACACTTCTACGTCTAGAATTAGTCCGTGTAAATGAAGTGTACGAGGCGAGACTGGAATGAAAACTACTCATTTGAAATCCTTTAAGTTTTCTCTGTCTTTTTTATCGTACGGCATAACCGAACTTAAAATAAATCTCTGCAACAACTGTATTTTTCTGACAAGCATAATTTATCCGGGGAATAATTCTCTCATCTTTGAGCATACTTAAAATCGTACACGTAGAACTACGGATTTTATTATATTTCCGAATTTATATCAGATTAAGCGAATGGCCCACTAAATAAAAAACATTAGGTAACAGGTAAAACAGTACCACATGCTAATAAGCAGAAGTGTTTGAAAATGTTTTTATTTTTTCTGAAATTTGTTGATTTGAAAACCAAATTGTGGTGCTATTTGTTTTTATTATGTTTTCTAAATATGGTGTCACTAAATTCCACAGAGTGTCATGTACACAATGGAGTTATATTAGACTCACTAGCATGAACATCGAAAGCATTCAAGATATTATCTACTAACTAAACATTTTATTATTTAAACAAGGAAATGTACTGCTTACACCTATGGAAAAATGCTTTCACACCTGCAGATCATGATATTCACATGAAAAAATACATATTGACATGATAGATATTAGGAAAAACAAAACATATTTATTTCTTCAGAGTTGTCTGAGAACATAATAAACCACTTCTTTCCAAGGTTAAGTAAGGCAGCTTAACTTTCATTGAGGCTGTTCAATTCCTTTGGGAAGTAAAATGGCAAAGTGTTAGAAGTGTAGCAACTGCTACAGTACTTACATGTTTAGTAAACTATTGCGAAAATGCACCTTAATCAAATGCCAGCATTGTGAGTGTCAGCATTAGATGGTGTCAGTCTCCTCCTCCTGTCACTAACTACCAGGCTGTACTTTGAGAATGTTCTCTCTGAATCCACATTGCAACACGGGAACCAAACATACTGGAGGGCAGCTGCTCCATATTCTTTGTGTGAAAGTATTAGTCCTGTGAGAACCTCTGCAATATTAACCTTTCCACAGTCTTCTTTGCCAAGTTGTTCCTTGACTGTAGCCAAAAATGCTGTGTGGGCTTCTAAGAAATGCTGTGACTCCACACTCTGAAGAAATGGTGCATTTTTTTTACTTTTCTGTAGTTCTGTGGCATTTTATTTTTTACCGCATTTCGAGGATCAAACAGTGATCCAACAGACTGAATTATCTTTCTTGCGGGATCTGTGGTCTTTAAATGATTTAATTTCACCAGTACAGATTGAGTTGCATAGACGAACTTTGATTGTGCTGCCGCTTTTGCTGTCATCGGAAGCTGGTCCAGTTCACAAGTGACGGCCTGAATTTCACTTCAATGCCACTTAATTTACCCTCAAGGTGTATTGTCGGGTAAGTGGAGCTCTCCAAAAATGTAATTAGTTCCATTAGAGGTGTACAACTCACTGAAATATAGACTGCCTGTAGTTTTATCATCTGGATGTCTGTTGATGAAGCGTCTTTTAGGAAAGCCACCCCTGCATTACTATCAACCAAAGTTTTGAAATATTCCACCAAATCTTCAATGTGAGTAGCGAGATAAATAGCAGACTCAAATCAAGAATTCCACCTCGTGTGAACAGGCATGGGAAATGCTGCAAACTTTCCTTTATCTCCAGTATCTTGATCCTTTTCTTTTAGTTATTCGATGTACCTGCTTTTGCGTTTTCGGGTATTTAGAAATGCATTTTTCACTTTCACGATGACCAAATTCAACTCTTCCATCTGATGTTCAAAAATTCTGCCGATTAAATTAACTATATGGGCCCAAAATTGGACATGGTTCACTTCTTCCGCTAGTCCTTGCAGAGTCTTGAAGCACTTCGTCATGTAAGGTGCCGAATCTGTAACGACTGCAACGACATTCTCTCGTTGAATTTCAAAGACGCCAATTGTGTCTATTACAGTATTAGCACAATTAATGCCGTTTGCCGTGTCAAGTACTACGGATGACGCCAAGTGCGTCTTCTGTTCCGTAGACGCAACAGAAGTACGAAGCAAAATGTTGAAAGCGCAGTTACCGTTTTCGTCTGTGGTCTCGTCGCCGAAAATACTAACGTATTTACCTTGGGCTTTCTCCTTTATTTCTTGTCTTTTTCTTTCTCCGAGCACAGGAATATACATTTGTCTTATTCTATTTACAGACGGCAGGCCACCACTTCCACGGATGTATTTATGCATCTAATCTCGAACAGCAGCATTATCCAGCTTTTCAACTGGGATATTAGCTTTCACAAAAGCTTCTGTGGTATTAGGATAAATTCTTCTTTTAAATCTTTGACACGCCCAGCCTTCACTAGTGTTTCTTTTAATGTAGCCACCCTGAACGTGTTCACTTCACGCCCTGATTTCTTTTTGCTTTTTAAATACTTTTCGGCCTTACAATGCTTATCGAGTGCATCTTTCCTTTTGTAATCCAACCGGCAATCACAGTATTTGCACATTAATACATTGCACGATACTACTAGTCCTTCTGATTTAAATTCGTTTGCTCGGTCCGATAAATTAACCTGTTGTTTCAGCATTGTCTCTCGTTTGGTTCGCTCTAATTTGAACTTACTGACTGCCACATTCTGGGGGAGACAGTAAATACACACTTGTGCAATTATACTCTATTCAAAAGAATATTTTGTATTAATTCTTTTTCTGGTAAACCGATAGAGCGTTTTTCCACGCGTAACTTCGTAGTGGCGGCGCGGCAGTAGGAAACTTGGAGGAAACTTAATATCGTTGCAACACTGCCGATGGCCAGCGCCTTGCTGACATGTATTTTAGACAGTAACTTAATTTCGCGAATTTATTACAAAAACATTCAAGCCGAATACGCGTAGGCAAAGATGCCATGAATGAACAACAATATGATAATAAATACGTAAATAATAAAATGATAATAAATACGTAAATAATAAAATTATAATAAATACGTAAATAATAAAATGATATATTGTACATTTATTTTAATCATACCGAAAACAAATTTCGCTCTTTTAAAAACGATGAGTGTAACGAAAACCACCAAAATCCGTGTTGCTTATTAAAACTGCCGAAATTAGCGTTATTTCGTTAAAACGAACAAAATTAGCGTTATTTGTAGTTTTTATCGCGTACTACGAAAAACGAACACCTCTACTAATAGGTATGTTTCTAGGAATGAATGAATTTCATGTATGATAATCCAAAAGCACTTCATCATTTCATGCAAGTCTTACACAAATTTAATGTGCCCAGAAAAAAGCTCCGCCGAATCACGAAACGTTTCTTAAACTTTATTTTTCAAAATATTTAAAAACAATTCCAAGTGGAAATTTACAGCACTTATTTTCGCCAACTTATGGCTGGAATCGCCAACATATGGTTGAATTCCCACCTAAAATAAACCGCTGTAGTTTATTCTATCTTTTGTTAGAATGGGTGAAAATTTCACTTACATACCAAGTAAAAGACTACAATAAAAAAGCTATAAGTGCACATCCAATTAATGCTTCGATCGATTTCAGAGAAAAAAAGAAAATAGGAACCACATTAAAAAATACAGCTCTAAACAATGAAGACTAGCATATTACAATATACCGCCTCCATCAATACCCTTCCGTGCGCGTTTTATATATGCACACGACTCTAACACTACTCAAGCAGTGCACCTTTATCATCTTGGTATTACAATGGGATGTAAAAAGTTCCATTGAATCGAAAACATATTCATGCTGATTCCTCTTTTTCCCTATTTTACTTCACCTTAAGAGGTATGACAGGCAGAAGGGAATTTTTTGTAATATATGTTTAAAAATCACCGAGGTATTTCTTATCAATTGTAATACAATTGATATTCGGCGGGAAGGAGGTTAACCCGGCGTTGGTCGCGCTATGGTATTTTCCCTGTACTTTTTGAAAGAATGTGATTCATTCTACAAGGACTTCGCGGATCCGGTTACTTTTTCACGAATTCCTTGCACATACTATTTACTTTGTATCACAACGTCCACGCTCCGTTCGCTTCTTGGATGTGGCGAATAAAGCGCTCATACATTTAGTTCGGTCATTTAGACCATAGCGCGACCACTGACGATACTCCATCGGTCACTTTGACCATAGCGCGAGCAACGGCGTTGGCGGAAATAGTTCAAGGAATATATTTTAAACTGTAAGTAGCATTATCACTATAATACTCTTAACCTATTGATAAACCTTTGATGTATTAAACACAGGGTCACGGGCGTAATTTAAACAAATATTACATTTTTACTAGCAAAATATTCCTAATTTTAACTGGAGTTTTCCTGAGGAACCTAGACGGGCACAAGTGAGGAAAATCCGGTGAATATATTAATGTTTTAACTTGGATCGAAAAATGTAAATGCTATAAATGTATAAAAAACTTTCATATCTCCAGCGAAATTGTATCCTAAGGAACCAAGATGGATCCGTACGAAGAAAATCAGGCGAGAATGTTTTTAATGTTTCGGTCTATCCCCGATAACGAAGTGCCAGAATTTGACGATGACAGAGATTCCAATGAAGTGCATGACTCCAATCACAATTCTGACACCGAACAGAGTGGTGAAGACTTCCCACCCGTAGATGGAAGAGAGGATACTACGCATTTTTACCTAGGTAGGGACAAAAAGACCAAATGGTCCACTAAGCCCCCTTGAAGTAGAAGAACTCGAGCTCACAACATTGTAACTCGTTTGTCTGGAGTTCGTGCCTCAGCCAAAAGCGCAAAAACATCATTAGAGCGTAGGTCATTGTTTTTTCTGATGAGATGGTCGAACATATCACACAATACACAAACTTACACATTCAAAGTAATAAAAGTAAATTTGTTAGGGACAGGGACGCTAGAGATACTTCAGTCAAAGAAATACGTGCACTTCTTGGCTTACTGTACATAGCAGAGAGCATGAAAAATTCTCATCAAAATATCGAGGGTTTGTAAAGCTCAGATGGAACTGGTGCTGACGTATTTCCCGCCACTATTTCAAACCATAGGTTGCGTTTTCTCTTGCGATGTCTCCGTTTCGATGACATAAGAGCGACACGAAAAAGGCTCGACAAGCTGGCCCCAGTTCGGGAAATGTTCACAGATTTTGTCTCTGCTTGTAAAAATAATTTAACAATACGTCAATAGGCAACGATTGACGAGATGCTGGAGAGCTTCAGAGGGCGTTGTGCATTTTTAAACATTGCAAAACTTTTAAGACAAACAAACCGGCCAAGTACGGTTTGAAAATTTATTCACTCGTCGATGCCAAGAATTTCTATATTTTAAACATGGAAATATATCCGGGTAAACAACCAGATGGCTCTTTCAAGTATTCTAATACACCATTTGATGTTGTGTGCCGCTTAGTATCACCAATCTCGGGGACTGGGCGCAACATAACAGTGGATAAATGGTTCTCATCCATTCCTCTAGCGGATTGTTTACTCAACAATCATAACCTCACCGTAGTAAGTAGGCACTAAGCGGAAAAATAAAAGGGAAATACCAATTTCCTTTACGCCAAAGAAAAACAGAAATATGTATTCTAGTGTTTTTGGTATCGATAAAGAAAAAACATTGGTGTCATATGCGCCTAAAAAGATAAGACCGTAATTCCCCTATCCACTTTTCATCATGACGTTGCAGTGGATGATACAGTGGAGAAGAAGCCCGAGATCAGAAGGTTATATAATAGTACAAAGGGAGGAGTGGACACAGTAGATGAGTTGAAAGCGACCTACAAGGCTTCGAGGATTTCCAGGCGTTGGCCTCTTCGAATTTGTTTCACTTTGATGGACATCGCTGGAATAATTCTCAAGTGATACATATAGGCTTACAATACCAACGAAAAGACGGAAAGATGTACTTACTTGAAGCAGTTAGGGTTTTCTCTATTAAATGACTCCCTGGCATAGAGATGCTCAATATCTACACTGCCTATTAACCTCAGGAGTCAAGTTAGGAGATATGCAGGTTTGCCTGAGCCAGATCCGATGAGACCTCATCGTGAGGTATCAGGGAAATGTGGATTATGTCCTTCAGTTAAAAATCGCAAAACACAAACTCATTGCAAGAAATGTGAAACATATATGCAAGGAGTATTCATATGTGACGTGTACAGCATGTGTAACTGCTGAAAATGAAGGAAATTAATTGTTTTTTACTTGTATTTTTATTCACAATAAACTTGTGATTGTACAGAAAAATGTGCCCACATTTTTACGGAAAATAGTAAATAAAATATAACACAGTATTTTACGTGACTTTTGTTTACAGATAGATCTATTTCGACGTAAAAATCGCTGTCCCCAAATACGCGCTCGCAATACGGGGAATCGACCATAGCGCGACCTAAGGTGTGACAAAGGGAGGCGCGACTAACGCCGGGTTAATAAGCTTACTTTCCATCACGGAGTTATTTTAAGAAATAACCACGATTGCTTTTTTTTACTTTTATAAAATAAAAATTGGAATCCTTGAAAGATATCGCCCAAAAATGCAAGCCAGAAATCGTAAAATTGGGTTTAATGAGTGATGTAAATCAAGCGATGGCATCATTTTAAACAGAAAGCAAGTCCGATAAGACATCAAAACCCATCATCTCCGAGCTTGTCGGCTACTATAATTCCCGCAGGATTATTGGGCCAGCACATGCTTTATTTAGGTACAACAGTAAGAGAATTATGAACTTTTGAGCAACTGATACGATCACAGAATTCGTAAACGAGACATATAAGTACAATACTCTTAACCCACGGAGACCATAAATGTGCAAGGACAGCCTGTCGAGCAGTCACTACCACGGTATTGAATCGAAAGCATTTAAAGGAAACGATATTTTTTTATGGTTTAAAAAGTGGGATAGCTAAAATTTAGGAACTGTCTCAAGCTTAAAAAAGTGAGAATCAGGACCATGCTCCACTAAGAACATCAGTTTTTATATGGTTGGGAGGACTGAAAATAATAATAATAATTTTATTCCTCATAGGCAGACTTTCATTGCATGTAGAGGAGAAATGTGGGCATCCAGCGATCGCAGCAAGGGATGAAAACGTTGCGAACAAGAAAATGCTTCGCGAAGACCGTCGAATTGCTAGCCGAAAAATTGATTTAACAGTACGCGTGGGATCGACAACAATTTCTCAAGTCTTACACGATTCAGTCCCTCAAAAGTAAAAAAAGTCAAGATGCCCAAGCCTAAAAAATAAGATTGATCAGCAGGAATGCATTCGCATGGAATTTTGCAAAGCAATACAACTTAGATTTGACGGAGGATTATAATCAATAAAAAATTAAAAATATCAAAAATCACAAAAAAGAATTGAACAAAGAATGCCAATACATTCAAATGTCAAAAACATTTAAAAGAAGCGACGGTGAATATACTCATAAAATGCGCAAAGCGAGTTCTCTGGCAATCACCCTATAACAGAGCTGTCACTCAACATATTAATCGCCTTCATAAAGGCGGCCAAAATCCGTGTCCCTCCTCTTCAACCTGAAGACGTCCACCTGGAATGTGGGCGAAACTACTGTCTGCTGAAGCTCACGCCTGCGGTGAAATCGCGGAAGAAATTGAAACCTTTCCAACTTTCGTAACACCGCGGAAACCGGCGAAGAAATGTTGACGGAGACAACTATAGTTCGTGTTATTGACAATGAAAGCTTTCCATTCATGGTGTTGAGGTTTGCGCAGATCGAAACTCTTCAGTGCACTTCTGCACACATGAACGACGATGAATGAAATGATGAGAGCAGGCTAAACATTCGGTATTCAACCTAAAGTTAACAATCAGTAGGTTCACAATAGTCACAGCCGAATTTTTACTTGAGTATTTATCGAATTCGTTCAAAATACGTATTTAAAAACGTAAGCTTTTCCCACAGAGTAATTAAAAACTTTACATTGTCCATACTTGAAGCCTTTACTGAAAATAAACACAAAAACAACAACCGCGGATGCGATTATCGAAGTTTTCTTTTTCAATGTCTAGCGCATATCAACTCTGCTCCAAAACTGTTTTAAGTGCACTACCTGATGCACGGGGTCTGAAACGAATGGAAAGCGAGTGCGATGTCGAGTTGCGAAGTGAGCAGGTCACCAGAGTGCATGGAAAGCTGCTAAGGTCATAAGTGACAAATTTTGGTAGCAACGAATTGTTCAGAAAACAATCATCAGCAGGCGGTTTAAGTCTTTTCATCCAACGACCAATTGATAGCATTGAAGTGGCCTTGCTTTTTCGGATAGATAGTAGCAGCAACTTTATATCAAAAAAGCGTATTTTTCGACGAATCCTTTCATCAAAATATAATGATTTCTGCCAAGTGGCAGGTCCACCGCTGTACCACCGCTGTCTCCAATTGCTCTATTTCCAAGTCTACTCCTTCATCTCAAAACACCCGGTTCTCTTTAAAGTCATCAAGACTTATAAGCAATCCTTAATTTCTCACTTTATCCATCGTATCTTTTCTATTCTCTTCCAACACCACTCCTGAAAAGGTCGAAGGTCCTTTCCGGCGCAGCGGTACACAAAACTATAACTCATTATCGAAAGCGATCGATAAAATCAATTAAGGGCAACTTAGAGGAGCCAGAGTTCGATGGATCCACCTTCACCTCGAGAATCCAAGCGAACTCACAGCTACCATTACGACATAGTCACATAGTTCTTACAAAAAAACAGAAGTGAAACTTATGGGTGACCCGCACTAGTCATGATTTGGCTCCATGCGAGTATTTTATAGTTTCCGATGGTTAAGAATCGCTTCCGCGGAGTGATGCTTTCGAGCACAGAAGATGCAATTGCAAATTTAGTGAATGATGTTATGACAATGAAAAGTAAATGAGATAAGAGAGCTTTAAAAGTGGTTTTATGATAATTTAGGAGCGTCCAGAATGCCATAGGAAGTAAATACTGGCATCTGAATGTTTTCAAAGCTTTCTTCTTCCCACATCTCGGGAGGCCAGAGACAATTCTATCAGATTCAACACCTGAAAAAATGTGTTTCGGGGTGACTGTCCGTGGCGTGGCCATTTATGGGGAGGGGGAATGAAAATGGAAAAAGTCATGTTTTTTATAGCGGTTCCCCATGGATTCTGCCGAGTTGCAACCCTAAAGGCCAATAATTTAGTCCATTTGGACGTATCTGCAGTCGTTAAAAAACTAATTGTCTTTTTTGAGTGCGCGGCCGCGCGTAATTATGCAACGCCCACGCAGCGTCGCGACGCGTCGCAGCGCAACGGTCAGCAGGCCGCTCGCGCCTCCTGCCGGCTCTCGTATCCTGCCCGCTCGCCACGAACACAGCAAAAGTCATCGTGCATGCGTCTTCCATCGTTGGTCTAACTAATATTAGATAATTAAACAATTTCCACGGAAGAGCAATTACGGAAGAATTATTTGAAATTAATATAATACACCGTCGTCATTCAGGGAGTTGAGAAAAACATTTGGTACTTCAGGATTTAGCCTCGTTTTATAATTCTTTTTCAGCAAGGAGAAAGAAAGCAAAAATTGTTACCAGAGCTCACCACGTCGAGGTACCTGCACCGTGAGCTCCCCCGCCCACCCACCCACTCAAATAAAATTGAGGAACACATTTCCTTTATCAGATTAGATGCTATCTGAAAAATAAGCAAGTGGTCATTTTGTAGAACAATCGGTTTATCTGAGTGTAAGTATTCGTTTTTAAAATTTATTTTCATTGAGCACTAAAGGTCATTATCGATTGAATTATTTTTAAAGATAGGCATATAAATGTAAAACTTATTCACACTATCACAGCATTAACTGAGACTTGGTTTCGAAGGTCGGCATTTTGGTACTGCTTTCTAGTCTTTTCAGTATTTCTCGTTGTCTCTCCTCGTATGTTGCGGATGTCAATGGAGCTTGGGTTACCTCTTTCACAAATATTTCCACTGCCTGCGAGTGATATGGGAAATTGAGTTCCAAAGTTGAGCATTGCTGAAGTAATTCTCGAATTTCTTCAGCCGTGAGATGCGATAGAGCAGGGGGGTCGGTGTTCTTGTCCCATTTGATCAGCAGCGTGTAGTCTTCTGCATCAAAATTAAAATCCGGTAACTCGAAAGATCTTGGATTTTCGGTCACACGCGTATTTCGTCGTGCCTCTAAGATTTTTTCCACGCATCTCTTCGCACTTCATTTCGATGGTCAGCAACCACTGAGAGGAGTAAATTTTCTGGGTGCCCGAAAAACCCGTTTCTCTGAATAACAGGATCAATGACTTTTTTCAAGATCTTCCGGTAGATATCTTGACCAATTTATTAGTTTCCATAAATTTACAGCACCGTCGTGTATACAATGGTGTTGCTTCACTGAAAACCAGACAGGTGCGTATAATTTTTGAGTGAATGACACTAGATTTTGTAAATTAGCACCTAGATTTTCAGTGGACACGTATAGCCTCAGTAGTCGGTTGGCCGCAGTGAGCCAGCGAGAATGAGCCACTTTCCTTGGAGTTTTTCTGGCCAAATTTTCCAAGCAAAATCCTTTCGACACAGCATTGGAAATTTCCAAAAGATACCGCTGGTCAGTGCTCAGCAATGTCAAGTCTACTTCGTGGGACAATTTTGTTGGAATTGGCGCGAATCATATGATAGAAAGAGTGTGACAGTCTTGAAGAGCGGAGCCAATAGGTCCTGCAAACAAAATTAGACCCTTAGTTTGCCCGTCAAATTTTTCTACCAAATGCCGCAGCGTTAAGTCAATCAAGTGTAATTCGCAAATAGACCACTGGAAGGGACGTCGGAGCTGTGCTTCAAGTAAACGGATGATGCATCCTTTCTGAACTGTATTCACTTTGGTGCCGTCGCATCCTATCACTTTTAAATTTGAAAGTCCAATATTTTCTTTCGCAAAAACATCAAGATTTGCAGATTTGATGTTTCTTACAGATCATCCTGTGGGGGAGACAAACCCAAAAAGTGGAAGCCTGGCTCTTCAACTAACACAACATGTTCCTCCCTAACCTTAGATTGATAAGTCCTCTTGCTTATTTTCTCCAGTTTAATTGTTTCATCCTTTCTGCCGTCAAAATACAACCCTTCAATTGCACTTTTTGATTTTTCTCTCTTTGCTTATACTGAATCTAGCATCTTCTTTTTCTGTCTTCTTCATTAATACCGGTCCACTACCTTTGATGTGTCTTCCGGAGTTATATGAGTTTTGCGTCGGCTAAAGTTGCACTGACGATCATTGCTGCTGCTCTTAGGGACATGCCGGTTCTTGCACATACCTCCGCCACAGTTGGCAATTGAAGACGCATTTGCCTCGAAGGAGGTCCAGGTTGATTTTCATTCCTAATCATATGAGGAACGTTGAGGTTCAAGTCGGCTGATTCCTCGTCGGTTGAATTTTCTCGGGATGTTGAGGAAGAACATTCTTGATGTTCACTATTTTCCTCTTCAAAAATAAATGATTTTGTATTGACGCTCTCCGACGAGACGAACCTCTTCTCAGTTTTTTCTTCAATCATTGAGTTTCTGAGGCATCCAATCCACCGGATACCATCTTTCGTATTGTCCTTTGATCCCTAAAAAAAGTCACTTCATTTAGGGAAATTTATCCTCCTTCTTACATTTATTCTCGTTGGTTCTTTCGCACTTACACGCACAAATATAACATAGTTTCTGAGATTCATTGAAAAATGTATTACTTTTTTGTTAATTTGACACCTTTCATAGGCTTGCTTGCACTTTTCTTAAGCCGTAGTGCGTCTTATGGTACCGTAAAATAATTTTTATCACACCATGTTCCGGAATGATTGGAATAGAGGCGCGTCACAAAATTCAGACATTTTTCGCCACTAGACTAGCTACTTGATAAACCGTAGACTCACTGTCTGCGTTTTCGGATCTCAATATGTCGCGAATATAAAATACTATTTTATCACTTCTTTAACATTTGGTAACGTCGATTCGTTTAATGTCGACGAGACACCAAAAAAAGGGACATTTTTCCTCACTACGCATCATTTTTTTTTGGCTTTTTCCAAGTCAAAATTATCGCACAGCTAAAATATTCAAATCACTAAGGGATATGGCTTGAAGAGCGGCGCAATTATTTCCAAATTCTCACCAAAAATGACTACACACTGACCAACAGGTAGAACGCGTAGAGAAAAGCACGACTTCACTAAATGCCTCGTAGCGAACTGCAGGCACTGTATATACTCACTGAAATGGCAAGGTGCAATTTTCACTAAATGAAATAGTGCTAAGCGCTGACAATATATGCATATTTTGGAGGCGGTAGGGGAAGGAAGGGAGAAAGGAGAGGCGATGTGAGGGAAAACCGAAGGATGTAAGGGAGGAGAAGGGGTGGAATGCGAGGGTATTGGAATTTTGCCAGGGTTAACAAACTCAGGAAACATAATATGTATACATTGTCAGCGCCTAGTCCCCGCCAAAAGCCACATGAGGCAATTTAGAAGTGTTATATTAATTTCAAATAGTTATTCCGTAATTGATCATCCGTGGAAATTGTTTAATTATCTAATATTAGTTAGACCAACGATGGAAGACGCATGTATGACGACTTTTGCTGTGTTCGCGGCGAGCGGGCAGCAGACGCGAGCGGGCAGGAGACGCGAGCCGGCAGGAGGCGCGAGCGGCATGCTGACCGTTGCGATGCGACGCTGCGTGTGCGTTGCATAATTACGCGCGGCCGCGCACTCAAAAAAGACAATTAGTGTTTTAACGGCTGCAGATACGCAAAAATGAATGAAATTAATGTAATTTAGGGTTGCAACTCGGCAAAATCCATGGGGAACCGCTATAAAAACATGACTTTTTCTATTTTCAGCCCCCCTCCCCATAAATGGTCACGGCGCGAGGGTCTAGGGTTGACCTAGAGGTCCCAAATTTTTTGGCCTTATTTTGAGTCACTTTGACAACTTTTTCCAGAAGGCCATGTTTCTCCGCGAAAATTAGATTTTTCCGATCCGCCCTACTAGGCAGCCTTCATGAAGAGTTGTCCGAGGCCAAGTTTCTCTCCACCCTTCCTTCATTTCCCATGCAGTCCTTACATTAATAACCTACCCATCAATCCTTATTGGCGCTGTGGCCTCAGTGATTGGTCGCCTCCCCGAATAACAGAAACAAAAAGCTTGGTATCTGTATCCTACAGGGTATGCAGCACACATCTCCAAGACAATGCATTGACTACCAACGACGCGACGCACAGTGGGGCAAAACCCCACTTTAGGCGGACTAAAGTCCAAAAATGAAAGTTTAAATTAGGGTTTCTGAAATAGTAGGTTGGGTAACCTGATGTTTGAACTACGTAACTCTGTATTTAACAGGTCGGTAAGTATGCACCTGCGCGTAGAAATGAGTGTCAAAGTGAGAGAATAGCGGAGCACTGGTCCCACGGACGCAGACGCCGAATTGGACGGTCGATTTTAAACTAGTAGTACATCATACTGGTGTCCTCTATTTCATTCTTTAAACTTTCAATCGATTAAAATAAGCAAGTAGAGTGTGAATATGATTTTAAAATTTATTTTTTTTTAGAAAATACGCGTGGAGTAATTAATTATCACGAATGAAAATTTATTGATTTTTCAAAATGAAGTTTTAATTATTTAGAGAAAAGTCGGACGGAATCGTATCGTAATTTTGAGATATATTATTCATTTAAGTATGAGCTAGAGATTGTAAAATAAATCAACTGCCATTGAGTTGCAAAAGGACTGTTGCGATATAAAAGTTATTATGCACGAGAGGCGGATAGGAAATTCATCCGGCCGCTATGGCCGCATGGCAACGGGTAAACTATAATATAAACAATTTCAATCATGGAAAGTAAAAGCAAGTACCGTAAATAATATCTGTTTACGAAGTTATTACTAGTTTGTAATAAGTCAAATTTAAATGCTATTTGTATTATGTCCACTCTTAGGTACAAGTGGTGATGTTTGTTACACCAGATTTTTGAAATCTCAGCCCTGTGAAATTTCTGTGCAAATCGTGTCATTTTTTCTATGAAACATGAAAATATTTTGCAAGGGTGATTACAAAAATAATTTTGTAAATTTTATATCAGATTCATTTTCGACGACCATCTCAATTTACGTGAACATTTTTTATTTGATTCGTTCAGATTATTCTCCGGAAAAAAAATTTATTGTCAAAAATTGTAAAAATAATAAAATTTGCAAAAAAAATCATAAAATTCAATAAATATTGCAAATTTGATATCAGCTTTCATTTAAGCCATCTCAAAAACATACACATGCCTATTTTGGAGTTAATTGTAAATATTTTGGACTTTTGTCCGTCTAAAGTGGAGTTTGGCCCCACTGTGCGACGGTCAGAAAGAGCTCTGTTCAGGTAAGGTATAAAATCGCGTATTAGCAACTCTGATTGCCCAATTAATTATCCAGATTCCACATTTGGTTGTCTTCAGGTTTCACTGGAAAAACAGCACTTCCGGATTTTTCTAGTTTTGGAAAATTAGGCGGAGAAATTTAAGATTCAAATATGAAAATGGCCCTCCATTTCGAGCACAAATAAAGCCCAACTCGTGCATTTTGAGAAAAATTCACAAAAATTGTGCGTGATTTAACCAATACGAAACATTTATTGTCAGATGGGACTTTAAGCTGGATTTCGGCGATTCGGAGATCAATCAATAATGGGGATAAGATTACGACGGTGGCCAGCGAAAACATGCCTCTGATTGAATGAGCAACCTCCCCAATGCACACATGGCGATGATTAAGTCAACACTCAGAAAATCTTGGGAATAGATGGGTCATCATGATAGAATTCCCCTCAGCCTAGGCTCATTTTACCAAATTACCCGAGGTTTTCCCAATTTTTCCAGGTTTTGAATTCACTGATATACAAAGTAAATTTTTCTCGGGTTTCAGTCCGGGCTAGGTGCTCCATCTCCTTCTACCTACTATTAAACTCCACAAATCACTGACAATGTGAGATAAAATCGATTTTCCAATTGTGTCGCAAACCTTTTGCCTACTTACTAGAAAAACGGTAATAATACAATGAATCTGATTTCGGGAAAGAGGTGAAGTGGACCACATATCTAAACCACATTGAGGATACTCGTGACTAACACAGCTTAGTACTTTTCTACAATATTATAATAATATTGTAGAATAGTACTAAACTGTGTTGATCATGAGTACCGTCATTAGTAACTTCTAAAAAGAGAAGCCTGCAACAGTCAATTATACACATTGAGGATGTTATGAGAGTCAGGTCAGTAGTGAAGACGGAGTTTTTGAGGTTTGGAGAGTAATACTAAGAGTAAAACTACTAGTGGGCGCTCAGCCAGGTACCCACGCACGCAAGAACCATCAACTAGTGCGAAGGTTCAGCAACACATTTGGCTTCAGCCCTCTTGAGGGAGAAACTGTTTTAAATAACCCGGTGCGCATACTTCTTAACATTATCAATCACAAATCGCTCCTCCTGTTTCGGAATACGGAGGAAACTCCCACGAGTATTTTTTCCATCATGGCGCACAGAAAGTGGGAAAAAAATTCGAACACTAATTAATTTAGGCTACTGCCAATATCGCTGTCAAGCGAGACACAAAAATTGCTGTGGACCTTGAGATATTTTTCTACGCTGCGAAAAAAATCGCCATCACAATGATAACGCGATTCGCAATTTAGATACGCCTGGGGCGCGATCACGGTTCCCCATAACACGTACGCTCGCGTTATTGTTATTTTTCAATAGCGATCATGAGAGCGAAAACGTGATCTTCATTCTTCAAATTTTGTCAGGTGTTTTAAATCGCTAATTTCAAATGATGGTGTTCGTTCTTAGGACAATAACTGTGAGCATTTCCCTTCTAGACCGGTTAGCGTTTTGGATAGCGATAGGGACAACGCGAAAGAAGGAACCGTGATCTCACCCCTGTTAATATTAATGTATCTTACAATTGAGTAAGAAGAATTTCTCACGCAGTGCATTTTAACTATTTTGATACCGAAAATGATACCGAAACGAGGTACATATTACTCCATCCGCAATTACAGGGAAATGTCACGAAATGTCAATGAATACGGTCATAAAAACACGAATGAGGTAAAGAAAAACACGCGAATAGAAATATAAAAGACGAAGTCGAGGCGAGAGACAGCATTGGAATAAGAATAGAATGAAAAAATGCGATGAGTTTTATGTCAGATGATTCCCAGGGTGAGGGTTGATAGCGGAGAGTTGATGACCACACCCCACGCGAATACCAGGCGCTCACAGCTCGGATTCGCCCAGGTGATCGCGTGTGGTGTGGCGAAGCGTAGTTAGTACTTTGTTTTACTTTTAAAACAACGGCATTTCAATTCCTCGCAAATAGTTATTTTGGTTTCTGGTAAAACATATACCTTATTATTGCATGCTAAGGTGGTTCTTTCAGGGAAAACGTGGCAACTATTCGTTCAAATATAGGAAAAATGGTAAGAAAAATAAATATAGGTAAGTGATAATAAAGTAAAACAGAAATACATTTGTCAGTTCCACACAAAAGTTAGTGTGGAACTGACAAAGTTATTTATGTTTTATTTTATAATATCGTGGTTCCATAAAGTAAGCCCTGAGTCAATTTCTTATATCAGAGTTATACAAGTCATAACTTAGTGTTAACGATTAGGCGATTCTGATCGTTGTCGTGTAATGGAGATGCAGACGGCATGAACACGCCAGCTGAAGCATACAATGTTACATAGTCCTATGAGAATTTTCAATTCACCAGAATCAGTATCGGGCAGATGAGGGGAAACTACTGCCCGCGGACAGGATATATCCCGCTGAGCACTTGCTGCGAATGTATCACGACGTGGTCCGCCTCGCTAAAGAACTTTCGCAAAATCCCATATGAAGATACTTGCTAATATGCAATTCTTTGTCGATAAATTTAATATTTAAGAAGTCACACAGTCAGATTTGCCAAAATTATCATCCATAGATGGACTATTCTGCTGCTAGGAATTATCATAAGAGAAAACGCAGAAGTCGAGCACCCTTCAGCATATAAACACTTCTAAAATAAAACTTTTCTTAATCTGTTCTTCCAGTATTCCCTAAACTGAGATGAATGTGTACATTCAGCTCGCTCGGAGGAAATGCACGACAATTGTGTATATTTTTGCTGACCCTCATTTTTGTGGTACTGAAAAAAATAAAAATGCTTCTTTCCAGGATGCCATTCCTTAAGATTGCTTTAATAGCATAACGTTTCAAACAGTAAGGCTTAAAACAAATATTTACTTAAAGGGGAGAAACAGCACCCCTAACCTTCAAGAAGCTCATTTTTTAAACTCACTGTAATTTGAAAAAAGTTAAGCAGTATAACAAAAAAATGCGCGCGATTCAAAACAGAAGAAAACTGCTCCCCTTCCGCGCTTTATCAAAATTTAAGGCATGTTACCCAAATTTAGAAACAATCGTTTAAGAAACTATGAGGTGCGGCATTTATTCAGAAAACACAAAGATGAGGCTAAAATAGCATGAACAATCATAGAAAGAGACAATGGTATTCACCTATGGGTATGCACAAAAAAGAAGGCGAGATTGTAATTTGATTTTGCACCTGTACAACAGAGGCTATAGGCCAGAAGGGCGTGCTCGCGCGACCCACTCGAGGAGAATTGAACAAAACAAGTGGACAATAAAATTTTAAAGGGCCTCCATCGGTGCCTTACAACGTAATTACTTTAACAAGTCACTCTTGTAGTATGAGCCACTTCTGACAGGAGCAGAAAGATAAAGCTTATGGGAGGACACAACGACAGTGGGTTTCGTACCCGAGTCTTTTCGCCGCCTCTCCTGTCACCTCTGCAGCCTCAAGCTCCGGCACCCGGCACCAATGATCCGGCTTGGCGGCCATGAAGAGTTGGTTGTACGCGTGGAATCCACATGGGAAGACTCCGGGGAGGAGCACGAACCACAGCAGAGCCTTCTGGTACGGACCAAACTCTCCCACGTCCGGTAGAAGGGCGTCCAGGTCCATCTCCCTTCGCCAAAGAGTCCGCTTCCACCGGGTATACCTAAGTCGGCCAGTTTTGAACCCTTTGAACTTCTACACGCACCGACAATTCTTTTTGCGCGATTACTTTAGCCTATCCCGTTCCCCTTCGCGAAAAATTCAAAAGAGAATTTGCCTAATGGAATTGGTGAAAATAGGACGGCTTCGATAGGTCAGCAAAACAATACGCGCGCGCCTATCGTTTTCAGGGAAGATTTCACGGGAACCGGGGACAAATGGATGGGCCTGTTGAGTTGTTGCGGCGCATCCCATCAGCCGTCACGCGAGTGCATCGCATTCCCCATTCGATCTAAGGCTTTGGCGGGAGGAGTGAGGTACCACGTCGGTCCCGGACCTTCGAGTGAGCTCCCGCAAGCATCTAAATCGCTCCCACTTCGCGCAACAACGTGCCCAGCAGGGGGGGGGGGGGGCGACCTCCCCCCACCCTTCCCATGCACCCCCAACAACAATGTTACATTCCCTCTCTTTCTCTCTGCATCAACTTCCACATCTCACACACACATATTTACGGGCACACATTCTCGTGGGTGCCCGCTCACCGCATCCAACCCTATACCCACACACTTCACCCATCCTCCTCACCTACCCCTCCCCCGTTCCCTCTTAGAGACCCTCCTGCGTCCGCCCCCGCTTTCCACACACCCCCCACCCACCCTTTCAGCCACAGGTCCCCCTCTTGCACGGTGGGGTTTAGCCTTCGACTCCGGCGGACCAGTTGCGGCAACTCCATTGTATCACCGGGAGCGTGCATCAAGAGCCCACTCGGGGATTCATTATCATTAATTTTCCAGCCGCTTAGCCGCTCAAAGGCTTATGGGTGTACGGAATATGTACTAAATAAATCCTCTTTTTGACCGGCGTAGCACCTGAAATTCTGCTGCAACATCACAAAATTTTGCATCGAATCAAGCCCGAAACCTACTTTACTGAAACCGTGGGAAATACTTGAGGAAATCATCTCGCATTTCAATCGAAGAGCCCATTTCTTCCAGCTTCCGAATATCGCTTCTCGACAACAAATGAAACAATTGGAAGTACAGGAAGATTTTTCCTTGGCTCTCTCTTCAGGTACTGAATGGTTCACGCCTGCAATTACAACTGATCAGCGGAGACGAGGATATTGTTGGATACAGATGACTTACAAGCTAAGGTGGGTTACGGAGTTATCGTTGAATGCATCGAGCCCATTAGTTCCTGTTCATTCAGTTTTGAGATTTTCTGAATATTTCTGTATTTTCAGAATACAGAAAGAAGGATTTTTTCATAACATATCGAATTTGTCTTGCCTATAAGGTAAAAACGTGGTCCAAGAAAGGGGTAGAGGGAATTATTCCCTAGTCTTCATGACCTGTGAAACAATATAGCCATGAAAACCTCAAGTCCACAGGTACAAAATAAATTGTTTTAATTAAGAATTGATATCGCTTTTTCTTTAAATGAATCAGTAAGAGGGAATCACAAATAAGAAATGGAAATAGATGGGTGCAGGGTAGGGAATTGAGTGAAAATTAAGTTAACAATCTGAACAAGCAAATTTTACCATAAATCAATTTATGGCGAATAGGTGTATGAATACAAAAACACTGTAAGTCCAAAATAACATAAATGCACTTATTTTAAAAATCGCCAAAATGCACATTTTTAGGTACAACCCAACGGATTAGAATTAGTGGCACCGATTTTGGAAAGGTTTGCTTAAATTGCTGACTTTCAGATATTGATCTGAACAAACAGTGGGCTGATTGATGGAAAACGGTATATTGGCCCAATTTAATGAGGTGAATCCATGTTTCCCTAAAAAGGGGTTCATGGAAAAATATTAAATAACTTTACTTGATCAATTTGGCATGTTGATATAAAAGACGTGTGCTTACTATGTGAATGTAAATATAGTTATTAAAACACATTAATAAGGATAAATCCAATTCACCACAAATGAATATTCTGCAGTGGTCTCTCTATTCTCTATCTTAACATTATCTAAACCAAATAGCACGCAAGACCTTGCTTTTCTCTTCATCACTGATTGACTTTCTTGACCTCATAAGAACAACCTTAATTTCAGACGTATTGTAATACGTTTAAGTCTCTATCATTAACCTATGAACATTTACATAATGTTTAAGGATGGAATCCAAGCTGAGGAGCAGATGATGAAGGTATAACACTGGAGGAATGGCATTCTCACAGTCCCTATGTAAATTTTGTTAATCGGCTAGATTATCAGAAATATAAGGATATTACCTAGGATATGGAAAGAATGGTGACTTGCACAAAATGTTAGGCACCCATTAAAATTAGTCACGCCATCATTTAAAAACATCCTGGGCTATTAGAGAGTTTGTCCCTTTATGTTAGATGTTAACTTTAATCAAAACCATCACCAATTATGTACCCATTGACAACCCCCAAAGTAATTTAAATGCATACAGGCGATGGGTTAACCTTAATAAGCAGATTCCAAATTCCATCAACTGAAGCCTTGATTCTTCTTTCTCTTCTACTTTTGACCATCCTTCCAATCCATCGCCTCGCAAAATTCATTTTTACTTGATTCCTCTTATTATTCTTTCAGTAACAAAGTAATTTGATTTTACTGAAGTAGGAAAACTCTGGGTGACTCTGAAACTGCAATGTGACCACCATTAGAAAACATGAAAAGAGACAAAATCAAAGAACTTCTCCGACATTCAGTACAAATTTTTGCTTTGTAAAAAATGTTTTATAACTTCTGACAATGGGATACTAAATGGAAATAGGTATTATGTAAAACTACACGTTTCAAACCTAACTAAAGAATTTCCATACATAAATCATACACACTACTCATTTCATTATTTTTTCGAAATTCTGAGAGGTCTAATCCTCTACAAAGCTAAAAAAAAACAATCTAGTGGATATTACACAGTGCTAAAGTTGTAACATATTATGATCCACCAGAGACAAATTGGCATCCACCAGATATTGACAGGGTGAACATTGGTTCGCGGTGATTACTCCATCCAAAAAATGGACCAATAGTCTGGTGCTATAGAACATTATGTGCAAGAGACTGCATTTGTTTGCTCTCCTGCAAATAGCATTTCCAAAATGCTTTTTGTAATCAAGATTCCTCCAGCAGCTGCTCAAGGAAGTGGAGAGTATGCATCATTTAAATTGAGTTTAAACTTCTGTAGTGTTCTAAATTTGACACAAGCTAGCATATGTCATGAAATGAAAAAGACAAAAAGAATTAGATAATATATAGTAGAGTAACTGTGAAGAATCATGATGATAATTTTTGCTGAATCAGTACATCTCCAATGCACACAAATAATTGGCTGAAAGCAGCCAACCTATGAAAACAAGATCTATGTAATGAACCAAGAACATATGTAATGAAACATCAATTCACAGCATTACCAGGCTGGATTTGAATAAAGGTCACTTTGAAATATTAGGCCTGTCTCTGGGTCAAAGTCACAGAATAATGACATTCAGAAGGTAATAAGACAATATTTACAATGCATTAAGACCGGTATATTTGGCAATTAACACAAAAATTAACAATTTCCAACAGATTACATGTAAGTCAAATAATAGTTTATTTAAATTCAATATCAAATGGTAACAGTTTCTTTAAAAATTGTAATGAATATTTACTTAAAAAAAAGTCTTTATTACACATGAAAATATTTCGTTTTGATGAAATATGGCCTATTGAATTTCACATAAAAAATGCCCACTTTTGAGAAAAACCAAGCTGATGTTATATTTATTTGATTGACACATAATCAAATAGCATCTGTCTAAACATTGCAGAAGAGCCTGAGAATAATCCACAAGCAAAGACCTGTAGATACACCAATACATGATCACCCAAAGGTAACCATGAATCACTGTTTAGAGAAAATGAACTCGAACTATTTATATTCAGACAACCACCCAACCATTAAAAAATCAATTTCTTTTAATGACTTATATGTGTTGTTCTATAACACACCAATTTAACAATAATTGCTGCACCAACCTTCTCCTTATTGTCATTGTGCAGGAGAGCTTTGAAAGTGAAATCCACTAGGATATAGATGATCAAAGCAACAGCAAAGATGCTCACACAAGCAGTACGTAAAACAAACTAGCACCAGAACTTCAATCACTTCGGTCTCCTCAAGTCATGTCAAGCACTTCCCGGACATTGATAACCCCTTTCTTCGGGAGGGAACACTGCACAAAACACCTTGGCTAATGAGGAGGCTTTGATGGCCCCCTTAACTTTCTGTCTCCCCAAAATTTTTAAGATTCTTCACTAACCATCAAGCCCAGTGGGTGGATTTGGCAGTCATCAGGGATACTCACTGCATCACACAAAAAACGAAACTACTCACTCTTCGAATTCACTCTCAATCATCTCTCCCCTCATAGAATAGGATACCTCCAAGCAGTATACACGTTAAGCCAACATTTTGTGGCATTGTTAATCAAGCCACTTTTTCAAAACCTAACTACTGCTATCATGTATATTTCACAAAGCATTTTTTCTGAAATTTCCAGAAAACATATCAAAAGTTTTTGTAATTGAGATACTTTTTTCCTTTACTAAAGAACATTTTATTTTAAATTATGTCAACACTGAGAAACACTTTGTTTCGACTATCATCGAAACAAAGTTTCAATGATACCTGAACAGCATGAAATCACAGATACCTCAATAGATGGAACATCTAAATAAGTGACTTGCACCTCACTTCCATTATCTAATAAAGTGCCTTGTGTCACATTTCCACCACATCGCAAGCAAAATAAATCACTAATTGCAAACAGAAAGCATTGGTTTAATTAGGAAACTTGAGAAAGCATAATGCAATGAAGTTACCATGCATTTCTATCTCAAATTGAAAATAAAGAATATTCAAGAAGCCTTTCATGGAAAATAATATGCACAATACTAATGTACAGGAAAGCGAGGGTTAAAAATTTTAATATCAGTTTTGTTTCCTTAATCAATGTCTCAAGTTAGTGATTGTAGTAGACCCAATGAACTTCAGGAACTGTGCCGAAGTCCCAGGAAAAAGAGAAGCCAAGGAGACTCGTATATTGTGTGGCAAACCGTAGAATGCTACAACTCACTGCCATTCATTTGGTTCACTGACAACAATTCGATCGCAAGGACCCTCGTGCAGCATTCATTTTGCAGGAGAAGCAAACACAGGGCAACTTCTGAGATAATGGACGAACATGGGGATAGGGCGTACTCCTTGAAGGACCTTCCCCACTGCCACTTATCCTATTCTCAGAATTTTGAGTCTCCAGTGATGCCACACGCAACGAGAGGAATTCCTAACAACACCTTCCAGTCATTGAACCTCCACGGTCCACCTTGCGGTCAACTAGAACACGGTCTGGTGCCTCCAGTGCATCTCTCCCTGGTGTCTTGTCTAATATTGCCTCAGCCAGCTCATTAAATGCTTGACTGATGTTCAAATTCTCCTTGGCTGAAGTCTCCATGAAACGAATTCCATGCTCTCGTGCGATCTAAAACAGCAACAATAACAAAATTGTCTGTTTATTGTCAAAAAGTGTTTTCTTGATAAGCATTTTCACATAAAATGCTTAACGAGGCTGGTGAAGTCTCCTCGGGCTTCCCTCAGGTTCAGAAAATGAGCTACTGATACTTTGATTGCTGACTGCCATTATCCTTGGCAGGTTGTCTCTCAACTTCCAGCAGATTATGGCAGATTCAGTCATTCTAACATTGGCAGCAGATTTCCTGACCAAGTGAAGGGCTCAAGAAGAATTCATCTGCATTATCCACCACATCACATCCATCAATGTACACAAACATTTGATTTAATCATAAATAATTTTATACTATCTAATAAAAAAATTGAAGTCAACTTAAGTTTCAAGCTTAGGCTGTTGAAATCTCTTATGCCTTGTCTATACTACAGACTTAACTTAAGTGACTTCACTTAAGATTTACATTAAGTGTGGTCTGACAGCTACACTTGAACTTTAAGTCGACTGAAGCGTCGTGATCGTCAATTTCGGGAATTAAAGAAACAGTGAATCTTAACAGTTGAGGATCAAGGTGAGCAAATAGTTGAGGCCACTAAACTGATGTCACAGTTCAATAAGGATTAATTATTTAATTATCACAATAGATTTTCAGATGACTCATCCTAAACAGTTGTCATATAAACAGGCCAAATGAGAATGAGTACACATTTTAAGAAAAGAAAAACTAAGAACAATGTCCTTTGCAGGAATTAGATTTTCCTCTTTGGATACATCTACATCACAGACATGCCTTACTTTTAAAGTGTTCCTTTTTAACAAATATCACGCACAAATCTCTGGCAGTTAAAGATGTAAGAAGGAGAGGAGTGTTGGGGTTTTTTTGTTTGGTAGACCATCAGAAAGGGTTCGAAAACATGAGCATTAACACATTCAATGCGGAGCACGTCAATAGACGTGCTCCTGGCTACACCGACTGACGGAGCACGTCAATTGACGAGGTCGTTCCCTTCCGAAGCACTTTTAATTTTTTCGAGCCGATTTTGACGACTTTCATGAAAATCGGGCCCGCATTGAATGTGTTAAGAGAATTTTCACTAAAAAATTAAATACATTTTTATTAACAACCATGTTTTTATCATTTATCGAAGCCTGCCAAACCCATTCTGCTGCTAAAGCATGTGTATTTTTTAATACCAAATCTAGAAGAAACAACTGCTGACCATGATAATCCAGGTGGTTTAACAATGATGGGAGAATAAAGCAGTTTGTAACTGCCTTAAAGCATCCATTATCATTCCATATTTATTACTAGGAATGGATACAGTATACTGCACAACTAAAATTCACTGTGAAAACAAAACTCTGGGAAGAGCAATTTATTTAGCAGAAAACTACCTATATCCATATACATAATTGGTAGATTTCTTCGTCGATGGGCTTGACTTGCAGTAATTCATATCAACACCAGTGAACTTTTATTTCCTATTCTGAGTGTGACTATATGCTAAACAAAAGAGCAATTGAGAAAACCAAATAGGTTTCATAAGCAGACTGAACTATCCTTCTTTCTAGCAATTGCAGTCGTCGACCATTCAGCTGCAAGTACCTAGAACACCTAAAAAACATGACTGCCACAGGCAAAAGAAGCTACATGTTTCCTATCACACTTCAAATTTTAATGTGAAGTAAATTATTGTGAAGCACACTTAGAAACGATTTTTTTCATAATTTAAATTTTAAAATGAGATATCCACAATTTCATGACAAACTACTATGTATATGGGCAATTCCACAAGAGTTGAGTCAATGTGGTTGCTCGACCCCTGCTGATTTTTTTCATATTTATACCATACATAAGCCTATATGCCAATATGACAAATTTCCAATAGTTCCTCTGTATTCGTACAGATGGCAGAGATATTTGCCACCAAAGTTTTCCAAAATGTCGTTTTTTGCTGTTTGAGTAGTCCCACGCAACATGTTGCTGCTCAATGCTGGTCTAGCCAAAGCAAGTCAAACCTTGCCAATCCTTGGCTGAAAATTGGATCTTTTGTTTAGTCTAATATTTATTCAGTTTTATTCTAAAGGTCGATAATTTTCGAGCCCCCCAAAATATCGTTCTCATGCGTAATTTGAACGATTTTTAAAGCCCCATAACTCACCCAAATACTTATAAATAAAACTTCAGAATATGATAGAACAAGACTATATTGATGCATTAACGTCAAAATTACTGTTCCCAAAACCATATTTTTCTGAAATATGAGCCACCTAAAACCGTACTTTTCCGAAAAATGGCTAAGTACAGGCCAATTTTTCGTAATGTGGGGCTAAATCGATTTAAATATAATTTTGACAATTAAAAAACTGAAGATTTTTGCTTTCTAATTAAGAAAGTTTAAATGTTGATATTTTCTTCATTTTTGAGATATCTGGCTTTCCGAACGCGATGTCACGTGCTTTGCAGACAACAGAGTGGCACTCTGAGATGACATTCCTCAGGCAGTGGCGATGACTGGAACAAGGGCAAAATAAGGTCAAAGAGTAGAAATGAGCTATGACAGCATTGTAATGGTTGTAAGTTGAAGGAAACGATCGTATCAGTGCAAAGTATGGAATGAAAAGGAATTAAACTTAGTAATGCGAATTGCAGAAATTTTCATTCAAAAGCTATGTTAATGCTGATGTGAGGTTTATTTTTAACTAGAATTTATCTTAATCTAGCAATAGCAGTCAGTAATTTTTTCTTACAATGGCGGCATTATTTCTGATCATAAATGTTAAATATGTTGCAGCAAGGAGCCTTCACTTTGGATACATAGTGTAACTCCTCTTTCTTTTACTTTTCTCTCCCACTTGATTCTTAGTATTTTACTGAAGGATTATGTTTCAAAGGCTGCAATTCTTTTTTAGATTCCCTTTCACAATGGTCCATTCTTCTGATCAATGCACCACAAATTCACACTAACAATAAGTGCAAACTTTTTATGCATGAATTTCTCGTCCATAGTCACTTTTACGATTATAAGAGGTAGTAACATCCACATTATATCGTTTGGAAAATAATTCTTAAAATTTCTGGAAAGTATTTCTTAAAATATTTGGAGACTTTTTCAAGGTTTCAGATTAACTTTGGCTATGCAATTACTGAAGTGAATGCTCGCGACTGTTCATTAAAAGTAGGAAGTACACATCCAAACTTACATTACTCAAGGTTATTTTGATTATATAAAGTCTTAGAAAATTGGCACTTTTTTGCGAGTTATTTTGTAACTTCTGCTTCCTAAAAGTTTTTTAAAGGGTAACTGTTTTCCAATTAATCCACGCACGTCATTTCAAATTATGTGGACTGGGTAGACATATCAGTTTTTTTTTGCTTTGGCATGGGGGAGGAGGAGGTAGGAAGGTAGGAGGGGAGCTGATAAAATCAGTGAGATTTGCAGATGATCAAGCATTGGTCAGTGAGTCTGCCAAGGGGTTACAGTCAATGGTGAATGCGTTAGAGGTGCAGTGCTAAAAGTGTGGAATGAAGATCAACCACAAGAAAACGAAAGTGATGAGATTTTGTAGAAGTAAGAAGGCGGGGCTTAATATAAGGGTGAGAGGGTAGAAGATAGAGCAGGTTGAGCAGTTTAAAAATCGAAGAGGGATATAATAGCGGGCCATCCTTAGGAGGGAAAGCGAGACAATGTGTATGAGGTTGGGATGCAGAATGGGGACTATCCAAGAACCGACCAATCAGCAGGTAGAATACTTGAATGATGATGAGATTCACTGAGCGGCAGGACGGCATGATATGATCTTATTCCTATAATAGGGAGACTTTTTCGTTTCCTGTTTTTCAGGTGTGATGTCTCTAGCTGGATATCAGTGCTTGACATGAACTCATAATGTATATTGCAATCCTTTCTAGACCAACAGTATCCGTACATTTTGAAAGGTGAAGTAATATGATTTTGTGTAGGGCATTGGAGACTGGCTTTTGTAACCATCCTCTTAAAACTTCCTCTAATACAGTCATTAGGTGACTTACCGTGAGACGTGGTAAAAATAACCATTCAGTATCAAGATCAAAGTCATTTTTTGGCAAGCAAATGTTGGCAATGTTAGTTTTATTTTTATATTGAGTGGTGGCACCGTCCAAAAAATAGGACACTTTCATTATTTGTGGAACTATCTCCTTAATGTTTTGGATGATTTTCTTCCTAAATGTAAAAAAAGATATTGCGTCATGATTTGAGCAGTCACTAATAACGCAAAAGGTCTTAATCTTAAGTTCAATTCTGTGTTGGCATGACAAAGGGCTGAAGACTTGCTTGGGGAGTAATCCAATGGTGTGCCTGAATTTCATCCTGCTCCTGCACGACGAATTTATAATTTTCTGAGAGGTCCACCAATAGTAAGCATTGTTCCTGAGCTACATTTTCTTTGGAAATTTAAAAAAAACGCTGCCTGACTCTTTGCTATAAAATGTTGCTCTTTTAAATTGGTTAACTTTGCGACAAGATCATCACTGTACGGTTGAGCAATTTGGACTAAGTCACACCATCCTGTTGTGATCCACTGCATATATCTATTTTCATAATCATATTCTTCGTATTATTCATTTTGCCGTAAATACTCTCTGGCAGCTTCTACTCCGGAACAGTATTACATATACTTGTCATGCATTCTTCATTGCTAACATCACAAACCATGAGTGCTAATAATTCTTTATATGAACACCTTTTGTTGAGGGCACCGATCATTAACTTCACGTTTTGGTGTTGCACGCAGACACTTACAATGAGTGTTCCTTTCATCCCAGTGAGACTGCGCCATTTCGGACAAAGCTCGACAAATTTTGAAAACCCTATTTTCATATGTGGATATCTTACTTTAAATTCAGAATACATTTCATGTCTTTCTTCCCTGGACACCACCACTAAATTTGCTATTTTCGTAGAATTTGATAACGGTTTTTTTTATCTTGACCAGCTTTATTACTAGGGAACCGTAAATTTATAACTGACAACATGCCACTCTGATTTATTTTTATCTGGGATTACCTAAAAAGCCTCAAGTCAAGTTGAACTCTCTTGCTTTCCTACCTAACTCCTGTCCTTAGGATTAAGGCTACTAACATCCACATTTACTTTCTTTTAGGAATGAGTGGGAAAGGCATTTCTGATTTCGGTAGGGAAAAAAAATTTTCTTGATTATTTCAGGACGGGAATCTGGAAAGAGCTGAACCTTCTTGCTTTCTCCCCCTCCCCAGCATTAGTATCACACAAAAATAAATAAAACTGCACATCAATAGATTTAAAAAAGGGTAGGCTACAACTTTATAGGAAGGGTTTTTACATAATAAGACATATAAATAACCTATAGTGCAAAAATAAAAAGTTTCAAAGTAAAAGGCCTACTTTTTCCAAATATTTTCTTAAATTTCTCAAGAACTATTAGGTTTAACGTAAATATGTTAGGTATTAATATTGTAGAACACGTAATAACAAACGAAACAGAAAAAAAGTTGAACTAGATCTGATCATTAGCAACAGAGATAATGGGTGTTCCGTAAATATTGGTATTTTTAACCTTCGAGAGGGGAGGGGGAGTGGGATTGGGGGGAGGAAGCTCTTGGGGGATTTTTGAGGACTTCTGTAAAAATGCTCTTCTGGTATTAGTCTAGTGGGATAAAATTCAGCTTTACGCTAATTATTTCCCAAGCTAGATGTTTTGGAGTCTTCAGTGACTGCCCTAATAGATGTAGATAAAGATGCAGCCACACTTCGTTTACCGCAAATGATACGTTTCTGAGAGTCTTTGACGATATTAAAATTTGCGATAAATCGTAGATGTCATATTTCCATTCAACCGTATTCATTTCAATTGTATTCAATCGTATTCATTTCAATACATATTGCTGCTTTTATTAAAGACTTGCATAGGCATTTGGCTACGAAAATGTATCATTTAAAATATATTTTGTAATAGAAGGCACTCTGTAAAGGTTTGTTGCTATATGTATGAATTTTTAGCAAAATCCCTTCGGCCGGTTTTTGAGATATTTGTTGTTAACCTTTTATATAATTGATATTTTTTCTTTTTTTATTTCCTTTCTTTTTGGTTTTTTTATTTAGAAAAATATTTTCAGTACAACCTTTTAGCTCTTTAACATCTAAAAAAAATATTTTTATCGTACAATCAGTATTGTTCACATACGAGGAATGCTTATTTTTAACAAAATTGCACACTGCTGCTGCAGGGATTACTTTGATGACTATTTCACGTGAATCTAAGGAGGTCACAATCATTCCACGTACCTTGTGATGGAAAGAAATTAGTTAAAAAATACCAGTAAAAATTGAAAAAAATTCATCTCGCAGTTATTGAGAAAATTAATAATTTTAATATTTAAAAATCATTGTTTTTCATGGCGTTGTTTCTCCGTTAATTCTGGACCTTTTCCATCCATTTTTCATTCAATACATACATTAATGTTAGATTTGTATTGTTGTTACATATGTCTGCACTATTGTTGTTAATAGGGAAGCTATAACAGTTTTAGCGCATGAGTACTTTCTCCTTTCGTCATTGCCCCTGAAATTTTTGAAGAAATGCAAAAAAATAGGACAGCTTGGCACAAGTAATTTGGGATACAAAAGTTCGTTTCATGATACGACAAATGCTTTGATCATGAGGGAAAAAAGCAATCTCTTCTAAAATTTCAAAATGAATATAATATATTCACTTTTGTATCATATGTGCTTGTCGTAAATGCACTTAACAACACGTGATTGATTTAAATTTCAAGGCCGGAAGTCAGAAAAACAAAAAAAAAATTTCCCAAAACAGCATTTTCAGGAAAGACCTTTCCTGTCTCGAACTTCAGGAAGTCCAATAACTTCGGGAATTCCCGAAGATTCAGGATCCCACTCATCCCTACTTTCTTTGCATTTGCAGTTATCATCTGCAGTTGTAGTTTCCCAATGAGCTCCTCTATGTTGTCTGACTTATTTTTTAGAGGATCAACTCCTAAGGAAGACATTTTTTCCGAAGCGAGGGCACTTCTTGTTCATATGTATCACAAACAGCGGAGAATATCTTTTTCTTATTTAGGAGATGGATTTTAAAAGTATCCAGCGACGGTAGATGCTTTGCAGCAATTATTTTACAGACTGTTATTGCAAGACGAAGATAAATTCTAGTTAAAAATAAATCTCACATCAGCATTTGAATGAGAATTTCTGCAATTCGCATTACTAAGTTTAATTCCTTTTCATTCCATACTTTACACTGATACGATCGTTTCCTTCAACTTACAACCATTACAATGCTGTCATAGCTCATTTCTACTCTTTGGCCTTATTTTGCCCTTGTTCCAGTCATCGCCACTGCCTGAGGAACGCCATCTCAGAGTGCCACTGTGTTGTCCGCAACGCACGTGACATCGCATTCAGAAAGCAAGATGTATCAAAAATGAAGAAAATATCAACATTTAAACATTCTTAATTAGAGAGCAAAAATCTTCAGTTTTTTAATTGTAAAAATTATATTGAAATCGATTTTGCCCCACATTACGAAAAATTGGCCTATACTTGGCCATTTTTTGGAAAACTATGGTTTTAGGTGGCTCATATTTCAGAAAAATATGGTTTTGGAACAGTAATTTTGACGTTAATGCATCAATATAGTCTTGTTCTATCATATTCTGAAGTTTTATTTATATGTATAAGTATTTGGGTGAGTTATGGGGCTTTAATAATCGTTCAAATTACGCATGAGAACGTTTTTTTGGATGGCTCGAAAATTATTGACTGTTAGGATAAAATGGAATAAATATCAGACTAGTCAAAAGATCCAATTTTCAGCCAAGGATTGGCAAGGTTTGACTTGCTTTGGCTAGATGAGCATTGAGCAGCAACGTGTTGCGTGGGACCACGCAAACAGCAAAAAACGACATTTTGGAAAACTTTGGTGGCAAATATCTCTGCCATCTGTATGAATAAAGAGGAACTATTGGAAATTTGTCATATTGACATATAGGCCTATGTATGGTATGAATATGAAAAAAATCAGCGGGGGTCAAGCAACCACAATGGCTCAACTCGCGTGGAATTGCCCATAACTATTTTAACAGTATTTCTGAGACAAGAATATGAATCTGTCCATGAGTAACTGTACTTTCATCTACCTTTTTAAGACTTAGAAAGACAACCATATATGCAGTCAAAGCAGGAAGAGTAGCACGCTGTACATGCCACAGCTATATCCATAACTAAAACCCAATCTGAATAAATATGGGAAAAAATATGACAGCTTACCGCCAATCCCCTTTCTGTGCTAACCACCCTCTTGTCTGCCATGTCCTTCTTGTTCCCCAAAATCATCTTTTCCACATCCTCATTAGCATGCTAAATACAGAAAAAACATCATTGAGTGGTTTACATTGTAACAACCAAGTACTGCAAATTTATGTCAGACCAAATACCTAAAAATATATTAGCTAGTTTCAATGCTTTAAACGATTTGGTGAATGACAAAACTCCATAAATTATTCTAGGACACAACTGAGTCCACTAATCTTAGAAGATCAATTAATAATCTATTTATGATCTCAATATGTCCACGTGTATATGATAACAAGGAATTTTAACCTTACCATCAAGAGTTCAAATTAAACATAGTAAGTGGGAGACAACTTTATAAAGTACTAATATGGGCCAATCTTTTTAAACAAATTAAGGCAAGCTGAAACAAAAAGATGTAATAACATTCTGCAAGGGTATCGGGTTTCAGGTATTACTCTTAACCTGGAATAGAGTGGAAACCTTCCAACCAACATTCTGAAACATTTTTAACAACTTAAAATTGTTTTCAATCCTTAATGCTATATCAAGAGGGCACACATCGTCTTTGAAATTAATTGAAGTGCTCATTGGATTCAAAGTTGTCACCAAGTTAGGCTTTAGAAAGTAATGCAATGAATTCTTGGGACATTTCACCAATAAATTACATATAGATGAACCAGTAGATGAAAAACCTAATTAATACTATGTACTACTAAACAGATTTTCAATGGTTAAGTGTCATCAAATATATACCTTATCTTTTAGCCTTGAATTCATATTCGTAAATCATTGCCAATTTACCTATCATACTTGCACAATTAGGCACTAGATTTTTTTCTCGCAATTTTTGTAGACACTTCATTGCAAAAACATGAATTCTCAATGTTCTCTTAAACAATTGACATCCCAGATAATGCAGGTTATTCATACAGCACAATTTAAAAAAATATTATTACCTCATCACTTTCCTTAAAAAAATAACCAAATTGAAATAAATTATTCATAACTTTAAAGGCCCCTTAATTTTTAAATGCATTTACTTTTGTGTATGCTATAAAGATAGTTAAATTAGCTGGCAAATATGATGTCCAGCATAATCCATTGCTGCGATTCGTAGCCACTTCTAGTTATGGGATGAATTAAGCTTCTAATATGTATTTCCCATTACTTTTTTAACAATAATTTCACCTAATATTGTTTTTATGAAAACAACATCAATAACTGCAGTCCCCGAGTATTTAGTAAAACTGCAATATTATAGAAAAAAGCAGCATCTCTCTCCATTGACATGCAAAGCACTCCTTCAGTTCACTTCTTTCCCTTATTAATTCCAGATAAACACACATTCATGCTACACATCAATAAAATTTACCTCATCTATATTCCTCAACCATTTGACAATATTTTCAAAACTTTTCTCGTTAGTTATGTCGTAAACAAGCATTATCCCCATTGCCCCTCTGTAATACGATGTTGTGATAGTGTGAAATCTCTCCTGACCAGCTGTGTCCCTGAAAGGTATTAAGAAATGCCGTGAGTTCCATAAGAAGATACAATCATATAAATTACATCCAAGTAATGGATGGTGGGAAAGCACTATAACTATTAATTAGTTGGTCATCAGTTATGTGTAACTTTTAACTGATAACCAAGCAACTTATTAAAAATACTACAAATATCACTACATAAAAAGGTTAATTTACTTTTATTGTTCAATCATTTCCATAATAATGCCAGCATCAAAATAAAAGAGCAGGAGAATATTTATTGTTAAAATAATTGCCAAATGAATAAAAATCAGGATTTTCACAAATCATGAAAACATATGTACTCATTCCTAGTATCAATACGGTATTTACATACTTACCATATTTGTAATTTGATTTTCTTCCCACGGAGTTCGACTGTTTTAATTTTGAAGTCAATTCCTGTAAGAACATAATAAAACAGTAATTTGAATATATGCTAAAAAATGACTGAAATGCACTCTCTCATAAGAGATATCTCATAAATATGATTATCTATGGATGTATTTGACATGTATCGTAAATTGAACAATCTTTCACTCTATAATCACTCATTCATTAGAGTCATCTACCGGTTAAAGGTACGTTATGATGAAAGTCGAGAGAAAATCCAACAGATTTTTACACGTGCAGGGCCCTATCTGCCTCAAGTATTTCATTCTTCATCTCCGAGTTAAGTCCTACCTTGCGTCATTTTGTCCATAAAACCTATTCCCTTCCTTCCCCTTCCCCACTTGCCCAAAATCTTTCCCTCTATCACGGCCTTCAGTAAACTATCGCCCCCATTACTGCTTCCAGCCCCCCCCCCCCCTAAGAGATTAGGGGGAGGCAGCCCACTCTGCCTCCCCCTAATCCAGAAGTTTCCTCTCCTCACCAACTAGGTTAAGCACTTCCTCATTTGCCTTCCTTTCTATCTGCCACACCTCCATCCTCCTTCACACCCAAATCTCGAACGCCTGCAGCCCATTTTCGTCCTCCTTTCTCAGAATCCACATTTCTGCCCCATACAATGCCACACTCCATATCAAGCTCTTCACCAGCCTCTTCTTTACATCTTTACTTAAGGTCCCCGATATCAGCTCCCTTCTATTAATGAACACTTCCTTCGCTAGCGCTATTCTCCTCCTAATGTCTTTGCTACTATACCCATTTCTTCTACCGTACTACCGAAGTAATTAAATTGTTTTACTTGCTCTAGTTTGTGCCCTCATACTTTTATGACCAGCCTCGCTTTCTTTGTCCCAGAGAATCTCATTACTTTTGTTTTCTTATTATTAACCTTGTAACCTAACGCCCAGTAAATATACAATAACAATGCGTAGTTAGGGGGCAGATAAATAAGAAAAGAGGAGCGAAAGAGAAAACAAGGCAACAAAGGGTCGTAACTAGGGACGCACAAAGAGAGTCAGATATATGGTGGAAGGAGAAAGAAGTTCGAAGGAGTAAAAGGCGAGAATCAGAAGGAAACAAAGGAATAAAAGTGTGTGAAAGAGTGTTGGATTGTCAAAGGGTGACGGAAGGAACTTGGGAGTGGTATCCAGTAAGGAAGACGGAAAGAAGCCGAAACGGAGGGAATTACGGCGGAAGTGGGAGACAACCAGAAGAAGGTGAGGGTTACAACCTTCATCCCGTATTTCCAGTGCATCTACTAAAGTTTGCAATCCTTTCGATGACCGACTGACCAACGCCTGGTTGTCCACGAATCTGACTTTATCAGCTGGCCTCCTACTTTGATTGCCACACCTAGCTCATCCCATGCCTCTCTTACCACCCTCACCCTATACAGGGTCTGTCCCAACAGTTTCGGTAGTTTTTTTTCATAATTTTATTTTAAATCATAGCCATAAAATCTCTTTAAAACTTTTCAAAGTACTCTCCACCCAATTCGATGCAAATTTTCGAATCCATCACCCACGCCTCGTACGCTCCCTGGAAGGCCTCAATGGGGACCTCCCGTACACAGGCCATCGAAGCTTCTTTTAACCCCTCAAGCGTCCCGTGGCGGTGTCCTTTCAGAGTTCTTTTTATCTTGTGAAACAAAAAGAAGTCCGGTGGTGCCAAGTTAGGGCTGTACAGCGGCTGGGACAGCATTGCCACGCCCATTGCAAATTTCAGGCTCGGTTTCGTAGCATTCGAGCAATTCCTGGCACTTCAACAGGCACTGTTCCTTTATGTCGCCGGTGAGAACTTTCGGCACCATCTTCACGTAGACCTTCCTCATGTCAAATCCTCGGTTAAAATGCGGTGAAGAACTGTTTAAAGTACGCCACTTCCTTCGGCTAATATCCGGAAACTAATTTGTTGATCACTGTCCAAATATTTTCAACCGTATCGTCAGTTTTTGCCATTGTCGGGCCCCCCGAGCGCTCGTTGTCATCGACGATCTCCCGACCCTACCGGAACCTCTTGTACCACTTGAAAGTTTGGTTCTGTGACATTGCATCCTTCCCGAAGGTTTGCTTAAGCATTTTTAGTGTATCCATGCCTATTTTATAGAGTTTAACGCAAAATTTAATTGCGTAATGCTGCTCCAAATTTGGCGCCATTGCTTTTTCGATGAGGTTATGGTAACACATTTGCACGAAGCATGATATTTATTTAACAACTGCGAATGGTGGGATTCTCTAGCCATGACCCCCACCACTTTTTCAGCCTGGAGCCGTGGCCATGGAGTGTACGTGGCCGGCTGTGAAAATTCATTACCAGAACTTTTGGGAGACCCTGTATATGAATCTAAAAAAAAAAGTCAAAACTGGTAAGATAATGTCATCTAAATAATACCCTGCACAGTGCCACAAGGGTGTATGGTTTCTGTTGTCAGTAATATTAAAGATGAGAGCAATCAGTAGAAAAGAAGATGTTACTGCATGTAACCATTCTGCACTTTTTAGGCCACTGTCATAAAGAATGCAAGAAGTATCTCTGTAATAAAGGCCCTGCAATGGGGCCAATATTACTTCCTCAGCTTCAAATGTTATGAGTTGGGTTCCATATGCCTGCAATTCATATATGTATTTATGCTGTGGAATATCACGAAAGAGACAGAATACTTCTTTCATTACTATACATTCCCACAGTCCATTTATCAAATCTCAGTCTTAACAGTTCAGTCCCCTATATGCATCACGTAGTTCTGCTAACACAGAAATAACTCCCATACAACTATAATATAAGGTTGGCCAATCTCATTTCAAAATCTACTAGGATGGGATGACTGCAAGGGCCATTATGAGTTAATTCTTCCAGGGTTTCCAAATGGGTCAGGAGAACCAGGCTGCTGAACCCATTCGAAACCCAAGAAGAATTAACTCATATAGTTTGCCAGGAAAACACCAGTTCCTTCAATGGCCATAATTTGGCTTTCTCAAGAGGTGCAATACTTTTAACCAGGAACCTCAGCTAGAAAGCTCGATCAGTTTACCATTTTTATAACCTGAGTAAGTTATATGCAAGCTTTTCATAACATGAATTATGAATCCATTTATTACACTACCATTGGAAAAGAGAGCTCTCCTGCTTCCTACTCTGGAGTTCAAGTCGATTACGGATATGAGGAACTGAAGGAGCCTACTAAGCTGCCTTGAGAAACTCTAGCTATTGCTGGATCATTATTGGCTTATGAGTCAATTATTACTATTACCTGGATAAAGCTGGAAAATAATCCATACATACAGTTACAAAATCTAGATGCTACAAATGCAATGGAACCAGCAATAGAAAGTCATAATTGCATTATGATAAAGCCAAAATGAAAGGTCAATTGTCAGGGACAATTTATTATTATATTTATTAATTATTCGTAATGAGAGATTAATTTTAAAGAGCCTTGCTCGTTCTTAACTGTATTTTTTCACCTATCTTTAACTGCTACAGATAATACATCACAGATTGTGAACAAATAAGTCAGTATCCCTTCAGTGAAATCTGCCCTCAATTCGACCATTAAACTCCTTACTTCCAAAAGGTACATAGCATAGTTCAATCTGTTTAGCAATTGGTTTTTTCCAAAATGCTCTGTGGTCCAAAATCAAATGCTGTATCATTAAGCTTATGGTTTTCCTAAGCTATCACCCTAATTAGCACCCAGGACTCCATGATAAGTGCCAAAATGTTCTGCCCACGAAGCTACCACATGGGACATTTAATGGGGTTTTTAATGATCACTTGGGATTACAATTATTTGAAAATTTCCATTTCAGACACATCAGAAAACCAGAGTGAAAAACATAGAATGAAGACTATGCATTATAGAACTCAAGTAATGACATTTCCTTGGCCAAAGAAAGCAAAAATATCATGGAGGCAGGATGAACAACCAGAACAGGTAGAACATGTCATTACTAAGTTAGTGATTAAATGAAACACTTTGAAATTGAAACCGGGGAAATTAATTTATATGTGGAATTTCAGTGTTTCACTTGACCATGAATCCCTTCCACAAAGTAATGCTGGAAACTTTTATTCGCATAACTAGAAACTCGCATTAACAAGTTAGTGCCTTGGAAAAAAAAATGGATGTAGCTGATGGGCATAAGCAGAAGAATTACATTGGCAAAGGAAGAGTTCAC
The DNA here is from genome assembly GCA_963573305.1 of Pyrrhosoma nymphula. Taxonomy (NCBI): domain Eukaryota; kingdom Metazoa; phylum Arthropoda; class Insecta; order Odonata; family Coenagrionidae; genus Pyrrhosoma; species Pyrrhosoma nymphula. The sequence continues at coordinate 67,037,194 of OY754335.1, read as the reverse complement.
TATGTAATATGAGAGAAGTGATGACATGGACTTCATGGAAGGTTATTAAGTCAACATTGGAGTATACTCTAATATGTAACCACTATATGATGCAGAGACCTGAACACTGAGGAGCAAGGTTTATTACAGATGGAAGGCATTTGAGATGTGGGAGTGGAGGAGAATGGAGATGCAGTGATGGATGAAAAGGAAGAAAAACAAGAAAGTGCTTTGCATGTTAAGTGAAGAGTAAGCCACTGGAGGAGATGAGGAAGAGGCAGAGTAGGTGGTATGAATAAGTAATTAGAGGCGATGGGACGTAAAAGGCCAAGATAATGGGTAAGACAGTGGGACAAAGAATAACAGATAACAGGATGGTATGAAGAAAGGTAGGGTGTATTCCAAACAGCTGACATAAATTGTGTAAGGAAGCTAATTGCATGCAGTTGTTGAAGAAAATTAGGGTAGTTTTATTTCCATCAAGACCTACATTCATCTGTAGAATCTGTCTAACAATAATAGTCAATTTCAATGAGGGTTCATTATGCATGCTGACCACCAGTAGAACAATGTGTCCACATGAGTGGTTTTAGTCACCCAGGTATTTGAGTGAAGCCACAGAAGCAGGGGGGAGTGAGATGTAGCATTTAAGTTGTTCATTACCTACGATCTACATTTCCATCTGGTTCCCATGCCAAGTGTTCCCACAGACTATGAACCCTTCACACCAAATAGACACTTTTCTCTGGGTACCTTGCACACCTACCATGTAAACTGGGCTTTGCCCATGCAATAAATATCTGATTCAAATATAAAAAGACTGTTTAAAAAGTGCAATGTGACATTAAAAAAGTATTTTTAAAGAAGAGAACATTGCCATAAAAAGAAATAGGACGGCACTGAAGTTGTAGCCAGTGGAGTAGAAGGGAGTACAAGCCTGAAAACAATAGTTCTGCCAAAAAATATTTTTTTATCCTCCCCAGCTTATGACAATACCCCTGACCTCTCAATATCAAGACTACGATGATTTAACATTTCACAACAACATGATAATTTGTGGTAAACATCCAGCCATCATATAAACTCTCATTATAATTAAATATAACAAGGAAGAGTAATTTCTTTTTCGAAATTGTTTTCGCAGCAGAAAAACACAAGAAAAATTCAATAACCTAAGAATTGCGTGGTTGAATCTAGAAAAATTCAAATCGCTATAGATTAATTATTGAAAAAGCACTCGATTAGACTTGATTATGAATCAGTGTTTCCCTTATGTTTGATTTCCATTATAAATTTTTGCAAGCACAGAATCCTTCTAGTTCAAGGGAACATAATTTCAAAGAGCTTGAGAAGAGAAAAATTTCATTTGCATCGATCTGTATCACTCTCAGTTGGTTCGAGATGCAATTATGTTTTTCAAATTAGATGGATATGGTGAAATTTTCAGCGAAAGGCCCTGAAGTGAAAAATGCAATTTCTGAAAGGAGCCACCAAGATTACTCTTATACCAATGGATAAACTGTAATGTTCATGTTGATTCTGTTTGTATGTGATAATTCCTACTTCCACTAGGAGAGTTACTTATTCTGTACACATGTTATCGCAACATACCAAAGGCTATTCCTCTGCTGTCAAGTAAGCTGTGATGACTAAGAGATAAGTTGTTTCAGGACGCTCATTACTTGTCGACTTTTACGTAGATAAGAAATTTATCTACTGCAAACAGCGTGGCATTAGAGGCCGATCAGCTCCATGCCGAAAGGGAGTAACCATCGAGTTTACAGGTGGCTACCACAGTAGTTACGGGAAACAAGGAGTTATACTTTGGATGTTGATGCAAATTCCCAATAATATATCTAGAACACATGATTGATCATTTAATACTTTTAAGAATAGAGAAGTAGCCATCCGTAGGTCAATTCATGGCAAAGTTCAAAATGACAGATGGCACGAAAGTAATTCACGAACTAATTACTCAACGGAGTTGTTGGAAAGATATCAGCCAAGCAAGTACCTCGAAAAACAACTCTAAATTCAACGTACACCACAAGTTTGAAAAGCAAATCCAATGAGTTGTTGCAATTAAAGGATCAACACCTCGCTAGTACTACCGGCAAGCCGACCTGATGCGCATTTGGCTCAATTCCTTAAAATAATCCTTGATTGATTTTGGCATTGCATTTCACCTATGTCATCGTGATTAAGCATTTCAATCTCTTCAATTAATGCAAGGAATACCAATGTTAAGCACAACGCCATTATTCAACAACCCAAGAAGACACTCAAAAAAAATTCGAGGTCAAAACACAGCGCCAGGGCCACGATACACTTATAGATATAGGCCATGAAAATATTAGCGCAGATGGGCTACTGATGTCACAATGTCGTAGATTTAGCTAAACAATACTATATAGAGTTCGCTAACCAAGTTGTAACGCTAAATGTTTTACTCATCTCTTTAACATTACAAAAAGATTAAATACATAGGATGTATTATACGGCCAGCGAATTAAAACCTGTAAATTTTAATCAGTGCCAACTTCAGCACATAATTAAAATATGATTGCATGTAAGTATAATGACAGAGAATTCCTAATTGCGAATCCGCCCTAGAGACCAATAAATTAATAACAACCACATACTACAAGAAATGCTCCTGCATTGTACTCACCTATGGTCGATATAAACGTTGACGTAAACGCATCATCGGAAAACCTAAACAAAATACAAGTTTTTCCCACTCCCGAGTCGCCGATGAGGAGCAGCTTAAATAACAAATCGTACGTCTTCTTCGCCATTTTCCTTCTTTCGCCCCTGATCGCCCCCTTGCTCCAGCTCCTTACGGCAGAGTTGCCAGATGTTCGAAATTGAAACTGCTTTTAGATGTTGCCTGATGTTGTGTAGTCATATCGGTCATATATGTGATGACTCAATCGCTGATTTTTACTGCCATTACCTATATCTAGGAGTAGTTTAATCAATCGTATTTTTTTAACGGTTATTTCAGTTGAGTGAAATCCTAGTTATTCCTCATGTAATAAATTAATTGGTAGACTGGTCAAGTAATCTTACAATCAGCTGAACTCTCGGACAATACTCCCTTTCTTTTCAAGGATCTGGGCCATGGAAGATTTTCAGACTTTCGATTAATATCAGCATAAATGGTAGCACATTCGCAAAATTAAACACCTGTCTCCGAGTTATGTTACCTAATGTATTCTTTCTGGTGCCCACTCAATCACAAAATCGGAGGGAGCGAGTGGAACATTAAACAGTCATAAATTCCTTCCTTATATCATTTTGCTGTTCGAAGTTTGCAGTTAGAATACCAAACTTATTTCTGGACTGGGTTTTTTCATCATAGTAGGCTCTTCCTATTCTCTTCCCTGCAAGTTAAATTGGTGGTAGTCTTATTTAAAATATGAAAACTACCTCCCACGAGTGATGCTAATCTTAATTTGTAAATATGTTTGAGTGTCCATGCATTATTGCTGCATGCTGCTTCGTAGCGGAATTAGTCATTCCATCAACCACCATGCGTGAATTGAGGATTATTGCAAAAACTTAACGCAGCTTCTTTAGGTAAATAATGAAAATAAAGAAACTCCCCTCGGAATAACTTCCACAGTTACCGGTCAATATACACAAAGATTATATACATATGACAGACAAGGGAATTAAAAATTCTCATGTCCGTGTGAACAGGAACTGTTATTGAATATAGCTGAAAGTAAAGAGGAGCTTTTAAACTTTTCTATGTTGGCAAGTCAAAACACAACACTAACGATAAGAAAAATTTTATTACACTTTCCGCAATATGAGAAATTACTGAATCGGCGTACCAGGTAATCAAATGCTGCATCGCTGCTTGATTGCAGACGCCAGCGATTGATGTCGTGTCGCAAAGTGGCGGGCAAAATGTATTTTTCGTGTTCAGACTAACATTAAAAACCGAAGAGTAGGGTATGTCCGCTTTATTAGAAACTCTTTCACTCTTCTGATCACAAATGGAAAGCCGAATAAAAGTCTCCGAAAAGGAAGATAAAAATGAGAAAACGGAGGTTAAATTATTGTGCTATGATATAAGCGGACTTAGTTCATCCACTCAGTTTTTTCTTTGCTGTTTAGCGGTTTTCGTGTTTTATTTAATGTACGGTTATTTGCAGGTAATAATATCAATCCTAAATGAAAGATTATCCGTTTTATGTTTACGTAATTTAATGATGAACTTTTTTCCTAGGAACTTATATTCACTTTAGATGGCTTTAAACCATTTGGATGGTATTTAACATTGGTACAATTCGCTTATTATTCGGCCTTTGGGTGGACGGAACGGAAAATTCAAAGTTCTCCGAAAAGAAAGTGAGTCTCCTCTCTGATATGTCTGAATTTCATTGTACACTGACACAATAACAGTAGATTGCCTAACTGGCGAACTATGTATGACTAAATACTCCTATAACGTCCCTTGTAGGATTCCTATGAAGACCTACCTGCTACTTGCTTTGCTCACGCTGGGCACCATGGGCTTTTCCAACTCATCCTTAGGTTACCTCAACTATCCTACGCAAGTGATTTTTAAGTGCTGCAAACTAATACCAGTGTTAATAGGGAGTATTCTAATCCAGGGAAAACGCTATGGAGTTATTGATTTCGTGGCAGCGGCCTGCATGTGTCTTGGACTATCATTGTTTACACTGGCTGATAGTATGGTATCGCCCAACTTCAATCTATTAGGTAAATTGGTATTTTTTATGAGATATATTCACCACAACAATGCTAATTTTCATGCTAGAATGTATTAATATTTGTTTATATTGTAAGGTTTGATGCTTAATGAACAATTTTCATAAATTTTCGCGGGTGAAAATAAACCGTGACAGTGTGACAATAATGTGCTGCACACTGTGCAAGTGTATTAATGACAGTGTATGCACACTGTGCTCCCGTTAAAGTGTGATGGATAGTGTGACCACAATGTGCTGCACATTGTACTAGGGTAATAGTCACAGTGCATGCACTGTGTCCTCACACTGTACATGGTATCCTCACACTGTGTGCACAGTGCACAAACACTTCACACAATTTTCACGCACTGTACCGTCACACTATCACGCTTTTGAGTCCCAGTTTACACTTTTGGCACACTGTAATCATGCTCTTATCTCATTCTATGCACACTGTTACACTGTTCGTCACGGTTTATTTTAACCAGGGTTTTTAGTGACTTGTAGCATGATGCATTTAGTATAATGCTGCAAGCATTAACATTCGACATTTTCATTCCGATTGCACTCTTCCTTCCACATGCAATTAGGGGCTACATTAGATCCTCCAGATTAAGCTTAACTCATATTTCGTTCAAAAGAACCTGGTAAAATTTCCTTGTTCGGGCAGATAATTATAGAAAAGCCTAATAACTTGTAGTTCGGATGTAAACATGGATCTGATTTATTAATGATTTTCTCACTACCCTGTCCTAACCCAGCTGGCACAGAGTATGCTCTTTACTCTCCTCTTATGAGATACTTACGCAAGAAACGGGTAAGTAGCTTACCCGGAGGCAAGGCGCTTCCGTAAGAAACTGCTCAGACACAGGTAAGACAGTGGTAAGGAACGGCGTCAAATATCCTCATACCGGGTAAGCTACTTACATACAGTAGCGCAGCGCGCGGCGGAACGCTGTACTACCACCAAAACCAGCATATATAATTACCTACCGTGAGATATATTATTAAATCATTTCCACTATTTCTCGACCACCTACCGTGAGATATATTGGGCAGCTTTAAATGATTTCCACTATTTCTCCAGGCACACACAGCGGCACTCAAATAAAGGAACATTATTGCTAATGACATCAAGTCACGAAAATGAAAAAAATAACTTTTGAGATAAAATTTACTGAATGAAGCATAATGAAACAACATACATTGCAAAATTAGAAAATAATCATCACTCTTTCAATTGGGCGTAAATAACCACATGATTTTAAACTCTCAAATAACACAATAATCCCGGCCAACGACAATATCCTACAGCTAATTGCTAATGAATAATTACCTGCCTTAAACATAGTCGGACTAATTATTTCAACAAATTCACATTGGACAGAGCAATGCAGTGAAATAAAAGGATGACACTTGGAGTGGCAAAATTCACTGAATAATAATAAAACACTACACTATTTATCCTTTCGCTGGGACGTAAACAACCACAATTACAAGACAAGAACAATCTACAGTCACCAAACTTCACTTTAATTCACATCAAACTTCAATTCACATAGATTCCACATCTTAATGTAGTCAATACTAGAAACTAGGAAATTATTGCTGTGAAGTCTTCTCCAACATATGAAATTACATAGACAAGGAAAGCTGCGAAAGCCTTCAAACAAAACATATTTGTAACACTTTAAATATAACTCCTGTCATGACACGTTATTTAAAGAGATAAATCCTTGCTAATGTACGTAAATATATCAACACTTAGACGCATGCAATCCAGCTCAGCAAATAAATAACACTTGCAATCACTGGCATGTAACAATGGACGCCGTCAACACACGATGAACCTTTGTTTACATATTATCACAAAAAATGACTCAGTTATTTCTTGCACATCGAAACTTATAAGTGATGCCGAACTTATTTAAACTTGAAATTAAATGTTCCACTGGGGTAATTCGCTACAAATCGTCACAGATAAACACAAAGTTATCGTTCTCGTGGTTTCCGTTTCCTCCGAAAAAGGGAACGGTATCGGAGACCATTAGTCCGTTCCTCATCTATCCTTATAAGTACCTGTTTCGCCCGCAAGGAGTCATGTCGATACGGGGGATACGTGTGTAAGAAAGAAGTAAGTGACTTACTTTGTAAGCTACTTACCTATTTCTTCGTTAAAACTTGCCTCAATGACTTACATTGTGCCAGCTGGGAAGTTAATTCAGTAGTACCTAGGAGGAAAATGGGCATTCTATTTTGACCGTTTGAAAAATATTTAAAAATACATTCACTAAAGAGAGAATTAATGACTGGTATTTTTTTAGGCAGGTGAAGTTTAATGTTGTGTAGCGTTGTATGGCGGAGAAACTTGAACACAGTAGAGAGTACACAGGAGGATTTTGGGTTGTGGCTTCAAAGGAAAATGGGGAAGGTTCAATGTTTGGAGAGAAAGGCTAGGAATGCTTGTTGTCAATGAGGAGAGGAACATGCTGTAGGTAATTAGGAGAATGCAGATTTTATTCCCCATCCAAACTTAACTTCATTGGTAGATTCGGTCCTTGGGTATGTCTTTTGCTGCTGTTAAATTCATACATTATCATTACCACAACCACTCCTTGATGTCTTATTGTTTTGTTATTTCCTGGCATAAGGACAGCTTTTGAATGTAAACATTTTTTATGTAATTGAATTATTTTTGAAGAGCCATTTTGTTTGATTGGTTGGACTTGATTGGTTGATAATGGGAGGCGACTGACAGCCTGAGGTAATTTAGGATTGGTGGTAGGTACCTGGGAAGATTTTTATGGGTTGTGGAGGAAGAATGGAGATAAATGCAGAGTCTGCATTGGCCTTCTGTGAACATAAGGGGCCAAGGGATCCAGTGTTTAACCTCCCCATCATTGGATAATGCATCAGTTGAACTGCTATCCATGTAGCACCTAGGTAGGATTTGGTACATCACTGAAATATCTCTGCCACTACTGGCCTTTGGACCTAGGTTCTCAGAATGGGAAAGCTCTACTCTATCCACTACACTAACTAAATCCCCCATTTTGTTAAAGTAGAGTTAATAAATAAATAGGGTACATACTACTTTATTCAGGTGCAAATGAATACAGGCAAACTTCCTGGACTCATCAATTTTAGCCAGTTGAACTCCCATCATCTTTCAACTTTTTGTTTAACATGGAATGCCATTATTGGATCAAGATATTTCACTAGACTATTACACCATTGGAATCATTAAGACTAATTTCTTCACTACGTTACAAATATTCACTTACGATGTACTCCATAAATGAAGCAAGTGCATACGTGCTGGTCAAAGTTGCCCTCTTCTGAAGCCTCTAACTCTAACTTTCCTCTTGCGGGGATAGATTTGATATTTTAAAAGGTTTGGTAATGAAAGATTCCCTTGCAGATCATTCACCTTTTTCTTTCAGCATTGAAGCTTGATTTTGGGGGAACAAAATAGTCTTCTTTTTTGTTACAAATTGTTATTGCCATTGATTTGATTTTGAGTGTTTCAAATAGGATAGGTGTAAATAATCGTGTTTTTATTTTCCATTTTTATTGACCATAACCTCCATGACAAAATTGTTGCAAATATTTTTCAAGTTTCAGTACCAATTTATGGGAACTAATCACTTTTATCGTCAAAATATTGTCAGAATTTTTTTATTTTGTCGATCAAATATATTATTCAAGTGTTTCTTTAAATCAAGATGATCACTGGGTTACTGTGATCAGTGTTTTGTCATCTAGAATATGCATTCTGGAGATCAATACTCCTTTATATTTCATATTAAAATGCGACAACCAAGCTATTTAAATAGTATGAGACCTAGGTATGAGATATGATTTTAAAGCAGAGTACATTCACAAGTGGTGAAGAATAACTGTCCAGAATGTCCCCAGGCTTATTTTATCTTGTCAGGAGTTCATTTATTTGGCCAGTGGCAGCCATCCCTTTTACCACGATGACTGTCTGTCCTGTGAAATAAACTGATATCCATGTTGGTTTGCTCTTCTGAGAATTTGCTCTTGAACACATCCCATGTATTAGTTTAATAATAATACATAGCTTATGAATACCTCGGCGTCCCCCAATGCCAAATGCAGGAGTTTGCAGCAGTGAAGGAAAGGCTCACCGCCAAATACAGGCAGACTCACAGGAACATCTGGAGTTCTGAGCTGTCAGGCAAGAACAAGGTTCTTGCCACGAACATGTTCGCGGTTCCTACACTGCTGTATACCTTCGGATGCATGAAGTGGAACGTCAACGAGTTGCAGAACCTTGATAGGGGAACGAGGAAGATGATGACCATCTACAGAAGTTCTCATCCGAAATCTTCCGTCGCCAGATTGTATCTCCCTCGCAATGTAGGTGGTAGAGGACTATTGAGTCTGGAGTGTCACCTCAACAGAGTTGTCCTGGGTACAGCATGCCAAGTGTTGAAAGGCAGGGACCCCCTGCTCAATCTCATGAGAGAGTGCGGGAGCAGGGGCGTTTCTCTTCCAGGTGGCAAAGAGGGTAGCGGATGAAACCGGTCTCGACTTCGACCTGTCATCCGACGGAAGCGACAATGACACAACCATCTTGTCATTGAAGGCAGACGTCCTCTAGCTCGAAATAATAAAAGCTGATCAGAAGGCCTTGCTCAAGGTGCATACTGATAAGCCCATGCATGGATGTTTTTATCGAAACATCGAAAAGCATGGGTTATCGAAGGAGCTGACGTTTGCCTTCCTACTGGTTTGCTGGTCTGAAGTCCGAGACCAAGGGTTTTGTCCTCGCATGCCAGGATGGTGTCATAAACACACTCGTGTACCGCCGCATTATATTCAAGGCGGAGGTCACGGACACGAGATGCAGGGCATGCCGAGCCCAGCCGGAGACTTTGAGTCACTTCTCCAGCTGTAGTTATTACGCCAGGTCAGCGTATTTAGCTAGACACAACGCGGCCCTGCGGGTGTTATACTTTCAAATTCGACACCATTATGGCATCGATGAAATGCCTGTGCTGCCCTATGCCCCTGGAAATATTGAGTCTGCCATGGAGAACGATAAATGCACGATCTGGTGGAATTACTCCTTCTCCACCACCAGGCAGTTGGAGGCGACCAAGCCTGATATCATTCTCCTCGACCACCTCACACACTCCATGTTTGTGATCAAGTTTTCGGCTCCGGCTGAAACTAACATGGATGCGAAGGAGGTGGAAAAACAGTTGAAATATCAAGACCTGCTTTTCGAACTTCGACAGATTTACCCCGGACACTCTGCGAAACTAGTGGTCCTCATCATAGATGTGCTCCTGCGTGGCACAGGCGGAATCACTAGTTGCACGCATGCAGAAGGCCGTCATCCTGGGGTCACTCCATCTACTGCGTACGCATGACCCAACAGCAGCGTAGTCACTCATCCAATGGGCGTCAGACGTGGCTGCGATCACTGTCCAACCCCTCTCGAGTCTCTGGCCATTATGATGGCAATGAAACCTGATGCTTGCCGGGGACTCGGAGGGGCGTGCTACAACAGTAACAGTACATAATACATATCTTTATTGTTCTGTTGGTCGTTGTTGACATAGAACATATTTAGAAACATTTATACATAATAACCTTTCACAATAGATTTATAATATTGTCCGAAAAAACTCATCAGTACTATAATAATTTTTTTTATATAAAATAAATAAAAAACTTTTTCAAAAGAATGTGAGAAGCTTCAGAGTGAAACTTTGGTTTTCTCTTTGAATATTTCAATGCCCTCTAGAATTAACGTTTAATTCAATTCTGGAGGTTTGGAATAATAAATACATATCCATCACATTGTTCCCTTACTGCACAGGCAGGGGGCTTAATTTTTGGTGTTAATCTTTGGAAACTGGCTCTGTTTTCATAATGTCTTCCTCACTGCCCCAATCTTGCATGCCTATTTTGCTTCTTTCACATTCATGCATTGGTTCATACATGCTGTCTTGTTCTTGAGACTCCTAATATTCCTTCACTTTAAAGTCTCTTTCACCACAGTCACCCATAACTTTCTTGGTCAATTTCTTCCTCCCACATCATTCACTTTTCTACCATAAATCTTTTTTGTATTTAGACTAATACATTCTGTTAACGTAGCCAAACCAACAAAGAGTGCTACTTTCATATATGCCCATGCCTAGAGCATCTTTTTACTCCTCATTCTTTCATGACCCACTCATTTCAAACTCCATCCTTCCTTCTTTTACCGCATACAATTCTCAAATACCCAATGCCCACTGTACTTAGCCTACATTTATGCTTACTCTTGCAAACTCTAGTTTAACACTTTCAGGACCGCCCTGAATATGGATACCTATCCCCAGGGGCCAAAAAAAAGAAAAAATTTAATACGGCATTTAAACACACTTCAGGACGCACACGCTGCGTCCGCAGGTTCTGGCGGGCGCACGCCAGGACGCAGCGTGTGCGTCCTCGGTCCTGAACGTGTTAACTATCATTCAGTAACATGGGAAGAAGTACACTTTTGTATTCTGCAGTTTTTCCTTCCCTAGACAAATATTTTTTTTTATGTGCTCCACATGATAAGGTAACAATTAGTTTACCCTTCTTCACTTTTCAGGTGTTTTAATGATAAGCAGTGCCCTTTTGTGTGATGCAGCCATTGGTAATGTACAAGAAAAGTCTATGAAAGCACATAAGGCCACTAACACAGAGGTAGTCTTGTATTCATATGCAATTGGTTTTCTGTACTTGTTCATCATAATGCTGATTACTGGAGACTTGCAGAGAGGGATAACCTTTTGTTCCAAGGTGAGATAATTATGAGGTCTAATTCCACTCATTAAATCTGCTTCTTCTGAGTAAAGAATGGAGTGAAAGTTGCCAGCAGCTTTTGATTGGGAATTGGGCCAAATGTGATAGGGGGAAAAACTTAAGTTATTTCATTGAAGGCAATCAGCATAAGTGGTAGTGGTAAGAACCTCCCCCCTTCAGTGTGGAACACCTGAAATTTCATACTCAATAATGCACTAATCTGTTGCCTTGTAAACTGCCCTAACTATTTGTGGATGGTTAAGTTACTGTTAAAAAGTTTCAATGGTGCTTAGGATTGCAGTTAAATTTCCTGTACAATCAGTGGGCTTCTCATCTTTCAGTGAAAAGAACTAAAACAGGGATTTCAACACTGCAGTAAATTACATATAATGCAATTCACGCTTAGATCTAGGCTAATGAAGTCTGTCCAAGTTGCTACGTACTCCATTGGATCCCCACTAAACCTCCACGGTGACATCATCAGGTTTTAAGATTTACAACAGCTAATTTATCTTTACTGTGGAAACTTCTCTTAAGGATGCCTAGTATTACTATATTCTTAATTTCTAAGATGGGATGCAAATTTGTCACCTATAGGTTTTCCAGTGAGTAAATCTTCCTAGGGAGTGTGGCTCCCTGGGCTGTGTGAATAAATCCATCCTTGAAAACCTTTTAGCTCCTGCACATTCATCAAAGCTCTACAAAACTATTTCAATGACAATTAAAATTTACTGGAAAACACATTAACTATTCTTGTTTGTTAACAGGTAAGTTGTAACTCCTTAAAAGGTGCCAATAATGTTATTAATGATACTGGTTGCTGCGTATAAAGAATGAAGAAATATGTTTTCTTATAAGCTAAACAAAAATAATATTGAGCAGGTTAGGAAAATAGTTTTCTCTGCTAGTAAAAAATTTTCAAGAAGTACATTTTATGCCAGCATGTAAAATCTGGGTGATGGAATGATCTGAAAGAGGCAAAGCAACTTATTTTTTTCAAATTAATAATGATCTCTAAGGACTGATATGGTGGACATTATATATGAAAAAGGAAGTCTTTGCAGTTTTCCACTGAGAAATGTTTAATGTGACCAGCATTGACGTTTTACACCAATATCAAGCCCTGTGCAGCATCATTACCAGCATTGACGTTTTACACCAATATCAAGCCCCTGGTAATGATGCTGCACAGGGCTTGATAATGAAGTAAACATCGAAAACAGTCGCATTAAACATTTCTCTGCAAAGGGGAACTGCATAAAGTTCTTATGTTGTTCCAACCTTGCTCAGTGAAACATTATTAAAATAATTTGTCATATTTTCTTTATTTTTAGAAGAATACTGATGTCAAACTGTATTAAGTTAGACTTGGGGGAGGGGGGGGGGGAGAAGGAGTCTGAGCAGAGCTGTAATGACAATGTTGTAGAATAATTTCAGCATTGAGGAGCCCTCCTTATGTAATTGAAAAGTACACAGTACGAGGTGTGATAAAAAGTAACGGGAATTTTCGTTTTTCTTAAAGAATATTTATTTATTAATCAATATCAATTTTTTCAAAGTAATATAATACACTAGTGCCAGAGGTTTTTCCAATCTTAGAAGCACTTCTGGAACTCACTTTTTGGTGTAGAGTTCAGCTCCTTCAGTGATTCTGTTTTTATCTCATCAATGGTGGCAAAACATCATCCTTTAATGGTTCTCTTCAGCCTCGGGAATAGAAAGAAGTCACAGGGGAGAATGTAAGGCGAATACGGTGGCTGAGGCAAAATAATGTTTTGTTTTTTTACCAAAAAATCACGAATAATATTTTGTTGACCTACTCAATCTCATCTGAATGAGTTCATTTTCTTATACAACTGTTAATGTATTTAGTTGATGCATTATGGATCTATGCCAGTGCTTGGCCCCAAGTTTTTCAGGAATCGTTATTGATGTTATGGGTCATGATGATGCCATTCTATCATTTATTTAATCAGTGTGAAAATTATTATGAGGAACACAGTTTTCCAAGCGTGTTCTACAGTCCAGATGCCATCAAATGATCTAATTTTCAATTTGAAAATGAATTTGACAATATATGTTGACTAGCTGAGAACTTAAATGTTAGCAATTACAACAATTTTGTGACTGGCCCCTCAAAGTAAAGAAGTCAGTGCCCTGCCTTTTAATATGACGTTGTGGGTTCAAGTGTTATTCTAGCTGATTTACCACCTAGGGTATGCTTGTGTTTGTTCATCAGACTATATACATTAACTTGTCTGTAATGATCACTTAGCTGTGGGTAACTTGGATAGAAGAGTTAGGTTACATGAATAACCACATTTCTTTTCAAGAAATGCTTATTTCTATTTACATATCAAGAATTTATATTTATCTGTACATGCTTCTAACTTAAGATAGAAATGTTAAAAAGTTAGGTGGCACTCAAATGTATTAATTTTTCCTTATTTGTTAGCATCCATGGGAAACCTATGGCTATGGTCTCCTGTTTTCCATCTCTGGCTATTTAGGGGTACAAGTGGTGCTAACTCTAGTCCGAACATGTGGAGCTTTTGCTGCTGCTACTGTGACTACCTGCCGGAAAGCTGTGACAATCATCATCTCCTTCATATTCTTTCAGAAGCCATTTACATTCCAGTAAGCAGTTCTTGACCAATCAATACAGTTTAACTATGTATTTTTCTGAATTCTACTATTGTCTCATTTCATTTCAGATACGTGTGGTCTGGATTGCTAGTAGTCTTAGGTATTTACATCAACATATACAGTAAAAATCGTGACAAGATGAACATGCGATCATACTTAAATACCCTAGGAAACCTTATCCTCAAGCCATTTAAATACATTAAGCATGCAAGGCACAAGGAATCAAAGAGGCTACTGAGCAATGTGTAATTGTGTGTATAGTTGTAAATATTTCTGTATTACATGTTTATGTATGATATGATATTGCCTATATGTATTGAATATTTTATAATTTTTGTTATACACAGTATGATAAAATGTTGAAATATATATTTCTTTATTGCCTACTTAATTTTCTGAGAAATTAATATATTAAGGTAATCTAATGAGAAAATAAACCCAAGGTTCATTTCCAAACACCAACAAAAGATAAAAAATTTTCACATTTCTGGAACATATGGAAAAAGATCAGAATTTCATAGACATTAATGTTCAGAAGTAATCACTTTACTCTTATTACTGTCATGGAGATGGGTCATAGCGATAGTTCCCAAAAATGACATACACAGTAAAATCCTGTTGTAACCCACCTCACTTCACCAGGGTTTCGGATATGCTGTGGGTCTCACCATGTCCCCCAAAATGATTACATTGACTATTTTCTTTGTAAGTCATATTAACTTAGAGGTGAATTTTATCTCAACGTGCCTACTGACGCGTTGCAACTGCACGACTTAGAGCGATTATATCAATGCAGTTGGCGACATATTCAATACATAAATGGATATGAAAGAGAGGCAACCACGAGAATGCAAGTATGCATGTATATACATTGTTTCATAACCATATAAAGAACTCCACAAATCCTAATTGGGCATTGTTACTTATGAATTTGAGCTAAAAAGGTGTGCCGCATGGCTAAAAATTGGTTAGTTTTTGAGACTCAATTGGATGAGACTCTTTCGTACCTTCGCACTACGGCCCTCATTCCAAGGTACCTGATTAAATTTGTATACACTTCGAGCATTTTTATGATGAATGTGCTGTTTCACCTCTATTTAAGGCTTAATTTATATGAATATTTAAATTACTATTATGCCTTGATTTTAGGGTTAAAATGATGTCTGCCAAAAGGAAAACTTACACCGAGAAAAGTTGGGCATAATCGACAAAGTGAAACGCAGTGATTCAAAATCAAGTTTATTCCAGAAGTTTGGTATTCCCGAAGGAACGATTCATGGTTGGATGAAAGAAAAAGCAAAACTACGATCATTTGTTGATCAAGTGGATGACAAAATAGGACTTGATGGAAAAAAGACCAGATTAAGTGATGCTAGCGATGTGGATGAATGTTTGTTTACATGGTTTGTTCAGAAGCACAGTGAAGGTGTTCCATTATCTGGGCCATTTTTACAAGCACAGGCAATAAAATTACATAAATAGGCGGTGCAGATGATTTTGTTGCTCCTGCTGGCTGGCTATTGAGACGGAAAATTCACCATGGGATAGTGCAAGTCAAAATGGAAGGAGAATCTCATTCCAGTGGCAATGAAGCAGCTACGATCAAAAAAGATAGAAGAAAAAACACTACTTCTGTTGGATATCAGTCCCGCCTATCGTTCTGAGTTTTTGAACTCAAGAGATGGTAAAATTGTGGCAATGTTTTTACCAAAAAATACCACTGCCCTTATTCAGCCCTTGGATCAGGGATTATCAGAGAATTTAAAGCCCAATAACGGTAGGAATTGCTAACTGCTGTCATAAACTTAGAACTGCAAGTACAAGGATTCCTGAAAACAGTTACCCTGAAGAATATGGCGTACAATATTGGATGTGCATGGAAGAAAATAACTTCAGCTACAATTCAAAACTGCTGGTTGAAGTGTGTATATATAGCAGGTGATAGCGTGAATGACGAATATGATTTTTTGGGTTTTACGGAAGAAGATGCAATATGAAGCTTCAAATGGTTTTGCTGATAGACTAAATGTGAATGATCTCGTAGCCTGGGTGCGTGAAGATGAAGAAACTCCTGTATCTGCCCATAAGAACAATGAAGAAATTGTGGCTGCAGTCCAGAGCCTTCGAAGATGAGAGCAAGAATGAAGAAGTAGAAGACGAATGTTAGGTAGACACCAAAAATAGGAAAAGTATTGGATAACATGAGTGAAGTGATGAATTGGTTAGAGAGACAGAGCTATTGCGATCATCTTCATCTTTTACATTTGCTAAACATTAAGACTCATGTGACAAAGAAACACTATCAACTATCGCTCCAAAAGAAAATATTGAAGTATTTTAGTAACTCCCGTTAAAGGGGCGTGCATTTAAATTATAAAACATCAATTGCTATCGTACTACACAAATAAATATAAAATTTTGCTTTACAGATTTTTGAATTGTTTCCCATAATAACGTGGTTTTCTGATAACACGGGTGTAAACTCTGCACCCCTAGACCCACGTCATAACCCAATTTTACTGTATTCCCTATTTCACTTCTAGAATTTAAGATTGTTGAGACATAATATTACAATACGAGTGTAAAACAAGGTGCAAGGCACCTCTATGGATCACAGTTGATGCTAATATGGGGTGTCTAGCGACCTGGAAAACTAAGGGAATTTTTGTATTTTTCTGAAAAACCCTGGAAAGTGCACGGTTAAGGCAGAGAGAAAGGCATTAAGGCAGAGAGAAAGGTTAAACCTGCGCCAATGATTGCATTATGTTCGGCTCACAATCAGCGTAACCTTAGGCTCCCTGTTTATTCCATACTCTTTTCGTAGCTTTGCGCCCGCTCACAGCTTTTGCTTCGTCACCCCACCAGTCGCCACTCCCTTTGCGCAGTCCAATATATATATATGTATATATAAAGATTGCATAACAGGGCAAATTCCACACAGAATAATTCCCATGTAAAATGGCTGCTATGAATGGAATCAGAATTGATGCCGAAATACGATTGTATATCTCCGTCAGTGGAAACAATTCCGCACGGAAATCTTGATTCCATTCGAAGACCCGTACGATTGGAATTCTTGGTGTTGACAAATTTACGAGAAATCTAAACGTCTGCATATGCGCTGTGGCATTTCCCGAAATTATACAAAAACCATTCGCCTGGCAACCTAAATGGATAATTGGTGGAGTGTTATATAATTGATAATTCTCTCCCATTAATCTCAATCCTCCTAGTTTTAATGTTTGCAGAAATGTTTTTGAAGGAGCGGAAATATATTTTGCGGTCACTGCGTGTTGAAATCACGGCCCTCGGGTTCAAATTCGACAGGGCTACTGTAAAGGGGCAACCCGAACAACCATATTTTCTGGTAAATAACGTGCACCTACTAAATAACACGCAATCAAAAAATTTCATTGATGTGATAATTGCATAGACAATGAGCATGAAAAAATTGGGCTTCAATTCAAAGTACCAAAAAATCTGGGTTTCGCATTATCCGGGATCGAACGAAACGTACTTTCCGAAAATTAACGAAAAAATCCCGTATTTTCCGAGATAATCACCATACTGCTATATTTTTCGATAAAAAGGCAAAGAATATGCACTAAAATGAGGAGTTAATGGACGAAATTCTTCACGTTTCTCAGACTTAAGTTAAGGTGGAGAAGTATGCACTATCAGACTCGATCACGCGGAAAATAAAAACAAAATGAATGTTTTCAGGCATGTGTCCAGTAATATCACATAAGGTGAATTTGTTTTCACCGTACCACCGCAGGCCATTAAATTTACCGGCCTGCTGTCTGCCCATTTCCCCCAAGACGTTTCTACAATGAAGAACTGCGGTATCATCATCCTTGCCTGCTGGAAGTCCCTCATCAGTTACGACCACGAGCCAAAAGTATCACATTTCACTCATCGCTTTCCCACGCCCTAACTTCTCACATGGCTTCCAATAGTGGAGGGGCTTGGGAGAGGGGAGTAGGAGTGGAACATCATGTCAAGGTCGATGACGAACCCAGAATCCCTTAGCCCTCCGAAAGAAGCTCCAGGGAACCCAAGAAAAATCGCTTGCAGTGTCGGACAGACGTGGTGTAGTAGTAGAAGTAGTCCCTATAATTTCTGCCTTCCTTGCCTTATGATTCACATTTGAGTTTGGGGAGATGGGACAAGAGTAGAACAGAAAAGCATAAACAGAGCTGAGAACCATAACTCGCCAGCGATTCGGGGCAAACTAAAGAATCTGGGGATGTACGCGAAGTGAGATGGGAGGGGCGGCTACCAAACGATAAAAGTGCTTGCGCAGGGAAAATGTGTAATGGATATCACACCATCTGGAAACTACTACTCCACCATACCTACAGCAGATGAAGGATGAAAAAATATCTGCTGATGACACCTAGCGAAGTGCACTGTTTCCATTTCCACGAATGTCGACTTCCTGGCAGTCTTTCTCTTCTTGGACGCATTACCACATTTATCTATTTGCTCTCTGATCTCGTCCTTTTTTGTAAAGATTGAATTTAATATGCTAGCCGACAACCCAAGGCGTTTTCCTATATCCACACGTTTCCCCCCGGATTCTTTTCTACTTCTTTTACTATTCTGAGACTATCTCGCAAAGTTCATACTTTCTTCTTTGGATGAACCATGATCTGAATAAAAATTAAATCAAACTTATAAACAAACAAAAACTGACAGCAGTGTTTGAATGAAAACTACTGATGAATGCATACAGAACCACTTGCAACAAAATGAACTCGGGGGACGCTATCGCAGTCACGGAGTCAACTACAAAGAGCACAATGTGATAGAGTGACTGTATCTCCAACATTTTAGTCTTAAGAGATGGCAGCGCAAATAAAACAATGTAAATTCTTTGTTTTATTTTTTTTAAATGCAGTATGGGGGAAATGTTGCGGTGGGACCGTGATATAACAAACGATCATTGCGGGAATGCGATACTTCAGAGAACAATGTATGCAGGAATAAATAATGTTACCGATATGGAGCTTCATATGGGACTAAGAACTGCGAACGATAGTTGCGGGGAAACGATCCTTGCAGGAACGATAGATTGAGGTTCCACTGTAATTATTCCTTCAATTCTTTCTCCCTTTGTATTATGTTCATAATAATGTTGTGTCATTTGTTTTTAAGTTTTATTTTCAATTAAACAAGATTTCCATTGTATATCGCGCACTATCATTTCTGCCATTTTTCCATATTAATTGTATAGATAACGCGTGCGTTATCTACCAGAATATACGGTAACTATAATTCGTGTATTGTCTAGCAAATACAATTTTGTTCTAATTAAATTATTTCGGGTGTTAGCCTATCCGTACCTATCACAAAGCAATTAGTTCACAGTTTCCTAAATGCTCGAACACAAAGTACAGTGAAGCCTTAATGGAGAGGAGGAAAGGTACCAAGGCCTCAAGAGAAAAAGAATAAGAAAGAGGTACTACAAAATTTTCAAGAACTGCCAACCAAAAAACCGTAATTTCTTGAAAAGCCAAGAAAATTGTTGCTAAAGTTGAATCAGAAATGCGCTCATTAAAAAAATCACACCACTTTCTTTTATTTGCAAGTTCTTCATGAAACTAGTCTGAATCTAGTTTATTGCGTTCAAATTACACCAGACTCAAAATTTTGTTGTCAGTTAACCATTTTGTTTATTTGTTGGTTGAAATAAAACCCGTAATACTCCACATTCCTTATATAGGTGCTCTATTATTTGACTCAAAGTAGGTACCACCAATTCTCGTATTTTTCATGTCGGCAAAATATGCCAATTTTATTAGAAATGCATTAAAAATATGTTAGAAACGAAGTGCAAGAAGACCCTGGAAAATACAAAAATTTGCCTGGAAAACTCAGGGGAAAAAAAATTGAGATTCACCAGACACACTGTAATAACACAATGAAAGCTCCTTAGAATGAAATTGTAAACCTACTGCAGGGCAAAAAATGAGCAAGGGAAGATTTCAGTTTCTACTTCAATGAAACAAAATAAATTAATGAATTATTTTTTTTTAATCGTCAATCAGGTTACAAAAGTACAGCATGTTTCCGTGCATAAACATCACATGAATACATCCACTTCTTTATCAAACAAGCAAAAAATATGTGGGCTATAAAAACCCAAAGTTAGCATCTTCTTAAAACATACATTTTAAAATATATATTATTGAAAATATAAAAATTTCTCTCTTAATATATAACTCTTCAAAACCAATGAAACTTTCATTTTGCAAACTTATCAGCCCCAACAGTAAAACATAAATTCACAACTTTTATAATAAAATTAAAAAACCTGATCAAATCAAGAAAACACCTACTGCACACATAGTGGTTAATTTTAGAGTTAACAGGAAAATTTAATTCACCGAGACATCTATTAAACTAATGTTAGACAAAAGAAAATAGGTAGTCCAAAGGAGTGTTAAGTATGACACCTTTGGAATGCAATTATCAAATTAATGGATACAATGAGTTTAATACTACACATCTTGAACTTCTTACCATATTACACTTGATAAAGACCTCTTGAACATGAAAGAGAAAGATTTTAAAAATTAGTTTCCAATCTCAAAGGCACTAAAACGAAAAATGCAAAAAAGAGTGATTATGGCTATCTCCATTGTCTCAGGCTCAACCTTGTGGAAGTTCATTTTATCGTAAATGAAAAGGAAAACTTTGTTATATTCCACCAATTTATTTTCAGGTACAACTAGTTTCAACGCAGCGGTACCTGAAAATGACGCCGCTGCATCAAAACTAGTTGTACCTGAAAATAAATTGGTGGAATATAACAAAGTTTTCATTTACGGTGAGTGATTATGGCAATGATTTACAACGACATCTGAGAAAAATTGTGACATTTAAAAGACAAGATCTTTCACAATTCTACAAATTAAAAGCAATAGAAAAATATTTTCAGGAACATTTTTTGAGCCAATTTATTCCCTTGACTCAATGAGCCCTAAAGGAAATTCAGAGATCAGCAAAATATAAAATTAATAAAGAAAACTAGGGAAAAATAATAACCAGTATTTGAATTATAAGCATATCTTCTGGCCAACACCTTTAAAATTCTTAGGCAGACAAGATGCTATCTAACATTTCCCAAACTGATCAGTTTACTTAGTAACCAAGAGTTAGGCTGATGCACTGCTGGTGGTAATTTCCCGCAGGTCTAATGTATCAGTCTACCAATTTTCACTCTGCTCCATCTGAAGTAGTTTCACTCATCATTTTCTGGTCTAGTATTAGTGCTCCCCTGGAATCAGGCTAGAGGTCGAAACAAACGAGCAGCATGTTGTAATGTACTCGTACTCACATATAAGCAAACTTGCACATAGAAAAACATTCATGTATATTTGTGAAACCCCAGCAGCCAAATTGTACAGAAGGTGACGCAGATTATTCTATTGTATTAATTTTGCATAATTAGAACGCCAATATTTCAATTTCAGACCTATTTATTCATATTCAAAGAATTACAATATTGCGCATTCCTCCATATTGAACACCAGGTGGTGGGATTTAATGACCACGTGAAAATTAAAACAATAGGTAACAACCGGAACCACACTAGTTTTTAGAACATTCCAGATAAACGGAAGTACGTCAGTAGCGAAGCTTCTAGAAGGACTACAATGCATCAGCGATCAGGTATAAAAGCCGACGCACGTTAACAGTCGAGGCTGTCTCAAAAACCCATGTGCTGCACGTCATAATGCTGGAGAGCAGACTCACGTTGATACTGTACGATTTTCACGACCGAACGCGGACAAACTAAGCCCATACTGTTAAAGAAGAAGTTTCCTTTACGTAATTGGTGCGAAATAAAACAAAGGGAGTTAATAATATTGTGAAACGTGCGGAGTGAGACCTGGAGGTTCAAGCCTTGACGTCAACCAGGAGCAGCCGGGAGAAGCTGAGGTTATTACCACTAGAGAGATGCGGTAAAGGAAGGAACCAAGCGTTGGATGTGGTGTCGGGAATAAAGATGAGACCATACAACTTACGACACCTGAAGCGAGGTATTTTGAAGGGAGCAATTATCCTGATATTGTAAAGGATTTGATTTATGTTGTGTTATGCCCGTATTGAGTGTTTTTATGTGCTGGGCAAGTGATTGATTCATGAGTGAAAAGCATACGCAAGGAAGTTAATCTATGTTGGTGAGGAATAATTTGTATATGTGTTATTTGAGTGAAGTGTTTAAAAATTTGTTTAAGGGGTACAATACAGTGTAATCACATGTGCAGTCAGGGCAACAAAAAATAAATAGATCTTTAAATAGCAAGTATGATTGTTATAATTATATTTAGTAGGGCTACCTAAAATTTCCCATAGTGGAGCGAATCAAGTGAAAGAAAAGGTTAGTGACATTATTGTGTTAAAGGGTGATGTTACCATGTGCAAGTTTTGTGTGAACTTTGGAAAATTGAAAATTAAGATACTTGTTCTATGGTATCAAGCTCAACTATGTGGAAGTTGAATTTCACAAATGAAAAAGTAACTTGGTTTCCTTCCACAGATTTATTTTCCTGGTACGACATGTCCGTATTTCACTTCCTTTTAAACAGACTAATGGATATCCCTCTCTCTAAAAAAGCATTCAACCAGGAATTAGAAACTATTAAATCAATAGTCATCTCAAATAATTACAACAAGAGCATTATGGACAAAATGCTCCTTAAAAAACGCTCCATCAGGGCTCAACAACTACTCTTCACGCCAGGGAAAACAGAGAGAGAAAAAATTCGGTGGTGTAAATTGCCATATTACGGAATTATTTCAGAAAAAATAAGCAACCTCTTCCCAAACACTGGTTTAGAATAGTACTTTATAACAATGACAATCTTAAAACATTCCTGAACAACACAAAAGACAAAGTTCAACCATTAGAAAATAGTGGAATATATAAATTAAAGTGCAACCACTGCAGTGCTGCATATGTGGGACAGACAGGACGCACTTTCCAGACAAGAATAGAACATAGGAGATGTTTCCAGAAATGTAACCTATGGCAGTCCCACTTCGCCAGACATCTATGGGAAGAAAACCATAACAGCGAATTCATACCGGAGATATTACACCGAGAGAAAAAAGGAAGAAAGATGGACAAAAGGGAGGAGCTGGAAATAAGAAGGAACATGAAGAAATGTCTTTTACTCAACGATATCCTTTTTGAAAAACATTCCCCCCTCCTAGAAGTCTCTCTATCCCTCACGGAAAAACAAACCTCCCTCCCTGACCCTCCCACCCCACTCCCCACCTGCTGATAACCCACCGCTTCCTTAATCCCTAACCCTCGAGGAAGAACTACACCTAAGAAACCCACCCACCCCACCACCCACCAACAAACCCCCCTCTCCCACACACTTATGTGTCCTTCACGGGTGTTTTCTAGATTCCTACACCACCCCTTACCTCTCCCCCGGTATTTTCCCCTCCTCAACACCCCCTTCCCCCCCTCTCCTACCTTACACCAAGTCCCTTAAGAGTATATATACCTCTTGAAAATTGTTAAAATTTTGTACCTGATGATGACACCGCTGTGTCGAAACGTGTCGTACCAGGAAAATAAATCTGTGGAAGGAAACCAAGTTACTTTTTCATTTGTTAAGACACTTGGTTTATCACGCTTTCTTAAACATGCTTTAGTCTGTAAGCAGTGTTTTGAGTGGCACTATTATTTCAATATTCCTTGGAAATGACAAGCACATGGGACGACTACCTACCAGCTTGACATTAAAATTTTAAAAAAATATTCGAAAAACCATTCATTAAAAAACATACACATAGGGTGCATTCAGCCAAAAGAGCCAATGAGCATTCCAACTGAATGCATGTGGTCAGTTTGAATGATCAGCCATTTTAGTGAGTGGAAGAAATCCTCACTTGTGCTCACTGAGCAGTGAAATAAGGTGGAAATTCAATAGCAGAATTCCAAATATGAAAGGTAAAAGTGAAATCTAAGGGAAGAAATTTTATTCATTAATTAAATTTTTATCTTGGAAATGTTTTGATGCTTCCCCCACTTTTTGTGAGAATTCCACACTCGGAGAGGAGGTATAATTGATTTTTGAAACTTAGATTTAGGTATATATAAGTACAAAATGAATGGATAACAGGAGATATTTTCATTAAGTAAGACTTCAAAATTTGAATAGAATATTATTAGGTCGGTAAAAAACATTTTCTTTCATTCCTCCTGATGAAACTTCCTGCCGCATAGTCTCCCTCTCTGGATTGTAAGCATTCATGAGTGCTCACAGTGAGCGGTTCTAAAACTAGATTTGAGCAGCTCCAGAGTGGCTTCCTTGGCTGAATGCACCCATTGCCTAGCCATCCTCCAGGGCAAATGATTGGAAATTTGGCACAATGTCAACTGGCTTTTCCATCAATACACATTTTGTCATGCACAAGGATTTGTGGCTTACGCAAGGATTTCCATTTGCAATGGTATTTATTTATAGCCAAAGAAAAATGACAGCCAAAAACTTCCCTAATACTTTATTACAAGTTTGTGTCATTTTAATAAAAATTAAGAATTTGTCATTGATTATGCCAAATACTGTGTCTCCTCGTTGTTAACTCGTTCTTGAAAAAGTAGACATTAAGCGAAACAATGTTAAACAATGCAGTATTTTTCATAAGAAACAATGTAAAAAATTAAAATCGGTTCCAAACTTAACAATTCTTCATTTCATAACAATAACGATTTCCGCACAGCATAGCGATAAAAGGTTGGATACATGGCATTATTGAATGAAGCAATCAAACTAATTTCCTAAAACATTTTAATGGTGAAACCAGGGTGGCTACTGATATCAAATTTTTAAATTCCCTGACTTTTCCCTGACTATTCCCTGATGGATTTAACAATTTCCCTGACCGATCGCCAACAGGTCACCTATTATCGGAATATTTTATTTCTGCTGAATTAAATTTTCGTCAAAACTCAGAATTTGTTAAAAGCTGAAATCAATGAATTAAAATCTACACGTACATCCTAATGAAAAAATATATTAAATCTTCATAAGTTAAACTTTCATCCAAATTATAGTCGTGTCTTGGTAGTTCTGGGAAGCTGAGAATTACTGAAAAGGCATCGAAGGGAAAGTTAATGGCCAATTTACTGTCGGACTCCGGCAAAGGTATCACTAGGGTGCGCGAAAAATACAAACCAAAGCCAAGTTTTTGGACTGCATCAAAATCGGATAGCGCGAGTGACATTCAGAAGCGAATAACAATTTGATTAGCGTGGTTATAACCCCTTGATTGCAAGAGTATTGCTATCAATTGCGATGTAAAACTATTTGGATAAACACACAAAACGTAAGCGCGCCACTGCGAGCGAAGACAGGAGGCAATTGGCAACGGCAGCATCATATTCAGGAATATCATGTCTGAGGTGGTTTTTGACCTGACAAAATTGCTTCGAGAGGGAGCTAAGGGGGCTATTCATTAATTACGTCGAGCGTGAAAGATGGGGAGGGGAGGAGGGCTCTTCTTACTGTTTCACGAAGGGGGATATGGGAATCGAAGATGATCTTGCGTAAGATTTTGTTTACACGTGACATCGTACTTGTATAACCATTTTAATAATTATAGTCTCGTATTTTTAGAACTGCAAGCATGTATTTACTACGAGCTAGTATGCTCCAGCCGCTCAAGCTAAGTCTCGGAAGTTAAAAAAAAATGCGAGGTAAAATTTTCCGAACAGAATAGCCTCGGATTCCTTGTGATTAGCGTAATATATTGTGATCATGAATTTTAACATTACTAGGCAAATATCGCAATAAGGATATGCAAAAGGGATATATTGTACGTCTGATTCACTACTAAATAACTAAGATTCACAACTGAATGTGCCACGAATTGATGGGACTTATTCCATGCACATCAGCGATGGACATAAGTTTTAGTTGGTGAAATTTTTTGGTGAAATAAAGGGTGGGAAAAACTGGCCGATAAAAATAATGCTAGAAAAATAATGCGAATTTCCTACCCATGTTTCTCCCTGACTGTTATGAAAATTCCCTGACTTTTCCAGAAATTCAAAATTCCCTGACAATTCCAGGTTTTCCCGGTTTTCCCAGACGATCGCCACCCTGTGAAACTTTGATATTTTCACTCACAAAAGAAATTTTGGAATTATTCTCTATCCTAGCGGCACGAAAACTACAGGTGATAGGAACTTACTGTTGATATTTAAAAATACAGGGGACCTGGTTGAAAGGAGCTATCAATGGATTAATGCATAAAAATTGCCAATTTCCTTAAAAATTTGTTTTTTTATGGACTACTTCGCGTCATCCTCCACCGATTTACGGCGTATTTTAATTACGCGGGTAGTCGAACAGATGGCACCACTAGTCAGAGAGCTTCATATCTTAGATGAAACAAACTGAAAAAGCATTTTTAAAACAATAAGCACCAGGTTTTCCTCCTATATTTCTGATATTTAGTGCTGTTAGCACCGGTTTCCCACTGAGTAAATAGAAATGTTTGTCCTTCACTGCCAGAGCGTTAGCATGCGAATGCAGTGAAGGGCAAAAAATTCGTTCACTGCGATCGCGAAGACGTAGGAAATCAATTAAAATAGTGAGTGAAGTAGGGAAGCTCAGTGCTGTGTACAAAATTTTTGTTATTTCGTAACAATTTTTGAGGAACAGTATCACCCTCGACGATTTACTGCATCATGGAGTGTTTAGAATACTTCCCCTTACACACTAATTCAACATGAAAATCATGTTTTCGATTCACCTCAAACAGCAGTGAATCAACTTTTTTTTTTAACTTTATTCTACCTAATGGCGGCATGGGATTTTCAGGTATTTTTTCCCGTAGATATCTGCCCCTGAATCTACCATTCAGACATGGTATTATTAATACCATGCCTTTCAAGATGGTACACTAACATTGGTTTGAGTTCTAAATCACCAATTGCCCCCCAATAACAGCGTAGTAAATACATAATAAGAAAATATAACAGTTATGAAACAAATAATGCAATAATTATTTGCTCAGGTGAAACTATTACACACGCTATGGGGAGTTTATGCCAAACTATTCTGCCAAATGGAAATTACGCATCAGATGCGCCAAAGTCCTATTCATTATTAATTTTTTTTGGTTGCGCAAAATTTGAACAACGTTATCGTGAAGCACTGACGACGTTGAACAATAAAGGGTTTTAATTGTTGGACAACATTATCGCAAAACAACGTTAAACGAGGACACACTGTAATAACAAAATAATTTTACAAAGTGAGCATCAACCAAGATTCGGACCGAAGTTGATTACATTGAAACAAAAAACATGGAATCAGCAAGTTCTCGGCCAAGATCACTGTGTTGCCTTCCTATTGCTCGGCTAGCCTGATTAAATTACCGTTCAACCCGTGTGCATGGTGGAAAAAGCAGTTGCTTTAGTTTGCAAAACACCAAATTAAAGAGTGAATTCATTGCTTCTATAGTGAAACTTTATCAAAATGAACAGTGGTAAAAGACTACGTTCATTAATGGAGTTCATGAGACACTAAATATTTTAAGAGAAGCGGAAGAGATTGGCAATTGTGCAGCTGATAGTAAATATGATGCACCGGAATCTTGTGTATGAGACTGGAGGAAGAATAAATATAGTTAAAAAAACTAAAAAACACGCTTTAATGATAACTCAAACTAAAAAGTGAAAAATAATTCTTAATATAGAAATAAAAAAATAAATAAAAATATTAATATTATATCGTGAAAAAAGCGTGGGGTGCTCCGTTGCTTAGTTAATTTGATATGCCTTTTGTAAATGTTTACCCAAATTACTGAATGGAAAATGCGGGAAAAGATTATGCTTTGAGCCATATTTTTAGTACCATTTTTCTACTAATCGTACCGATTGAATATTTTCAAGAATTGATATATCGAGCACCCCACGCTTTTTTCACGATAATATTAATATTTTTCATTAATTTTTTTATTTCTATATTAAGAATTATTTTTCACTTTTTAGTTTGAGTTATTATTAAAGTGTTTTTTAGTTAAGGAGTGAAATCGTTAAGAATTATTTCGGAGTTGAGCGTTAAGGAGTCGGTTACAAACGAACGGACAAACAAATACGAAAAGCAAATACGACGATAAAAAATTCTTCTCCCGTCTAAGCTTGCTGCAATTAAAATTAAATTATAACTGGCCGTTAAACGATCAAATTAAAGACAACAAAAAAAACGTCCTTCATTGAGCCGCGAACTCTGGCCCCCCCTCGGTGAGAGTTGACGACTCTAACCACTACACCATCCGATCAACACACTGATAGTGCTTACTCTATCCCTGTAATTCTCACGCAAAGGATCAGTTCAATTGAAGAAAATTATTAATCCTGGCGATCCTGATAAGAATATTGAGAAAATCTTATCAAATTATTGTATTGTCATCGGTCCTTGATGAGTCTACAAAGTTTAAAGGAAATCTGGGGCCCGTTTCTCAAAGCTACAAGTCCACAAGTTACAAGTCGAATCTCACAAGTGTGACTTAAAAGTGTTACTTACAAGAGTGACTAACAAGTGTTTCAAACGAAAACGGAGGACTTGTGATTTCTCCACAATTGTAACTAATGTTTTACAAGTGAAAATGGCGGTCGTCATCCTGTCCGTATTTAGCTATTTTTTTAACCTTTAAATATATTTCGAGAGTTTTTCCAGCAATCTACTATAACCTAGAGTCACTGCAACGTTGCTCAGTGTATATAAATACGTGAATACATGATAAATGGTATTTTTGGTGTACAATTCACCTTAAAATATCCCAAGCGAGGACGAATCATCGGCAATACTTGAACTTAATAAGGAAAAAATCGGTTATTCCAACGTATGATTTGCATTGTTATCTTGTAATGAATGTAATTTATAATTCTTGAACGCCAAGATATATTGTTGTGGTGTGTTTATCTTTCAAACCACTTTCGTAAGTACAACATAATAACAATATGTACGGCAAGTATGGGATACGTACGATTGGAATCGTTTATTCCAATGTATGAATTGCTATTTTATCTTGTAATGAAAGTAATTTATAATTCTTGAACGCCAAGATATATTGTTGTCCTGTGTTTATCTTTCAAACCACTTTCGTAAGACATAATAACAATATTACGGCAAGGATGGGATACGTACGGGACGTTCATTTTCTTGCATCTTTTTTAACCAAGAGTCAGTGCTATGTTGCTCGGTGTGTATAAATGCGTGAACACAAGATAAACGGAATTTTTAGTTCACAGTTTACCTTAAAATATCTTAAGCGAGGAGGAATCGTCTGCAAAAGTTGAACATAATGAGGAAAAGTCGTTAATTCCATCGCAGGAAGGGAAAGACGAAGTCGAAATGAAGGTTATTCACAATTCTAGCATGTCAAGACATCATCTTGTGCAGTGTTTATCTTTCATAGGTACGAATAAATAGCGGAATAGCGTTTTATCGTCAGACAAGCGAAGACTATTTCAGCCATTTTGAATGTTCATTATTAATACTTAAAGGGATCTGAAGCTAAGAAGGAAGCCAGTTGGTGTAGTGGTAGTGCGTGAGAATCACGAAGCATAGGACAGTGGGTCGAACCCCGCCAGGGTAATTTTTTTTTCCTCTTTCATTTTGATGGGCAAAGGAGATATTTTACCACCAATTTATGTCACTTCGTTCTAGAACTTATGTACAATTTATTTTTAATTTCACTTGTTCTTGATCCCCAAGTTACACCAAGGGTATCGGACACATGCCTACGGTGTATTAGGAAAAACCACAGCACATTAGCGTAGCATTTGCGAGATGTCACATAAAAATGTCGACTTTAATTATGTATGGAGTTTTCTATTGAACTTTCGCGACTTGATATTTCTTAGCGATTTATCATTAAAGTACGGGAACTTATGCTTTGCATTCTTACCTCTCAATGTATAAACATAATGACGTGACATGAAAAGTAGGTATATATACTAATAATTAGTAATAAATAATACTAGCAGACTTGCGCTTAACTTTCGTATTTTCAACCTTTCCCACCTCCCAAAATAATTTATTCTTTATCGAATGATATCATTTATAAATTGCACGATTAAAAGCAACATTCCTGTCCCGGTTGGAAATAAATCTTTCTTCTTCGTTGTTTATTCACAAAGTCTCCGCGGGGGTGTTCTTTTCTCGTTACGTCTTAGTCTAAAAGACTTTTCTTTTAACTTTAAATTATAAAAAAACAATGTGTTTTAACGTAAACTGAGCATGTTATGTCAAAAGTCGGTAAAAAAATCCTATCTACTGATACCTTATTCGTCGCTATCGCCTTCATAACAGTTGAGAAAAAGAGATCGCTAGTCGCTTTTCATTTGTTTTCCCAGTTATTCTTTCCGATTCACTGCGATTTACTCACCTCGGAGGACTTGTAGAAATTTCCTTACAAGTTACAAGAACTTGTTACTCACAAGTCTGTTTGAGGAACAGAATGTGTCGTAACAATGAAAACACTTGTGAGTAAATACTTGTAACTTGTGAAATGGACTCGTTACTTGTAATTGGTAGACTTGTACGTTTGAAAAACAGAATTTCACATGTTACTCGAAAGTAACACTTGTAAAATCACACTTGTAATTTGTGGACTTGTAGCTTTGAGAAACGGGCCCCTGATCGTTCAAAGTGGGTCAAAATCGAGTCCAAATGAGTCGGTTACAAACAAACAAACATACAGGTGAAGCTAATAAAAGCGGTTAAAAAAGATACACTTCTTTATACTAACAGAGAGAAAAAGAGTACAGTAAAACCTCTCTTTTACACTTTTGACGGGGATGAAGGAAAAAAGTGTAAATCGCGGGAAAATGTAAATCGAGGGAAATCATAATTTGCAGGAAATAGAAGCAAAATCATAGCCTAATGTTAAATAATTTTATTTAAATTAACAGGTGATGTTTAATATTTGATGGTTCACCAAATAGACATAAATAAATGAATAAACAAAAGTTAACAAACAAGTATTCTCATATTTTAACTTAACTTGATTTGAGGTGGTGTCTACCTAGGTACATATATTTATCTTTGCATCAAGGGCATAAATTTTTTCTTCAACAATGGTCTATGTCATCCATGACTTTGTGTTGGCTGCATAGGTTGTAGCCAAGGTCTTTCTTAATGTTTTTAAAGCAATGAGGATTTTTGGACTTTTCAAAAACAAAGGGCTTCAGTCTCACACTGCCATCTGGATTAGCTCCTAATAAAACAGTAAGGCGACCTTTGCTAAGCTTGGCCCCATGACAGGGGTCCCCTTTGAAGTCTATAGGGTCTTGTGTGTGGCATTATTAAAAAAAAGACCTGTCTCGTCCACACTAAAAATTTATTATTTCGGGGGAAGATTGAAACAATGTCTTCAATATTTCTTCAAGTTCATCATATTAAGTCGTTCACCTATTAAGTCGGCCGAAACCGGCAGTAGATTCTTCTCTCTGGATACTGGCAATTTAAATTCGCCAAGCGGCCAGAGAACGCCGTACGGCCGGTTTCGGCCGAGTTAGGAGGGAGAGGGTTAAGAAATGCTGCATTTCCAACAAACGTGATGGTAGAGAAGATAGTATGATTTGTGACAGCTGTGAGGTTGAAGAGCATTCTGCAGGTGAGAATTGCAGCACAGACGAAAATTTACACTTTTTTGTTTTCTACATATTCCTTGCCTTTTTCACTTTGTTTTAATTTTAAATCGATATTAATACCACCTTTCACTGGTGCATTTCCGAAATGACCATTAATGTTGCTTTCCTGTTAATGGCAGCCATAATCATGACAGAGAACATAAAAGCTAAATAATTAATTTTTTTTGTTTTTAAGGCTTTCGCAGCTTTTCTTAAGGATGTTTTTTGGCAATGCTGAGTTTTCAAAAATGAACTAAATGCAGAATTCCTCGAAAACAACATCCTATATTTTTTATTTTTTTTTTTTAATCTATTGTCCTGCTAGTTTTCCACGAAAAAAAACAGAATACAGTTCCACTGTATTCAGAATATGCTGTTACTTTTCCCAAGAAGAATATGTGTAGTATTTTTGATGATTTTTTTAAAATTATTTTTTCACTTAATTCATTGCCCAAAAACTAGGTACGCATCTTACACGGGGGAACATGGTACATGAGAATATACAGTAGGTGACAAAATGGTTCAAGCACAGTAAACAAGATACATCTACTGGGCTACAATTTCATAATTAAACTAGGATTTCAATGCCATAGTATTAGGAGCTAAACAACAAACAATGGAACAAATCTGTAACATTAGTTTGAAAACTACCATTTATGATGAAAAAGGATTTCCTTTTAAAAGTTTGAACAGCAAAAATACTCCTAAAAATGAAAGATATTAAATGTCTTTACCATTACTATTTTTTTTACTGCAGGGGACGTTCAGATTCAGCCGTGTAACTCCTCACTCTCGAGAAATTCAGAGGTGGGAATTTCCCATCAGCAGAAGAGAGATCAAATGATGAGGAGTTAGTAACTCCATTTCGATGGCGCATGACAACCTTATAAGCCAACCAAGAGAGTTGCACATGCTTGCGACGTTTGTATTCAAGGATTTGAAATTCCTGTAATGGATAAAACTGAATTAGTAGAAAACTTAAAAAAAATAGATTTCATAGCTAAAAGTTATTACTACAGTGTTTCAAAAAGTTAACTAACTCAAAAACTGTACAAATAGCATCCAAAGCCACATTTAAGCCCTCCTCTATTTTTCAAAGTTTTTGGAAATAAAATAATTTAGTACATAACTAACTCGGGTACTGTTCAATTTGATCTGTAACCTATTTATCCACTTCAGAAAATAAAGGAGTTCAACATGGGATTGCAATGCGGTAATACAATTTGGAAAATAAAATCAATTTGTAATTGAAACGTATTTAGGAATTTTAGAAAAAAATTATCCATCAAGTAATTGCGCTATGAGTAGTATAGTGACCATAATTAAAGCACACGAAAGAGAGTTTCAGCCAGTTAAAATCATGTCTCTGATTTAAACATTAAGAACCCAAATACAAGTTACAAGGTGACACCATCAGGGGAAAAATTGAACAGCCATTTGACAAAAACTATCCACTTTCGGGGAAACAATAATAAGCTGTTACATATATATGTTGAATAAATAAGACCTCTAAATTTACAGGATTCATTCTTAAAGCACCCAAGTGTTATAATCCCAGGTGATCCATAGATGTGATGAATCAATATGCAAGGGTAATAAATTTTCCAATTTCATTTCTGAAACGAAAGCTGCTGTAAAAAAAAAACAAATGCCACCATGGAGCTGATTTTTGCAAAGTAAAAGATAATTCTGTAAAGAAGACATTTTCTGCTGATACGGAATCTCATTTCCTAATTTCACATCAATTACTGCAACTGCACTGTTGAGATTCCATTTTACTTGACAGCTCTGAAAAATGGCCAACCACTCTTAAGCCAAAATCCTCTACAGCCAGCAGGCTCTAGATCAAACCCATGAGTAGAATGATTGAAATCTTAAGGAGGAGCTTTTCAAAATTTAAGAAGCCAAAACTCCAGATATTTAAATTATTTTCTAAATTCCTCCCACACAGTCAACAATGCATAAAAATGAGGACATATTCATGGATGAGACAGCTGGCAAGACTACACAGAAGCAAGTTTGCTCCAAAATTACCACGGCAAAGATACATGCCATTATAAAATCAGGAACATCAAAGGGAAATTTCCAAATTTTATTCAAATAAAGGGGCTTCTCATTATTTTCATGGAGGTAGCAACTGTAAAGAGTAAACCATTTTCAAAAATTACTGAGGAACTCATATAGGTCAATGAAGCCAAGAACATACTCATGCTATCATACAACCGACAAATTGTAGAATGTATGGGCATCTCTTGGGAGTTTAATGAAATTTAACCTGATTAGAATTACTTTACTTCAATATTAATAATGGAATTTGCTCTATCATCCACCAGATCAAAAGCTTGGCATTAAGGTTACCTCCATAACCTAAAAATAAATTCAAAGACAGCTGGTATTCAAATAATGTGTAACACATACCCTTTTGGAAACCTACCGTTTCTCACAAACATTTACATCAATTGATAAGCAGAAGGAAAATAAGTATCTACATTACATTAACTTATGAATATAATTGCAATAAAAAGAATTAAATTAAGTATTTCTTAAATTAAAAAGAGAAAAGCCTTGAAAAAACGATGCATAGGTTTACCCCATTCTCAATACAAGCCTGCACCAAATGAGCAACTCTGTAGCTGCCACACAACAATCCTAGTGTGAAAACAGTATAGTCCCAAGGTTTGACTTCATTTAATTTAATATACCATATTATTATCCTTATGTTGCAATGAATAACACTATGGATGGAAAAGCAATGAGATGCAAGCAAAAATAAAATTAAAACTTTTCTTTCAAGTCCTAGAAATAGACAAGTAGTATACACATGAAAAAGACTTCACTCTAACAAAAGTGAGTGGCATTAGAGTTAGAATGAATACATTATCTTGGTAGATGATTAAGGCAGCTGCATTCAAGTGTTTTTTAGCTAGAGTGAACACAAGTTTCATGAAGTTTTCCCAGCAAACAGGGTTCTTGTCCATAAAAATGATTTTAACTAAGGATATCATAATGTAAAATTTACCAGACTATGAAAATGAAGCTAATTTTAGTTAACTTTGATATAAAAAATTAACAGCCTTACTAAATGAAAACTTTGCTCAGTCTGCTCAGCAAGATAAGTATCCTTCCTTCTTCCAGAACGGAATCTGAAACAAAGAAAATATTTAGAGAGAATATATATTCAATATCGTAATATAAAACTACATAAATATAAATTTTAATGAAGAAAGTAACTCATATCTATAGCACCAAACCGAAATCCCAAAACATGCCAAGCATAATCTATTTCATTCTATTCCAGCTCCAGAATCACAGAATAGTATTTGCTTTTTAACAATAAAAATAATTTGTTCAGTTTTGGTTTTTGAAGAGCCAATCCAATCAGGCAGACATACATATGTGTAAGGTATCCCCTGCTTAACACGAATTCACTTAACATAATATTCCCCATAACAAGATTGGACCTCAAAGATTGCTTTCACTTAGCTTGACCTAGGGGGTGAGGGATGTGTGATCCCAGGGTGTGTGGTGGTGACCACTGCACACCAAGACCGTCAAGCTTGGTGAAGAGCCACATCCTCCACGAGGTGCCCCTGATTTTCGCAGAACATGACGGATCTAGACTTGGCAGTCGATAAACAGTTTCCATCATCACGGTGCGTCCCTGTGCCAAGGATGACTGCATCCACGGGGCGGAGGGTAAGAAGCCATCAACAGGTGAGACTCCGGATACAGGGCGAACTCCGGTTTTATTTAGCCTTACCCATGTATGCGGGGCTCTGCATGGGTGGACCCTTTATTTCCCTAGCTATTTGTGGGATTTTTATGGAACCTTTAAAAAATAAAACCTCGGAGGCTGCTGAGAAGCGGAGTCCACCTAAGGACTCATGCAGTCCAATGTCCTTCACCATGGAGGATGCACTATTGGATAGCCCTGATGGGGATCCTAATGGTTGCTCCTCCTCTACCCTATCCCTAACCTTGGGGGCCCCTTCGAGGAACCCCACACCTCTAGACCTTCCCTCTGCACCAAGTAGGGATGGCAAAATATCCTCAGACTCGTCTGAGTCCACCATAAAGGAGGCACCAGAATCCAACAGGGAGATGGAGTCGGACTCAGGAACCTTCAACGCAACCCTGAAGAGCATCTCGGGCAAAATGAAGTACCTGTCAACAGAGGCAAGACCGAGCGGCACAACTAAGAGAAGGAGACGGAGGGTGAGGGCGCACGCTAAGAGAGCTGCGGGGGGCCCTGCACACCCCCCTGCCTTGGGAGAAACTGCTGGAGGCAAGCCCACCGGCGGAGCCCCTAGGCAGGGTGCGGATACTACTGAGGCCTCGAGCAGCTCATCCGTGAAAAGGGGGAGGAAACCAGGGGACACCCCAACAGATCCCTCTCAGGATGCCAAAAGGGCCAGAACAGCACCCACGTATGCACAGGTCACTAATGACCTGAAGAGGATGGCGATAGTGCCTGTAAACTACCCAGAGGTGATGATGAAGGAGGAATGGCACAAGCTAGCTGTAGCAAGGCTCGAAGAACTTTGGGACACAGCCCCAGCTGACCAGGAGGTCCCACTCTTTGAGGCCAATAGGTTTATTAATGGTGCAGTCGAATTGGCCTGTGCCAATGACTACTCTGGCTCCTGGCTCGAGAGAGCAGTCAATCTTATTGGGCCTCTCAAGGACATCAAGGTCAAGGTTGTGGATGCCAACAGCCTAATCAAGAGAAGAAGGACAATGGTGTGGGTACCGGGACCGAGCAGACCCGACACCAAGACCCTTCTTGAGAGGTTCAAGAGGGCAAACCCGGGGCTGCAAACCATTTTGTGGAGGCCCTACAACAGGTGTGAGGCTGACCACGGGACAAGATTTGTCCTGGGGGTGGACATCTGGGGCGTTCATGTTGGGCCCTACCTTCATGCCCAATTTGGGGATGCAAAGAGCGGAGGTGACCTTTCTAGGCAGGTCGGGGGGACAGAGAAGCCCCCAATGACCCCTGGAGCTGAAGGGGTCGAGGAGGACAAGGAAGTGGCCTAACATGGCAGGTATTCACAGTCTCCAAGCTAACCTGCAGCACTTCCTGCAAAAGGTCCTGCAAAGGATCCTGTCAGAAGGTAAGGTAAAATAGTATTGATTCAGGAACCCTGGGCTTTCCAGGGTCGAGTCAGGAGCTTAAACACGACCATGGGTAAATTATTCTTTTGTACTACAGTCGACAGACCTAGAGCTTGTATCTATGTTAATGGGTTAAGTGCTATGCATTTACCAGAATTTATCACCAGGGACCAGGCAGCTGTTGCACTAAGTCTTGGGGGCGGTGAAAATGAGAGGAGGGTGGTCATCTGCTCCTCCTACCTACCATATAACGCTCCAGGCCCACCACCTTCGGCTGAACTAGAGAGACTGGTAAGCTATTGTACAGCCAATAATTGGGACCTCCTTGTCGGATGTGATGCCAACTCACACCATACAATGTGGGGAAGCAGTAACACGAACAATAGAGGGGAGATGACAGAAATGCATATACTCAACAAGGGTGCACCACCCACTTTTTCCAACAGCATAAGGGAAGAAGTGCTAGATTTAACGCTTTGCACCAATTCGATGGTGCAAAGCATAAAAGAATGTAGAGTGTCAGGCGAAGTCACATTGTCTGACCACCGGCATATACTTTTCACTCTTCTAAAGGCTTGCGATAGGCTAATTACATACAGGAATCCCAGGTATGGATGCCTGACTGGATGAGGTATAGAGAATTGCTTGGAGGACTAGTATAACAGGCACCCCAATGCAAATTTAGGAAAGTAGATGAGATAGATGCTGCTGTGGAGTATCTACAGGACAGCATAATCTCATCCTGCAAAACAAGCTGTCCTTTAAGAACCAGGAAGGAGGGATGTAAGTTGCCCTGGTGGGGCACTGAGTTAGAGAACCTTTGTAAGGAGACCAGAAAACTCTTTAATAAAGCAAAGAGGACCACAATGCCTAAGGACTGGGACAACTTCAAAGCTGCCCAGTGTAGGTACAAAGCGACAATTAAACGTTCCAAACGAGAATCTTGGAAGACTTTCAGTGGAAACATAGAAGCCATCCCACAACTCACAAGATTTCATAAAGTTATTTCAAAGGACCCAGAAGCAGGGGTGGGAGCTCTTTTGCTTCCCTCAGGTAACTTCACGACATCTGACAAGGAAGCATTAAAACAAATGCTGGAGACACACTTTCCAGGCTTCTTGGAGGGGGAGGAGATGCATCACAGGAGGTCTCCCATCCGTCCGGCTCGGACGGAATGGATACTGGCCTCCAGAATCGTAACGTATCATGCTACTAGATGGGTGATTACAAGCTTTAGCCCATACAAGTCCGGTGGAGAATATGGCATCTTCCTGGCACTTCTGCAAGAGGGACAGGAACTCATACTGTTACCATTGTCAGAATTTTTCGCTCCTGCCTGGCATATGGATATGTACCAAAAACCTGGAGGATCACCAAAGTTGTCTTTATTCCCAAACCAGGAAAGACAGACTATACCAAGGCTGGCTCCTTTAGAGGTATCTGCCTCATGTCCTTCATGCTCAAAGCATTGGAGAAGATAGTGGACAGGTATATAAGAGAGGGACCGTTAAAGGACCATCCTCTACACCCGTTTCAACATGCCTATCAAAAAGGAAAGTCATTTGAGACAGCGCTCCACAACCTAGTTTCTAGGATAGAGGGAGTACTGGAATATGGGATGTATGGATTGGGGACTTTTCTCGACATAGAGGGAGCCTTTAACAATACATTCTTTGACCAAATCTGCCTTACAGCCAGGAGACATGGGGCCCACACACACATATTGTGAGTTGGATCAGACACATGTTGGAAGATAAAACTGTTAAGTTTGTCCTAAGGGAGAGCACGATGGAGGTGGCCATGACCAGAGGATGCCTACAGGAAGGGGTACTGTCTCCACTCTTGTGGAATCTGGTTATTGATGGGCTCATCACAAGGCTGAACAAGACTGGAGCCTACACTCCAGGGTATGCAGATGATATGGTGATCCTCATCACCAGCAAATACCTTGACACCGTCTCCGGACTTATGCAAAAAGCCCTAGACAGGACGATTGTCTGGTGCAACGAAACAGGGTTAACGGTGAACCCTGGTAAGACTAAACTCATATTGTTTACCTGCCCTCATGGACCTGCATGAAGGCCCTCGACAAAACCTGGGGACTTCAGCCAAAGGCGATCAAGTGGATTTACACTGCAGTCATAAAGCCTAGCTTTCTACACTGCTCAATTGTCTGGTGGAAAAAGACCAGGCAGATCACTGCCAGGAGGAAACTCAACCACCTGCAAAGAATGGCCTGTATGGGTATCATGGGAGCTATGAGGACGACCCCCACGCTGGCCCTTGAAACCCTACTGAGTCTTGCTCCACTATATGTGGAAGTTGAAACTCAAGCAAGTAGGGCTTATCGTCTCAAGAGACAGGGACAATGGAGTGACAGGGGAAGCTTCTCCGGCCACAGACAACTATGGAAGGAGCTCAGGGAGACGAACCCCATTTGTGAAATGGGCACAGACGACATGACAGCCATGTTCAACAAAACACCGCCTCTCTTCAAAACCCACTTTCCAGCGAGGGAATGGTGGGTTAAGGAAGGAGGCAAAGATCTGCTAAATGGAGCATATGTCTGGTTCACTGACAGCTCCAGGAAGGAAGGAAGAGCAGGAGCAGGGATTTACTGTCGCCGCCCTGATAAAAGGCTCTCAATCCCCTTGGGGGAGCATGCTACAGTTTTCCAGGCAGAGGTCTATGCTCTGCTGACCTGTGCCGATGCTGCCAAGGAATTATGCCATAAAGGCAGATCAATTCACATATGCACCGATAGCCAAGCAGCTTTCAAAGCTCTCATATCTCCATGGTGCAAATTAAGACTGCTACTGGAGTGCCGTGAAGCACTCGATTCCCTCAGCAGACAGAGCAACGTAGAACTTTTCTGGGTCCCTGGCCACATAGGCATAACCGGAAATGAGATAGCGGACGAACTGGCAAAGGAAGGCTCGAGTGGGAACCCAATTGGACCAGAACCTTTCATCCCAATCGCACCCTCTTCAGGGATTACAAAGGTCAAAGAGTGGAGCCTAGCTCAACACTCTGGCGGAACATACAGGGGCTCAGGCAAGCCAAGATCCTGATAGGACCTAGACCGGGGCTGGCAAGAAGACTTCTCTTATTAAACAGAGGACAACTTCAGACGAAAGAGAGACTGCTCACTGGACACTATCAAGTCATGAGGCACCTCCATCTCCATGGTATTACTAATACAAGGTAGGTCATTGCGTATCTGTGGACGCACTCCGATGCGCTTTTGTCAAGGCTGTGATGTCACTAGGATTGCATGTCATAGCTGTTTTCAGCCATTGGGAGCTTTAGCGTTGTTGAAGTGATTGAACTTGAGTTTACACTCGTTCATCTATATCTCGTGCCCGGAATCCTAGGCAATGTCTTTTTATGTAGTATTTGGGTGCAATAATTAATTAATAATAATAAGTAAGGAATCTAAAGGGGAAGGTGAGTTTTTTTCGATTTCCTGCCGAAAGTTCAGTGCAGGAGAAGTGGATAATCGCATGCTAGAGGCGGGACTGTTTCAATGCTGATAACGGTAAGATTATTTTGTTTTTGTGTTACTTATTTTAACTGTTACTTGTTACATATTAAAGTAATATGAAATAATTTTTTTGCCATAACTTGCGAGAAAATTAAGTTCCATCCACGTGTGTTGCTGTTGTATTAGGACTTGAGTTAATTCCCCATAAACTAAGGCATTAGGTTTATTTTGCTAATACATGCTATTATTTATTCTGCACGGATTTGCTAAGTGCATTTCGAAGAGGATGCTTATTTCAAAAGTTTGAAGCAGCAACTTTCAAGGTATTCGCCCAAGAGCTGCAGAAAATTGAAAACAGGTGCCGTACCCTCACTTCATTTACCATTGTCAATGGGGAAAAAAGAGGTTTCTAGGAAGAGGAGGGAAAGATGTGAAGTTAGGGTGAAGAGGAAGCTTGTTGACTCTTTATTAGAGGATAATAATGCTTTAGAAGAGAATCCGTGAGTACTCGTATGGAAAGGTGAAATTTAGTCGGTCAGATTTTGAATGTTGCTCTGTCACCAACAATTTTGGATCTTGAACGATATGCCATTTTTGGAATTTGCCAGATTTCATTCATAGCACTGGATCCTTTAAGTTTCACCTTTCCAGGAATGTGTTATTTCAATTTTACATCGCATTTCATTGAGCTGTAAAAATGGTTTCTAAGGAGCAGG
Organism: Pyrrhosoma nymphula; assembly: GCA_963573305.1. Lineage (NCBI taxonomy): Eukaryota > Metazoa > Arthropoda > Insecta > Odonata > Coenagrionidae > Pyrrhosoma > Pyrrhosoma nymphula. Next base: position 66,996,034 of record OY754335.1, on the reverse strand, counting down.
TCGTTTTTAGAGTTTAGAAAGTTTTTTTAAATTGGGAAGTACATAATCCTTTTACTGCTACGATGTAACTTAAATATTGCACTTACATTTCCCTCCCGTCTCTTTAGTGTTTAGTTGAATAAATACACCAGAGTTTAGCAACAGCAACATTACTTTTTAACTCAATTCGGAAGAGATCCAGCTAACCTGAGCATAATTTTAATTTTGTTTCGTGGCTCCTGACCTACTCCTTACCACACCTTAAAAATGCCTTCCTTAAACAATTTAATAAAAATTGTGTTGCCTGCAATGTCAAACCTCAGTGTTTGTTGTGTCTTGGGGATAATTTTTTGTTACCGTGCTCAAGTGTCATGATTTTGAGAGCTTGTTCAGTGTTCGTTTTTATTTACCACGACAAAATTGAACTCTTGAGTGGTCAAAGATCAGGGAAATCAAATTTTGATTATCCACATAGCTCAGTAAATTAGAATATACAAATCAATTTATTAATTTTGACCAGTAATGGGATTAGTGCTGGAAGCTGTTGATTCTGAGAGAAATGTGATTCTATGCATCTGTAAATAATGTCCGAGTGAGGGAGATGAGAGTTTCCTCTACCACCTTAATGTGCTGGCAAATCAAGTGAGGAGGCCCTTAAAGTAAAATTATTATGCCCCTTTTTGGCAGGTTTGTTCCCCATCAGAGCTTATTAATGAAATTGCAAATTAATTTTGTTTAAAGGGATGGTGCTATTTCATCACCCTACAGTGAATATGAAGCTGGAGGATGTTCACAGGAGAGTGTAACAAATGATATGGAGTTTGAGGATAACCCTTTGAATATCCTGTGAGTATTGTGGGATAACACATGGGTTTCTATGGTCAGGAGAAGAGGTAGCAATTGTCAATATATAAATCCACTCAAATAATCTTTTTCAGAGCGATAGCTTCAGAAATAAGGGGAAATGTGGACAGTGGTCATGATCAGCCAAGCCATGAAAATGTTCATGATCAGGCAGGAGTAGACACTGACAGGATGAATGAATTGGAGGTGGAGAATGCTGTGCTAAAGGAGAGAAACAAAGCATTAAGGCTGTTTTACATGGCAAATGATCTTGCGCATGATCATTCGAGCATTAATACACGAATTAATTTCAATGATGACCTGAAAAGTTCCCGTTTTACACGGCGAATTATTTCAGTGAATTTTCTGCGCAGACTGAATGCGCAGTGGTAGATCCATCGATTGTATATATCGACTACGGGAGATTTCCGACCAACTTTGCTGTTTCGACAGATGGAGTTTTGTTTAGTTTGTTTGGATCATGAACATTACAGTTACCTACTTAGATATTCGTTTACATTATTATTAGGTTTAGATATTCGTTTACATTATTCACTTAAACACTAAGTAACTGCAAAAGTTTAGTGAGTGACGTTATGCTACAGAAGATGGACCGTGATGAGACAATTTTAGCGACCGCTGCTGCAGTTTTTATTAAGGCCATTTTACACGATGAAAGATTTTGTACAAACATACGTACGTGAGATTGCACGTTTGTCTCAACGAAATTAGAACAGGTTGGAAAAAAAGTGGTTGCATGTGTTAAAACGAACTTACTAATTGAAATAATGATATATTTGCATATTCTGCAAAAAACTGCTTAAGAATTAATAGTTAAATTCAAGGTTGCTTGTAGGCCTGTATACCTGGATCAGTACGAAATTCGTCAGGCGTGCTTTAATTTCTACCACTAGTATTCTGTCGCTCATCTCTTCAATGTTTACTACCCTCAGCCCCAATTCTGTATTCAGTACCATACCTACCCCACGTAGACTCTCATCTCCTCCACTATAGATTACCCTGTGTCTATCACTCCAGTAGTCCCCACTATCTTTCCATCTCATCTCGCACAGCCCCGAAGTATCTATTTTCCCTTTCTCCATTTCCTGTTTAATATTCTCAAGCTTCCCAACCCTCATCATTGTCCTTACATTCCAAGTTCCTATTTTTACCGCTGCTTTCCTCCTCTTTCTCTTCTTCTTCTCTCTCCTATTCCTTTCATCCTCTGATGATGATGTTGTGCAAGTATTTCGTGTGATGACGACCGTGGAGGCCTTGCCTCCCCCGCTGCCAGGCACAACAACCTTACTGCAGTAAAAGAACATGGATGTAGAAGTGAAAGTTCTACTTTTCCCACAATTTGCATTTTCCTGCAATTTACACTTTTTTTCTAGGGTCCCTGGAAAAGTTAAATTTAGGGGTTTTACGGTATATATGTGCAACTTTTTTAGGAAAAGATTCAAATCATGAAAAAAGTTCAAAGATTCTGAGTCCTCGAATCAAGAGTATTTTCCAATATTCGTGGGATTTGAGGATTCATGTACTGGAACATCCCATCCCTAGTTCAAACCAAAAATAAAACTTTTCCTGCTTGTTATCTACTTCAAAGTAAGATCTACACATAAAGATCTTCCTAGAGCAAACCCAGGGATAAATAGAAATAGTTCATACCTGGGATTATTAGCCTGCAGCTGACCAGTGCTGGCATTGGTATTTTTACGATGAAGAATCAGAACCACCTTTCCCTCTGAGCTGAGGAGACGGTAATGACCACGAAGGATGTGCGGGTCAGATGAAAATGGTCGCAAAGATGCCAATGCTCCTGGTGGTGGGTCTGGGGTAGTCAGCATCATTACTGTCCCACCTGGAAAGAATCTGAGACAAAAAAGATAAAAATACCATTGTTTGCTTTCATTGCTTTTTGCATTCATTTTTAGCTTTATCTGCTTTTGCTTATATCTTTCACTGCTTAAACACCAAGATTTACTGCGAGCACATTAAGGGCTGTTTGACAATGTTTGGTTACTGCCTGAGTTATTACTTAAGTCACAGTTACTGGAAGATTCTAACATATAACATAGGAATCTACTGTCAAAGTATAATGACTTAAGTCATTAGTAAGCTGAAGACATTGCCTAAAATGCCTATTTTTTCTTTTACTCAGGAAACTAATTTTATGAAGTTATAACATCATTTAGGATCATTTATGGCAAAATTAAAGCAATTTGTTACTGCCTAAAATGCCTATTTTACCTGTTTATGCCTTTTTCTGCTTGTATTGCCTATTTAAGGGCCTAAAAAAGCAATATTCTTTTCAACGTCGCCAAAATTCTCTTTAGTGCAGACTTTGTCTGTTATTTCAGTTCCATTTTTAATCTATCAAGGTTGAAATAATGTCATTAAACATGCATAAAGAAAAATCACCCAAGTATTATTATATAAAGAGTAGAAAAACAACTATGGTAATTTTACGTGATGCGTACATGCGATGGTTTCAATTGCCAAAAACTTGTTTTTGAAGGTACCACTCAGTATTGCTGAAAGTAAAGCCAGTATTGATATTATAGGGAACATGGCTACATACTGCATTATACTCTGCAGAAAAAATTATTGAAATGCGTGAGGTAAGTGACAGGAATAATGTGCGCCTCCGATACATCCGTTCGAACGTCTTTTTCACCCACTTATAGGTACACTATTGGGTCATTCCATCCCAAGTCTGGTGGTCCCCCCTCGACCATCACTGATTTCAATGAAATTTTGTAAAGACATTCATACGTATCCCCAATAACAATTTGTAAAGTTTTACGTTCGCCGATGGTATACTTGCTGATATATAGTAATTTGTTTGGCCCCGTGCCGCAGCCTTCTTCAGGATGATTATGAGATTTCAGTAACTTTGAGGCATAGTATCTCAGTAGATATTTTGATAAGAGAAACAAAAATTGGCTATCTTGTACAAAGTTTTGAGCTCTATTAAACAACATTATAAAAATAACTGTAAAAGCGACCTCCTCCTAGAAAATTCAGGGCGAAACTGGTCCGAAAAATTGTGGATCGAAAAAAAAATTAAAATTTGGCTTTTTATATTTCAGGAAGTAAAGGTATAATCAATGTGAAACATTGAGCATGATAGCATATCAATACATGGTTTATGAATATAATATTTCATCTTCCTAGTGAATTCCATTATTTTAAAAATCGATGCAAATTAGGACATTTTTTGTAAAAACGCCAAAAATAGGGTATTCTCTCCCCGCTTTTACAAGAAAAGACCCTCTGGAATTTCCTTTGGATCATTTTCATTATAAAGAGAATGATTTCAACCCTCTAAAAAAGTATACCTGGTTTTTCATTGCGAGCATATAAGACCCTAAAAATATGGACAACGCTGAGGATGACATTTGTAAAAACGACAAAAATAGGTTATTTTCTGCCCGCTCTTACAAAAGAAAGACCTTCTGGATACTCCTTTGAATCATTTGCATTTAAAAGAGCATGTTTCAAACATCTTAAAAAGATAGACTTGGTTTTTCATCGCGAGCACATACGGCCCTAAAAATATGAACAACGTTGAGAATGTTGCTATGGTGGTGCCAAATGCATTCTGTTGTTTGTTGTCCTCTTTCTTTTATGTACACATTTTTAGCATATGGCGTTGGTCCATGGTGACATTGTCACTACCAGTTCAGGAATTTGAACCTGTAACCCTAATGCTGTAGGGGTTGCGCCCAATTGCCGTGCAATACCAGCCACGGGTGGGTTTCTTGGTTGAGGATCACAAGCCTGCAATTTGGTTTCTTCGACAAGGTTCCAAATCCTTGTGTAGGTATTTGTCTGGTTCCAAAGCCAAAGGTTAAGCCAAAGGTAAAGCCACATGAAGATGACGTTATAGTACGTCGAAACCCGGGTCGTGCAAATAAAATTATCATTGTGGAACCAAAAAGTTTAAATTTTTCATTTATACTAGGTTCCCAAGCCGAAGCTCGTATGGTTTTTTTTAGACTTGGGTAAGGAGACTATACTAGAGCCTTGGGTTAAGTCGTGACCGTGTGGCCATTCTGTATTGAGTGACTTCGAGTTTTTTAACTTGTGAGTGATGCCATGTATTCATTTCTTGGATCCTTCAAATTTCATCTTAATGAATCCGTTATTCCACTAGAGGTGCTTCTAGAATAGTGACAACTGTTATTGGTATCGACCAACTCTTTGGGGCCAAAGTTAATAATTGAACTTTCGTTGATTTATTGGTTTCTTTAATTTATGTTTTCATATCTTCGATTAAAAAATATTTTAAGCGCCTATTTTAAGTGCCTATTTTGAAATTTTTAGTGCCTAAATGTCCTCAGCTTAGTCATTAGTCATGGCTTAACCAGGCACTGCAACCAGCTTTGTGAAGAAAAAAATAATCTCCTTCATTAAAAACGGATACACACTATGTATACTTTAACACAATACACATACCAAACAAACAATCAGAGTTCCATTCAGACAGGTTGTTTAGAGCCAAGAAATAAATGGTACACATTACACAAAGTCAAATAATTCAATCAGTTAAGTTGAATACTGCCATTATACTGAATGAAATACAGTAGAAACTCGAAATTACGAAGTCGACGGGACCGGAAAAATCGCCACTTCGTAATATCAAATTTTGTATGAACGAGTATCTTTCAAAAACATCGTGATGAAGCTCATTTTTTGTTTCCTTAAATTAAGATGTACTCTCGCGACGTACTTGCACGATTTACGAAGTTATAATTCATGAAAGTATATTTAAATATGTATCCATGCCCACAGGGTGCACTCATTGTTAGTTGAACACAACTTATTCGTCGGAGTTTGATTCTTCCTATTTTCGGGATTTCCACCGCGTCGTTCCAGCCTTTTGCGACAGAAATCCCAAAAATCAGAAGAATCAACCTCCTTCCAAGCCCCGCCAAAATTTACATCACGACAACCGACTTTTCGTTCTTTTTTCCAATGAATGATTAGGCAATGAAGAGTCTTTGCACAATTTTCGTGCAGTTTGGACTAAGCCTATGAAGCTTCTTAGCGCATTTTTCTATATCATTTCATAGCTGGAGAACTCGTAACTTTAGCGTGAGCGATGTATAATCATCAATAATATTGATTTATTAATACATGAAGGAAGTGAGCGACTTGCGCGATCATTTGCACCGGATATTGAAGACAGTGAAAATAAGATTCTCTTGCGGATGCTATGCGATGGATGCATGTCATGTATTTTGTACAAATACTGATATGCCCGTTAATCTCACGAAATAACAATCGTTATTCTCCCTTGGATTCATCTTATTTGTGCGTTGTAATTTCCGATATGATGGAGCTTATAGAGGAGTCCAACTAAATATGTGCTTCCTTTCAAAAGTAGATTGTACATACAAGCCACACACTTCAATGGCGGAGGCGATATAACTCCTTATACACTTCATCGGCTACTAACGATGCTATCACTACAAATCAATAATTTTTGTTTTCCACTATACTATGCGAAAGCTTCATTTGTGGCTCTATTCAGATTAGGTCGCCTGCTCTTCATTCATTAAATCTCAGGATCCATTTAAAATATCAATATTGAACTAAAATTTGGGATATTTTTTGTTATTGTTTTCCCTCTGCTTTCGATCAAGCAAGGAGATTTTCGTCCGAGCATTGCTGTTACAGGTCAGGCCACGCACCAGGCCGGAATCAGCTATCTCCCCCTCCTTTCCCCGTCATTGAGGGGGTTACTCACCCTCCACCATTAAAACCTCCCTCTCACAAAAACTGCTAAGCGACCCATGGTCTCGGAGTATCGTGCGTCACTTGAGACGTTGATCTACCTGGCAGCCAAAGCCAAGAAATGCGCGCGAGGAATAAACATCGAATGAATCATCGGCTTTACGCCGAACTGTCACATCTTATCTTCCTCCTCCCTTACATCGACCGGCTGCGTCAGCGGAGAGGGAAGAATGCTTTTGGAGAGGGAAGACATGCTTTTACTTAAATGGTCCAAGAGTTGGCATGGGGGGCCGGCAGAGTCAGCGTGGGACATCGCATCCTGACCTAGTGTTGAGGGGGTGGGAGGGAGGGGCCACTCGAAGGGGCCTGATCTCTTGGGGGGCCGGAACGGGGGCTTCGGTGTGAAGGTGATGGCTCGTGCCAACCTTGAAGAGCGGGGAGGGGGGGACAAAGAGACTTGAGGGGAAATATGACCAGTATGGGAGAGAAGGGAAGCGTTTAATAGTTTCACCGGAAGTGAGAAAGGTGATGGAGGAGAGTAAGCTGCCGTTTTAGAGCAACAGAGATGGAAAGCAGGGTGAATTTTCCTGGTGGGGATTGCCGGGTGGGGGAAAAACAATATGGGAATGTGCGGGCATTTCTATTTCGCATTTTCTTAATTTCCGGTCCATTCGGGCAGTCTTATAAAAGGGAATCAGTGAATAAGAATTGAAGAAGAAATACGACAATCGAATGGATGTGTATTATAAAAAATACTTCAGCTCTTCTGTCGAGAGAATCACTCAATTAACAAAAAAAAAGTTATTTATTTTTGTGCTTTGCTTCGCTCCATCGTCGCTCCCACCATGGCCTCTCATTTGGATAAATGCAAACTGAACTGGGAGTTGACGTCATTAGCAATTTGGAATCGATGTAATGCATCCCGAGTTAGAAAAATTTCATTCTTATTAGGAGAAATCAGGACTTGGTCATTTTCGTTACAAGCCTCAAGTTCGTTTCTTTGCAAGATCGTGATCTATCGATTTAAATTGCTGGGTGTTACAGCCAATAAACTGCCAACTTGTGATAAGTAATGCCTCAACGCACCTACCCTAAGATCCTGGCCAATTCGGTGTCCTGCTTTCGCACTGGTAGGTAATTCCCACCCCCGATGTCCTCCCGAGGGGGGGGGGGGGTAGATGCAAGTGCTTCCAATTGGGCTACGATGCTGACGAGGTTTCATGGTCCCTCTCCGACAGCGTGACTTTCGGCATCTCATAGGATGGTTCCACTTATCCTCTTCTTGTTTATATCTCTAATAAGGATTAAGCTACAAAACCCTTATTTAATTCTCAATCAATCTGCAGGAGCGCAGCTGAGCTCTTGTTTGGAATATTTTTTCAATAACTGGGTTGAAGCGAAAGGGGAGAAAGGTACATACACCATTTTTTGATACAAATATGTATGGGTGCTTGAGCGTTTTTTCCCTTTGATTATGCATGCGCTCAGCGCTAGTCATACTTTAGAATTAATGTGCGTAAAAGTAATTGGTCGTACGAACCAAGCGAACTCGTTTTTCTCTGGTTTTCTTGGCTGTTGGCGACGAAAGAAGGGAAGGGCAATGCCTTGCTCAAAGTCTACATCAAAACGCTCAATTAGGGCAGGAAATTAAACCTGATTCTTTCGATGATAGCTATTGCCAGCCGGAATAATTATACCTTGGAGCAAGGTTGAGTGTAATCAGTCTGAAATAGTGCGAAAAAAAGCTTCTTTGGGTTATATTTACGACTGAATCTACCGCTCGAACAATACAGCACCATCTCCGATACATGTCATAGTTTTTGAGCACACACGCGCAGCAAACAAATGCTGTACCAGGAATATTCATCATGGATTAATGCTTGCGAAAATCGGTAGCAAAAAATTCCAGGGATCATGAGAGGAAAATGCTGGTTGTAGCAATTAGTCTCTCGCAGGCGAGTATGTCTGTACACGACTAATTTACATTTTTTACTCGTTGGCAACTCTGTGGACTCGTGGTAACAAATCCGAATGCATTTTTAGTCCGATTGGTTCCATATTTTATGTGCTACGATGCCTACGATTCAAAGTCATTCTTAAGGTCTGGTTTCACTGGGGCGTCCAGCAGCAACGTCCAACCGCCGCGTCTGGACGTCGCGGCTGGACGACGCGGCCGGGTGGTTTCATTCAGGCAGCTACATCCCGCTCCCGCGGCTGGGCGATGTGGGAGAGTGTGGATTTAGTTTAATTACGAATTTGTTATCGCTTTGTGTTTCCTGAAAGTGAGTTCATTTAAAGCTGAAATGGATGGTGAAGATCTAATTTTGTTGGAAGACGAAGAAAAGGACGACCAATGTTGCAAGTAGTTTTACATAAAAGAGCTGGAAAGGACGCATAAGATAAAATGCGGAGAGAGGAGAGCAGAAAAATCACCGAAAATTGGGACTGCCCGACTACGCGTCCGCGTCTCAACTGCTCTCAAAACAGTCGAGATGCAGATGTCGGGCATCAGCCGTCGAACTCGACGGCCGAGACGTATCGGTGAAACCGAACCCATTTGATATAGATTGGATGAGTACGGCAGTGACTTCCGGCTGCTGGATGCAGACGCCGCACGCGGCCGCGGGATGCCCCAGCAAAACCACACCTTTACTATTGTAGCATTGAAAAATGAGATATCGTTCAGGTAATACATTCAGTGCATAACGTATTCGGCGACGATGATTAATTAGATGTTTAACTCTGACAAGGAGCGCCGGAAAACGTTGCTGTGATCCATTACTATTCGTGTGAACGAGTAACTTTTTCACGTCGGGACCAAGATTCGAGGTTCGTAATTTTAAAACTTCGTTATTTCGTAATATCGCGTACTGTTACATACACTAAGATACCCTTTTGGTCGGGACCGAAGATTTTGCTTCGTAAAATCAAAATTTTGTAATTTCAAAGTTCGTATTTTCGAGTTTCTACTGTATGTCATTTAGAGGGAAGAATTAGTGTGAAGATTTAACATGACTACTAGTGTAAAAACCCACTACGAATGTAAGATTTCAACTGCAAAATATATAATTCAGGCATAAATATCCATTCTATAAAAAGAAACTAACCTCAGGTAACGATAATACACCACAAGGTGCCAGGGACGGTAGCATGAGTCCTGGAATGAGTTTTCACCAGGCCTCACATAAGTGGTCTTACTAGCATAACAGCCATCAAAGCGAATTCTCGGTCGTCCCAAAACAAACATGTCTCGCCATGTGGGGTAAAAACCTCCAGGCATTCCACAGCTACTACCCCAAACCCTATTTTTAACAAGGGCAAAAAAATATGAGAAAATATTAGAATGTGCCACATATTGCAGTTTAACAGTAAATACTCCCAGAACGAAGACCAAATCTTTTCCCTATCATAATTTTCACAATAATTAAAGACATTCTTATATGTATTTTACAGAGAAAATTTGTACAATCAAGTAGTCTAAACAATAGGAAATGAAAGAAAAGAAAATACCTTAAACAAGCAAGCTTCCATATTTCTGGGTCACGACTACAGAGGAAGAAACCTCTTGACACCGCAGAGCAGGATTCCAGTGACCTCAAGTCTAAATGAGGTGAAACAACCCAGCGTAGAATGTATATAAGTATTTCCATTGGCAGTGCTGAGATATGAACACCCTGGAAATGAAAAAAAATTAAATAAAAACATTGCCATCACAACTCAGTTTTAGTCATGAACCTGGTTTGTGCCATAGCAAAAGAGCATTGCACAAATTTTGGCCATATGAGGTGGGTATAATGAAAAAGTATCAAGTAACATTAAACACTTTAGTAGCATATCTTAAATAAGTTCATAGTTAATGTAGGATAAAATAAACAGAATGCTTTGAAATGTTAATGTAGCACGTTAGCTATAGCTTACAGTAGGCATATAATTACCCCATTCTGTTTAACATTACACAAGTCAAGTGAACTGATCACCTTCACTACTCACAAGAGCTACAATTGTTCACAGTCACCCTTCAATATCATATCAATCCATTAAATCGGTCACATTCATTCAACCTTTACTTCAACAGCAGAAAAACTAAATGGAGGGTAGGCAAATATTGTCCAGTGTCAAGGCCATTAGTTTCTTCAGTGGGTAACTCTGTCGACTGGCAGATAGTGGAAACAGTTAAAGTCTAGTAATACATGTGTTTTCAAGTCTTAAAATAATCAAGACATACTCACGATCTTGCATTTATTACAAACTGAGCTAGCCAATAAAGAACACAAGCCTCCTAAGTTCTGGGTATAAATTGAAGAAAAATAAAAAGAATTCTTGATGTGACAGACACAATAGGGTCTGATTTAGGGCAAAAAATAACAATATGCAGTTCCCTTTCAAATAATTCCTTGGATAATTTTTTCCCTCAAAGTGTTATCGGGCAGCCTAAGAGGAAAATAAACATTATGCCATGTTCCTTTTCAGAGTAGGCAAAGTAAAAAAAATTGTTTCTCTCAGTAATAGGCCTCTAAACCTGACTCAGCTTCCATAAGATCTTCTAGAGATGGGCCACTCTGAAAATTACCTCGGTAATTTTTGTAAATTACCACGGTATTTTTCGTAAATTACCATGCCCCTTGAAAATTACCGTAATTCTCTAGATAATTCACCTATCTTTGAGATTATTTTTCATACAGATAGATTCCCAACATTTTCTTTTCAGTCAAGTTCACATTTCCTACGTGTTTAATAATAAATTGAGGCATGTACAACTATTTTTTCGAATATTTTACTTAAATTATAACTAGAGCTCGGAAAAGTCTTTTGACTTTTTGCAAAAGTGGGACTTGAGTAGTTTTAAATACAAATCTTCACCGATCTCATTAAATAAAACCTTTTTTAATGTCTTGATTAGAAACTTTTTGGGACTTTTTTGGCGTGGCAGGACTTTTTCTGATAAAACAGACTTTTCTGTGCCTTTTTACTTAAACCTCATGCCTTACCCAAGTTTTAATATTTGGCTGTAGCAATCACTTTTGTTTAACTGGGTATTGGACACATCTGTGTTTTTTATGTGGTACTCCACAGAGTAGAGATGTACTGCAAAAATGTAAGCTCCTGACAATTGTTAATGTGAAATTTTATCAATAGCTCCAGAAAGTGCAATGAATTCTTTAATGAATTCTCCACTGTTCATGAATGAATCACACTCACTCAGTGCTTCAACCCAAAGTTTGGTTTGGATTGGTGAGGGTAGAGCTCACCCCCGACTAACAATAAGCCATAGGCGTGTGAATTTCATATATTCAGGGTAGGGGGGCCAGTTACTTTCCCTTGCCCCCCTCACACTTTGAGATTTTTTGCTGGGGGTGTCCAAAGACTTCATCCGGGATACATTGATCTGAAAGAATACACTGATCTAATTATGAACCAGCTTATTTGAACCCGGGTGGTCTGCTGACAAGCCGACAGCTCTACACTCTGTGCTAACACTCTGCTTTTGTTTAGGAGATTAGAGGAAAAATTATTAAATTATATGAAAGACCATCTAGAATTTCGGATGAGGTCCACGCGGTGCATTGTGCGCAGATGACCATTAACTGAGCCATCATTGTAGCGTGGCAAGCAATGTGCCCTTAGTACTCGAGCGAAGAGGAAAAATGAAGGCTTTACAAGGACCGGTGAATGTATGCACATTGTACGAACACTATTCTCTTTTATATTCGAGTAAGCCACGTGAAGTCTCAGTCATTTTCAGAGGTTTCTAAGCGTCCTAAGACCGTCGTTCGCTCGTTTGTGTAGCCTAAGGTATAAAGTGTGGAATTGCTCAAGAGATAAAGTGAAGAAAATGTATAAGGTGAAAGGACAGGCGTCTTCAGGAGCCAACCTGACTGTGTATGCTTCACTATGCAAGTATCTGCAAGTACTGAGCAACTGTATTTACTGCAATACCTGTGAAAAAACTATGAGTATCAACACAACTTTTGAATCTGACGATTTCAAAGATAATAATAATTTAATCTTCACCTTAAGCATCGTTTGACATTTCTGAATAAATCAATATTATTAGATACATTTTGAACTATAAATCACGTTTTTTAATTATAATTTCCTTTATAAAAATATACAGACCTAATTTAAGCAATTCTGAATTACTACTTTCAAAAGTAATTCTGATCATAAATGACATTTCTCATTATTTTTCAAGATATCATCTGACAAAATGTCACATGCGAAACAGCACATTGACAGCTCATCAATCTCAAGTGAAATTAAAGGAAACCGTGAGCTAGCAGAGTTTACGACAGAGCCAGCTATCGTTTACATCCACCAGCGATAGGTTTGCTTAGGACTTTTGCGAGCTATTTGTGGCATTGAACATTCCTACTCACAAATCAAAACACACTTTATTCACATAATTTGTGAAAATATATGTAAGAAGGAAAGTTCCATATTGTAATGAAATAGATTTCATTACGTGTGTTTTGTGGTGTGAATGGAGGTGACGACGGTTCGAATGGTGCACCATAGTGTGGACGTAGTTTGCTATGCCACAGATGAGTGTGTAAGTGCAAGATTTTCGTGTGTGTTTTGAATGGAAAAATGAATAAAATGGGATGTACGTGAAGCAAGGAGGTCAGTAGTTTTGGGACAGTGGCAGTGAGTCACAATCGGAGAGTCGACTGAGGGACAGCAGGACAAAGAGAGTGGCCGTGAGAGAGTCACATTCAGAGAGACGACTGAGAGACAGCAGGACAGAGAGAGCGGCCGTGAGAGAATCAAATTTGGAAATTCAACCGAGAGACAGGAGGACCAGACGTTGCCAGTCCAGCTTACGGGCTATACATCAGGATTCTGCCAATCCAGGAGTGGCGGTGAATCTTACACCAAAAGACGACGCCCACATCATCATCATGAACAGTTTGTCCCCATTTTGACACGTCCCTCATCCATCCCAATTTCCCCTTCGTGTCAGAGGTGAATCCCATGTGCCTTCGTTAATTTGCTAAATCAAGAAATATTTTGCTGACAGATGAACTCTGAGTTGGTTCTTTGCGCCCGAACTATTGCTCGCAAAGATATTTTTTGTGGAATTGTTCATTGCTTTTGCTTTTACTAACATAAATTGTTTTTGCTTTTCCTCATGATTATTCATATATGTTCATGTTCACCCATGAATCATCCATCCTTCACCTCATTAGGGTTTTTGTTTAAATGCACTTGGAATGCTGGAAATGCTGTGTCAAATGTGAAAGTGTCTATCTGTCATACGATACCTTTCCCCTATTTTTTTATATTGCCTTACCGTGACGCATGTATGACTGAGCCGGGTTATTTCGGAGGGAGACACAGAAGTTTTGTACTTGGGTGGGAGTAACCATTAGAGTCAACCACATTCGGGAACCGAGAAAAGTTGTATTGGTTTAATTATTTGTGTTGAATGTTAAAATTTATCCCCCCTTGTTTGGGTAGGCCTTCCGCCTCGTCAAGTGGTGATGCGTCACCGCTTGGCGGACCCGTGTTGATAGGGAAGGGAGGAAACCTCCGACGTCAAGAGGGACCATTACAATATGAGAGTTCTCTTTGGAAAACTTACTTACCGATACTCCACGAAAAGGTATGAATTTTTGAAAATTTTTATGTAGTAAATGCTCTAAAAATCTTTTACATACCTGCTCTGAGGAAAAAAGTGTTAAAATTTTGGTATGATACGATTTCAAAGAAAAATTTAGCACACTTCCATTGAACCTGATATGCATTTTGCAATTTATTGAGTAAAGACGAAGGCTTTAAGTTGATGAATGATGTAACTCAGATTCTCAATGGAGAGTTCAAGGGGCAGACATCTAACGTTTTCCAAAAACTCTCTGTAAGTGAAGTGGCTACGCTGAGGTATGCCCCTATGACAACCTGTGAAGTTGAGCAATCAATATCGATGTACAAATTTATTTTGAGCGACCGTCGCTCAACGTTCACTCTGGAAAACAAGGAAAATATCTTGTCTGCCACCACATTATGAAGCGTAGTCGAGGCAATGAAACTGAAAGTGAATGAAAGTAGGTAAATATTTTTCCTATATTTTATATGATGCAATAAAAAAATAAAATCTGTAATCTAAAACTTATATTTTAACTTTAATTTTCTCTTCCCAAAATAAAGATTGATATTTGTTAGCTATAAAAATAATAAGGATTAACATTTTTTCCCACAATTGCTGGTTGTCAAACGAAGTATTATTCAGAATTTAAAAATATAGTACGTACATTATGGTTTTTCCTTTCATAAGGTCCATATAACAACTCGAAAACCCATGAACCCACATATCCGGGCTCTTTTTTCCAATTATTAAGTTAAATTTAGCAACTTTCCCACAAAAATACCTCAGACTTTTGAGAGACTTTTTTCAAAAATATTTGTACTTTTTTTCCACGCTCTAATTATAACATTATAAGAGTAATGCATTAGAATATTCTTCCTGAAAATTTCTCATACTTTGACAAAAGAAAGCCAGATTGCGTGTTGCTGCCGTACTTCTTTTTACAATTTTAAAAATTTATAATAGATTAATGTTTCATTAGGTAAGGTTTTAACATCGTTATTCCCTTCTTATTGCTATTGGCTTTCTTATTTAATCATATATTCACCGTTAAATGCTTAAAACTAAAAAAATACTGGAAAATTACCGTAATTTACCATGGTAATTTACCTCAGATGAAAATTATGGTAATTTTCCTATCTCTACTTCTTTCATACTGCCCTATTTTTGGGAAGAAGTGATTTTTGACAAGGAGATTGGAATAAATGATTGTATGATGATGGTTCATAATGAAATAATTGAGCAAGTGGATGATTTTGTGTAAACAGGCTGAATGCTAGTGAAAAATGGGAGGATAGATGGAAGACATTAAAAGGCAAGTGAATGCTCGAAGGAATGTCGAAGGTAGCATGCGGAGTACAAATATCAAATTTAATGCAGTAAAATGATTGATATTGATAATACTGATAATATTTAATGATATTCTTCTAAGCATCTTAATGTTGAAATTTTAGAGCACACAGGCGCGTGCACACTTTTTTGTTAGGTGGTGCCTGGAATTGTTTTGATTAACAAAACTAGCAGTTAAAAATTGTATTAAATAAATTTGGTACATGTTTGCAAATATTAATATTAAAAGTTGAACAAACAATATTAAGGTAATAAATAATAAAAATTTGGATATGTTTCGCAAAGAAATAGATTATCTTGAAATTTTCGTAAGTATGAAAAAAAGCACACTATCAATCTTTACCTAATTGTTATAAAGTCAAACTTAACAAACTTACTTTAATAACTTGCTTTAGAGCAACATTTTCCTCTCACCGTGAATAAGACCTTTAAACTCTTAAATGACATCCATATAGTTAACATTTATTGCAGTTTATTGTTCTATGAATGAGTAAAATTAGGCATTCCAGGCGATCTTGAGATATTGTCGTTCTTAGTTTACTCTTGACAATTGATAGTTGGGAAAAATGCCTTTCACAACTGGCCCTGGTTACAGGTATTATTGAGAACATTTTCAAAGCACATCTCAGAACTCACTGAACAACTTTGATCTGTTGTCAAGGAGTAACCACTCCAACCACTTATTTAAAGCGGTTCTTGTAGCACCTAAAAATAAAAGCAAGGAATAAACTTATTCTGCTTCGTTATTGTATAGCCTATGTAAATGTTCTTTAAATAATTAACTTTAAACACGCCACCGAAAATGCACTTCTCAGTTGTTTACTTCTGTGTGCGCTTGGTACATTGAACGAAACATAAAACATTATTTACATTGCCAGTCAGCCAGCAACAGTGAATTATAAATGCTGGTTGTCAATAAGACAGAGGGAAAAAACTTAAGTAATTGATTTATTAACCCGTTTATAGTTCATCTAATTCTCTTGCAAAATTATTAACATTCATACTATGCATCATTTTCACGAATTTCTAGGTTATTTAATTTAATATTTCTCGCCATTAGGTCGTGCCGGTGGTGCACCGGCACCACCTGTGCACAAGCTTATGAGAGCACACAATGATCCTACCCACGATTCAGTCGAGCCATTCTCTTACAGTTAGCACTTCAAACAACTTGTGCAATTTTTGTCATAAAACAAATAGTTCTCAGTAAACTTTTGGCTTCCTTACTTCATTCAGTAAAACCTCATTAATTCGAAATTCAAGGGACCACAATAATTGGACTTCCAATTATCCGGGTTCGAACTAAACGTACTTTTTGAAAATTAACGAAAAAGATCCCGTATTTTCTGAGATAGTCACCGTACTGCTAAATTTTTTGATAAAAAGGCAAAGAATATGCACAAAAATGAGGAGTTAATGGGCGAAATTCTTCATGTTTATCAGATTCAAGTTAAAGTTGGGGAAGTATGCACTATCAGACCCGATTATGCGGAAAATAAAATGAATGATTTCGGGCATGTGTCCAGTAATATCACATAAGGTGTATTTTCCAGGTCACCAAAATTTTCACCGTAGACCTTTAACTTTACCGGCCTGCTCTCAGCCCATTTCCTCCAAGACTTTTCTAAGATGAAGAACTGTTACAACATCATCCTTGCCCACTGGAAGTCCCTTATCAGTTACGACCGCAAACCAAAAGTATCACATTTCACTCATCGCTTCCCCTCGCCCTAACTTCTCAGATGGCTTCCACTAGGGGAGGGGCTTGGGAAACGGGAAGGAATGGTAAGGGTGGAGTATCACGTCAAGGTCGGCGACAAACCCAGAATCCCTAGCCCTCCGAAAGAAGCTCGAGGCAACTCGAGAAAAAAATCGCTGACACAGTGTCGGACAGACACCACCAAGAAGTAGTCCCTATATAAATTTGATTGTTTCAGGCTTGACTTCGTGGAATCCATTAAGAATAAAAAGTGTTTTATTCAAAATGGGTAGTCCCTATATCTTCAGCCTTCCTTACCTTGTGATTCACATTCGAGTTTGGGGAGATGGGGCAAGAGTAGATAGGAAAAGCGTAAACAAAGCTGAGAACCATGACTCATCAGCGATTCGGGGCAAACAAAAGAATCTGGGGAAGCACGCGAAGCGAGATGGGAGGAGCGGCTACCAACTGATGAAAGTGCTCATTCATGGAAAATGGTTCAAGGATATCACAAAATCCAAAAAATACTACTCCGCCATTCCTGGCTATCCTACAGTCATCACAAAAGGAAGGGAGGCTCGGAAGGAAGAGAGGGGAAGGCATTAGTCATGTCGCAAAAGCCCCGAAAAAAAAACTATAGGAGGGAGCGGCCGAGATGTATATGTACTCGAGGGATATTTGATTGGGATAAACAGCTGCTGGCGTGCGGTACACGATAAGCATAAGGAAATGCTCAAAATAGCTTGCAACACATAAAAGTAACTTATGCTCAAGAAAGCAATTCAAAATCACAATGACTTTGAAATAAGCACTAATATCGGCACAAAAAAGGTAGAATACTGAAATTTAAGCATTTGCATTAAATTCCGCCGGAGCTCCATAGAGTCGTGTAATATATCATATTACTCCTTGTTTATTTGACTACAATATGTATTCATTAAAAAGTGTTTAAATGTAAACGTTTAGTGGCTACGGTCGAAAGAGTGAAGAAAAACTAGGAGAACGGCAAAACGGTCGTCTTCTTCATCTCGTCACGGCCAAAATATTTGATTGGTGCACTCCATTATTTTTTTATGAAGAGAACGACATCTCCGCATTACAAATATTATTTTAAAATTAAATTTTACCCATTCTTTGATTTTTAAAATGGCCAATAGCTCGATTTCAATTTCCGAGATGTAGAAACGTATGTTTATATCAAATTTTTGTATGCTTGATGGAAAAAATATTGCAAAACTTTTCATGTAAGGAAATGCTGATATTCTTTCTTTTACTTAAAAATCAAAGAATGGGTGATATTTAATTTTAAAATAATATTTATAATGCAGAGATGTCGTTCTCTTAAAAAAAAAATAATGAAGTTCACCAATCAAATATTTTCGCCGTGGCGAGATGAAGCAGATGACCATTTCGCTGTTCTCCTAGTTTTATCACGTCTTTTTCTTCACTCTTTCGACCGTAGAAGCTAAATGTTTACATTTAATCACTTATCAATGAGTGCATTTTGTAGTCAAATAAACAAGGAGTAAAACCATATATTACACGACTCTACAGGCAGTCCTCGACTTTCGTACACAATGCGTTCCTGAAAACGTGTACGAAAGTCGATGTACAAAAGTCAAACAATAGAGTACCATGCTAATTAGGGGTTACGTTCCCAGAGAGTAAAATATACATAGTAAAACCTCATCACTTGCAAGCAAATTTTATTTTTAATACAAAAGTTTAAAAATACATTAATTATAGTTCAAACAATATGTAATTACTTTTAAAATTACGCAGTCTTGATAAATGTTTCTAAAAGAATACCGTGTGTGAAACCTAGACACAATATACGTACATACGCATTTCTAATTTTTCCAGAGCTGAAATTAACATTTCACTGATAATATCCGCTATAACTAGAAAGACACAAAACAAGAATCGTAACGACATTAAATTTTTGGACTCTTACGCTCAATGTCATTTAAATTATTACAATTGAAGAAACAACAAAATTTTGCAAATTTCCTAAGAGACAAAAGACAAACAAAAATGAAATGATGGGAATGACGTTTCGTAGGTACATATCATACACAACCTAATGTAAACAATACTAGTAATAAACAAATAAAATAAACTCGCAACTGGGAAGAAAAAAATGCTGATTTTGAATTTTCAGGGGTTTAAGAGGGTAGCTGTTACTTCGATGGCTTCTTGTCAACTTTTTTGAAAAACCTGTCAATAGAAGGTTGAACAACAGCTTTCTTCTTCTCTTGATAAAGGAGTCTGTTGCAAGCAGTATCCCTCTCGATGGCTCTTCAAACCTGTGACGTTCTCTCTGCATTTGGATCACATTCACCCATGATATTCAAGAAGAGTTCGAGATGTGTAAAGGCTTCAGTCATTTTCTTCACCATCAAAGTTTGAGCAAACTGAGTCTCCCCATCATCATCAGATAGTTCCTTACTGTCCTCGTCTTGAATAGCAATAAGGTCTTCATTTGACATTGGCTGTGAATGGGAATCGATCATTTAATCCACATCGTCAGTGCTGACTTCTAAATCAAGTTGATTCATTAGCTGAACAACCTCAACTGTGGCGACTTCAGGGGTCTCCTCAAAGCCTTTAAAATTTGGAACGAACTCTGGGCACAACTTATTCCAGCAGCCATTCATTGTAGACTCCTTTATCTCGGCCCAAGAGTCTCCAATGTTGTTTATTGCATTCCAGATGTTGTAACCTTTCCAGAATTCTTTCAAGGTGGGGCCACCTTCCTTTTCAGTTGCCTGAATAGCCTGGTTGATCGTTCTCCTCATATAGTACCGCTTGAAGGTGGCTATAACTGTCTGATCTATAGGCTGAATTTCGCACGTAGTATTTGGTGGCAAGAACATAATTTTGATTTCAGGGTAAAGGACTTGTAGTGATTTTGGATGTCCAGGGGCATTATCCAAAATTAACAGTACCTTGAAAGTTAAATTAATCTTTTGACAGAACTGCCTAACTATTGGTAAAAAATGACTACTAAACCAATCTTGAAAAATCGCTCCAGTCACCCAGGCATTTGAATTTGATTTCCAAATGACTGGCAGCAAGCCCTTATTGTGCCCTTTCAGTGCTCTTGGGTTTTCTGAGTGATAGACAACCATCGGTTTCAACTTCAAATCTCCTGCTGCATTTCCACCTAGAAGCAATGTGAGCCTGTCTTTTGATGCCTTATGCCCGGGAGCAACTTTTTCTTCTTTCGCAAAATACGTTCTAGCAGGAATCTTCTTCCAAAATAAGCCCGTTTCATCAACGTTAAAAATTTGACGAGCAGAATAACCTTCTTCTTTAATAATTTCAGAAAAAAATCTAATAAATTCTTTTGCGGCTTCTTTGTTTGCACTAGCAGATTCTCCTGTTAGCTTAATATTGTGTAAACACGCTCTTTTTTTTGAACCGGTCAAACCAGCCTTTACTGGCCTGAAATTCAAGAGTATCAGCATCATCTTCTCCCAATTGTTGCTTCCAATCTTCATGCAAACTACGAGCCTTAACTTGAATTAATGCTAGATTCAGAGGAATGTTTTTTTGATGTTGATCTTCCATCCACAATTTCAGCGATTTTTCCATCTCCTCCATCACTACACCTCGCCGATTACTGACAATTGTTGATGAAATATTCCCAGCATTTCGTACATGGTCTTTAATTTTATCCTTCCCCTTTACTATTGAACACACAGTTGAAAGGCTTAAGTTCAATGATCGTCCGATTGCAGCAAAAGATTCTCCCAGTTCAGCACATCTAATAATTGCCAACTTTTGCTCGACAGAATTGAGTTTATGTGACCTACGCTTATTTTCGTTGGTCTCAGTCACATCACTTTTATGTTTTTCACTCATTCTTATCATACGATAGAAATTAAATCAGTAAATAAACAAATTAAACCTTGCTCTAAGTCAACACTGCCCACAGTCACGTATGGTTGCGTATACTAGCGAGAATGCCATATGAAACAGTTGAATGCCAGCATGCACTAGGCACCATCGCGGGAAATTCAAAAATATTGTTCGATAAATGTCCGAAAGTCCGAATTTAGCATACGATAGCCAAGTAAAGGTATCAATTTGGAGCGTACGAAAGTGTGAATTGTACGAAATTCGATGACTGCCTGTATGGAGCTCCGTTGGAATTTCATACAAATGTGTAAAGTTGAGTGTTCTATCTGTTTTGCGCTGATAGTAACTAACCATCGAAGTGTGCTGCCCCAGTGAATCGTTTTGAAATAAACGATACGTTGGGGTGTCAAGGGACGAAATTCGACTTCGATTTACATATTAAGCATATTTCGAATTATCCATACCATAAAGTACGCAATTTCCTATTCCTTTTGACGGGGACTGCTCACAACTTCGAATTAATCGATATTTTGAATTAAGACAGTTTGAACTAACAGGGTTTACTGTAATTGCACGTTAGTAGGACAAAAAATAATGGGATACTTAGCACTCAAATATAGACAATTAGATTTTATGTGCTGAAAACTGAGACATTCCAAATAAGTAAATGGACAAAATATTTTGGCGTATATCAATAATCATAGAAATAAGCAAGCTTTCAGGTAAATTTCACTGCATTAAATAGTTTCCTGGTTTTGAAGATAGAGCCTCAAAAACTAGAGTATTTACACCTTTTTTACAGACAGTAGTAACTAATGTAAAAATTTAAATGCAATTTTCCACAGATAAAAAAGATTTATTCAACCCAGGATTCGATGCATTGCATCATCATCAGGTACATAAATTTGCAAATCAAGGTACATACATATATATATATATTTATATACTCGCTGCGCTCGCTAGGACCCCTGGATAGGGGGCTTCGCCCCGATAATTTTAGGGGAGATTGAAAATTTTTATGTATGGCACCATGTTGCCAGCAAACTATAAAAGATAGAACGATACATATATCGTTAAGTTGTAGGTCTCGAAAAAATCTATAAAAAGCCGCAATCAGATTGGAGATCCAACTTCTAGTTTAGAAGATACAGTGGAAAAACCAAAATATCCATATATGGCGCCATGTTTCAGTGAATTATAATTTCATGGAAGTAACCATGACAGCTTCTTGGAAGCCTATACGACAGCTCGCTCCGCTCGCCTCTTTTTTTCTAAAGAAAAAAAGAACATTGGCTCGCGAAGCTCACCAAGGCTCTTGGGGCTTCACTCCCTAAACGGAAATAGTAAAATTTCCACTTCAGAGAATCGAACTCCATTCCTTCCACTCTTCAAGATACCTCTTTAACAGTACACGACAGCATTAAAGGTGATATCCCAAAAAGTTTACTTTGGCACCATGTTGCAAGTCCACTATAAGTCATAGAGGGTAAGGATATGCGTGAGGTTGTAGGCCTCCACGAGATCTATAAAACACCGTAAACAGATTTAAGATCCGACTCATAGTATAGGAGCTATTGCAAATAAACCGGGTCTTCGGACCTCTGGTGAGAAAACTACGAAGCGCAGAACGACACGGTAAGTTGCATCTTTTAAATAATTGAAAACCTTTACACGAATTTTCAATCAGATTCGATCTATAACCGACCGTTCAAAAATTACAGCGCGGGAAACGAGATGATTTTGGCACCATGTTGCCTGCGAACTATAATAGATAGAGAGTAACGGTGGAAGTAAGGTTGTAGGTCTCGTTGAGATCTATTAAACGCCGTCAACTGATTGGATGTCCGACTCTTAGTTTATAAGCTATCGCCGAGAAACCCGGTCTTGGCACCATGTAACAAGAGCACTATACAAGATTGAAAAAAACAAAATACATCAAATTGTAGGTCTCACAGAGATCTAAAAGTTTTGAAGGAAGTATTTTTCTATCGGAATCTTAGTTTCGGAGTTAAAAATTAATGAACGCAAAAAATAGAAATTTTCTACGAAATTCTGTGTTCGAGGACCTCTGGTGAGTAAGGGTAACAGTAAAGTTGTAGGTCTCGTTGAGATCTATAAAACGCCGTCATCAGATTGGAGGTCCGAATCTTAGTTTAGAAGCTATCGCGGAGAAACCGGGTCTTCGCCGTCAATGACGAAAATTTAGTGAGTAAAATAAGCACCACCACCTAACCTCTAGGCTACCGGTTACTTGCAGTGAAAATTTGCCTTATATTCTACTTGGATAGAAACATTTTTCAGTTTTACCGAATTTCGACTTTGGCACCATGTAACAGGAGCACTATACATGATAGAAAATAACAAGAAACATCAAATTAAAGGTCTCACTCAGACCTAAATCTTTTGAATGAAAAAATTTTCAATCGGAATCTTAGTTTCGGAGCTAAAAATTAATGAACGCAAAAAATAGAAATTTTCTACGAAATTTTGTGTTCGAGGACATAGCAAAATTTTGTGTTTCTTTAGCAAAAAAGCCATCGGATTTCAGATCCGACCCATAGTTCAAAAGATATTAAGGAGAAACCAAAAGTCTACATTTCGAAAAGTCCAAAAAAATGCCATTTTTATTTTTTTTGGGTCACTTCCGGTTTAAAATTCAACGTTTTCAGAATTTTTCCTACGATGAATTTCGCCAAAGAAATGTCACAAAAAAATTCAAGTCCCTAGCTCTTCTAGAACGGGTCGGGAATTCGTATCATACGTGAGTCACGCAAGGGGTTGTATATATTATAAAGATATAAAAGAGAAGATGGAGGGGGAGGTTAGGAAAGTAGAGGGAGGGAGGGGGAAAATTACAATGAGGGAGGGAGGAAGGGCTGAATATTTCATATTTCAAATGTTAACCATATTCTTGTGCAAATAATAATCAGCCCTTCCTCCCTCCCCCCTTTTAATTTTCCACCTCCCCACTCCCTCCCTCTACTTTCCTAACCTCCCCCTCCACCTTCTCTTGTATGTGTGTATATATATATATATATATATGTATGTACCTTGATTTGCAACTTTATGTACCTGATGATGATGCAGTGCATATAATCCCAGTTTGAATAAATCTCTATCTGTGGAAAATTGCATTTAAATTTCTACATTATTTTTACATTCCACGACATCATGCCTGATACCTCCCTTTTTGTTAGTAGTAACTAAGGCTAAATTCTGTAAACAAAATATTTAAAAGTTTCTCAAAAAATAATCAATACCTTTTGCTCTTCTTTTGCTTGGCAAATCGATTGCTTCCTGGCAAAAATCCTCTGCAGTTTGGCGATCAGAGTGACACCATCTTCATCGTCTTCTTCCTTATCCTCTTCACTGTCAACTGATTTGAGATCCCCCTCATCTAACTCTTCTCCCTTGGCCTCTACTTTGCCTTCATGCTCAGAATCCACACTGGTGTCATCATCTGAAATCAACACCCAATGTTATTCTTTTGCATATGGGTAACCCTGAAATCAATTCCCAGACATGAAGGTAACAAATATAAGAGTAAGATTTCAGAATTTGGCCTGAGGCATATTAACTAAGGCACCCTAAGTATTGGTTTGAATCTCCAACTTAACACTTTCAATGCCTATGAGATTTTCATTCATTTCATTCATGAGATTCATGATTTCATTTGATGCATGACATTTTACCTTACCAAGCGATACATCAATAAACCAAAAATGGCAAAAAAACATGTAAGTTGAAATGGATGCTCCCCATACTGATGCGAGACCTCTGTTGAACTGCGGGAGGGTGAAAATGCATGGCAGACATGCTAGAGCTTCCTAGTGGTGTATGTACTAAGAGATGAGAGATCCATGACATACATATATGTAAAACCTGATACAACAATCTCACATACCTGATACAACAATCTGTAATCAATTTTAAAAATTGTAAAAAGAAATATGGCAGCAACAACCAATCTGGCATTCTTTTGTCATAGTATGAGATATTTTCAAGAAGAATATTCTAATATTCTCATACATTTCTCTATAATGCTATAGTTAAAGTAAAATATTCCAAAAATAAGTCGTACATACCTCAATTTATAATTAACCCCTTCCCTGATGGTTTTTTTCAAGAAACAGTTTCAAAAAATGTCATATTATTTTATTGCATTTTTTGTTAGGTTATAGGTTGCTGTAAAGTAAAACAGGTCAATACTAGTGCTCAAAACCTTTTTTCTATTTTTATTGTAGAAAATTTAAACTTTTAAGAAATTTTCAATTTTCATAGAGAAATCACTTTTCAATTAGCCATTTGTCAATCCGTGATGGTGTCACGTTAAAAATACCGTTGAGTCGCGTGGGATACCTCTCAACTATCACTTCCCAGAACATGAAAGTCATTCAAAGAGATCTGATTCCTGGCAACTACGGGAACACCGACGTAGGCAAGAGGAAGTACAAGGAATTGAATAATAAACTCAGGCGAGTGACCAATCGGGCAAAAGAAAACTGGTGGAAGGGACAATGTGAGCAAATGGAAAAGATGCAGGAGGAGGGGGAAGTGGGCGCTTTGTACGCCAAGGTGAAAATGTTATCGGGTGGTAAGAGAGGTCAAGCGATACCAAAGGTTAAGGACAAAACAGGAAAGATATTAATCGAACAGGAAGATATCCAAGAAAGGTGGAGAGAATACGTAGAGGAGCTATATGACAGCGAGAATAGACCCCTTAGCCTAGATCTAGAGGACGAAGGAACAATAGATAAAGATAACCTCGGACCAGAGTTACTTGAGTGTGAAATAGAGAGGGCACTAAGAGAGATGAAGGGTAGAAAAGCCGTGGGAACCGATAACCTACCTTCGGAGCTACTGAAGAATCTAGGTAGTAAGGGGAGAAAATCGTTTTTCGAACTTATTCGCAGGATCTACGAGGAAGGAGTATGGCCAGAGGATTTCGTGAAAACAGTATTAATACCTATCCCGAAGAAGAAGAAAGCGTCAGAATGCGAGGAGTATAGAACAATCAGTTTAATTTCGCACGCAGCAAAAGTGTTGCTTAGAATACTAAATAGAAGGTTGGAGAGCAGAGCAAAGTGCTATTTAGGCGATGACCAATTTGGGTTTAGGAAGGGGAGGGGAACCAGAGATGCGATTGCGGTAATGAGGACACTTATAGATAGAAACATAGAGCATAATCAGGATGTTTTCGCTTGTTTTATAGATTTCGAAAAGGCGTTTGACAGAGTAAACTGGGAGAAACTAATGCAGATACTGGGGAAAATAGGAATAGATTGGCGTGACAGGAGACTCATCCGAAACTTATATATGGGGCAGAGGGCTCATGTAAGGGTAGCGGACGGTGAATCAGGGTGGGCAGTTATAGGTCGCGGGGTGCGGCAAGGGTGCCCGTTATCGCCTTTACTTTTTAACATCTATGCTGAGGAAATGGTAAGAGAGGCATGGGATGAGCTAGACGTGGGAATGAAAGTAGGAGGCCAGTGGATCAAGTCGGTTAGATTCGCAGACGACCAGGCGTTGGTGAGTCGGTCATCGAAAGGACTGCAAACTTTAGTAGATGCACTGGAAAAGCAGTGTGAGAAATACGGAATGAAGATAAATAATAGGAAAACAAAAGTAATGAGATTCTGTAGGACTAAGAAAGCGAAGCTGGTGATAAGAGTAGGTAGTCACAAACTGGAGCAAGTTGAACAATTTAATTACTTGGGTAGTACGCTAGAAGAAAGAGGACATAATAGCAAAGACATTAGGAGGAGAATAGCGCTAGCGAAGGAAGCGTTCAATAATAGAAGGGAGCTGATGACGGGGACCTTAAGTAAGGATGTAAAAAAGAGGCTAGTAAAGAGCTTGATATGGAGTGTGGCGTTGTATGGGGCGGAAACGTGGACCTTGAGAAAGGAAGACGAAAATATGCTGAAGGCTTTTGAGATGTGGGTGTGGAGGATGGAGAAGGTGCGTTGGACGGAAAGGAAGACAAATGAGGAAGTGCTTGACATGGTGGGCGAGGAGAGGAAACTTATAGATGAGATTAGGGGAAGGCAGGGTAGGTGGCTGGAAGGGGTAATGAGGGACGATGGTTTGCTGAAGGTCGTGATAGAGGGTAGGATGTTGGGTAAGCGGGGAAGGGGAAGGAAGAGAATCGGTTTTATGGACGGGATGAAGAAAGGTAGGACTTATGCTGCGATGAAGAAAGAAATACAAGAGGTAGACAGGGCACAGCACGTTTAAGAGTTCCTTGGATATTCTCTGACTTTCATCACAACCTACCTCTAACCGGTAGATTACTGTAATGAATGATTTGTCAATCAATTAATATTTTTACGTCATGAAAATAGGGATAACTGAAGTAATTGATACTGTCTTTCTGTTGAGATATTACACACAAGGAAGACCACAAAAAATTGTACATTCAAAAATTCACTTTATTGTGGTACAATCGGAAACAGGGAGTTACACAGAGACCCACGTTGCACTCCGCGCATAAGTACCTGCTTTCCCTCCTAATTACGTTTCCTCCTGCATCTCTTTTCCTAGAGCATACCACGCACTTCCTTGATGTATGATTTTTTTTCTCTGTAGGAGGGATTATATCGGGAAAATGTCTCTCGGTGATTCGTCGGGGGTGGGCTACTGCGGGTGGCCTACCTGCCTTTGGGGAGGGCACACTGGGAAAATATATTTCCAAGATTTTTTCTATGAGGTCCAGCCTTAAATTTAGGTGGGATTTTCTGCCCCCTGATTTTGCGTATAACACAAAAGAATTCCACATACTTATTTCCAATAAGTGGAAAAATATTTTCTTATAATATTTTTTTCCCCTCTTTCTCGGAATGGTATAGTCAGCCAAATGTTGATCTACTCGGTCAACGCCCCCCATCGTCTCATTATAACCTAGCACTACCTCTGGCTTTAGAACTGGCACACCCCTTTTTTCTGTTTCCCCCATTGCACAGTTGTGCACAGTAGAAAGAAACATCAATTCTTTCTTGTATTTCCATCTGAGCACCATTATTTTTCCCTTCTGGAACGCCATCACTTCCCCCCTTTTCATTTTTTTTTCTTCGCTCTTTCCGGCATTCCTTTCCTGGTAATTCTCACTGTGCCATAAGTGTCACATGACTTGGAAATGAGAGTCTCAGCCAGTTGTGGTGAGGTGTAAAAATTGTCCGTTGTGACGCAGTAACCTTTCCCGAACAACGGCTTCATTAGCGTCAAAACAACTTATGATGACATTGGCATGCCATCAAACTCTGCATCCAGTAGTGTCCCTTTTCCGGTGTATATTATTGTAGACCAAACGTAACCACTCTTTGACTCACATAGAGCGAACGTCTTTATACCAAATCTGGCTCTTTTAGTGGGTATGTACTGACGCCAACCCAATCGTCCTTTATATAGAAGAAGGCTTTCATCTATTTCATCCCTTTCCGGCGTATATAAATGACTGAATTTTTCACCAAGTAAATAAAAAATCGGCCAGATTTTGTTTAGCTTAGGGTTCGGGTGTATTTCCGGTCTATATTCCTCGTTATTGCTGAAATGCAAAAATTGACGGATTCTGGAAAATCGTCGGTAAGCCATGGTTTCACCGAAAAAGGGAGTATTTAGTACCCTTCTTGTAGACCAAAAGTGTTCCTGCTCTGGTTTACGAACAATGCTTTGAAGCATTATCAACGCGAGGAATATACGCATTTCAGGAACACTCACATCACGCCATTGATCTTTTGATGTTGAAGGCTTATAGCGTAAACACTGATCAGCATATCGATTCGTCTCCGAGGTTATCAGTTCCAGCACTTGGTTATCAAAAAACAATTCATAAAAATAGTTCACACCACAATCAGGATCAACTTCGAAATTCATGGTAGAGTTACCTTCAAAGTTTGTCTTGGAGGTGCAGGAGGGGGAGGACATGAAGTGTCCACCGACCGCCAATTTGTCTACTGTCGGATCTTCATCCTCGGTATCTTCAGATTCAACGTCGGACTGCTCTGAGAAGCTTGAATCTGAACCCGAGTGCTCGATATCCTCTTCAAATTCCTCGTCAGAAACGCCAACAGCTAAATCACTTTCCACATCACTATCCATGACAAATGGTTCGAATCTCAGATAACTCAATTAACTCCAAGGTGACGTTATGAGATGCACAACTCAAGGGAAATGCTAGATGTGTACACTGAGACGCACGATGAATAACTAACTTGTTCTCAAAATTACAGGCCATGGAAAAAGGTCAACGACAAGAGAACCAAGATCATTTTCTGGGAAAACACAGTGACGGTAAAGAAAAGCCTTCCCTTTCCGTAGCATAATGTCATAAAATCCCTTTTACAGACGAAAAGAATATACTATAGGGAAGAGTGGGTAACAGCACAAGTGGGAAAACCAAGGAACTGAGGAAAACATGGTCGAAAGGTCACAGAAAAGGGTACCGAATGCTCAACACGGTTTCAGTCGGCGATAATGAGAAAGGAAGCCGGGAAACGTGTGAAAATACAAAGGAATGGGTGAAAGCGGAAGGGATTAGGATGGGGGACCGCAGAGGGCCGGTGAACCCCACACCGTCCCTCTGTGGACCCTTCAACTCCAGAAGGGACTTGCCTTTTTCTGGAACCAAAGATGAAGATAACATCATTTATACGGTCGCACTGGTTTCGAAAAAGGACATGTATAGGGTAAAAGAGAAGATAAATTTGCTGTGATGAATAGGTTCAACAATTTCTTTTTTTTCCACACAATCTATGCCAACAACATCCGTGAACAATTTCCGTGAAGGCTTCCGCGGAGTCTTTGGCTTGGAGAGACATGGTTTTCGGGTCTTCCTCCGCGTCTATCCATTTTCTCATGGACAATATTTCGAACAGATGTTGACTTATTTTACAAAATCACGCTTCATTAATCATCGCTTTACCGATATATTCCTATATTCGTTCTTTTTATATCTGGTTGCATAACACACCCTGCCAACCGCCTTTGGGGTAGCTCGCGGTCTGGAATGTAATGTATTATTTTGAAGTGACCGCGAGAGATTTTTTACTAATCCCAAAACGAAGTATCACGTTACGAGATTATATCGCACAACTGTTATTTCTGCATCCAATATTTCCCGTGATAGTCGTAATGTACTGCAAGTACCGTTATGAACCACAAAGATTACAAATAAATGCAATATTTGTTGCAAATGTTTTTATAATTGAATGCAGAATGCATGGGTTGATATTACGTCTATAAATATGAATCAAATTCGATATAGATTTATACAATATACGAGCAGGGAATGCGCTAAATCTCGCGCGATAACACGTGAGATTTAGCGCATCACCAGGGTAATCATTACTAATATTATGACGCAAATACATACGCTAATACATCGAGAAAAGTCTCAAAAACTGGCTAGATATGGGCCTGTGTGTCTGCAAACACCATCTACTGGCTAAAGATTGAATCTCTACGAAGGGGACAAAATATTTCGTCCGAAGCAGGGAATGGAACGAAAACGGCAGCGAGGACGAGATAATACGCCCGCATCAGAATTTGCTAGACTGGCGCAGACGAGATATTACGCCCGCGTCAGGGAAGGGGTTAAAAACGTAGGAAATGTGTATGGACTTGGCTTAAAAGAATAGGTTGGGAATTTATCTGTTTGAAAAATTATCTCAAACATAAGTAAATTATCTAGAAAAGTACGGTAATTTTCAAGGGGCAGGGTAAATTACAAAAAATACCATTGTAATTTAGGAAAATTACTATGGTAATTTTCAGAGTGGCCCATCTCTAATTACTACTGAACACTATTACCGTACAAAGTAATTTTGAACACCATAATAATAACAGCAAAGCAAATCCATTGAGAACTGCCAACAATGTAGGTATAATTAGTAATCTGTAGAGTTGTAAAATGGACAAAGCATAGTTCGACAAACCTATAACTTTACCTTCATTCTCAGTGGCCTTTGCACGAGGCATGTTCTTATACAATCTTGATTCTATATCAGGTACCAGTTGCATTGCCCTTCGATACCACTGTATAGCTTCATAGAGCTTACCAGCTCTCTCCTCTCCAACTCCTTTCATAAAGAGCTCTCGAGCCTGAAAATATTACATAAAAAAAGATGAGACAACAGCCACTACTGAAGCATTGGCTTGCAAAAAATTAAATATCCATGTTACTCATTTAAAACTAAATATCCTCCAGCATTAAAACCAGCACATCAGTCCAAAATTTCAAGAAGAGCCTATTGTAAGATGAAGTATCTTAAAGAATTCCTGAATATCTGTAAAAGAACCTCCATTACTGCCAAGGTGATTAAGTCTGCTAGGCTTAATGAAGTTATTTTGTATACTATTTCCAACTCTATGTATGTACTCATATTGTGATGCATTGTCTTTTTAAGCTTTCCTTTTTTTGGAAATTTAAGATGGTTTCTAGTTTACTATGTTATCTCCAGAATAAAAATGTATTGCTACCATTATTTAAAGTTATGCTATATAGCATCAGCCATCGAGACTAGAGCAACATTGGGTTTTGCTGCCATCATACTGACCAGACACTCAGCAGGGATTGTGCAGCCAGGTGTCCTCAACTGAGAGAGAGGTGGTTACCCAGCTTGATAGTCATGCAGGCTTGTGGAGCAGATAGAGGGAGGGACTAGAGGAGTACAGCTTCCTTTATACCAACTGCTAGTCAATCCCCTTGAGATCAGCACTTTTTTGTTGAAGCAGTTGAACTGCTGGAATGTTTTCCACGTGCTATTACATATCTTACTGACATTTCATAAGGTGTCTTCAGGTCTGAAGAGTGTTTTTCAGGTTTCGGCCCATTTTCTATAAGAATCTAATCTGGCTAAGTGTGTTCTGATTGGTGGGTTTCCAGAAAAGGCATTTGAGAGCACGTAGCTGTCATCCCTATTGAAGTTCTGTTTCTGAACTATTTCAATGGCTTCTCAGCTATTTCTGCAGTACTTCTTTTCCTTGGCAATACTTTTAGAATTTCCAAAGTTGATATTAAGCAAGGGTCCTTGCCATATGAGTTCCGCCATGCTGGAGTGGCATAGTTGTCAGTTCTTTGAGTAACTTTGGTGCTCCTGTATCTCTCTTATGATTTTAGCAATATACATATGATACTCCACAATGCCATTGACTTCCTAGATGCAACTTTGCAGTCCCATGGGTAATTGGATTTTGGCAGTTTTCGTGACACAAGTGAAACATAACACAATGTTATGTTTTGCAAGGGTTTTCCTGATTTTTTTGGAAGCCCCTGCTACGTAAGGGATCAGGGCAAAGGTGGATTCTTCCTTGACTCCTTGTGCGGTTTCCTTATCAAGTCATTTTCGGGCCAAATCTTTACCATAATAACTTAGAAGTAGCAATTTTCCACAGATATCTTTACCATTCTTCTTTTCCTTCTGTGCAACTTCCTGGATGATATTGGCATGAAATATGTTGTATTTGAGAATTTGGAAGAGGTGTTGTTTCTCATTCTCAATGGATTCATCACCAGATATCAAAAAGGCTAAATGGTAGAGAACGCTGAGGGTGGCACTCTTCCACTGCAGCAGATGGTGAGTTGGCAATTAGGTATGTCAGTATGAGTTGATTTCTGGTAGACAAGAGTGGCCCAAGTGACTGCTGATCTTTCTATATCTATAAATCTAAAAATGTCAAGTGTCTGGTCTTAGATCTCCATGATGAATTTTATGTAGTCATTTTGGCTGTTCAGCAATCATAAGAGGTCCTTCAGTTCCACCTCTCCATGCAACAAGATGACGAAGGTGCTATCAACATATCTCAAGAAGAGCTTGAGTTTCTTCTTCCATGTCCACAGAGCCTTCTCTTCAAGTTTCTCCATAGAGAGGTTGGCTATGACAGGTGGCAAAGTTGAACCCATGTCTTCTCCTTTTCGTTTCTTGTAGAATCTCCCATTCCAAGAAAGTAAGAGTTTCTTAAGTGGAATTCTACCATTCTTGAGATGTCTTCTGCAGTGAGAAATTTAGAGATATTGATGGATTAGCCAGTGGGAATGCTTGTGAAGGTGACTCCACATTGAAGAACGAAAGAGTGATTCCATGTCCCGTAAGTCCAGCTGCTTCACCTAGGCCTCTCTGCAGAAGCCTCCATCGAGATGCACTTTTCAAGCCTTTGTAGCAAATTCATGCACTTTTAGTTGTCTATCAGTGAGCTCTTAACTCCATTAACCCCTTCTACAATGAGGCCTACACTATATTTTCCAGCTTATAACACACACAGGCATGTAAGATGCACATAAGTTTTGGCAACAGAATTTAAAAAATAAATAACCTTTCTATTACCCTTCAATATTATTTCCTGTGAAACAGAGAAGCAATCTTTTGCCTAATACCAAAACAAATATGGCGACATTTCATGATCTGGAACATAATATCTGCATCTCATCGTAAGATTTTTATCATACAGATTGAAATCAAGCCTTCAGACAAAATCTGATGTTGACATTGACCTTATAGGAAGCAGGATGGTTTTCCATGGGTTATGCAGAAGAAAAATCATGTCTTATTAGCCGGAAAACATGGTAAGCTTGACAGAGGAGCCCAGAGATATTTTGCCTCTGCTCAGACATGATCTCTCAGCTCTTGATCCATATTGTCCCTTTTGCATCCGTGTTCATTTCGCCTCAAGCCAAGTACATACATACTCTACCACAAACGTGATATGTGAAAGACAGGCAAAGAGAATCATATATCACACTAGAGTTATTCCAAATGAGGGAAAGGAGTAATTCCACAAGATCCTGAATTCATCATTCTCCAAGACGGCCTCAATACCTCCATGGGCAGCACCAGTGTTTCAATTAAACTGTGTAGAGTTGAAGGTATATAATATAACACCTACAGAGCCACAATTTGCCAACTTGAGTGCAGTGACTTTGCTTAAGAGTTACAGATGGGAAGAAGATGACTTAAAGTCTCTAGAAGTGCCTGACATGCTCTGTATCTTGTTTGTTACTTATGTCTTGAAGATGAAGTGACAACACAAGCATGTTTACAACACCATTTCTAGTATGCCAGGACAAAACCCTCAATTTCCAACTTTAGGCCCATGGTTCTCAGGAAGGCAAACTTTAGCTCCTTCGATAGTCCATGTGATTCCAATCTTTGATAGAAACCACCATGCATTGGCTAAGCTCTAGAGCAAGGTTTCTACTTGGATCTTTGGATTTTAAACTTGAAAATATCTGCCCTCAGCAACAGGATGGAAATGTTTCTCTCGTTTCCACTCAGAAGTGGTTCAAACACTAAACAGTTTGCCCTCTGTCCTCTTTGCCACCTCAAATACGAACCTTTCCCATAGTCTTGTGATCTTTCTTTAAGTGCAAAAAGGGGTACATGCCGTGGAAAATGCAGCATGTTGTCCCAAGACCGACCTGCCATGCAGGCACTCCAGATATACTACCCCTCTACCACCTAGAATCCATGGGAGATTAACTCTGGCAGTGGATGACTTTGGGGTGAAGGCTCCTGAAGATGGTCATCATTTTCCTTGACCCCTCCAGCTCTCAGCAGTCTCACAAGAACCATGTTATTTTCAAACAGCTCAGAGCTCCAGATGCATCAGAGTAATGGTCTATATTTGGCAGTTATACTTACCCTCCTTCACGCCTCAAGTTCATTAGTACCTGAACAATAAAAGACAGCATGAGTTAAACCTCATGGAGTCTTTCATAAAGACATGCTATCTATGAGAATTAGAACGAATAAAATTAAGTACACAAAAACAGAGCAATACAGCACACCATTACTTTTAAACCAGTTCAAGTTTTTTTAAAGCCACATATGCTAACCACCGGACTAAGTATATTGATAAAAAATTGAGCATCCATGATAATCCTCTAAGTGGCCTTAAAATCATATGCTGTTTCACCATTAACACTTTGTCATATTATTAAAATGGAATCATAAGGATCAATCTATATATTCATTCTTGAGATTATAAATGAAGTCCTTGCCAATTTCTGCTGTTAACATTTAATAATTACAATCGCACGAGAAAAAGACATGTCAAATTACTTTTCAGCTACAATGTTAATGAATTATTCAGTATTATAAACTAAGAAGACAAACAGTTAAATTCCTTTTATTGTTGTCAATCAATGTTTCGCTAGTTTTTGGCTATCTCGTACAAATAGGACATACTTGACAAAATGATAATCTATATATTACATATTATGAAATAAAATATTCTTATTTTCTATAGATAACAATCTCTTAATCACCTTTGCCTCATCGCTTGAAGGCTCGGGTTCTTTGGAGACTGAAGTAGTCTCTCCGGTCGAGTCCCCGTCTTGTACTGCTTTGTTTTCATCTGACGGCGTCTCGTCCCGCTTCATCCTTCGGGGAGAAGTTTCCAATTCGCGTTGCCATTGTTCTCTGAATGTGGTAAGAACCACATCCAAAGATGAGTTCGATGAAGACTCCTCTTGCTCTTCGCCTTCCCCTACACCATCTCCTACACCACCTCCACCACTGCTCCCTCCTCCACCACCATCTCCTTTGGCATTGTCTTCCGCAGAAGTTGACTTTGATGTCATAGGATGATTGTTTTGGTGGTTGTTTGGCTATGAAAATAAATTTCGAATGCTTACGTGCTTGCATGATACTAAAGGCCAAGCTTATACCGTTTGCGCAATAAAAAAAACAAAAAATATACCAAATATAAATGTTTGGAAATAAAAGATAAACTCAAGAAGATGCCTGTTGTCATAGGATGACACTTACCATTGTTGTTAATGACCTCTTTTCCATAAACCAGCCAGTTTAAGCCGATAATTCTCGGTCGGAGTATCGCACAACGTAGGTAGAGAGTTCTTTGGCTCTCAAAACAGCAGCCATTATACCCCAAACTACCCAAGGTTGATAGAATCACCTTAGGATTGCCTATGAAGTTGTTAAATCAAACGATCATCGATAGATTACTTAAAATAATGCAATAATACACCTTCTTATCTATCTGCGTAGGTCTTCAAGACGGTCCCAAATAACAACGTACTGCTGCGAATTACTACGCTCAATTGTTTCAATGCCCGCGATATTTGTCCTCACAATTTAGCATTTCCTTAAAGAGACCGTACCGAATAACCGTAAGAATATAAATTCCTTACTTGATTGAACTGAAATGTATTGAAGTAACAAACTTTAAATTTTATTTTAATTTTTTTATTTAATGCGATTTTGAGCTGTACAATTTCATATACACCATGCTAGCAACTCAATAAGTTTTGAAAGCGAGACATATTGAGCCACAAAGCTTTAAACCATCTCGGTTAGAATCATCAGCTTCTGCAGCAAAAGTGTCAAAAAACATTATTTAGTAAATGAAACATTAAATTTTTGCTGGGTCACCATTATTAACAGAATAGGGGCAGAAGCAATGGCATGACAAACTCTGTAAAATATTCAATATATCTTCAAAATATATCACTCATATTACAAATACTGGAATTTGTTGTGTATTAAATATTCAATTGAACAAAAAATAAGAAAAACTAATTGAGATGAGACTAAATTACATTGAGTTTTTAAAATATGTCGTTTGATATTATGAGAAACCATAACCCCAAATGACATTGCTTTTTTCTCGTTTGGTTGCAATTGTGACAGCTATATGTCAAGTACATGTTAACACATTGTTATATGATAAATAATGAAAAACATTCAATTAACCCAACACAAATCATACATTCTTGGTAAGTCAAAATAAAATTTGCAACAGAAAAACATTTTTTACATTTAGTTACACTAGCAGAACAACAGAATACAAATTAGGAAAATCCAAGATGAGAATGAACCAAAAGGAATTAGTATATCCATACATAACAAGAAAATAGGAATCTACCCATGGCAAATGTTGCCAGAAAAAGCAAAAAGAGTAAAACCAGAAATGATAAAAAAATTTGTCCATCCTCATAATTAACATGACTTAACAAAATGTAACCCCTTTGTGCAAATACAAGGCTTAATTTTCACATAGGCCATTGGTAATGGATTTGAAATTTCTTGAGAAATGTTGTAGTAGTATGCCACTTCCACAGCCAGCTGAAGGGAATAACTTTTCTTATCATCAGATATTTTTGCAGTACTATGCATCTTCATGAAAATAAGGCTTAATGAAGACGAATCTCATTCAGAATGGGTATCCTGAAATGTATGTGAAACTTGTACAACGATAGGTCTATATAGCTGAGTAGTTCATAATTTTAAATTCCAGGGGAATTTCTTCAACCTGGAGAAGCCATGAAAGGTATGAATTGAATAATTAATCAAACAATACATTGACTCATAGCAATAAAAATATTAATTTCAGATCCACATGATTTTAAATGAATGCACATATAAAGGGGTCTTGAAAAATAATTTTCAGGGGAAGTTTACCTTATACACCATCAACACCCTTTTGAATTTAAATTTTCAGCCAAAATACTTTCAACATTTGAAATCATGAACTGAGTCAATATTTCCCTATCAGTATAGACATTTTTTGAGTTTTTCATAATCTACAGGTGCCAGGCTGGAAGAAATATGAAGCGAACATCAGGGATACACACATGTATAGCAATATATCAGCATTCATACATTATGCGAGGGACTATTAAGCCCCATAAGGAATCAAATAAGTCTGGGACAATAAACTTGAAAAAGATTTGGAAAATAAGAATTAGAAAATATTTTGGATTAAGACATGAAATTATACATGCAAGAACAGGATTACCTTAATACTGAGGATGGTTTTGTGAAACTGGATAGTGAAAATGATACATTTCTTCATTTTCCAATATGCGCTTATATTCTAAATGCTCTATGAATTGGCAGTGGCTGCTTCAAGTAGGCAGTTATTAGAAAATTCAAAGCATTGATGGTATGGGCAAAAAAAACTTGTGCTTTTGGTAATATAATGCACAATTTGATACTTGTTTCATGAACTATTAAGAAATATAGAGAACCAATCATTATATACATACATAGGTAAAAACCTTTAAACAATGATGATGCATGCTAACTTATCACCACGTTTAAAATTCTTAATTGTTTCCAAATGATAAATATACCAAATGGAATGCACAGTCACACATTCCACCAAATATGGCCGGATACAAATCACTGACTAGTGTCTCACATCTTCGTGCTTTTCTGTGATTCTACACCCAATTGGAATAGCACAGAAATAGCAATGATTAACATTTGAATTCCTTTGAGCATTCTCCTTGTGTAAGTCATTATGTCATATAGGTACAGGATATCCATGCAAACTAAACAATCACAGGAAAAAAAGCTAAATGATTGAGATCTACTGCCTTTCTCCTTTAAAATTCCTACAGGGCACATCTGACCCTTTGGATAAATCAGAAGATTGATAATAGACTTAACCCGCTATTAAGAATGCCTATATAAAGAATGTGTATCCAAATATAACAGCCAATGAAGCCACAAAGTAGGACAATGTGACAACATTAATATTCATCATGAAAGGAAGTGAGATCTTATTAACTGTCAGGGCAGTAAATGTCAGAGAATTGATAAAGGGATTGATTTATTCCATAGCAAAATAATTTCATGAATTTCCACAACACATTTCAAGAAAAAAATGCCAAAGCATACTCAGTACCTAGAGAATCAAAATGCAACTGGTTTCTTTCAAAGGAGTCACATCAACTCATAATCACAATTACAAATTATCACTAGTTAGACATTTATTGGAAATGAATTCACAAGATGAGTATGAAAGTCTCTCCAACAAATAATAAATACATATTTGCTTTTAACAATAAAATTCCATTATTCCATAACTTGATAAATTAAAGGAAAACAAAAAAAAATAAGAAACACCTACCTCGTTTGTGCTAGATTCTTTTTGCATTGCCTAAAAATTGATAAATTTGGATCCATCAAATTATAAATCACTCTTTTGCTCACTGTTATCCACTTTTAATGATAATTTTCCCATAGACACATGCCAAAGCAATAGCAGAAGTAACGGTAGCTGCAACAATTTCCCTAGTTGGGCAATGGCATGAGCAGATATACAGTAACAGTGGAGTTGATACTATTCAATTTACAATGATGATCAATTCATCTTGAAAGGGCCACAAACCAGGAAAGGAGGCATGGATATACATTTTTTTACAATTAATTTCATGTAAAATCAGTCAATAATATGATGCAATGAGAATATTCCTCACACATTAATCATGGACAATATGAAATGCATAGCTTGCATAGCTAATTTTTTTCAAGGAAAATACAAGCACTTCTTTCTGAAGTTATACCAAATGTAATTAGGGCAGAGACAAGAGAACTTCCAACTTACCAATCAGTCATAAGTTCTCAAATCACACACATATTTTTCAAAGGCATGCTTTTTTTCAAAGAAAATAATCCATCAAAGCTTTTGATTAGGAGGTACACTTAAGACACCTTTCAACACTTGAGTGGAGCATTTACATCAATAATTTGCCGAAGTCTTTTAACTTCATCAGGGGAGGGAAACATTTTTTTCCTGGGACACAATAAGCAGATTATCAATATAAAAATGCATCCTGAAGGATATTTACATCAGTAACTCCCACAAATTGGGAAACACCTATAATTTCAACAACAAATAATGCCAAAGACATCCCATTCAGATTTTTGTACAATAATTCCCAGTAAATTCAATGCAGCCCAACCCATAAAAAAGAGGAGTAGCATTTCTTTCAAGAAAATACAAAAAGAACAGCAGGGGATTTCAGAGAGCCAAACAGGGACTTATACAAATGGAAATGCAATGTGCTGAAATACAATTGGAAATGTATGATCTCATATTGCTCCATATTGCTAGCAGACCTCATGCAGCGAAATATATCCTCTTGCACTGGCTTAAGATATATTTTTTTCAACCTGAAAATGCCCCCAAAGAAATACAGTTAAGCAAGGTATGAGCGGGTTAGGTTGCACACGAGTCCTTTTTTTTACTTATTTTAGGCCCTTTTTTTTAAAGAATGTAAAATGCACCACACATTGAGTTCACTTAACACACTGCACTATCCCGTGATGCACTGGGCAAGTGATTTGGTTCCTCGATGACTGGCAGTGAGGCCTGCAAGGGTGCCACCCCTGCAGATGCTGGTGGCACCGGCATATCACCAACTGACTGGGACCTACTCCAGGGGAGATGTGAGCCACCCCCAGTGCTCCTCTGTGCTGCTGAAGCACCCATTGTCATTGGGTTGCCTGACACCAAGGAGCCACCAGCACCATTTCCTGCGGCCCCAGAGGGGGCATGCTGAAGGCTGAGGGAAGAAGACCTGAGGGGATGGGAAGGTGTGAGTATGGCTTGGGTGAGCGGTGACGGGGGGCTTTCACTCGCATCCGCACCACCAATGAAGCGTACGTGATCGTCAAAGCGCACTCTGTCGGATGATGCACCGTCTTCACCCCCAGTCCAACTACTACTGTCGCTGCCCTGAAATGTACAAAAATACTAGGTTGCAATTACTGTCTTTCAATTCAGAGGTGGCCAAAATACACTTGACACTGCCACAGGTTTCATGAAAATATGCCTTTGACAGCGTGTGATATTTTCTCTGGGATATTGGATTAGAATAAAATTAGCAAGATGGACATCTAGCTTTTTCTTAGCATAACAAATAGGCTTTTCAATGAGTATGAGTCAACATCTGAAATTTTTGAAGTCATTTATCAATTACATTTTATTTGCCGCCAAAAAAAATTCCACTAAGTAAGTTTTATGGCTTTCCCTACAAACCAGAAAAGGATTAAATCTAGATTTTTTAAGGATTTGGAAATACATTGAATCTGTATTTCTAAATCCTTCTTTAATACATGGTAAATCTATATTTTTAAATATAGATTTCCAAATCCTTCTTTAATACATTGTAAATCTAGATTTCCAAATCCCAATGAAAATATTTTAAATCTAGTTTTTCTGATCCCCTCTTTCTTTATTTATCGCATATAAATATATGATGGTGGTATTCATTAAAAATCTCCATTGAAAATCCCATTACCTAGAGACAACAACTCCATTAAAAATTCCTGTAGGGAATGTCAAGACTTAAAATTCCGTATAGGGACGTGAAATTCCGCATAGGAATTTTGTACCCAATGGGGGAACTACATATTTCTATGGGTCTTCAATGGAGACTCCTATAGAGAATGTGAACCTATTGAAATGTTCGTATGGGGATATGACTTCCCAGCCACTGCATGACGTCCAATGGACGTCCATTTTACATCCAGAAATCTCTTATGGACATCCTTTGGATGTCTATTGAATGTCATTCAAATGACATACTATGAAGGTCCCTATAGGGACATCCATATGGATGCCACAGCATGATATCTAATGGACATGATGTAAAATAAATCGTAAATAATATAAATTCCTATGAGAATTAAAAGAAACGACAGTTACTAGTTGATACCAAATAAATCGAGGTAATATTAACTGTGGGTCTGCAACGTGCACCCCCTGAGGGTTGCGCCCCTGGGGGGTTGTGTTTGAATCGCTCGTAATTATTCCGAGCACGTAACTAAGGAGTCACGTGGCACAATAACAAATGGTTCGACATTTTGGCATGTTTAAACTACTCGGATGGATATCTTAAGCGAGTGTTATGTTGTTTATCGTGTCTATAATCAGGTTATTATATTCCATCAACAGAATTTCGGTGAAAAAATACGATTGGGAAGACTGCATGAGATTTACGAAATACAAACCAGAAAAGGATTAAATCTAGATTTTTTAAGGATTTGGAAATACATGGCCAGCCCCTAGCTACGGCGCTGAAGCTAACGTGCGGGAATTGGAAAATCTTGTTTATTCGCAGTAATATTGCATTTATATTCATACTATGTGGCAACATAGGATAACAGTTATCTGGCATTAATTAA
Source organism: Pyrrhosoma nymphula (assembly GCA_963573305.1). Taxonomy (NCBI): domain Eukaryota; kingdom Metazoa; phylum Arthropoda; class Insecta; order Odonata; family Coenagrionidae; genus Pyrrhosoma; species Pyrrhosoma nymphula. Next base: position 66,954,039 of record OY754335.1, on the reverse strand, counting down.
TGGCAAATAACTTGTATCAAGATTTTATGGCATTTCCTTCAAACTATCACGGAATTATCATTTAATGATTATAATTCTCGAAGTCACATTTATCCACTTAAGTGACTACATACGCCTTTCTCAACGCTGAATTTTTAAGATCTGATGCAAAAATAGGTGCGACGAGTTGTTGGTTAGGTATACATGCGATACATATTTCACATCAATCGGTAGCTATGAGTTACTATATATGAGTTACAGTACATGCCATGGCGCGATAGCACATTCAAATTGTTAAAATGAAAAAAATCTTTTATTTTTATTTTGAAAAGATTTCAAAATCTAGATTAAATCCGTGAACAATCCCAGATTAAATCTCGAAAAAATCTATATAAAATCTAGATTTAATACGTCATGTAGCGGACATAGCAACAAGTTCAATTTGGATTAAATCTAGATTTTTAACAGATACAATGAATGCAAAAATCCATATTTAATCTATATTAAATCTTTTTCTGGTTTGTAGAGTTTGATTGAGTAACAAGATAAGACCTGTCATTTACAAGTCAGCATGCTAGTACATCACAGAACAGTTCAGCCTCTTATCTATGGTACCGGAAAATGTGATTACAGTTATCTGCAATTCGCTTGAAGGCCGTTCCACAATGGACATAATACGTAAGTCTTAAGCTGTAAGACGTTGACCGTAACCATTTTTTTAAGTCTGCTAATCTCCAATGAAACATGTAACATCTCGCACGAGATATCGAAGACAAGGTTAATTTGAGCTTTTTTCCCACCACCCTTAAGTCATTTTTAACCTACTTAGACCAGAGCTTTTTCAACCATATTATGTACGCCTTTTCTGCACACTATGCACATTGTTCAAATCTTTCATAATAGCAATTATGCCAATAGGGAATAGTAAAGTAGCAAACCTGAGAAGTGCATTTTTTCGCTTTCTCCCATCACGAAAAAAAGTGGATTTTGACTTTCCCCCAATAGATGGCACAACAGTCGGCCAAATGCTCTTCTACTCTATAACATTGAAATCATCAATCAAGATCCTGGCAGTAGTAACGGCATGCTCTGATTGGCTGGCGATCAGGCTTGCCGTAAGCCTTAAGCCGTAAAGATTGGACTTGGTCATCTTCTTTACAGTTGGCTGTAAGAAATTACGACAAGCCCTTGTGGCTCTCTTATGGCTTAAGACTTATGTTCATTGAGGAATAGCCTTGACTCAGAAATTTGAAGAGAAATTTTACTGAAATAATTGACCCATTCTCTCAAATTCGTGCCATTCTATGAGGTGAAACCTTGTCCCAGAGCCCTTGCGTATGACTCATTGCACTCTATTCTCAACTACCATCTGAACCAGCAAAATATGCACAAGTAGGCCTTGAGCATTCTCAGTGTCCATTTTTATTGCCATATTGTTAGTCATTGTGACAGCAATATTTTACTTTTTATGATGGTTCCTGAACGTAAAAGCAGGGAAAGCATTTCAGAAAAAGCGGAGAGAAGAATGAAATGATCTTTGAAGAAAAAATTAGAATTATTGATATGATTCAGAAACAAACAATCAGTGAAGTCATTAAAATTTATGTAAGGAAGGAATCAACCATTTCAATGTGGTGACAAACAAAAAATATTCCAATTGAATTTGATATTTGAATGAAATAAGCTTACGCAATTTGTATTTTTACAATATTTGTGTCAGAGTGTCAGAAATATTTTTCATTAACCTTTATCTACCGAGCGTGTCTCTCCGGCACAAAAAAAATATCCCTAAACTACAGAGCGTGTTCATATGGCACACTGCGTCCTCCTTTCACTCTCATGGCCCCTGGGACGGTCAAGTGACAGGAAGTCATATTTTTGAAGGGACATTTGACTAAGAATATATCTTTCTTCCATCTGAATTTTTTTCTGTGGATATCTCCCATTATTAGGTGTTGTTTGACGTAATATCACATGAAGAATCCAACTCCCGTCAACAGGGTTTGCTTGCCGTTTGTATGAGGAGGGAACCAAATACTTTCCTCGGTACAAATGAAGTTATAGACCGCACAAATAAATATATTTCTATAAGAGAAGCATTCAAAATATTTTAGTTCTTCCTATCATGAGAATATTTTCTTGGTCATGTCCAGATACTGAGATATTGTTCGATCATCTTTCGCCTAAATGATGCAACTCCTTACTCTTGGTTTGTTTACTCGGTGTGAGACCAGGAAACTTCATCCTTTTGCCATGAAAGAGAAGGATAAACAGCCCAATTATATCCTTATCTTCTCAGAAAGCACTCAACGATAGAAGCATCTTACTTTCATGAGAGGTTTTTTTCCCTTATCACCATATGCGTATTAGGCTCCCCTGGACCATCCGTCGGCTGAATGACTCATCCTCTTTGTTCGAGTTTGCTTATCTCGCTGGTAAGGACGCAAGGGAATCATTATGTAGGCACAAATCAAGATAACAGAATGCTGAATGATGCCTGTGATAGCATGGGAGCCTTTCTGCATACATGCACTTTGAAGTCCTTCCCGTCTTCAAATCTGTTGAGACTAACATTTTCATATCAACGCGTAGCGGCTCGGTGAGACAGTCTCTCCTGAAACTGATCATTCAAGAGTGTTGTGTGCTGTGGCATGAGTATTTTTGTGACGATATTATTAGTAATATCATAGGTCTAGCAGTATGACTTATGGAAGAAGAGGAAGGTATAGAAATTCAGACAGAGAGCAGTTGTGATGGAGACAGTGACACGGATGTTGAGCCCTCCTGGTGTTTACCGTTGCGGAATTTCAAGCAAAGAGTGCAAGCGCTCACCGGACCATCATATGGATTAGACAAAAATCAAGCACCACTCACGATAGAGAGTAGTCCCCTCGATTTTGTTAAATTATTTTTTTTGGAAACGAAGTTATTTTGGAACAAGGTGATTTTTCGTCAGTATATTTCTAAGAAACAGAAAGGATTTGGGATTAAAATTTACAATATTTGAGACTCGTCTGGGTCCCATCAACACACAAAAGCTGTCGGTATGGCGGAGAATCAGTCTACTATGATATGGATGTGCATCTTGGCAAGCAGAAGAAGGCTCAAACGAGTGACAGGTCAGCAACACACGGTACAGTGATCAAACCTGATAAAGAAGTTAGAGAATAAGGAGCACAAGATATTTATGGACTATTACTTTACATCTCCAGGTCTGTTTGAGGAACTTCACCAGAAGAGGTTCAATGCTTGTGGGACAGTGAAAGGGAATAGAAAGGGGATGCCACCACACTGGGGTACTAAGTATTTGAAAATGAAAAGGGAGGAGCTCAAGGTGAGAGTGAAAGGTGCGTTATGCACATTATGCAGAAAAGTTAAAAGAGAGGTCTTTATCTTGACTGATATGCACAAAGCTCCTTCTGTAGAAGTTTTCACTGATGATTTCAACAATCCACTAAAAATGGCAATTATATTGAGTTATAATAAAAACTTGGGCTTTGTGGACAAAGGTGACCGACCGGATGATAAATAGCTACACTATCGGAGGAAAAACTTGGAAATGGACAAAAAAAAATTTTCCACCTGGTGTACATGTCTGTTTTGAATGCCTCAATCCTTCTGCGTTTAGTTGGTGGAAAGGCGTCACTAAAACGCTTTTGTGAGCAACTTGTGAGGGACCTAATAATATGTGCTTTGGAAGATATCTCGTCTCCACAGTCATCAAATATAGGTCGCCCAACTTCAATTGTCAATATATGAAATGCGTAGCTGGCTGACATCACTATGATCATATTCAGCTCAAAGGAAAAGGTGCAGGTATTTACAAAATTTACATGACTTCTCATAAATATGGGTGATTTTATTGCCAAAGTTGCTATTTAAGTTTTTGAACTACAGTAATTTTCCGTATGCAAGGTGCACTCATGTTTTCATTTCAGAAATATAAAAAAATATTGTACTTGTCATATGTACTAGGTTTCATCATCAACCCTCAGCAGTACCTTGAGCCTTCATCTCTCTCCCTCCATCTCACTTCTTCATATCTCTCAATTACCCCTACCTCCCCTTCCCATCCTCCACCTATCTCTTCCCCCTTCTTTATCAAGAATATTTTCCCTCACTCTATCCCTTTCTTTTTGGAGACGACGTCTCCAAAAAGAAATGGTTAGAGTGAGTTACCACAGTGTAAGCTACTACAGCACCGCTCAGCACACAACACCGACTGCAGTTTTTCACTAATGACACAATTGGAACGTTCTACTAAAGTGAGCTAAAAGTGGTCCATAAATGGCTAAAAAAATCAATTTATGTCGCATCTATTGCTTGGATATTGCGAGTAGGATTTATATCCATATTTTGGATACAAAATATTTTTTTCTATGTTGAAATTTTTAGTTAGACTTTCGGAACACGAAAATAACATTACTGCCCAACATGAGTTTGAACGTAATTACATCGAATATCCGGTAAAATATTGTCTATAAGGAGGGAATAAAACAAGCACATCAGATGGAAAATTAATTGATCAATTCAAATAGAGTACTTTATTATGCAAAAACCATATACATATTATGGTGAATAATTTGTCTTGCAGAGTGTTTGAAAGAGAAAAACGGCGAGACTCGGAAAAAGGCAGTAGTCATACTTTAGATATTTTCCATTTTTTATGGTTATTTACCATTCCATTACTTGAAAAACTTTAAATTGAACTAATGGCGTTGTGTTACACCATTTTTGTAGATGAATCGCTCGTTCTTTAGCAAAAAAAGCCTTCACCTTAAAAAATAATTTTATTTTTTTTACATAGACAATAATTAACCTTTGATTTTAATATTGTTGTATTTATTATACCTATTCAATCATATCACATGAAAGCCGTGTAAAAACTCTAGAAGGCACTTTTTATTTCATTATGATAAAACAAATACTTTTCTTGTAATATTTTTTTTTCTAAAACACTATGTTTTAGTGGCAGAAAGTTTAAAAAACCTCAGCAGTCTAGGTATATGGCCGACAAAACCTCGTAAGGTAAAGGTTAACAGGTCTATGCATGAGGGTGACAGAAATAAATGCTCAATATGACAGAAAACATTTTTCCCTGCGAAAGGGAGGGTTATCCTGGGTATTTCCACTGCCATGCTAGCAGCTTACACATATCCAGATACTAAAAAAATGCAAAGTGTTCGCTGTAGAACAATCAGCATCACAACATCAATTAGAGGGCTATGCTGGCCTATAATGTTTGCCCCAGCCCACTCTGTACCGTATGGACATATGGACAATCAGCTTACCTAAGGCCTGTATGAACATTTATACTACCCAGAAACTCATAGCTGTTGCTAAATATGCTTCACATCAAAGAACTAGGTGAGGAATGCAATCTCCCATGATGATAAAAAGTCAAGATGAAGACCCTCAAGTGAACTCACTTAATTACTTTGGTAACACTACTCTAGCTGAAATTGTCATTGTGGATTGGAATTATTATATTAGGTTGCTCCTCACCTCAACACTTCCAGACCACAGGCTAATGCGATTTCCAAAGTTCTCCATGCTGATCAGATGCCCAAATAACACAAGCTTTGGGACAAAGAATCTTTATTAGACAAAGTACAGTAAAACCTCATTAATTCGAAATTCAAGGGACCAAAAAAATTGGACTTCAAATTATCCGGGTTTGCACTAAACGTACTTTACAAAAATTTACGAAAAAGATCCCGTATTTTCCGAGATAATCACCGTACTGCTATATTTTTTTATAAAATGTCAATGAATATGCACTAAAATGAGGAGTAAATGGACAAATTTCTTCAAGTTAATCAGATTCAAGTTAAAGATCACGTGCAAAATAAAAACAAATGAATGATTTTGGGCATGTGTCCAGTAATAACACATAAGGTGTATTTTCCAGGTCACCAAAATTTTTGCCGTAGACCTTTAAATTTACCGGCCTGCTCTCAGCCCATTTCCCCAAAGATTTTTCTATGATGAAGCTGCATCATCATCCTTGCCTGCTGGAAGTCCCTTATCAGTTACAACCGCGAACCAGAAGTATCACATTTCACTCATCGCTTCCCCACGCCCTAACTTCTCAGGTGGCTTCCAAGAGGGAGGGACTTGGGAGAGGGGAGAGAAGGGTAGGGGTGGAGTATCACGTCAAGGTCGGCGATGAACCGAGAATCCCTTAGCCCTCCGAAAGAAGCACGAGTGAACCCAAGAAAATAATCACTGATTCAGTGTCGGACAGGCACCACTCAGAAGTAGTCCCTATGTAAATTTGATTGTTTCAGTCGTGACTTCGTGGAAGTGATAGATATCCATTTTGAATAAAAAACTTTGTACTTTTCCACACTTTAAAGTGTGGAAAAGTTCAAAGTTTTGTATTCAAAATGGATATTCCCTGTATCTTCTACCTTCCTTACCTTGTGATTCACATTTGAGTTTGGGGAGATGGGACAAGAGTAGATGGAAAAAGCGTAAACAAAGCTGAGAACCATGACTCGTCAGCAATTTGGGGCAAACAAAAGAATCTGGGGAAGCACCAGAGGTGAGATGGGAGGAGCAGCTACCAAATGATGAAAGTGGTCATGCAAGGAAAATGGGTAAAGGATGTCACACCATCCGGAAAATACTACTCCACCATGCCTGGCGATCCTACAGTCATCACTCAAGGAGGGGAGGCTTGCAAGGAAGAGAAGGGAAGGCATTAGACATGGGGCGAAAGCCCCGAAAAAAGTTAGGGATGGAGCAGCCGAGATGTGTATGTACTCAAGGGATATTTGATTGGGGGTAAACAGCTGCTGGCACGTGGGGCACCATAAGTATAAGCAAATGTTCAAAATCGCTTGGCAACACTTAGAAGTAACTTATGCTCAAGAAAGCGATATCTATTAAATCACAATGACTTTGAAATAAGCACTAACTAACCATCGAAGTGCGCTGCCCCGGTGAATCGTTTCAAAATAAATGATATGTTGGGGTGTCACGGGACAAAATTCGACTTTGAATTACATATTAAGCATATTTCGATTTATCCGTACCATCAAATATGCAATTTCCTATGCCGTTTGCCAGGGACTGATCACAACTTCGAGTTAATCCATTCAATGCTGACCTGTTGACATGACATTTATTCCCACGCTGAAGGGTTTTTTTTCATTTATTTATATAAAACGAAAACACAACCAGCAAAGAACGAAACTCATCCACGTGCGCCTAAAGCAAGACTAAGACGCTGAAGGAAGTTGCAAGAGTCAGCGCCGACGCTTGGGAACTAGGGAAAACCGAGAAAAGTAATGGGACCGATGCCTTGAATTCAAGGCATCCACGCCTCTGGCTTGCACGGGATGCCTTGAATTCAAGGCATCCGCATTGAATGGGTTAATCGATATTTCGAATTAAGAGGGTTCGACCTAATGGGGGTTTACTGTCTTAGACTAAGAGAGAGTCAGCCGGGCAACCTTAAGTATAATGATTTCAACCCTTGGCTTCACCGTCAAAGCTCTCCAATACCAATAAAAGTGAGGTCCAATTGTAAATACCTCTCTATCCATGGGCACCCTCCTGCTGGTACACTTTCTCGCTGAGCTCATTGCATGGGATGTGGGAGTGGGGTGACACCTGCCATATCCCCCATGACCCCTCTGCATCATCCCCTTCACCACTGGATTGCATGGGCCACAAACCCCCTCACCTTCACTCACGCCCCCACCATCCAGGGACCAATCTTCCTCAGGTGACTCTCGGAAGTGGTATAGAGAACTGCTGTCCGTAGCCTAGAAGAGTTGCAAAACATTAATGAATACAGTTCACACACAAGCATATTGGATAAAGCAATCTGACTGATTGTTGAAAATTGCTGTTAAGATATGAAGGGAATAAGGAATAAATAATTCCAGAGGAATCAATCATTTGGGGAAGGGAATCATGTGACCAAAGAATCCATGACAGTGGCCTTTGCTTAAATCATACGATCATGAAAAAATTGTTCACTTTTCATTTCTTTCTAAGCCTATCAACTGCACTACTATCTTGGATGGACTCTATACAGCGGACTATCATTAGGACATTCCTTGATAGCACGTATTCCTCATTTGGACATTCATTGCCTCAGGTCCGCGTCACAGTGCATGTAAATAACTATGGTTAGCACGTTTTGGTTACCTCTTAAGCACATTTGGAGGAGGACCAAGCCAAATTTGTCCTAGGGAAATAACCACCTTGTAGGTTAATCAGACAATGGATAAATCTAAAGAGGTTAACTTCTTACATTAAAAATAATAATTCATTTATTTGCCCGAAGATCATGTTACATTAGATGTGTATGAGATATAAGGCACGTCACAGGATTGTAAATAGACACAGTACATTACATGTACACTCAGTGTTATACAATATGCATTCAGCTATATCCCAAGCAATAGACAGAATATTATTGTCTATCGACAAGAAAAATGATACTCTGGCATTATTTTACGATTTCACCAAGGCCTTTGACCATGTAAATCATAACCATCTATTATATAAACTTAATAGACTGGGAATTAGGGGCTTACCACTTCAGTGAATCAAGTCATACCTTCACAATAGATCGCAGGCTACTACATCTACTCTCGGCCCACTTCTATTTTTGTTGTATATTAATGACTTACCTATCTCTTTACCTGGATATGACACTATTTCACCAATTTTATATGCAGATGACACAACAGTAATAGTTTCAACTAATTCCCACCAATCCATAATCGACCAAGCTCAAATGGTTACCGATAAGATTAGCAAATGGGCACAGGATAATTTCCTAATTGTTAACCCCCATAAAAGTAATTTAATACAATTCATGTCCAGTGGCCTGCCAATGGAAAGCATCATTGTAAGAATGGACCGCAAATCAATTGCACAAACTGATACTTGTAAATTTTTAGGAGTACTTTTAAACTATAAAATGTCCTGGACAGAACACATCAATCATCTTAGCAGTAAGCTAATATCTAGCTGCTACATTCTGAGACAGCTTAGTTTAACTGTGGAAAGAGAAACTTTATTAAGCCTTTATTATAGTGATTTTTATTCACATGTACTGTATAGCATAATCTTCTGGGGATCTACCCATCTGTGTACCAAAATATTTCGTCTCCAAAAGAGGGCAGTGAGAATCATAGTCCGGAAAGGGAACATATCTCCCAGCAAACCGATTTATGAGGAGTTGAACATTCTTCCCATTCCATGTATATATATATATATATTATTTTTTATATACATAACAGTTAAAAAAATATATATATATTATTTATATATATATAAAGCTACAAAACTGACTCACTCATATCGTGATATAATATATAGATTCGGCATTAGTAGGATTAAAAATATTTCGCATTACAATTGACAGGAGGGGTTACGCCAAGAAAACAAGTGAACAACGAAATGTTAATTTTCCGGTTTGATTATTTCGAATATCATGAAATCTTCAATGTTCATCGATAAATATTTTCTAATCTAAAAAATAGTTTCTAATGCTTGAAATAAAAGATAATGGGCGCTTAACTTGACCATATCGATAGTAAAAACAATAGCATGTCTTGCGTATTTGAAGTCAATGTAAAAATAATTATCGAAGTGAATATCAGAATAGAGCACATTCTTTTATTGTGAATCTCGGAAATAACAAGTTATTTTTTGCTGTTTACTTGATTTCTTCATGTTTTCTTTTAATGCAGTTCTTTTTTTACGTCGCAATAATCGAAATCAAATTGTCGCATGTAATCCAGCTAAGTTTCAACACTTGCCAGAGCTTCTGTGCGGGTGCCAACTCTTCTTCCTTTACGTATTTTGTGAACTCCAAGCGAAAAGCATCAGCGGCTGAAACATTGCCACTCAATCGCTCTCCCAGAATAGCAATTTCACGAATTTTAATGTCGCGGCTTGAATTTCGTCAACCACTCAGAAGAAGCTTTAAATCTCCTACTATCCCTAGAAACTCATGAAAAAGTTTCGCCTGCTGTGCACACATGGGGCTTGAGACAGGTATACCATGAATTGACCATTTTTGATTGAACCAAAGAAGCATGTCGGAGTCTATAAAATGTTTAAAGGTTGATCGTTTCATAGTCTTACGCTTTGAGGGTCCCAAACCACTGTCCGAGGTTGCAGCGAACTTCATCAGCTTACTTTTACTGCTTTTTCAAGAGCCCTTTTGCAGACACATAACCCAAAACATAGAAATAATGACATAACAGGTGCTGCACCTCTAACCAGATGCATAATGTGTAGAAATAGAACAGACATATCCAGCATCAACAAAAAAAGAACTTCTTTAAGAAAAAGAAAAGCAAAAAATCTTCTCTCACCTTGAAGTTCAGCGTAATCGACCCAGCAAGAGCCCTAGTCGAAGCCCCACCAGTGGAAGAGCCTTCGTCGACGGCAGATGAAGATTTAGATGAAGGGCACTTCTCAGAATCTTTTTCACCTCCAACTCCACCCAGCACAACACCCCCAGAGGTGCAGCTTCCTACAGTTCCACTGCTGCTGACGCTGAGCCTCTGGCCACCTCCTACAATGCTACCTGCTCCCTCTCTACCAACCGAGTCACCAGCAAGTGCACCCTCCACTGCACTGCCTCGACCAGACGACGACACAGAGCATGAGCCAGCTGCTGCTACATCAGCTTGAACTTCCAGTCTGAAAGACGAAATGGGCAACGTCCAACATGCAATTGATAATTTAAATGATTTAAAATAGGTTGCTGCTGCATAAAAGTTCATCTTTTCAGCAGGTGTATGAGAAAATTATTTCAGCTATTTTTCAATCCAATAATTATTCAAAGCACAAGTACATTAAGTAATTTTATTTGAAGAGGGAAGACAAAAGAAAAAAATATATAACTCATCAGCAGATTTTAATTGAACAATCAATTGATAACAATAATTTATAAAGCATTGTTTGGTAGATACCCAAGATTTATTCCTTTTATTAAAAAATTCAATCTGTAACTGTTTAGGATGAAATTTCTCTTGTTAAGTATGTCCTTGATTTATTTCAATTTTTTGAGTTTTTTTTCAAAATTTGAGTGTTAGGCTTTTGACCAGATATCTTGAAAAAATTATTTTTTCATAAATGTTGAAATTTTATGTGAAACATTAAAAAAATAAATAATCAGTTAATTTATGTTAAGTTCAAAAATTTGCCTTCAAAATGACATGAAAAAACAAAAAAATATTTCCATGAAAATATTTACTAATACTCTTGAAAAAGCTTTTTAGAAAAAATATAATAAGCATATGTATTTTGTTTTATACCCGAGGACACCCCCATTTTTTCTGGGAATAAAACAGAGGATGTAAATTACTGACATAAGCACTCTGACATAAGGCCTGATTGTACAATCTCCAGTTATATATTTTTTGTTTAAAAACTGAGGTAATACATTCTCCAATCAATTGACAGTCTGACATATTATAATAAACCGAAACTCTCAGTAATCATCAAGTCAACAGAAAGGCTTCATCATCTTGCAGTTTGCAACCAGATATTTTTTTTTTAACTGGGCTTACGACCCAGCTTTTAAAACTCAGGTTAGGCATAATCTGATGTCAATATGCCATCCTATTAATGACCTCCACATCAATCAGCCAACAGTTCAACGATATTTCAGAGCCCAAACTCAGTTTAGATCGCCAACATCATCTAACAACTTAACCAGATATGGTAAAACTAGGCCAAAGTGCTGAGTTATGAGTAAATTTTTTTAAATTCATAAAAATAGTTTCTGACAGAGAATTAATTTTTGATCAGGAAGCAGAACCGACCAAAACCCAATAGATCCTAGAGCTGTGAGGTGAGTTTCCTTTCACTTAAGCCTCACCCTACTTTGTATAAGCTAAAATCACTAGAGCTTACTCTTTGTATGTTATGGTGTTACTTATGTCTGTGAAAGACCATCAATCAACTCCATCAATAAGATCTGACAGCCATATGTATGATACAAGGCATAAAGAAAAATTAGAGGTACCATTCTGCAGAATAGATAAAAAAAGAAGCAAAACTTCAATGTACTTGCACTTAGAGTGTTTAACAAATTACCCCATGGCGCTAAAACTACAAGTAATATTAAGTATAAACAGATTACTGAAAACTGGCCAAAACAAAACCCATTTTATTCTATGGATGCATATTTCCAGCGTAACACCATGTCTGGCCTAATGTTTTGAGGAATACTATGACCAATGTATGACTTAGCCTATTCAAGTGAATTTAATATAGGTAATAAATTATATTATAATCCATGTTGAGAAAACCACCTTTGTTATTTCCACAAAACTTTATCCCGCTGGCACATTCTGATCTCTGATATCATCAGTTTTATATTATGTTGTTTCCTAATCATATTTTCTTCCATTTTGCATGGATTTCATTTCAGTACTTCAACTTTATACTAGTAGAAGTACCCATTAATTCTCAATGGGAGAGATAAAAATAAGAAATAATTTGTACATACTATTCATACAGAAGAAAACTTTCTCCTCTTAGTTTTTTTGTACTAAGTGAAAATTTCCTATTTTGCTGCTTAATAATGCCTAGTATTAAGCTATTTAAGTAAAACTGTTTATTTTTAAAACAGTAAAACTAAAAAAGTATTCCAGTTTCAGGGGGGGGGCATCGGGAAGATCACCATAAACTTCGAGCATATTTTCCCTTCAGTGAGTTTTGAGTTTACATTACCAATAGAGACCATATTCAAATTTTTATTTGAAATAAGTACCATGTACCTACATACAAAGTTTCAAGATAAACAGCTCATTACTTCATTCATTCTGAGGCTAAATAGAAAGCAGTGATTTGGGGACTTACGGCCTGGACCCCAATTGGAACCCTACCCATCCCTCTTCAGCTCTGGGAATGTATTAGGTGTATTACTTAGGTCTCTACCAGCATGCAAAATTCAATGTAATAAACGATATACTATACATAAGAATGGGCCATAATTATTAGAATCAATGTGACATGCTAAATGCAGATACTATGTAAAAGCCGTTAAGCACGCATGGAGAGGTTGGGGTACAAAAAAACCCAACTGAAATCTCTCTGAAATTTGCTAATATTGATCATTTAATTTAATGAAAGCCATAAATGGCCTGAGCAAAATTTCCTGTGCATAGCCATTGCTCAGGTTGCCAAGGAAATGTGCCACTTTTAAAATGGGAGAAGAATTGATAATTTTGGAGTTGAAAACCTAATTTTTAAGGAAAAACAAAACGTAAAACATAATCCAATTCAAGAATGAAATACTTTATTTTTTCAGCCACCTGATAGAGAAAATTTCAGTCCAATATCATGAGTGCCAGTAATTTAAAAAAGCAAAAAGAACCCACCTCTGCACTGATTGCAATTCTTTTTTTATAGGAGTAAAATCTAGGGGCCTGGTCAGGAGCCCTTGGGGCCTTGAGGAAATTTATATATAGCCTATGTTTGCCCCAGTGCACTAAATTACCCACACACAACAAACATATATGTCCACATCCATTTTATGTACATAGATTAATGACTGTAGTGACGTTTTCTGTATGAATGTAAATTTTCTTATTGTATATAATTTTAATGAGATTATTTCACTTTATGTTGGCTAAATGGTCAACAAAAATATTTATTTAAGTCTCTCTCACCTTTGTCCCCCTGGGAGGAGGCTTGATGCTATGCTGCCAGCAAGGCTTGCCCCTGCCAAAGCGGCATTGCTGCCTGACTCCCCACCCTGACCCCTGGCCTCTTCCTCCTCATCCTCTTCATCATCCCGCCCCAACCTCTCCAACTGGCTACCGCTGCCGAGGGAGAGGGAGGCCTCGCCAATGGATGGATTCCCCACTTGTCCACTTCCCCCACCTACTCCTCCACCCCCACTGCCAACAACCCCATGGTGAATGGATGTGTCGACTGAGGCTGTGTCTACTGGGAATAGGGAAAACATAGTGTTGAAAACGTACTGCTATGGCATAATTGTGACATGAAAGTATTATTCCACTGGAAATAATTTTTTTATAACTATAAAACAAGGCTACATAGTCACTTATTAAGTTGATAGATCAGGTACTCATGTGGATTTTGAGTTTTTCTGCAATTGGAGCATTTTTGGCTCAATGCTTCACTTGTGTTGCAGCGAGCATCATCAGTCCTGGAGCTCGTAGCTCACTGCAAGGCAAGGGCAACATGAGCCAAAAATAATCCAATTGCAGCAAAACTCGAAAGCCACATCAGCAACTATCAACAGCTAGAAAAGCATGCACTCTAGATTGATAGCTAAGGGTTGCTACAGACCAAATATTATGTAATTCAAAGGCTTTTCCAGGTCTAAATTTTAATTTTTCTACACAAAAATAACCGTTCATTCATGTGTAAAATAAATGAGGCACAAGAGTAGGAGCAAAACACATTACTGCATGGGGAAATAAAGTATCCCAACAAACGGAGTGCTGCCATTATCGCTCTGGGGGAAATCGTCTTCCTTTCTGATTAATATTAGTCCATGATGAGGAAAATTCAAAATCAGAAAGGCGGTGGACTCAACGTCCAAGTCAGTGATAGATTACCGGCTGCTTGCCTCCCCCAAGAGTTATTTGCGCTGGTCCCAAATGGAGGCACTTTAGATAACCTCATATGCATTTGAAATGCTCAATGTTCCCATCGCACTCTAGCCATACTTAGGGGCATATCTAATTCATTGCTAAAAACAGAATGAGAGCAACAGTACCTCCTTTAGGCAAGGTACGAAAAACCCTATGCCCATACACCAACAGATGCCTAAAATGGTACTCGTCACTTATTGAGCAAAACCAAGAAATCGAGCAAATTCCAAGGATAATTTTTCAATTTCCACTTTTCCACCATTTACTGGACCATTTTCAATTTCCATGACTTTTCCTAGTGATCCAGGTCTGTAGCAACCCTGTAGATCATATTTATCTCTATATATGTACAGTATGAAAAAATTAGCTAAAAAGCGAAAATTAATTTTCACATGTACTTCTATAATTTTTTTATTACTTTTGGTGCACGCCCGCAGGTCTCTACGCCAATGAGAAATGTTATAAGGTACTCTTGCCCCATTTTTAGGGATACCATACTCTAAATGACTTACGTTGATATTCAGACATATTTTTCAGCCTTTGGTTCATTCATTCATTCACAGAGCCACACTCCTCCAACGGTACACACCAGTGCACAGGTGGTCAATTCATTGAATGAAAGACATGTCTAATGTGACTCACCTCCAAGTCCTGACCTTCCTAGGAGTCCGTGGGTGGAAGAGCCATCAGCCCCTGGGGTTTGTGGCCCTGAAGCGCCACCCCCAATGACTCCGAGTCCGGCGACGCCACTGTCACTCTCGTCGAAGTCGAAACGGACTCCGGCCGGTGATGTGGAGACGCCACAGCCACCGGACCTGCAAAGCGATACTGGTACGACACCGTAGACGTAGAAAAGGAGGATGGGCACCCCGATCCCGACGGCTAAACCGGCCAGTACTGGGGATACGACGACCTAATAAAAGGAGAGAGAAAAAAGAAATAGTAAGAAACTTCTCGGGAGTCCCGTAAAAATAACACCAGCGAGAAAATAATTTCTTCGCCAAATAAGCCACATATTGAACAAATACCATTTTATGGTTCCTGAGACGATGCTCACTTAGCATTTACGGATTTTCTGCTTTTAAAACTCGATAATATTTTCATCACGTCGATGGACTATATTATATATGGTATTCATCGGTAAAATAATATTAAGTAAGACATTCACCCTCAATTTCACATTTTTCTTGCATATTTCGGGCAAATAATAAGGCTCGACACCTCAATGAGTTCAACAGGATGACGGAAACGTAAAGAACTTATTAAAAATGCGATCAAACATCATATCCTTCATCAACACAAAAAATCTGATGGGACTATAGCCATCAATGCTATAACTAGTGTGTGCGATATGGGACTCAGGGACTAATAGAAAAACAAGAACCAGTAATTAATTTTGGATCAATTATGCCCGAATATTAAACAGACATTTGAACATTTAACTAAACCCAGTCAAATTACTTAACAAACGCAAAAAAGGAAGGTACCACATAAAATCAAATTTTCAATATGATTACATCCCTATCATTATGCTTCCGCAATTCATGCGTGTGTTGCGGGTAGGCTATCACAAGGCGACGTCTATACGTAAAAGGCACAATGGAATTTTCAAAATGCCAACGCATACAAAATACGTAACATATAGAGCAACTTTATTATGAAGTATTCGTTGAAGATATTACTTAATCATCAAAAAGACCAATTTCTCACAAGGGGCCACGTTTCAAAGAGTGTGGGAGCGAGATGCAAGAGATTTCCGACGTAGAATTTCTCAGGTATGCCTATCACGACGGATGGCCGTATGAAACGGTGTATTCTCGTTCCACCGCACCTACGCCTCAGTTAAGGTCATGGACGGAGAAGAATACGGGTTAAATCGGCCTCGCCAGCGGTGTAATAAATGCTTAGTCAGGTACCCGTGAGTCATCAGGTTCGAATCCCATAGCGTGAATTTCTCACCACCCAAAGCATGGGTGTGTGTTCGTCCTGTATCACATGACACTTCCCTTGCGTTCACTTGGGTTCTTTGAAGATCTTTCCATTAAGTTAAAAGTAGAATACTTTTAATAATATGTTAATTGTTCAATTTTAACACGTAGGAGGTTAACTGCCTCATATGTTGATGTACATATCATACGAGGATCTGCTAGAGAATAGTATCACGCATTAGTAACTGCGGTATTTCGTCGGAAGCCCAAGGAATTTCTTAAGCAAAAACACCAATTGCCAGTCACTTTATTCTATTTAACACTTAAAACAAACCGGTCGTAATGGCAAGATAACATTCGAAGCGTAAAACATCTTTAAATATAATTGAATCAGAAAGCAAAATGAATAAATATGTCGACATACGTATCGCTTGATGATTAAGGAGTAATAATAATTGAAATTCAACTAAGAATTATACTCCCTTATAATACCCACGTAAAAGAAGAAATTGCCTTACGCTAAACTCAAAGAATAACACTTCGAATTCAAGGATATAAAAAGCTTGTCGGGGAATGGAAGATGTTGAGCTGCAGAAATCAATACGCTGTATGTTTATTTGCAACGACGCCCGAGCAAATATTTAAGGGGCCGGAACGAGAATAGTAAACGCCAGACGAGGATTCCGTTCGCGAAAAAAATGAGGGGGTGGAGAAATTGGAAAAATTTCAGACGCGCCCGGAATAGTCTTCGGCGAAAATTCGCAGCAGCGATCACTAACCCCGGCATTTCGCATCTTCCAACCACCGCCGCTTCTGGTTAGATATTCCTTTCTCCCCATAGCTAAGGCAGCGCGACATTCGATTTTCAGAATCGCACTGCGATATTAATTTCGTAACGTAAAAGACAAAGTATCGAATGATATCACATACTACAATATACGGGTGTTATCGCATGTCGCAATAAAGTCGTCATTTATACCACGCATCACATTCGGCAATTCGTGCTAGTATCGAACAACTTCCGCAAATAAATACATTTTATAATATGTTCACCCCATAGCTCTTTCGTTCCATTCTGTCTTCTATAATG
Source organism: Pyrrhosoma nymphula (assembly GCA_963573305.1). Classification (NCBI taxonomy): domain Eukaryota; kingdom Metazoa; phylum Arthropoda; class Insecta; order Odonata; family Coenagrionidae; genus Pyrrhosoma; species Pyrrhosoma nymphula. The sequence goes on along the minus strand of OY754335.1, from coordinate 66,936,427 downwards.
CACAGAATGCACTGAAATTTGAAACATGGAATGCGACGGGCACGGAATCGCAGTTCTTGAACTCCACAGAATGTTGAAAGTTAAGCACATTGTGTTTAGCGTCCCACTTATTCGTAAAAAAAACTTTCATTCCAACAAATCATCGCAAATCGCATTCAAATTGCATACTGCATTGCATTTTTTTCGTATTCGGCCCGGGTATAGCACATCACATAACATAGTGAGGCGATATCTTTTGACCCGCTGGCTCAAAGTCATAATGCGATATCTCCATTAATATTGCATGTCGCCGTCAATACATTGCCATATAGCACTCGCCCTCTCGTAGAATCACATCGGCCTTAAACCCGCAGCGACCTCTCCCACTCTCGGAAGCCCAGACGTCCTTCTCCCAGTATCGGGAATTCCCTCTTCCTTGAAGGTGCGACTATGCCCGTGGAAATTCACGGAATGCCACCCCTACACCTTCGCTGATGCGAATGAATTCCCCCCTTTCCCGTCGCGGCGAGCTGTGGGTGAGGAATGTTAAGTTCTGGAGTCGTCGTCACGTCTGGGGGCGTCTTCGAGATGCGTCACGCGTCCGATACTCTAAAACCTCCTCCACTTGTTCGCGCCTCCTTCCCCCGCAGTTCGGCTTGTACGCAGTCGTCTCGGTCGCCACGTGCACGTAGTCAGAGTCATTTACGGCAGTTACACTGTATAGCGTGTCTCATATTTATTTGACAGAAAGGGCCTTATGCAGAACACTGTTAGCCAACTTAGTCTCCGTATGCTCATCACAAGGCCTCATGGACAACCATTTGCAACCCCGCGCTAAATATAAGTAAGCTACGTTAGGGAATAACAGTAGCACGTAAGAAGGTTCCTAGATGTGCAGTTAGTACAATGCATAGACCTATCTTGCTATTATTGGCAACATCGCACCTCCAGCCTTATGGAGATTTACACAGGAAACGAATCTCCATAAGAGCACATACTGTCAACTAAATATGGAACGCACTATAGAAAGTATGTTTTGTCATTTTCTCCAATCCCGTGTTACTTGTAGAAAAACGCGTCATCTCTAAGAAAATTTTCGTCAACTTAAGATCAGGCATAACATTTCTCGGCAACTGACTATTTTCCCTTAGACCTCAACGCCTCACAAGAGTGACAGTGTGATACTCCTGCACATATTTGATCTTATTGTATCTTTTTGAAAACTACAACAAAACTTATTTTCTCACACTATTTTTATCACGAATTTAACTTCGGTAGCAACTAAACATTGTCTGCAATGCGAGGATGGGTAATGGGAACATCGGAAAACTTTGGGTATCAAAATGGGAAAACTGGAATATTAAGTGCGTTTCTGTTGTATAAAATTTCAATTTCTGTAAAAACTGACAAGTAACCAGCGATTATTCCAGTTATGCAAGTGACAATAAAATGAACGGACAAAAACACCATAGATTTTTAGTAGAAAACTACTGCAACTACTGAAGACAAAAAATGTGATAAATGTTCAATTAAAATGCCATCATAGACAGCTCCTCAGCCTCGATTAAAAATACTAGTTTGCTAAAATTTCTTCGATTAATTAGCATACTTCGCATTTCATTAGCTAAGGCATCTTCGGCAACAGTGAATGATAAACGACACATACGAAAAGGCGGGGTTTCTAATTTGTTTTCGCTCACGCAGCTGCGAGATAACCTCCAAAAATCTTATCTGGACGGGCAAACTGTATTCCCGGCACGCTGTTTACCTCCCCTTCCACGAAATCTGCCTTCCCGACCTGCACCACGTCGCCCCGGCAGACGCAGCCGCCGGCTGGATTGGGCGAGGGGAGAAGAGGGCGGGAGGCTAGCGTCCCGCCGGAAAAACAGGAATGATCCCCGAGACGATAGGGGAAAGGGGGACAGGGAGTAGCAGCAGCCGGGATAAGGGAGAGGAGGGGGAGGGGAACGACGTCCGGGAAGAGTAGAAAGCGGAGAGACGGGGATGTGACACGAGAGGAGGAAGGGGGAAAGGGCCGTGTGTGACCTCCTGGTAACATCGATTAGGCGAGAGCGAGCCTTCAGCGAAAGGTCAGAGGTCAACGGAAGACGTCTGCATCCGCGACGGTCCAGGACCCTGCGTGCCGACGCGACTGTGAACTTTAGCGGGTGACCTCGGCGCCGTCACGGCGGATATCCGTCTGTTGGAGTAGCTATACTGGTAGAAATAGGAGGCATTAGGGGAGGCGATCGACAGCTGAGATCACTGTCGCCATTTATGAATAGTGGGAAGTTGAGTACGAGTAGGTTTGCATAGCAAATGGACGAAGGACCCCACATCGGCACCAGGTTACTTTTAAAGATATGCTATCAGGGGTATACTGCTGTACATCCTATCTAAATGAGGAGGACTGATCTTGAAGTGCTCTCCATATGGAATCCAGGGGGGGGATTCAAAATTTCACCATAGAATATGCGACAATGTCGGGAATATAAGGGGTATTTGGAACAACTGAAGCATTAGCGCGTTAGATCAAGTGGTTATAGTTACGAATATTAGAACATAGAGAAAGAGTAGGGAGGGAACTCAGCCATCCTCGAGAAAGAAATCCATGGTGACTACATTACAACCAACACGCTTCGTCCGTCGGATGGGAAGTTGAACTGTGGACCCTTTCGCGCCTTTCGTCAAGAGCAGGCTAATACCTACACCAGGTTTCCCTCCACTCTTCCTCGATTTCCCTAGATGTCCTTAACTTACCATGCTACCCATCGATCCTTAATGCCTCAAATAAACGCAGTTGTCGGTCACTTTCCAAAGTAACAAGTTAAAGATCGGTTTTCCACCACAAAAACTTCTTAACCTTTACTGTATTTCGAACCCGGAACCTCGTCATAGCAAGTTAGTATTCAGGCCACATTGACGAAATGCGTTTCGATGCCACGAGCTCAAGACTCCTGAAGTTACATCGCACGACGAAACCTATGGCACTAGCGCTCTTGGGAAAACTTGATAAGATCTCATCCTATGAGACCGAATTTGACCGATGACCTCCAAGCTACCAGATGACCACCGATGTTAATGACATGATACGGAGGTCGGAACAGTGCCTCGGTCCCTTCTCGGCGGGCGAAGTAATCCGGGAGTTCGTCCCCGAAGAAATACAGCGAACCCGTCCGGGTTAATCATTCGGACGGCCTCCCTGCGGAAGACATGTTCCCGAGGGGGGAGGAGGGGGCGAAGAGGAAGCCCTCCCACGCTTTGACATTTCGTGAGAGATGTCCTCCCCGCGGCCAAATTGACTCAAGGGGAGGGGGCCTCAATCAAATGGGGATGCCTACAGAGTCTTCCCCTTATAGAGTTTCCACGGCCAATTACAACCCAAGAAAGCCGGCGAGTCATCAAGGAATAGAAGGAAAGGCCTAATCAATTCCTCGGGAAAATGTTTACTAAAAGGATCAAGCCATGGGACAAAAATGACAAACACAGAGCTTGCTAAACATATTATTACTAAACACTTCAAGAGCATAAAACTAAAAAGTAGAAGAACTACAAGGATCTTATTTCTACGGGGAATAAAAAAAGTGCACGCGAGGGATAATGTTGTACAGTTACGAGGTATGAGAGGTCTTAGACAACCAATCATCGGCCAACCCATCGACGCCGCTCATCTCTCAGATAAATTGTAAATGTTAACTTTCATTAGCTCGAACTTAAGTCACGTTTAAACACATAATCAAGGACTAATAGTACCTACTCAGTTCACCTTACCGTCCAGCGTACTCAAGAGCAGGCACAGTCAGAAATAAATATTAATTCTCGGCTAACAGAAATTTCACCTATGCAAACAACAGTTTCCTCGTAGAGTCATTCTCGTCGTAAGTTAATCGGGCTTTAAACCAATATAACGTGCCAATAATAGCAAAATGTCCACAAAGTACATATATTCACTATAACTGCCAAATCACACCCATTCAGATTCAGAAACTGGTGGTGGATGTATACATAAAGGAAGGTCAAGTCATTTAACAGACGTATTTCGGTAAAAGGTCAATGGGATCAGTATAGTTAATTAACATTCAACCTTACTGCACCAGCTAGGCTCAGAAGAGCAGAGTGCGGCTAGATAGCCAGAATGTAGCTGCGCTTGAGGAACAAATCAAACAAGGCACTAACAGTTTAGAAAGGTAAACAGTGCAAATTCACGCCTTTAAGTAACCGCCAATGCATACAGAGTCTCAAACTCAAGGATTGTCTCACGGTACATGAAAGAGTTATTTACTTACAAATCACTTCTCAACGAGTTTTCTATGGCTCATCCGGGACTGCGCCCCAGAAAAGTTCTACACATAAGGATTATTAAGTATCAGATATCGATTGCAATGAATCTCATGTAATACGTAAAATAACATAAAAATGTTTACACATTTCTTTACGGTTGGGTGATGTCAATAAATTTCTCGCAATAAAATTGATAAGAACCTATCGCCAAATGATCATCGATTACAATCACATAACCGAGAATCAACAAGTTAAACAAATGTATAAATAAATGAAAGCCGATATCACGTCACTATCCGAAGTTCAGGGGCAATTAATAATTTTTCCGGGAGGGGTAATCAATGCGAGGCCTCACGGATAGCAAGCTTCGGCATTGGACGTAACCAACCGGTTTCATTTATGGAAACGCCTCGTTAACGTAAAGCAAGTGGTTTTCTTTTGTTTACCATTTAAAATATAGCTATCTTCGTTAGGGAGATTTTTTCCGTTTGTTGTAAAAACAGATACGATGAGAAAAACGGTCCTCCACTATATCAATCGGTAAATTCAAGAGACTTATATGAGACAAAGTGCCTATCACACATATTTCTATTGCCAACTGAAATCTATTTTTCACGGAAGTGATGAAACTAAACTGAATGGGATCAAGCCCTTATGAATTCCCTCCGATCTTAACATTTTTTCTGGCCCTCCTACTTCGGAAGGTTCTTAATACCTTGGACTTTTATGGTTAATATTCATGACAAACATTTAGCGATGTCTCTCTAGTAAGCTCATCGCCGACTTTTTTCATAGCGTAATAAGCATAATATACTCGGGACAAGTCGCTTTCATACCGGATGCTAATCCCCGCGGGGATGCAATTGACCTTGATGTTTTAAAACAATTGTTATCGATTGATAGATCACGGAATAAAATCAATTAAAATGGTAACAGTGCACAAATTCTGAACAAGGTACATCGAACGTCTGTGAGTAATCAGGAAACTGAATTGAACTGGCCCCTAGGGCAGGGAATAGCGCTTCAAACAACCTCCGACAGATATCCCATCATCACCTGCCGAACACAATTCTCTTCAAGTGAACGAGAGGCAAGCGTGACGCCTGTTTATCGTCAAACACCCGCCTCAAGAGCTTTGCGTCACCCACGTCGAATACGGTATAATGCTCTTACGGCTGCGGAGACACTCAACAGATTGTCAAGACGCCACTCAACGCGAGTGTTTGACGGAAGGAAAACAAGCTTTCATGGGCTGAGTGATACGTGCGGATTGAGAGATTTGACAGCCATCAGGCCAATTCAGCTCATAGACCGCCGTCTCAACTTAGTACGCTCATCCTAAAGACGACTCGGGCGACATAATGAACTCGGCAACTCAATCATGTGCAATCATTTCTAACCAACCAGTCTTCAACCAACAAGTCTGCTAGATATATAATGGTACAGCTCACCTACTAACAATATGTCCCGAGGCAAGTTAAATTCACGCATTCATCTCCGGCAAAGGAGGATGGTAAATGAGAGAGGGTTCGAGAACAGCTGAGTCGCATTAACACTGCTTTGAACACTTAACTCAGATTTAAGGAACGAGGGGAAGCAATGAAAGCTCCATGCGATTCGTTAACACGGCTAAAGCCATTCAGACGAAACTATAGGCACCAACCGGATCGACAGTGGGAACACTCGTGCCAACTTAAGAATAAATTTTCCTCAGACTTTTTACCGGGAAAATATTTTCCTGATTAGTGATAAAAACTTATTATATAGACTACTTTATGTACCATAAAGAAACTCCACGAAGTAATGCCTAGTATCCTTAAAATATTTTCCTCTTATTGTTAGCTTCTATTTAGCGTGATGGGAGGAAAATGCGTGATTTATAACTCTTAACAACCATGTAGTTGCAACTGTAACCGAGAAGACTACGGCTAATTTACGTAATATTGCAACATTTCATCGTCGCTAACACTACGACCGCCAGAGATTGGGCCTCCCCGTAGCCTGAATTATGCATTAATTTTTTGCATCCCATTAAACATCAGGAGAATTAGAATCAAGTGGATATGTTTATTTTTTTAAAATATAACATAATCATATTACATGCAGGGCGGAAAGGACTACTTGCATTAATGTCAATCGCATCATCGGATGAAAATGTTCTCCAGCAGAAATTGTCATATGACAACATAACCGTCTCGAATTATTGCAAAGATTTTCGAAGATAGGTAATAGGTACGGCGTCTTTTTGTGACACCCAATATACCGATTGAAAGAAATGAATAAATGTAGGAAGGTTTTGAGAGAAATAGAGAAATTTTCATCGCTTGTGTGAAAAGTTAATTAGCTTAAAGTAGATCTCGTCAAAAAGCTCGATTCAAGCAAAAAAATACATCAAAATTGACAATATTCACACTCCGACTTAAATCAATTTTAAATTTCAAGTTTTCATAGTTATTTTTAAAGCAAGGAGGACGAAAAAGATCTAATTGCCTTCTGTACCATAAGAGAGTTGATTTGAATTTATCACCATTTTTTTCTGCTTCTCATTCCACCACCGCAATTTGAAACAAAGCCATTTTAAGGCTTAGAGTCATCCGACCAAGTCATAGCGTCAAACTTTTTCTCTCCCCGCAACCCATACTCGTAAACTCGAGTAAATCCTTCCTTCAGTCGTCAGACACCTTCGAGTAAATCCTTCCTTCATTCGTCAGACACCTTTCATCTTGAGCCATCTCGTTCTACTGCTGGCTCGGGATACGTCGCTCCGAAAGGAATAATACGCCAAGTCTTTTTCTCAACCGCGAGATCTGGGAGTCCTACTTTGGGCAACGATGACAAGCTAGCGCACGAAACCATTAGCGCACGCCAAGGATAATACTCTACCCCTTTTCACGTCAGCTTCAAGTCGCCCCATGCTACAAATAAGCTTACGAGGGAACTTCTCGCGAGAGGGAAACAAATAGGTGCGGAGAAGAAAGACTTCCGCGTCCTACATGCCCGTCACAATAGTGACAACATTCCGTAACTGCCCAGCCTGCTGGTACGTCGAAATTTTCCATTTAAAACAACAAGACTGCTACTAAAAAACTGATCCGAGTCAACTATATAACTGATCGAAATAATTTTATATAAGTAATTTAATTCGTCTAGTACATGCTTCTCCAGGTAGGTAAGGACCTTCTATGGGCGTCGAGAAATAAATATTTGCGAAAAATGAACGCCACTTATGCAAAATACTTGCATTGTAAATTATAAGGACAATTTTGGACACGCCTCTATTAGGCTTTAGGCTAATTAGTGAAAAATATAATCACTTTGAGTTGAAATTATCACTTTGTCAGGAAACTAGGTAAACGGAAAAGTATTTCGATTGAGACAATTGAATAGAAAGAAATCAGTAAAATCGGAAAGAAGACACACTTAGGAGAGAGCTCATAAGGTAGCCCTATTCACCTTAACTCAAACGCTTCAATCGGGCAGAAAATTATATCTCATAGTCCAGATTTTAACATTTTTATGCGAATTTCAGATAGTTTGGTGGCAGGCAAGGGTTTTCATATGCGTACTTTTGATACGCGTTTACTACTGACACATCCCCTCATCTGCTCTGATAATGACCTCTCGCAATTCAGGAGGAATTTGAATGCCTCATCGTCACGTAGGTAATTACGGCAGAATATGCATGCCTGTTTTGCAACTGACTCGAAACGCAAAGTTTCCCTAACACTGCTAGGGGCGCTCAGAAGGTAATACCTATCGTAGCACGCTCCGGTGGCGAGTCTGGAGACTTGGCGCGAGGGAAGAGCCAATTCATTTACGTGACAAGAGACGCCCGTCGTCGGAGACGCCAAGAGGAGCAGACGGATGCAATCCGGAGTAAACAAGACACAAGCACATCTCGCGTAATTAGGACCACGTCCAGGAACATACGGAAAAGCGCAATGCTCCTCAAAATGCACATTCCCAGCCGAGATTCGAGATCATTCATATTGTTGAAAGCCGTTTCCTTGTAAGGGGGCAAGTCACAACCACGAAAGTAATTCATACATTAATTGGGTTTTTTCGTAACTTATATTTTCATTCTATCCAATCCATAATTAATGCATCACTTTCATTTTCATAAGAAGTGTGTTCCTTTAATGTAAAATTCATTTAAGGAATACACTTCGAAGGATGGAAAAAGTAAGGTTGGAGGAGAGGAAAACAAATGAAGTGGTAGATATGTTACAGGGGAGGAAAGGAGGCTGATAGGTAAGGAGACCATATGTGCCGGTTTAGCCGGGAAAGTTCGGTTTAAAGAGTTTCTGTCCCAAAAGTCTCAGGAAAATTACTTAAAAACAAATTTTGCCAGTCTTAGAATACTTGCCAGCGAAGTTATGAGCACAATATACATAGATGTATAAGAAACAAGGAAATTTACCGAAGGGTTTTACCTAAATATATCCGTCGCAATAAAATAAGGATACATGAGGATATGAAATCCCTCTATCTAGTGTATATAACTTATCGAAGTAAGTGCAGGAGAACTTACGCTTGAATTGCGTGATTAAAAACTTAGAGAGAAAAATAATTATAATTTACTTTAAATAAAATTAAAATCTTTTCCCCTCTATTAAACTGATGAATGAATGATATGCATATAATAATATCTATTTCCTAAATGTATAATTTCCTAAGCTCTCAGGGAAGTTGCACCAATTGAGGGAAAGAAAATAAGAATCGTGAAGGATGGTGACAGAAGGGAGAATGTTTAGTAATGAGAGGAGGAGAAGACTAGAAATTTTGGACGGTATGAAGGGAGGTAAGATATGAAAAGCGCTTAGGCGGGTTTTTGAAATGGAAAATTAGTATTTTTACGAAGGAAACATTATAGAAGACTCCCCGCGGTTGGAAATATTATAGACTGGTCTACCCATGAACCAATCGTTTACTTGATAAAATACCAAAGATGATTACAGAACAACTTCGTGAAAATCATTGGCTTACGAAAGCAGTGTAAAACATATTCTACAAGTTGACCAAAATTTGAAAAAAGTTAAAGAAAGTCATGATGTGCGACGAAAATTCATCAGCAATATATTTGGTTAGCCAAAATTTTCCATTTTTTCCAAGTTAGTCCAAAATTATTAACATTTCCTGAGAGAGACCAATTTTTTCACTAGTACGCAGAAAACGACAGTGAAGACAAGCTTAACTGGTATACTTTCAGAACGCACTATAGAACACTTCATACAATTTTTGTTCTAATTATTATTTATTGAAGTCTAAGGTAAAAATCCAATTAAAAGAACATCATCACAGACGCTAGCTCAAAATTTATCTAGATGAAGGCTTTAGACCAATCGCAAGGACTTCGATTTTCGGAATTTTAACATTCACTCAAATTATTCCCGATCGGCTTAATAAACTAGAGGCCACTTTCAATGGATAATACTCATAAGAGGAAAATTGCAAGGTTTGCTCTGAAAACCTCGATTCCTCTTTTTCCTCCACCAGGAAAGACCATTCAGCTTTATGGATCCTTCCATTAACGACGATAGTCATTTAAGAAAGACGTAACAATTAAACTGTTTCGAACAGATTCGCGAATAACAGTTAAGGCCATTTACCTCACATTTTGCAGGCAGGAAGGAAAACGAAGGTGAACGGGAAAGAAGAGAATCCACTGAAAAGTCATTTGCACGTAGAAAGGCGACTTAGGGTCAGACATTAAATTTCACTTACGCTGCAAAATACAGCATGCTTTAATATCATCAGTAAAATAAAAAGTTTGAGAGATCGAAACAATTCAAGCAAATTCAAATGCAACGCGAGACCTTTAGCGTGAAAGATGATTCGTACACAAGTAGCAACGGTTGATAATTTTGACAATTTTGCTACGGAAAAGTTGTAGAGATATGACACATGTACAGATAATTTAATGAACTAACTTTTGAACAGACCTCGGAAGCGATTAAAATGTGTGGTAAAAATCTGTGCAATATAAAAAGAAAGACAAATATTAGCCTAGAAAATTCAAGATAATTGTCTTGAGCAATAGAAAGATACTGTCTAGCACTGTCAAGAGAGAGAGAAAAACACTTAAAAGCTCATTTTTCAATAATAATACTAATGTTCGGTTTCATAATGTATGGTCAAGCATTTTCTTGGAATGATACCTAATGTAGAAATGTTCCTCCATCGTTGACGCTCAGGTCAACTACCCAACAGTTTAACGTACTTTACAAAGCTCAAGATCTCACTTATTATCACAGGACGTGAAGAATTGGATACTTGTTTTAAAAAGACGTAAAGATGTACCCGTATAAACAAAATGTAGTATTGTCCTCACTGAAGTGAATTTTTATAGGGCTTCCGACCGGGTTAAGTTCCCCATCTCCGCCAACGTTTCAATGGAAGACTTTTCCATCGTCTTCAGAGGCGTTGAAAGACGATAGAAAAGTCTTCCATCGAAACGTCGGCGGAGATAGAGAACCTAACCCGGTCGGAAGCCCAAGAAAAATTCACTTCAATCATTCGTCGGGAAACCATCAGATCCTACAGTTTACTCATTATTAATAAACCAGAGGAAAACTTATGTAAGATAAATCATAAAGGATGCTAAAATGAAAACTAGCATGAAAGAATAAAACAGTTAATTGAGAGGAGAGGGGAGTGGAGAGCTGCAGCAAACCAATTCTCGGATTGAAGACAGAGGATGATGATCATGCGTAGCCCTTTACATTAGTGTAACATGGAACGACGGTTCGAACGCCGCTCACCGCCGACGATTGAACTTCAATCACCGATGCAAAGGCGAGCGAAGATGCAAAATGCCAACACGGCCCCCCGCCCTCTTCCGCCTTCCCGGGAGGCGTGGGTGGAGGGGCGAGGGAGGGGGAGTGTGCTAATGTGCTGAGATGAATGCGAGCACATTCCGAGGATACGTTGAGGTGGGCAAGGAGGGAGAGGTGAGAGGGAGGGAATAAGATGGGGAGGCGTGAGAGGGATGCAGCAAAAATATAACTCGAGGATCATAATCGAAGGGTAAGAGGGGAAAGGGTGAGGCCGTACCAGCCATTATTCATTGTATTCCCGTGCTCTTTACAATGCCATTGGAAAAAATTAAATTATCATAATAAGATTAATACCCGATCTTCAATTAACCTATACCTTGCTCAAATTTAAGACAACTTGGATGGAATAATAAAAAAATACAATTTATGGATTTTCCCAAACATAATCATCTAAATATTTCGGGACTGCCATAAAACTTTCTTGGCAATGTCTTACCCCGACCCCTCCACATCGAGTAATGAAGCCGGAAGCGCCACTAAGCCCGCAGTGGCAGTCCGCCGAACTGCCCCGAGCCCCCGTACCTCTATCGATTCCGAAATGGTGAAGAGATGCTGCCACCCAGAGGCTGGCTGGTTTGGCGACGGCGCGAGGGGGGAAAGGAATCGGGGGGGAGGGAATGTTTTGGAAGAGAGGGGAGAAGAGGAGAGGGGAAAGTGAGCGAGGTGGAAGGAGATTTTCGAGAGTGGGAGAAAGGAGGGCAGAAATAAATGGGATGAACGGGAGTGGACACAGGAATCATCATCATCAACCATCTCCATCGCTCTCTTCCATAAAAGCACAACGGGGTAACGGCCGAGGCATTCCACGCCCACCTTACCCACCGTTTTATTACTCCAAACCCTCGCGAGAAGCATTAAAGGCGCTAATTAATACGGTCGAGGGAACAGACGCGTACCCGGCACTTACCGCATTTGCGATCGCGACTGAATACGGTGGCGGATTGGGAAAAAATAATTTACGCCTCCCATCTACTCTACGACTTAGATTTTTCACTAACAGCATTCTATCGCTAAGATAGTTTCAGAAGGATATGAAAAACTAAAGAAAATGGCAAAATTATAGTGAATTGGTTTTTCCGCAGGTTTTTACTCAGGTTGGACCCGGATTTCGTTGCACTGCAACATCATCATGCACTGAAATGGAAAACATTTCAAATCGGAAATTTAGAATTTCAAATTTCGGGACATAATAATGTTTCGATGCAACGAAGTCCGGGTCGCACGTAATTAAAAAATTAAAAAATGTTTCCTGAAGAGGGGGCAACACTTTGTAATAGGAATTGCACTGGCTTCGTCAAATAAAACTGATATGAAAATGGATTTTCACAAAAAAAAACCCTTTCTTCATTCAAACATGAGACTTTAATATTAAATGAAGTATTTGGTTTAAAGCAGTCTTCAGCTCATTCTACTATTTCTCATGCACCCAAAAAAGCCGTTGGTCACCATACTATTCTCCGTTTCGGCACGAAAATAATGCATTCAAAACAGCATGAATCTCTTTGAAACAATAATTAAGACTAACTGCCAGCCTAACTATAAAGCCAGTTCCCGCGAGACAGAAGATATTTATCAGATACATGTATTTTCAAGCTTTCTTAAAACTTAATTATCCTTGGAATTACTAATACTATACACCAAATCGGTGTATGCACATTTCATATGTAGAGCTACGAAATTTTTCCATGACACAAAATTTAACGCGCACCCAACTTCACTTACAATTTGTACTCGATACTCGATAAAAGTTACTCGATAAAAGTTACTCGATAAAAACCAAAATACCATATTCATTCCTCACCCTTAATGGTTTGAAACACTTTCTCATCGCCCGTTACATTAAGACATATCCAGGGCATCCACTCTGATGGTATTTTCTCCCATAAACGCAATACCCTACAGAACACTTCTTCATTCAAACTAGGTCGAGAAAATCAAAACACATTATAGCAGCTGCATGATGTTTTGACGAAAATATGGGAGGAAAAAAAATGGGTACGGTATTGGTATATCAGAGGCATCCATTCGCAGATTAACTTAGACATTTATAAGTTTTCAAGACCCGACAACGCTTAAAACTCACTTAATATATCCCTACCCAAGAATGTTTCACTTAACACACATTTTAAAAAGTTATAAATAACATTCTTGTACAGAATTTGGCACATGATTAAGAGGTTTAGTTGCTGCTTTATCTATAATATTCGCAAAGTAGGATTAATAGTGGTTATGAATTGTTCCACTAAACTTATTAACTAGCAGGAACAAGTCATGCATTTACAAGTTTAAGTCGAAGATTTTACTTGGAGCTGGATTCTGATAATGCTGTGCAATTAATACCACGGACATGAGTGTGCAACTTTTATCAGAAAATAATTATAAAGTAAGAATTCAGCAATAAATTTAAGTTAGAAAATACCAGACTTTTGAAGTGATGAAAAATTATTCATTTCGCAATTCTGGAAGCAAATAGGAATCAAAATTATTAAGTCCATTTAGTGTTAAAACATGATGAAAAATAGCATTAAATAAATAAATGGCAATTTCCTCTGGGCGATTAATTTTTCAAATTTTAATTGCTACTGAAACAACGATGAATACGCGAAATAAAAATTAATAATTGAAACACATCCTCTTCTCATTCATAAATTGATAATATTACAGCATGAAATGACACATTATTTTCGTTCCCTTAAAATTTTAATTCCTCTTTAACACGTAACTGATGAAATACAATCACACAGCTTAGTTATATTTTTTATTTACAAAGAAGCGAATGGACATTAATTAATTAACACCTATGTAAATGATTTTGAGTTAAAATACCACCGAAGATAAGTTGAAAGACGCTGTGTAACAGTCCCCACAGATTTAGAATTTTGTCAAGGATAATTTCAAGACGAAAGAACCTCTCTTCGGAATAAAACATAAGAACTAGGTCTTTCAAAAAGTAGGCAAATGACCTACACTGATGGGTATGAACTACTAAAAATGCAACACATACAGCAATTTATAGCAGAAGATTGTTAATAAATGCTCTAAAAACTCCAGGTATTTTACATCTTCAGGTCACCTGAGATCACGAATGCTTAAGAGTCAGTAAAACATATTACGAAATATTTCAGTTCCAATTTAAAATTGGTATCAAGTCATAAATGAATTAAGTTGAAGTATGACTATCTTTTGAAGTCTCAAATACGCCCCTACCTCCATTTATACTTATTGTAGACCAATACCATAAAGATGAGCTTGGATTGACAAAAATGGAAATCGTCACGCAAGGTCATGGATATTCGTTCCATGACCTTTGAGATTCCCCTTTGTGCATGAAGGTCAACATTACAAATTTATTGAACAAATAAGCGCTTATCTCCGTGAACTCTATTTTTAGAGCAGAGCGAGTGGGCAATGGTCAAGAGAGGATTTGGTTGACCTTCTTTTTTGGTCTCCGGAGACTTAGAAATGGTCTCCAGGGCCGACGCAGTGACGTCAGTAGATATACGCTCTGCCCTAAGATAACCTCTGTACTCCTCGAAACGAATACAAGTCGTCGGAAAAATATACCCCGAAGTGGTACGCGTGGATTTTCTAGGATTTCAATGTTTTTCTCTTTGCTACAAAAAGAGCTACATAGGAGAAGGCAGCGCGTCGATTGGCGCTGTTTGGCAAGCATTAAGGACTCGAGGTCACGGACGCCACGACGCAAACACGCGGAGGTGGAAAACAAAAGATCGACGCAAAAAATAGCGCACCAGAAAGCGGCAATGCGCCAATTAATGAGAGCAACTAGAACGGATGCAATGAGCTCGGGAGCATTTAATAGAGAGACGTGTGAACTAGTCGGGAAAATTAATTGGCGAAGCTAAAAGGGGGACTCGAGCCTCAAGAATGTAGTGTAAGTGATTCGAAACACAAAGACGAAAAGGAATATCAAGATAGGGACCTGCTATTGATGGCAAGACAAATTTACTGGGTGTTACCTGTGCATTTTATCACAATTACTTTCTTCAAAGACCCATTACTTACAAGTGAACAAAACAAACAGCTATCGTAGGTGAAATGAATTTTCCAGTGTTCTTAAAGGCAAATATAATTTTAATCCTAAATTGTATTGAAGGATGCAAAGCATGCAATTGCTTCGTAGCTATCAAAATATATAACCAAACATTTTATTCAGTTTATCCCCTTATTTTCTAAATGTATCGCACCCATATATACAGCCGCAGCCAAGAGATTAAAACTTCTATCTGGTCACTGTGTACCCAATGCGTAAATCTTGACCAATAGTTCGACTTCATGCATACATTTTCAGTCGAAATATTATCATTTACGTTGCGAGGTGAATAATTTTCACTGAACCAAGAATTGAAAAAATCAGTCAAACAGAAAGATCACCCTGCCTAGTTTGGGTCCACCTATGAACTGTATATGTATGTACCTACGTAGTTAAAAAAAGCATTCAAAATCTGTTGGACAATTATTTCTTCTGAAATGTGGGGTTACACGCGATGAAGTGCACGGCGTAGTCCTGCTTAAAAGCAAAACACCGCTTCGTGGCAGCCGTGGATGCATTGTAATGGTATCTTTGGTTTTTTATGGCCCAGAAACCTCATCATTTTCAGCGATGGCCGATTCGCGGACACTAACGTATCCCGTTTTAACCAAATTTTCATTCCGGGAGTAACCATACACACGAAATTTCAGATTCCGCGTTAATAAAGGCATGTGTATAATAGAATGGAAGTAAATTCGAATGGCCTATTTCTTTCAGAAATGATTACTTAGAAGAACACAGGGTGATGCGGAACAGATAATGAGTGACAATAAAGAAAAAATCGCGGAATCGAGGGACGACAACTTTTAAGTCCTTCAGAAATAAATAATAGAAAGGAAGAACTACCTCGATGGGTACAAAAACTGCTTTGAGTACGTTTCGACGTCCGATTAATTCCGAATTTCCAGCTTCATTTCAATGAGTTACGTTTAACGGCGAAAAAGATCGATTCCATTCAAGTTTATAAGGAAGAAAATGACTGAACGGGTTTGAAGCCTAAGTATGTTCTCGGGTCTTTCGAGGCCAGATATCATCCAGTCATGTGAAAAGTTGGACACCGCTAAACACGGGAGATATCAAAGCGACGAGAATGAGCTGAAACAATTTAGTAATTCAAATGCTACGAGTAAAGACGCAAGATTAGAACTCAAACTTTGAGCATCAAACAGGGTTATTTCAACTACCAACAACCCCCTGAAAACAATGCTGGAGGACAGAATGGACGAGAGGAATTACCGAGGAAGAGCAAAAATGGAATCCTTCGAGCAAATTATGAGAGATTCTTAAGTAATTAATTAGTTTGCTTGCTTATATAATTAATACTTATTTACAAGACTGAAGCAGTTAATCACGTGAAAGAGGAAGAAGCGGGCAGCAGGAAATCAATCTTCGATGATGAAGGTTTTCCGGGTTGTCTTCACGTTGATCCATCTATCCTTGGACTTAAGTTTCGCCAACATTCGAGCTAGTTTCTTCACGTATGAAGTGACGTCACACCTGAAGAAGTTAGCTTGAATGCCGGCGAAATTGTTGTCCACGTACACCCAGAAAACCATCATCATCTAAACCATCAGTCGGCAAGGATGCACCAAATGGAATTACAAGCCGGGAGCTTACTACTCTTAATTAAGTAAATGTATAAAATATTGGGATCTTGAATTTAATTGTAGTTTTCTTGGCGTAATAACAATAAAAATTTCACGTGCCACCTGATGGCACGCGTTCCTTATGTTCCGACCGCTAATTTAAACGACTCCGTGGAAGCCTTCACACAAAAAATCAATCATATGACTGATAATGACGTTCGCGTTTGTGGAATTTTACACAAGTGGTTAAATTTGGGTGCATTGAGGCCGTAAACAGAGAAAAATATTAGAGGTATTGTAGTTTACGAGAATATGAAGCGCACGAATACCTCTCCATAGCCTCACTCCAAATCCCTTGCTTCCATTCACCACGCTCTACTCTCCCGGGTCCCTCAACATCAGAACTCAAGTCTCAGATTTTTTCCTCCCTTCTTTCTTCTCCCTCCCATCGTTATTGTCTCATCTCCTCGAGGAGCGTTGATGTAACCTCGTACGACGTCCCCTCCACGCTGTCTCCCGAGCATGCGATCTATCTGTCCTCGCGACGGACGGGGAAGTGTGCCTCCGAAATTGAAAGGGGCTTTCATGAAAAGAGGACCAGTGCAATAAAAGCGAAAAGACTTCCTAGATGGGCATGTGACTGGGGACAAATGAGAATTATATTAATCAAAATCACTCAAAAGGGAGGCACTGCTTCCAACATTACGGAGAAGCAAGGCACTAACTAAATAAGTTAGCCTTTCTGCAATGAAAGTTTTGGGCTACTCGGGTTCAAGGAAGGGCAACAACGAACCTATAAAATGCGTTCTTTAACAATGTGCCCTGGAGATTGCGCGGCAAAGGCTGGAAAGTTAACCTGAGTGTCGCCAATGAATACTACGGATTCCTGGGAAAAGGCTACGTCGAACCCATGACAGCTTAGAAATAAAAAAAGGCTCTTCTTGTTCTTCTTTCGTTAAACCTCTGTAAGACCACGGTTAGCTCTGTTATGGTTTGGTTTTCCTCTTCTCTCCCAGAACCTTTTCATCATCTCCCTCCTCCTCTCCCGTCCTTTCGCTGAGAGCTTTAGTAGCCACTTCTTGTGTTTCTGCCCATGTTGTTTCTCTAACCTGTTACTGTATATTTATTTTGTCGTTGACTTCCGGCCACGGAAGTTATGCTATGCATGGTTGTATGTGTTTGTCCGCAGTTAACTGTTAAAAACCCTGATGTAAAAGGCATTGGTGCTGTTCCCGGATGTTATAGAAAATAAACAAAACCCATGAAGACCAATACCTGCACCAAAACAGTAAATAAGTATAAAAAACATGGAATTTTTTCAAAGTAAAAATTGGTTTGTTATTTGGGGAGGCAACCGACAACTTATGCCATTTGTGCAATTGAGCATACGTGAGTAGGTTGGTAAAGTAAGGATTACGTAGGTAATGGATGAAAGGTGAAGATAAACCTGACGGCGGTATTAACCTGATCCTAGCGAAAGGCAGAAAGTGGACCACAGTTTAACGTCCAATCCGATGGGCGGTATAATAAATACACTTGGTCTCCGCAAAGCACTCAAATAGGGACCTGAATTTTCATTGAAAAATCTACGTCTCCGCGGGGATTCGAACCCGACCCTCGGGATGGAAGGCCAGTAATCACTACCGCCCCAACCCGATCCCATTCAGAAAATGTTTCCTATAATTTCAAAATAGCTATTCAATGAAACTTATGATTGGTTAATGGGGTAACGCATGGCAGAGATCGAAAATGGCTCGTTTTACCTTATCGCAATCAATCATAGCGCAAATTTTAGTAATATCGATAGCCATTATTTTAAGTTTCCATTTTGACAGGGAAATGGAAATAAAAAGAATTTTTTAAGTTTATTTACGGAGAGTCAAAGATATCGATCACTAATAACAATAGCTAAACAACTCCAGCTAATCAAAATGAAGAAAGTCGAAAGATTTCGAAAGATTACGCAAACTCATCGAGATCCGCAAGAGGACAGAAAAACGAACAAAATGTCAAATAATAATATTCTCAAAGATTTCCACGACGAACAAGCCCTCACTTGAAGTTCGGCGGAGAAGGTACTTGAGCGATCCTTTATGCCTTCAAGGACGGGAGAGAAAAAAGTAATGAAGGGACAAAAAAAAGTTCACCAAATGTTTTCAAAGCTAGATGAAAGGAGGGTACCCCCACTCCTTACCGCCAGGGTACGTCCGTAAAAAGGCACTGTCCATTGATCACCGTTTCCCCACGGCTGATGGAGTACCCAATGGAGCTGAGAGGTCTTTTTTTTTGCCGGGGACATTAATTTTCCTCGGAGAGGACGACGACTCACCCCCGCGAGAAATATAATACAAACCGGAAAGAAGTGACAGTTCTTAAACCAAGGTCGGAAGAAACTAGGGATGAGTAATCAGTTCGTAAATCGGGGTTTTCGAGAAAGGACAGATCATTAAGAAATAGCCTCGATACGATACCCTACAAGTCTCGATACTATAACAGTTGTTCAGAAGATATACTTTCACGACCGAAATATTATTTAAATTTCGCAAAATTTAAAGATGACTCGGGATTTAATGAAATTTAATATAGATAAAATTACACTTTTATCCACATCCAAACAGTTCGTCCGGACATTTTTCACGGATTTCCCATACCTGATTTGATCCACAGACATCAAGAATTGAAAGACCGCCAGTCACCCAGTATGGAAGGCTAACTCACAACTGGAACGTATCCTGGTTAAATGATTCTCGGAACATTAAGCTTTGCACGCATTCTGGACTCCGATAGGTACTTTGCATTAAAAATGGGTGGCGGGAATAAAAATACCCCTTCCACTATATTTATGCATAAAAAAGCGTATTCATACTCTATTAAATCTCACAAGAAATACTTTCCGTATAGGGAGAGATGATACCACTCACAGTAGTGGTAAAAAGCCCATTAGCAAACGGAAACGAGTCATTCCAATTTATTCATTGGAATTTTATTTTATAAAACCTAATGTTTAACAACGCGTTGAAATATAAGGGTAAGGTTATTCTCATACTCGCATCTTATTATAAAAAAGATCTTGGTCAGACATTCATCAAGGTGACTATATGACATCCCGCATGGTCCTTACGATCCGAGTCACGCTCTATAAGAAAGTGCACGCCTTTTAGCGACAACTTTCCGCATACAAAGTCCCTCCCCATAGGATTCTAAGGAAATAATCATACATGCGAGTACATTTTCTACATTACTTGAACTATCTAAGTTTTACATGATGTAATTCGGAATTATTTCGTTCATAACTAGACGGCTATGAAAATGACCAATAGAATGTAAAAACAAGCCAAAAAGCCGCTAAGAGCGATAAGCATTTGCGGGATAGTAAACTTAAAACCTCTTGAGAATAAAGCGAAGTCAATGGAACAGGTTGAGGTGTTATAAAATGAACGGTAAGGAAATCACGAAGCTGATTCATACAAATTCCTCGATCTTAGAGGTTGCTTGGTCCATTCACAGAAACAATCTCTACTTTTCCTCCATAACTACGGTCTAATGATCATCAAAGGCGAAGTCATTCGAATCGTTTGCTCGCTCAGTTGAACGGTGCATCTTGTCCGCCTACGTCCATTTCCGATCCCATTTACCCTATACCTTTCGCCAGTCTCACACTCCTCCTCCAACACGCAACCCCACCAAAACCCCTATCTCAAATCGATTGATTCCACGACCAACCCACGCACACATTGGCTCCTGCCACCCGACCCGAAAAAAAGAAAGGTTTGGGGCTCTCATCACACAGAGAGGGAAGGGAATGGCGATAGAGATCCCGCGCGGCCACCGGCAGGGCGATATCCGGAAAGGCATCCGGCAGCCGCCGCCGCGGGGAATTTCCGTTAATGGATGCCGGGCCAAAACGCGGCAGGAGAGCGAGTCAGGGTGAGCGTGGTAGGAGAAAGGAAAGAGAAAAGGTACCCCCCCCCCCTGATCGATGGAGAATGACTTAATTAGGGGGACCGGCGCTATCACTCCCGACTGGCCGAAATATCTGAAAAGGGCTTCGGCCCGAGCGATGATATCCGTCGGAGGGGATGGAGAAGACAAAGGAAGCACAAAGCCTGAAGGAGAAGGACCAGCTGCACTTGTTGGATGAGGTTCTTTAAGTTTAATGGAGTTCCACGCGTGACGTCGAGCGGAGTGGTGAGAGCGGAGCGGGTCGTGTTCGCCCACCTGGGACGTCTGATTGTGAAGGACTACCTGACGTCTGTTCACAGGCATGTGTAACACAACTTGCGATGTCTCCACAGCAGACTTTGTCCCGCATTGACACGGGTGACGTGTCATTTGGTTATTTCGCTATTTTCTTTTGAATACACGAGTTTCCCGAAAAGCCTGAGTTCCATCTTCGTTTCACTACTTGCCGCTTCGAGACCACCTTTCATCTAACATAGTCGCTCACAGCGTCAAAGACGGTTGAGAGACAGTGATCGAGTAGCCGGCGTCACGGCATGACCCTTCTCACTCATCTACACACATCTAAACAGAAACCTGCGAGCTACCTGAAGGGTAGGTGGTAGGGGGTGATTGCTTTCACCACGTATAATCCAAGATTGGTCCACTAATTAAGGTAGGCTTACGCGCATTACATGTCTCCGCGTTCGCATACTTACATAGCAAGATCCCCTATGTCATAAGTAGAAGAGAAATCATAGGTAAGATGCAGCGAACCTAGAGTGCATTTGATTTGAAGACGAAACTATTCACCAGCTATAACGTTAGTCCAGAACAGCTGCTCCCAACCTTTTTTGATTAACGTACCTCTCAGCCACTCATTTCCAAAAACCGTAGTACACCTTATATGAGCAGAATGTTCAACATTAACATTTTTAAAGCTGTTTCAACCTTATGTCTGCCATTATTCAAGCTATTTCGCGTACCACGAGAACCAACAACAGTTTACCCCCTTAGGGTGCGCGTACCACAGTTTTGGAAAATCTGGACTAAAAACGAGAATACTGAAGATTACCTGAAGGACAAAGTTACAAATGACGATGTAATTCGGAAGGTTCTTGCGTGAAGGTCCTCCAATAAATGAGGCGAAGATCCCTATGGCGACAAACTCGAACGAGATGTGACTATCTAGTCGGATACAACCTCCGCAACGACGACGTTCTTGCAGAGAGTATCGACGGCGAGGAAGACCACGGCTGTCCTATTTTGAACAAAAAAAAGTACGGAATGGGGAGTTAATCGGATTACGAATAAAAAACGGAGGGGAAAAGGAGGGAATGGCATACTGCTGCAATGCAACCACAGGGTTGAACCAGTAAGACACGCGGATGGGGATTAGATTTTCTCCAGTAATCTTTCAAAAACTGCATTGCCCTACCTCCCAATAAGAATTATTTAGTCTGCTCGGAATTCGTCTTACCTATCTTCATCGTATCCCTGAAGCTTAATCCCCTTCTTCTCCCTCCCCGCTGGCTCCACATACGTAGCCTTTTCCACCACGTCTTCAGAATTCCCTAGCCCCTCAGTACCTCCTCCATCCACTTATTCTGCCTCCTATTAATCTCCCCCAGAAGTTTCCCCCACCATTACCAGAATTTTGTCGTTTATCCTCCCTTTTTTGAAAGAATACTTAACGCCTATTAACGGGAGAAACGAATACATAAAGGTATGGAGATTTTGGAATTTCGAAAAGAAAACCAATCAATCAAGACGTTCTGTAACAGAGGTTAGGTTAGTAAAACACACAGATCAAACAATAAAATAGAACCATACGGTACGATGGCACAGAAAAATATTGAACCCATTAAAAAGCGCAACCCGCCACACTGAATCATCAGTTGTGCAGTTAATAGACCGACAAAATAGATATTAGTGGCGACATTGTCGTAATACCGATAAATTTACCAAGAAATATTCAAAACAGAAATTATTTCCAAAAAATCACTGCATTATTCATAGCATTTATGGACAAATTGCGCGCGACATGCATATTAGATGGATCAGAATTGGCGAAAAAACCGGTTTCACTTTCATACGTTAGTACTTCATCTACGCTCTTCTCTCACCTTTGGTAAATCAAAATATTTACACAGATGCAACCAACAAAACATTAACTTCGCAGAAGGGTTGTCTACTTAGCTAAATGTGGACACACAACAACTGAAGTTCTAAACAACGATGGAATCTCAATTCCGCTTTCGCTTTCGAAATAAATACGGAAAAACATCACGGATCCAAAAAACTCAATGTCCACGCCTTAAGTGAATCCTGCAGTTACGTATTTCTCAGTTGAGCACAATGCTTACGTTTTTTCATTGTCTCTAATGCCTAATCTCATTTTCGTACAGCAGTATGAATCAAATCAATCTGGTGAGGTCATTTTAAGTGCTACTTTAACTTCCTTTTGTTCTTCAATTTCCAAAATCAACAGACAAATATAGACAATTAGCTGTTACCACCCCGTTATTTAGTGTCAAGTCAAGGTACATGACATATGTAATGTATAGCTGCATAACACAAAACTTTCGATCTCTGATCTTTACTTAAAATGACTCTAATGGGAATAATATCTCAACTTTATGTAAAATATAGCAATGGATCAAATATGTGAAAATTGATTCTTTCGTTTTGTCATCATTGCAACTAATTTTTATTCAGCATATAGGCACGTGTATGAGTCTGTTGGATATTATCTGACTTTCATCATAACCTACCTCTAACCGGTAGATTACTCTCATGATGATTAAAAAATAATGGAACGATCAACTCGACCTGATATGACCTTAAAGGTCCAGTCTTCAGTTCCGTAACGCCTATGTTCCAGTACCTAGTAAATGAGCACGGTTTCCCAATGAAGCTACCACATGTTCATCATGTTCGACAAATTTGTAATCCTGGCCCCTGGTCGTTTTTTACCTTTATTGGATCTTTCTATCCTCCGAAATATTGAATTTCTGAGCATCTTTGAATTCCTTAATATAAAAAAATATTAGCTCGCAAAATAAGGCTTCGATGAGATTTTTGAAAGGCCGGGTTTTCAAAAATGTTATAAATCGTGACGCTCTCACTGGAAAGCACGTGCGACCAGATTGAAAAAAAAGTCAACAACAACTTCGGCCAGACCATATCGAAATTGCGCTCTGACCTCATTACACCGCCCGCTACGCACGTCGATATGGGGAAAAATATAACGAAAACCGATTGAGATCGATGATGCAACGATTTTGCCGATGGAATAGGATTTTCGACTCGACTACGCATTAAATTGCCATCCATGCAATCGGAAAAAACGATGGAAGTGACGGAGAACTCGGAGAAAGCAAGGGTCCCTTGCGAACACGGCGTGAACATTCACAGGAAGCCTTGAGGTATGGTGAAGCCCTATTACACGCGGGAGCAAACATGCAGATAAGCACTATTTCCTGAAATTTGGCGGAAAATGGTAAGAGTTTGGCTTAAACTCGAAGTGCGTCCGTAACCCCAGTCGTTATTAAACTACACCAAGCAAGAGAGAATTTAATTTGAGAAGCTAAACTGTTGAGGTTAGATAGCATGGTATAACCTAATCTTAAACCTAAGACCAATACGACAGCCAGGCGAGACTCTCACCCACAACCTTTGGATTGTAAGCACGGCACGGACCAACCTAACTACCGCGGCCGGAAAATAAACAATACTAACCTCAATATTGGATATAGTAAAGCCCAACTTTGTGAAATATCAATTTTTACGCAAAGGATTTAAAAATTGCAAGATTTCGCAGCCTTTAAAATATGAGACGACCGATTTCATCAAACAGTGGACATCATTAGTTGCTGTCAGTACAACACCTGATGATGTCCACTGTAGGATGAAACCAGGTGTCTTATGCATATTTAAAAGTCTGTGAAAATTTGCAATGTTTTCATCTTTTGTATAAGCCTCCACTTAATTAACAACATCAAATACTAAACAGTAATCTAATCAAAGGGTATATATAAATAGATACACATTTGGCGATAACATCATATTGTACACCCCAGGAGAGAAAATAATATTAACAAATCGATTATTTAAGCAAGTTCTTCCAGTAGAGGGAGAGATTTAATGTGCGATACGTCCATTCTTAAAAATTAAGAAAACAAGAGAAAGTGGAAGTAGCATTAGAAAGAGAACTTCAGCACGACTATATAAAATTAGAAGACAATAATATACCCGTATTCGCAACGTGGCTCCCACCTAACTTCATTACACAGAAGGTAATCAAGGGATGGAAGGGAATAAATAGCACAATATGCTCACAAAGAATTACAAGGAAATATCAATTCACTTTTAAGGAGGATGAAAGGTATTTTCGATAGTTGCACTCTGCACTGAATATTAACTCTACACTATTCTCAATATGCAGGAGGTAGATTCTTTTGGTATAGTATCTGAGAGTTTCATTTGAATCTCAGTAAGCGGCCTCAGAAATCCTCGACATACGAGTAAAGATCAAGGATTTTTGGGGCCAATTCAAGGTTAACCACCATGCCTTCCAAAACTCATTATTTCAGTACTAGGCCAAGGGCTTTAGAAGTCGCAGCTAACTACCGAGAGGTACAGCGAATGGCTTTCGAAACATTGCTGGGCGATTTTCATCATTTTCGGAGTCCAATAAAAGTGTAAATTTGGAACACTTGAAGATTCCTCTTGTTACCGACGAAGAAGCGAAAAGAATTGAAAATGAGAGACAGAGCACCGAGATGACGACCTTGATAAGAATGCATGCAACTAGGAAGTCGAAATAATTTTCAAGTAGGCTCCTTGGTCGATCGTCATCTGAAACACAGCGAAAACATCAAGTAAAAGTATAATATTACTGCCTTTTTTCCGTTCACAAAAGAAGCTATTCCGGTGAGTCCGGCGTGTTTTGTGAACAATCGGTGAATCAAAGACAGTGAGTTAGAACTTTGGATACACATTTTTTCGCACCTCATGAGTCTTTTCTTTATTTACAGCAGGGGTGGAAGTCTAACTTGAAGTCACGGAAACTAACAACCAATTATGCAGCTATTAATTCTAAACTGAAAACTTACAATTAGCTATTAATAAAACTTAAATAAACTTTTAAAAAGAGAAATGTTTCTACTTGGTTGAGGAAGATATAAAAATAATTCTACCTACCTACCAAAATATGAGTCGAGGGTTTATTACGTCATTTCATACATGCTCTAACACCACACGTTCTACAAAATACTCGGCTACTTACTCAGAATCACAATAAAAATAGTTTCCTGTTCCTAAACTTCTGACAGCATTATGGTCGTTTCAGTTGACGGCGAAGCAACTGGTTAAGTCTTAACAATTCTTCGACTAATTTGTTCTTCAGTAAGATGTCAAGAATCAAATAAGAGAAACAAAAGCCGCAAGAAAAAAATAACAAAAAAAACATGGACAAGCCTGACTACACGGGAAAGAAACGCTGGGCTAATAGTGCGAGAGGAACACAGGCTACATGTTATAAGCTGAGAAGAATTCCAAACAAGTTCACTTTGATCAGAGGATTCTTCACTCATGACGTCCTTGCTTGTGAACACTGAGGTCAACTAGCGTGGTTTGTACTATTCCCAGTTTACAGGCTACTCAGCTTTACAAGATGCTCAAGAGTGCCCTGAGAGAGAAATTACGGCAAAAACAATACGCTATAGATTGCACATTTCAAAAGGCCTGGTAATTTTACAGCCATTTAAGTCAAGAACAGTTAAAAATGGAAATATAAGGAATTACGTGAAATATATGGAATTTGCCTAAAAGTAAAAGAACAAAAATGGCGTAAAACAGGGATTCTATCGAATGAGAAGTTACAATGGCAACAGGAATGAAGACATGCGCATTTAATACAATAAAATATATTCCAGAATCTCCTTACAGAAAGTTGAAATCACCATTTTCGTTCGCCTTGCAAAATTCCGCGGTAATCACAGAAAAAAACAGATTGCGTATTTAAATAGAACCTAAAAACCATTCGAGAATGTTAATGGCACCTTACACAAAACTGAATGATGATGTAAGAAAAATAGTGAAGCTAATGACAACAGGAAATAACAGACGGCTGCAAAACACTAATTCTAATGTAGAAAGTAACCGAGTTGATAAAGGGGAGATCATATAAAATCACTTTTTTGCAGGTCTTCTGTTAAGGCCGTTTTACACGGAACATTTATTTGTACAATCTATCGTGCGAACGCATAAACAGTCAAGTGTGTAAGAAAATATTGTACGAACGACTGAATCAGACTGAATGTCGCATTACACGATGAGTGCAAACGCACAATTTTTCGTGCAATTTAGCGGTAGAAATAGATCGGAATTCGCGAGTGTTTTGTTTATCATGTTTATGTTTCACTCGTGAACATATGTTTCACTCACGTATTCGACACCTTGAAAATCTGATCACTTGAAATTCGGAACCTCGACTCGACCATCTGCCTACTGATAATTCTCCCGGTTCAGAAAAAGCTCTCTTGGACTCTTCTCTCTGGCTTTATATTCAACCTTTGCATCGTTTCGTTTTTTCTCATCTGGATTTTAGAGCGACAATTCATTAACGTTTATCGCCGGATACTCTTGTTTGACAAATTTCGAGGGTTTATTTTGTGTGTTTGACAAAGTGTTATTATCAAGTGGTATAGCGGAACACGAGACCCTTTTTTTAGTCCATCCAAATTTTCTTCCCTTGTATTTGTACCAATGTTTTAATGTATTTTTTTACGATTTCGTTAGGTACTTGCTAACCAGCAGAAATAAAATGATTAGGTATTATTATATCACGCGGGATACCAAGAACTCTACTTGAGGACCCGAAAAGTCATAAATTTGGGGGAATAAAATAATTTTTAACCCAAAGATCGTGATTACAATGAAAAACCAGAACACCAAATAACACGACGAAATGACGATGTAAACATTTGAGCAACTTTGAGTTAACTCTTCTCGGGTTGTCCACTGCTTCAAACTATTCATAATTGTCGACGTAATTAATTTTTACCATGAGAATGAGTGTAAACATTTGAGCAACTTTGAGTTAACTCTTCTCGGGTTGTCCACTGCTTCAAACTATTCATAATTGTCGACGTAATTAATTTTTACCATGAGAATGAGTGACGAGTCGTCTCTCGAAACGTTGACAATTATGAAGAGTTTAAACCGGTGGAGAGCCCGAGAAGAGTTTACTCATTATAGATTATATACACAGGATAAAAGTTACTCATATTATTCGACGGGAAAGTGTTTATCCTTTTTATAAACAACTTTATTTTCAATCGTAACACAGGCACCACAGTTTTCGTCATATCTGCGCCATCTGTTGAATAAAACCAGATCGAAATTGTATGGTTGTCTGAATGGAATTAGAACAGGTTCTATTTTCCGTTCAGTCATTCATACATGCGCACAAGCGTTCGCACAATTTGCCGCTTTACACGGTACAATTTCCTGATACATGCGTTCACACGATAGATTGTACAAAAAAATGTACCATGTAAAACGACCTTTACAAAAGTAAAAGATGAAAAATATGTTTCATGTGAATTATTTCGCTGGTCACATGCTTTACTGAGAAGGGAAATCAGGTGTTTCCATTGAGGTAGAATGTAAGAATCGGGAGACTAGGATAATACATAACAAAAAAATTCAAAATCAAAATGAAATTACAGGGGATTGCAATCAAACAGATACATGGGGATGCGTATTCGCAATATGAAAGCTACGCGGCAATTAGCCCAATCGATTCCGGGATCCTAAATGAGTTTCAAAGAAATAGGAGATTAGAAAGATAACTACAGCTCCTTAGCAATTCCACCCGGGTATTATCACCCATCCATGGCGTTTGCTGAGCATACGAGACGATTGTGACCTTATTAGTCGTTTTTTAAACGGTTTAATGTTCGCTCAATTACATAATTACAGGGGAAACCAAATAGAGCATATTTACATATATAAATAAATGGATACACCGTCACAGGTGATTATCAATAAAACCACATAACGATTTGAAATATTTTGTTCTAACTCGTAACAGATCAAGTACACTACCATATTTATTGAACATAGCACAAGTTCTATTAAACGGCGAGTTCTTTGCATACTCATTGTTGATATGTTTTGGACAAAACAAAAAATTTGGTCTCGAACAAGCATTAGGGCATACAAGTTGATATTATTCAGACAAAACTGATTTTCACGATTATTAATAATATCATGTCTATACAAAAAATATTTTATGTGCCTTCTTTGCTCCAAACTTCGACAGTAAAACATCTTCAATAAACGTTCATAGGATATATAATTCCCATACAATGGGTAAACACTAAAACAAAAATAATATAAATATCTGACAAATTTCTTTTGGACACTATTGATCTCAATAATGTATTATTTTTACCTATACGGAATGAATCCACGTTGAAGCGATATTATTTTAAAACATTAACTAAATGTAAGATTAGAATGCACAAATAACTTCCTGTCGATCAGTGCACCAAGAAAATATTAACTAAAACACCGACTAAAATTATAATTCAAAACAAGACCAAACGACTGAGAAATATCAATAATTAAGAGGGTGAATCCAAAAACCGGAATAACTGTACACGTGTTGAAACAAAACTTGCATCGTCCTCTACATCCTTTTAACGAAACGAAAGAGCAATAAAATTCGAGGACAAAAATAAGAGCAGAATTGAGTTGACATCAATATTGAAACAGGGTATTATTTTCAAAAAGGATGAATGAGAAGCGAATCATAAAGGATGCACAGGGCGGGTTTTCGGAAAAATATTTCCATGGAAAGAGCAGAAAATCATACTCATTCAACCCGAAAGCTGACATCCCACTCATTGTTCCACGCTACAACCGACCGACGACTTCGGCGGGTGACTGAGAAACGGGCTCCAAAAAAGAGAATGAGCGTTGGAAAATCAATCTGATCAGCATTCGAGCGGCAAAATTTCATTACATCCACCTCCACAAAGGTTTCGTGGCTTAACAACGGCACGGGATGCACAAAAACCGTGTGCAAAAAAAGAAGAGAGGTGGGAAAAATAGGGGTTGTTTGTTGGGTGGGGAGGAGAAGTGAAGTGATAGCGACCGGGCAAACTCCCTAAAAACGACAAAAAACTATACGGCCCAACTCCGTGTGCCCGACGAGCAAACTCGTAGCCACAGCTCACGACCACGGGACGTGAGGACTCCGATGATGTGACGCTATGCGCTCGGAGGGCGGGGAAGCTCGGAGCGATGGAGGACGGGAGCTGGGACTGAGCGATACTGCGATGTATCGATGTGTGAAAAGGCGGCTCTACACATGGAAGTTGACGATCGCTGGATTTACACATGGAAGCTGACTTCAATGGAAGTAGCGATTGTAGTGATATTTCGAGTCGAATCGCTACTTACAGGGCATCGTTTTGCTTACACATTATTGTACTTCTGGCTTATACGGATACAAAATAATAGCGTAACCTAAAAAGTGTAATTATTCAGTATATACTCTCATAGTTATTGGATTCTTTTGGTTTATTTTTTTTGTATATGCGGTAAATAAAATGCTACAGCACACCTGTTCGAATCTCCTGTATTAAAATATCTCTTACGTGCGTATAATATGTCATCATTGTTTACATGGTATACGTAGTGTGTCACACTGTTAGTTCAGTTTTTCATGTTGTACTCCTATTGAACTTCTCTACGTGTGACAAAGTCCAACGAGGTCAGTAACGTAAAAATTTTATTTATAATTATCAATTTTAGATTGGGATGTAAGTACATTTCACCGGATGCGATGCGATTATATCGCTGAATCGAAATGCTTCTTGCAGGAAAAATAGAAGCCAGTTTATTTTTCTTGAATGTGCGAACCGCGGTCGATTACTACCACTACGACCCCTACTGCCATGGAAGTCAGTGCTTACACACCGAAGTGTCATTTGCAAGCGACTGACAAGGCTACTGTCATGGAAGTAACTTCCATGTGTAAAGCCTCATTATGAAAGTAGCGAGTG
This sequence comes from Pyrrhosoma nymphula, assembly GCA_963573305.1. Lineage (NCBI taxonomy): Eukaryota > Metazoa > Arthropoda > Insecta > Odonata > Coenagrionidae > Pyrrhosoma > Pyrrhosoma nymphula. Next base: position 66,905,670 of record OY754335.1, on the reverse strand, counting down.
TAGCGATGTCTCGATTTATATCACTACTATCGCGGCGTCGTTCTGCTCACAAAGAACTCCCGGTTTTCGCCACAGAAATGAATGACAGAAGTAAACAGCGAATATGGTAATTTCGAAAATCGCCCAAGTCGAGAATCATTGCGTTCGTACATCGCTTTGTTCGAGTCCCACAGGCATTCGTGGATTCTATAAAGTTGTTTTAGTTGCATCATTACAGCGTATTAAGTGTGAGAATTATTAAAATTCTTATTACTCAATATTAGAACAGTCATAAGACTAACCTTTGTGTTTTCTTTAACATTTAAAGCATTTGCACGCACAAATAAATATATACATGAGTAACAATGAGCCGTCCTTCCACTCATTTATTCGTGGTTAACATTTTTCGAACCAGCTTGCAGTCATGTGACCAGGGTTTTACAGAAAGCGATGTTATCGTAGAATCGAAATGACCAGACCTAGTGGTCACCTGAAGATGTCGCCTATGCGATGAAACCGGTATTATTAAATAAAATTCACTGTGAAAGTTACAAAGCTTGTATTGATTCTGTCAATATGGATTTTCACCAAGTTACGCCTGAGAACATCGAGTTCATGACGATAAAGGACAAATGGATAACAATAGTAACTCTGTCTCAGGACTGATAAGATGGAATTTGTACAAGACGAAAGAAAACTTTGCAGTTTTCAACTGTGATGAATATTTTGCGACCGATTTACATGTTTTACATCTTTATGGCTTGATAATGATGGAAAAAATCAAAAGCGGTCGCATTAAATATCAATTACATTACAGAACTGCAAAGAGTTCTTTTAAAGTGTCAATCATGGCATATGTTTCTGCATCATTATCATAAAAGTAATTTTTTAATATTATCCACTAAATAACAAGTACACATTTGGAGTAAAGACCTCCGGTTAGACGGTGTAATAAATGCAATACAATCGAACAACTTTAAAAACATGTCTACTGCAACTACTCCGCTATATATGAGATGAAGATCAAGCAAAATGCGACGGATTACGAAACCCATGTCAAGACGCGAAAAGAGACGCGGCCCACTTAAATCCCCAAGTCGTCTCGGCGACATTTACTCGATATGCGCTCTCCAGATGCCGATGCGATACTCGAAATCCGAATATAGCACGGCCCTATAGAGGGGATTGACAGGGGGTGGCATACTCGAGGAAAGTGTGGGCCGAGGGATGAAAAAAAAGGAACTGGGGGTTGAGTGGCCCCCGGGTCGGAGGCAAACGGCGGGAGGAGGGCCAAGAGGGGGGCGGTGTCAACCTACCCCCATCGCATTTTTTGTTCTGCTGCTCTTGGGCAGGGTGTGTTGTTGGGGACCCTGGGGGGAGGGGCCGTGGTGGGAGGGCATCGCTTCAAACCCCTCACCCTCTTCCTTCGCCCGTTGAAGGACTATCGGGTGGAAAAGTGCGATCGTGCGATGATTCCCCCTCCCCAAGAGCGGGGGCATGCGCCCTGTGTACCACTCGACGGGAGATGAAAAGAAGGCTCGAACGTAAATAACGAGGGGGGTTGGAAAAAAAGAATAGCGATAAAAAACAACGGGGGGAGCGAGACGAGCTCTCATCTTGCGCCGTGCAGGCGCCAAGCAATGTTTTGATTACAATGGGCTTGAGCCTGGGACATGGGCGGGCTAAAGAGAGTACCTAATGAACTTATTTAGTTGTTACCCCCTAGGATTTATGTTAATAAAAACATGGACTACGTAGTATTTTTAATTACTTTGTGGTAAAAAGCTTACAAAGGAGCATAAAGTCTGAGCAAATTCGATAACAATTTACACAACATTTGATAAAGACAATTGTGTACCTGAAAAATGCAACCTATCGGCAGGTTAACGAACGTTTCTCGAGCGCACATATTTCCATTCATCGTCATTCGTATGCAAAGAAGTTATCATTTTACGCCAAGTTATAGTGGAATAATTCCAAGACGCAATGAGAAGACAGTAATTTTTTACACCACGGAAAAAAAATGTTAGAATTAAAAAATAATGAACTCCCGAAAACGGCACTGAGTTGGTAAAAACCGAAGACGAGACGAATTGAGCTTTGTCTTGAAGATTGCTAAGAACATTTTTTCCTAAACCTAAGTCTGGATGAGTGTGAATACTATTCCGAACGCTAACTTTACCCACGGTATCTACCTACATTCCAACACTTACGTCGTTTTTTCAGCGCAGCATGATCCTTTCCTCACTTCATATCTAAAAAGCAAAACCTCTTCCGCTTCTTCCTCGTTCACCATACATCCTTTCCATCGCGGCTTAAAACACCCTAGTTTGAGATTGGACAAATCCAAAATTTATCGAATCCGAATCTCCTTTTCTAATCGAATGTCCAAAGTAATATATCCATTCAAAGACTACATCAGTTATCCTATTGTTTCAAATGATCTCCTGAATCAACATTCACTATCTTATATATTTTCCTCGGTAACGTACTTGCTCAATTGGCCTTCCCTGGATCATCTTTATTTTTTCCACTTTCTTTGCCATTCACCTTTCACAATCCATGATCACAGAAGGATTTCAAATCTCAGAATGTTAAATGAATGTATATTTATTTCTAGTTGCATTCATTTACCTCCAGAGTAACACATATGCAAAAACTAAGTGCAAATTAGGACCTCAAAATATTATTGCAATATTTCCGTGTAAAATAAGCTAACGAATTCCTTCATTAGCTCCCCTTGGATAGACCCGATCAAGTTTTGGACTGACAACGGGCAACGATGCCATTTATATTCCCCAGATCGGCCCCGTAGGAGATCAGTAAACATTGGCGACCTAAATAATCTTCATGGCATGTAAACACGTGTAGATCTGGTTAGCCGAAGGGGTGGCGATCACCTAAGCTGGCCCAATGGATCGGTTCAAAGCCAGACGGGGAAGGAAGGTCGTGTCATTATTTTTCTCCGTGATGTCTTTTTTCCACATGAAAATATCCAATAACTCATGCAAAAGTATGAATGAACGAATCAAAGAACCAACGTGCACTTTATTGCCTAAAATATAAATATCACCCTGTAAACAGTCGCAAGCATCTGTTTTTAATCACGAAACATACCCCATTGACTCATACAGTACTCGAATTCGCACTGCTCTAAGTATTGCTACTTATAGAAAGGATATTTTCAGGCTTACCTTGTTGAAAACATAAAATGATGGCATAAAATATTTGATTTTCCACAATGGTAATTAATATCCACGATAGGTTATTAAATAATAAAAAGCAGAAATACATTTTGAAGGCTATACCTGATTTAAAAAGAACCTCAAAAAGTTTATCCACTCAGCCTATTTAAACAGAGCTTTTGCCCTGGCTTGCGATGGCCGACGGGAAAACATTAGATGCTAGAGCGCCTTCCATGTTTCACTGCAATGGATATATCATGGCGGAATAATTCACGGAGTTAAGTTCAAGGCCATCGCTTAGCTCGACCCCCTATGGACATCGAGGAGGCGGTCAAGTTCAAATGCGATGATGGAGGGCGTGGGAGAGCTTTTGTTGAACGCACCCTGAATCCTTACGCAGGCGATATTAAAGCGGAACCAATGAAGGACGAGTGGGATAGAAGGGAGAAAAGAGGGAGCGTCAAAGAGGTGTGACCGGTGAAACCACCTGCGGACACCGGCTGCTGCGAGAGTCTTTGTCTCGGCAACGTTCTAGTGCCATCGACGCCCGGCCTCCAGAAGGACCCTCCCGTTGCCGGGAGAAAATTCGGCTGCGGCCCTCGGAGCGAGCGAGCGAGAGAGAGAGAGCCAGGGGACAGGGTCGCGAGTCGAAACCACCCAACGGAAGCGGGGAAGGGCGAAGGGAAAGGCCGGGAATACAGTGAATGGCCTTCCTGAGCGGCTAAGTCCGCATATACGCCCATTGCTTTTAGCCGACATGATGGAACTTAACCCAATCCTCACATGCGTAGTAGGAATGTAGTCTGTGTTTCAACTTCCCATTCGATGGATAAACATTCTGTTTCGAGATCGCCACAGAATTTTATTTTCTCCCAGACTTCAATCCGTTTTGCAGACCAATCACCTCAGTTCCCTGCCTTCAGCCTATACATATTTAAGAGATAAACCGGTGATACCGTTTCTACTTCGATTCTTAGTAAGATTACCTGGTCACTACTAAATGCGAGGAGCGCCAGATATTTCGTCGAAAAATGTAATCGGAAAAAAATTAATCACATTCTCCCAAGCATTTAATATTAAAGAGATGTCTCCTAATTATTGAAAATAACAAGCAATAAACGAGACGGACATGCTTGAAGTGAGTAAAGGAGGATCTGCTCTTAAAATACAATAACAAAGACGGGTAACCTCTTTGGGTGTTTCGAAACGTGGAACGTTCTAGACGCGCTAAGAGACCGTCAACAACTGATGGATTATCCAGGACCCAGAGCTATTCATTTCGTGAAAGGAATCTTAAAAACACTTCCCTTAATGAGCCCACACTCGGAGGGGATACAACTTCGGTTGAGGCTGAGTACAGCGTTGTTCTCGTCTAGTTGCGGAGCTACGTCACCAATTATTCAGGTCTCATTATGGCACATTCCTATCCTGGACATGGGATCTTAGGCCATGAGATTCTTGCCACAGATTGCGAGAAGGATGACTAATATTCAGTGCGAATACAAGGAGGACCATGTATTATCCCGTCGACGAAACGTATATAAATCGTCATTAGCCTTCATAAACCGTCACATCATACAAAGTCAACACAGTATGCTCAATCCAATTAACAAACAATCATTAATCAATTATCGAAGGTTTGTTTATCAAATGAAATCCTGGGACAAGAAAATATGAAAAATGAAACAACCCGGAAATGATGGATTAATGCAAGAGCGTGGTTTTACGACGATTGTTTTCGGCCCAGTTGGCTCAACACTATTTAATCTACAATAATAATTATACACGGGAAATAAATCCCATTCTATCTACAAAAATTTATTTACAAATCTTTCCATCAAAAGGTGGACAGTTTACCAATAAGGTCCAAATTTAATAACGCTTTTAAAAGAGTTATTAATTCAATAATGACAACTAAGTGGATGAGACCTTTTTACGCTCGAGATAAGGAACGGGAAAAAGGAGGACAGATCGGAATCATTTAAAATAACAATGAATACTACGCAAAAAGCTCTTAGTTAGGTAAATATAAGCCTAGACATAAAAAATGCAAACGGCAGCACAAGTTGAGCTAGTACTAAAACCTTATTTGAGTAGCAGAATGCATTAGATTTTACGGCAAAATCATGATTCTCCAAAAATTGCTCAGCATAGTTTACAACCCAAGACAAGGATTAATGACCAAACTAAAGTGAGTACGTAATACTAGAGGCGTACTATAAACGAGAACTTCATAGGACGAAATTATTCAAATTAACTTCGTCTCAGGTGAGGGAAGGAGTTATGAAATCACTTTAGGCTTCAGTTTATGAAAACTTGTGATGTTCACAATGAAATAAATTTTTAAATACTTAGGATAAATTTCATTATAAGGAGGGAAGGATTGTAAGAAGGGACAAAGGGTTGAGAGAAACCCGAAGCTGGCATTACCCTGCTCTTTCAACTAAAGACGGTAAAAGGACCACGGTTTAACGTCCTATCCGATGGATAGCGTACTATACTTAAAGTGCTCTCGACATAGCACCAGAGTTTCCAACGAAATCCTGGAAAGGGAGAGGATTTCAGCAAAACATCTTCTCCCATGGCCGGGAGTCTAACTCTGGCCCTCGGAATGAGAAGCCCGAAATCTAGCCACCGCACCTGCCCGTTCCCCCAGCCATTTTAATCCACTTGCCAGTTGAAGGCAGTTTGAGCGAGATATCACCTCACATAAATTTCGTAAATTTGACCTCACTATAAAGAAAAAGATCTCACCTTTCAATGATAACAAAATATCAGCCACTCACCACACTACTTTTCGAGATATTTCCCAAAAAATACACACCATTTTACATAGAAAATGGTGCGGGTATGCACTCCAGAGAAACTTTATTTAAAAAAACAAGGAATTTCTAACGAATAGATCTCGTCAGAAATTTAACAATATGTGTAATTTTTACCCTTTCTTAACTATCTAACAAAAATCAATCACTGCAGTAATTTTTACAGAATCACAAAAAAATGTTGGGAGTGAAGGTGTTTTCAGCGGACGGCGTGAAAAAATGAGTCAAGTTGAAACCTTATTGATGTGTCATTAATGTTAAAATATATACTTCGTGGTTCTTACTACAGCTTAAATTTAAAAATAAAACTTGCTTTGGTCTCCATTATAACGAGAGAAGAATCTCGCTCGAACTACCTTAATACAAGTTAAACGAACATACACAACCATACCCTATACGGCGAAAAACCACACCCAGGGAATTTGAATCTGCAACCTCATGTTAGAAGCCTAGGAATTTACCACACGGCCAGCGAGGCCGGCAAAACTGAAGAGGAAAATAGATAATGCGGCTAAAAGACAGCTAAGAGACAGACAGAGAGGGAGAGAGGGTCACAGCTCCTGTTCCTGACGAAAGGTGCCACACGGAAACCGAAAATTCTACTCCGTCCAACTCCACGGTGGATGGCATAATGCACTTTGGGTGTTCTTTGCCCGGAGAACAAAGGAGAGGACCGGAACGCCACCGGGAAACCCCGGACCCGGAATCCGAGACCGGAAAGCTTTCGCACTGAGGGTCGATGGGGACTTTCGACCCTCTCCCCCCTCAACCACCCTTTGAGGGCGCGGAGAGGGCTTGGGAACTTTCAATTCCGTTGCTACGTTACCTCTCATTTTTTTAGTTCCGGAGCCGGCCTTCGAATACAGATTAAGACTACGACTTTCGATGCACACCTCGAAAAGTAGCACTTGGAGATACGGAGAGGGAGGAAGAAGAGAAAGATGGAGAAACAGGGTGGCCGACGATTCCACGTTTTCTACTTTCAGTTTTGTCCACGTTTTCAAGGATTGAAAAAATCAATTTTTAGGGTTAATTGCAAGACATAATTTGTAACACTTTTTTATTATGAAAAAACTTTTCTTCACGAACAATAAGATATAAACTAAATAAAAAGAATGTACAATTTACACATAGCAAAATCACTGATATTTAGTTCCATACAATGGCAGAGGAATACAACTGAGTAAATCACAGCGGTTTCCCGTGATTCACACTGAATGCTATCTAGGTTACGATGGTTTACCCACCAAATGGTGGCAGCCCACCCACCAGCCAACAAAAAATGCCCACCAAAAGGTAACAGATATAAGTCCTTGAAAAACATAAAAAGTGAACATAACCCAGTTCTGTATGATGGGCGATTCAAGGGTACATCGCAGTCCTTAGCATCATAAGAAGAAACGAAGTTCCAATACTGGCATGGAATTCACTTAGTATATAATGGAGAGGACTTCGGAGTATTTCCGCAAAAACACCAATAATTAAGAGTAGAACTCGCAAAATAAGTCTTTAAGTCAGCTTGAATGTGCCAGAAAACAATCGTCATAGTATATTGTATTGTGGTAACTTTTACTTACCGGTAAGAGTCCATTTCAAAACATAGATCAGTAGATCATTTTACTTTTCTTATAATATACTAACCAAAGGTTTTAACAGGTACGTGCCATTTTCTAATTAACATTTTGAAAGCGGAATCAGTATATCTTTTAGAAAATGAGAGTAATATGTTGAAACCTGGAAGGATTGCGACTTTAAATGCGATTTATTATTTGCAATGGCAGTATTATTGTGCAAATGAAATAAAAATTGAATTAATAAAGTTTTTCCGCGTTTATCTTCGATTTGAATGAAGAAAAATTCAACGCTTCGTTTAGCAAAAGTTGACTATTTCGACTGGAAAACGGGCGGCGGCTATCCGGAAGCGAAGGGGCGGAGAGTTCAGGATGAGGCAGGGGAGAACGCATAGTAAGGGCGGTCACGTATCCCGAAGAGAGAGAGAGAATCGGGACGACGCGACGCACAGTGGGCTGAAATCGAAAAAAGCTGGCCAAAAGCCAAAAAGTGATTTTTTTCACGCCAGGAAGCTGAAACTTTGCATAAATATTTTCAAAAGACCTGTGCATGCGATAACGCAAAGCATTTTCCTTAGTACTCAACAATTAACTATTTGCATGAGGTCAAAGTTGCACAATTTTTGCAAAAATGGTCTACACTCAATTTTCTCACAAAATCTTCAAAATCAAGCCCTTTATGGGTAAAGAATTGGAATAAAAAGTGATGCAGTTAGGTGAAACAGTTTTTTATCTTTGTTTTTATGTAGTCTACTTACTTTTTTGTCATTATTTATCAAATATATTAAACAAAATGGCGGACCCTCATTTTTGGTCATTTTTTGGTAGAGAAATAGTTAATGGCATCGCCGAGCATCGTGAGTAACCTATATGGGGCAACTCTACAAAACTTTCATAGTGCGAATCCGATGAGTTATGCTGCGACCGTTTGCGACGCTGAATTTCACATCGGTTTTTCGATCGCGCGGTCGAGTCTGATCCAACCCGCCTGCAACAATGGATTTTAGCCGCATCCACTCCGTTAAGGAGATTTTAGAGATATAAACATTGAAAAGAGCCTCCATGTATTATATTTTGGAGAAATCGCGGAAAAAATTACGTATTTTGTCACATGGGGTAAAGGTTTAGGAGGTACTGAAAGACTGCTTTCTTCGGGTATAAGGCGGGCGTTTCTCTTTTTAGCAACTTGACATCGCCTACTGACACTTTTAACGAAGACAGCATGCATACCAAACAATTTTTATTGCCTCTTCGAGGCCACCAGCCCACAGCTGGTGTCACACGGCTGCAACACCCCGCACCCTGCACTGCGGTTGGGCGTACGGCGAAGGGTCGTTTATTGCCACCGCGGAACGTTTTCGGGGAAAAGCGGGATCCGAGGAGAACTGTTGTCAAATGAACATTGACACACGCAGCTGCTCCGGAAGACTGAGCTCCAGCAAATCATCATACTTTGTGTTGTGTTTTCCATGCTTGGTCTCCCTTATCTAATTTCTCACTTCGTCACTATTTTAAGGCGGCTGTAGCTTCCACGTATATCATGTCCCAGTGACATGACGTGGGTGTGACGTCGCGTGCTGCCACCGTTTTCAAACTTCTCAACATTTAAGAAGCTTAAACTTTGGAGAATCTATCGAACATTAATCTTAATCTAAAGATCAGCACGAAATCCATGCCCAGTACGGGGGTTGAACCTGCGACTCCAAGAGGTTACGCGAAATCGGAACGTAACGAACCAAATGGATCCGATTCGATACATCGGCAACCTCAAGCAGCCGCATCGATGCTTTGGCACACCAACTGCAAGTGACGTTGCAAATGCTGTTGAGTCACAAATGAGCCGTTTCGTGTAATTAAAGACGAATTAAATAAAGTAAGGGACTAAATAAAATTAAAAAAAACGTCACAGCAACAAACTGCGCACATTGCTTTGTCTTATCCCGTAGGTAATTAGTTTCTTATAATTACAAAGGACAGCAACGCCATTTACTTTCATTGCGCCATTGAAGAATTAATTCGGCGAACCACCAAGTCAATGGTTTCCCGCGCAAAATGGTAGCTTTTGAGCATGCGTTAAAAATTACTTCTACATATGGAGCTAATGTTTATTGATTTGCACAGCATGAATGTAATATTGCAGCGAAGCACATCGCAATAATTAAATTCAGAGTTGTAAAATGTAGGAGCAACGTTATCACAGCTCGAGCCTTGAAACTACCCGGACGATCACGGGTGTCTGTACGCGACCTCAGACAAGAGGAGAGACAGAAATTACGGGCTCGAGTGTATCCTTCGTGGCAGAATGATGAAGATTAAGTGGGCGTGGCGCTACCTCTTCATGAGCCTCCTACGTCCCGTTTGTAGCTGCTTCCGAGTGAAATAAACACTATGAGAGAATAGAGATGGCGATGTCACAGGTTAACAAAGGCCTTGCACACAGCCAACCTCGAGTATCATGTCCGTGACCCACCAAATACTGTTCATTCATTACCATTGTTAAAATATCACCCGCAGGAGCACTTCTAAACGGATGATGAAGAAGGCCGAGAATTACTATCAGTATGTTGGCCTGAAACTCGAAAGAGGACTACAACTGACTTAGAAATTACAAGCCAGCGAATGCATTTCCCAGGCTTTGAATTTATGGCGAAAAAAGCCTCTTGCCGAAGTGGATGCAATTAAGAAAGTATAACAAACGATAATAGAACCACGTGGGAAGGAATGTAAGTTAACTTTAAACGACCAGGGATAAGCAAAGTATCCAATAATTTCTAACTTGATTCATCCCTTTTCTAGAGCCATAAAATAAAGAAATGTAACACCAATAGAAACAAAAACGCACGTTGGATGCTAACTAGGCTTCTCTCCCAATCAAAATGAAAAGGGGGACTTAAATAAGTAAAACGTGAAAAACTGAGAAAATACCTCCTTGAAATAAGTAAAAAATTAGTTACGACTCCGTTTCTGTACCTCTGTCACAATGTACTGAAAGCGACATCTTGGACTCAAAATAAGAGGATGATGTGCTCTTGCAATTAGTATATTAAAGGAAATATTTTTTTAACAATGAAAAGGAATACCAAATAAACTGAAAGCTACCAACTTTGAACTATATTGTTTGAAAAGAGCTAACGATATATTCACGACTTTATACCAAAAGGAATAAAAAGGACAAATGATAGTCGGTCAGTACCAATATTGTTGAACACTGATAGGGAGAGATTTTTGATTTCTCCAGAGATTTCCATCAATATAATAATACTGCCGCAGCAAATTTCTTACCTAATAGTAGGAGGAGCAATTCGGATGTAGTAGTAATAATGCACAAAAGCAATTTTTTTTCATCGGTCGATTGACGAAATCGGGCTGCTAAAAGTTTGATGACAACTATGGCCAATGATAGAAACGCCATACGCTGCCATTTAACATGAGCGGAGCACGTACACACAACTCAGGATTAAAACCAGCAGCGACCACATTGATTAACCAATGTAAGCTCCGTCGCTTTGGCTACTAAGGCTGATTACCCTTTCAATTACTTTAGCCCGCTGGATGGAGAATCCTCGAAGCGATCGATATTACGCTAGACATACCGTTATGGTGAGCAGTATGGGAGTCGGGTAAACGACTTAAAAAATGGAGATAAAAAATGATGAAGCAGAAAAGATATTTTACATTCTATTGCTACCTTCTGAAAGCGTTCTTCTCTTGAACTGGGTAAAGGAGAAATGAGCAATTTAATCTCTCGAGTAAGAAATCCACCACACTTATTATATCGCTGTCTATCCAGGAGATATAATTAATATTTTCGAGATCCCTTAAGTTCAATTGAGTGGTTACTGACATAAGGGACTTCAACCTTGCGTTGGGCCTCCGAGTTCTTAAAAGCTGCCACACTAGATTCTGCGGTGATTGGGTGACATTAGTTTTCCAGAAACCAGAAGACTGGAAAGTGTTTCTCTAATTGTTTCTTCATCGACGCTTTCTGATATACGTCCCAAATGCTCAACGAACGTTCGATTTAAGGTATAACCACAAGAAATAACGCATCTTCTTGAATTCTACATCGATCACCTTGCTCGATGCATCGATCAATGGAATACATCAGGCAACTTATGGAGGCAGGTTAGTGGAGAGGTGACTGGTGGAGAGCTGCAGCAAACCAATATTCGGATTCGTGACTGCTGATGATGACGACTAATTTTCTTTAAGTGCGCTCCCAGTCTACTGTTTTCAGGTATTTCACAATATGCATTTTCAAAAGGTTAACATAGCCTGGAAAATGATCATCATCACAGAATTGATATTGCGCGTCTTTCCTTAATCACTGAGGAAACCGTGATATTAAATTTAATGCGTCCTCTACACTATAATTAGAGTATGAAGACCAATAAGAGCAGATGGGAAGTGGAAATACAGTAAAGTAGACAGCAAAAAAAAACACATTCAACTCTGGAAAACGAAAAATATTCCAGAGTATGCCTCAGCAACGCAAATGAGCTGATTTTCTCTTCCCCTGGGTCTCATGGCAAAAGGGATATTGAAAAATGGTAACGTTAGGCTCAGGGTCGTATATAACCAAGCTAATTAAGACGAGACGAAGACAAAAACCAAATGCGATTTCAGCCTTTTGCGATTTAAAAAAACCATTACCACAGATAAAAAAATGAAAAATGTGTCCCTTTCGTAATATCTTGCATATCCTTTTGAGAAAAAATGGCATTACTGCGAAGCTTATGAAAAATACTGCTCACTGCGAATTATTCCATTAAAAATATAGGATTTTATTTGAGAGGCCATTTATTAATAGGGGAATAGAATTTTTTTTCAAAATAGAGATACTGAAAAATACTAACTGCTTATGGATACTAGCAAATACTGTACCGCAGGCTCCTTATTGCCTTTTTTCTTAGCTGAAGCACAGACATGCGAAAACTCAGTTACAGTACGACTTAAAAAACTTAAACGGAAGTCATTATCCATCACGGTTTATTATCATCCTAATGCCATTATTGAAATTAGGTAAACCTAATTTCAATAATGGCTTTAGGATGCTCAAGTATGATCATTCGTCCTTTTTAATGGCATTATTTGTTATATCAGATTGCTTTATTAAATTCACCTAAATCACGGAGCATAAAAATTCGGTCCTAAATGTTTAAACTGCTTTGGCGAATAATGTGCAATCATCATTGAAGTAACTGAAAGAGCTCTCCAGGCAAGAGGCGTAGGATGTAATTCATTTTCAAAGGTCTACCTGTTTATAAATTGAAAAAAAAACACTAATATTGACCGTGGCTATGAGTAAAATTAAGAAATAAAAGGGCACATTATCTTCACCAGAATAATTAAAAATATATAGTGAGAAGCTATGATGTCCATATAAATGTCAAATAAATTTAACAGGAAATTCAACCACGCGAACACCATCCATATCCGTAAGATGACACATTTGTAGGAGTTCAGGGCATAAAATCTAGGAAATAAGAATATTCTAAAGAGGGAAAGACAGTTTTCAAAACAGCGCCAGATATTCTGTGCTGAGAAATGAGTAAATTACAGCTCTTTCAGAAACCACCCAATATTATAGCCATTTATGGTTATCCATGAAACGTTTAAAAGTTACTAAACTAAAAAATAAATAGCGAACATTAATTCGATAAATGGCTTTGGGGAAGTAAGTACGAAATTTTAAAAGCCTCGGTGTACAAAATAATATTTCTCGTAAAAACAGCACGCGAAAAATGAATGTCGGCAAAATACATATTCAGTTTTTATTGACCTGTATGAAAAAGTAATTCACCGCATCATTACCGCCTTTTCTAGGAATAAAAAACTTTCAAATCACATTTTACCCTTGGCTCTATAATTAATGAAATAGTAATCCTGCACACCTGGACTCTGTAGGTAATAACAGTAACAACAACTAAAGAATCACTTTTCTTGTTCCTTGCGTATGGGAGCTTTCTTGTAAATCTCCGAAAACAATGATAATCTTCAGGGCCCGCTATAAATTACGGAAATCACCGCGGTAATTTCCAGGCCGACCCATCTCTCCTCCAGATCGGCTCCGAGACTACTAAAACTACGCGCGGACAGACACCCCGAAAATCCAACGGACGGCCGGCAATGGCGCGGCGCCATTCACACTCCCCCGATTAAGAGAAGGCGGCTTAGGAAGGAAGAGAACGGGGGAGGTAGGGAGTTAGGGTTTAACTGGAGAAGCGAGGGATACACCGGAAGGAGCGAAAACGGAGGAAGGAACAAAGATTCTGCGGGGAGGGATGCTCGCAAGGGGAACGGGAGGAAAGGGAATAGGGAAGTGGGGTCAGGTAGATGTGCGGAGTCGGAGAGAAGGTCTCGGAATGGGAGGGGGCAGGGTACAGGGCTGTAGGGGATGGCGCACAGACGGGGAGGCCGGTAGGGGTACGTGGGGATGGGAGCTGGAGCCAGCCCGAGGTGGTCTCCGACGCCGCACCGTTCGCGCAGCCAGATACCCCGCCCTTCTCCGGTTCCCCCGCCTCTCCCGGACCAAACCCTAGCCCCCCTATCTCCCCTCCACGCCCTAGCACACACACCCCGGACCCTTAAAAAAGTCCCTCCCGTGCTTCCCTACCTCCCCTCTCCCGCACCGCCCCAGCCTCACTCCCGCTAAGGGAACAGTCACTCCGCGGCCTGGCTGCCGGAGACAGCGGAGATAGCTCGTGCCCAGGCAATCATCTCCGGTGGCGGAACAGCAACTGCGGTCGGCGGGAACCAGAGCCAGACAGGAAAGTGTGTCCTGCCTGGTCCGGTATCCCCAACTTGAAGAGTGGTGCTTCCTCAACATTTAGTGTACAGCCGGCAGTGGTTGAGAGTGCGACGAGTGAACGACGCTCAAGGGAGTAAAAATATATAACCTAAGCGACACGCCCTCGGAGTACCTTCCCGACTACATCACCGAAGGAGACTGTGTCCTTAACACCCTCCCAAAACCCCACAGGGTAATCCCCGTGCTTAACCGCGAGGTTCCTCACTTATCCTCACCTTCCTAGACCTTCCTAACCACACCCCGCAAAGCGACCGACGCCCCCCGACGGCCTCTGAGACGACGGAGGAAGACGCCGAGGAGATTCCGACGCGGTAAGTGGGCGACTGCGCTGGGTTAGCACACGACGGTCTGTTGTAAATCTGCTTCTTACGATTTATGCTGTCGTTGTCATAAAATGCGAATCAATTGCGTTCGATTTGGCGTCTCAAAGCGAGAGGAAAGATATAACTGGAGAGAAAGGAATGGTAGAGTTTCGCCAATGGCTGCGGTTTAACGCCCCATCATAAGGACGGAGTACTGTACTTGAAGTGCTCTCTTCATTGAACCTGATTAGGGGCCAGATTGCCTATAGCAAATTTCCACCACATCGGGGTTTTAAACCCTAGCTTTGGCAACCAATATGGTGTATTCCTACCGCAATAAAGCATCTTCAAGGCTCGCGAGCCCACTGCCGATAGGCGACCAGCTATAACAGAAACAATAAAAAGGGTCCAACCTTCTTCGATATTACGAGTATGAGAGGAAGCAGCTGGTCGGTTGGCTGGAGGTCAAACCCCGATGTGCGCTATTACGGTGTACTCAGGGCAGTGTACATTAACGAAGGCGAAGAAAATGAATGAGTGACTTGGGATTACAAGGGCTCCAACTTCAAAGGTTATATGGCATTGTCCAACCTAAGACTTTGATCCTAAGACAACTACAACATCAATGTGATCCATGATCCAAGTGTGATTAAACCCCGCGACCTTACGGTTGTAAGGCCGGCGCGTTTGCAACCTGGCCACCGCGATCAGCCAAAGGGTATTGAAGAAAGTGAGGAAAACAACCCAGCATCAGCATACGCTGACTCATAACGGCAAGCACCTTGGGGTTCAAGGCTTCCCATCCATGTTTGTACTTGATGGAATACTTAAGACTAAAAAGCTCTCCAAAAGGCACTAAAGTAGGGATCAGGGTTCCACAGAAAATCTCTACCGCCTAAGGGAATCGAATCCGGACCCTTGGCGTGAATAGCCGGTGCACTGACCTCTACACCCACCCGAACTCCTCCCCCCACCCCCCCAAAATGCTTCGTCCGGGCGAAAGGTGGGGAGACTATGAGGTTTGTAGATGGGGGAAGTGGCAGGGTAGGGAAAGAGGTGGGGTAATGGTTGGGAGCGAGGGGGCGCAGCCGGTGGGTGAATACGGCGAGCTAGGGGTGGGAGAAGGATTTTGGGGGAGGGGTTGGAAAGGGAGGCGTGGGTGGATGCGAGCGAGACGGGAGACACGCAAGAGAGGGCGCGTACATGAGGGAGAAGCGTGGAGAAGGACGAATAGAAGTAAGGAGAGGAACAGGGATAGGGAAATTCGCAACGACAGAGCACGACGCAGACAGAGCGTCTGCCGTGAAAATTTCACCAGGTCCCAGCTTTTGCTACATTAATCTCCAAGTAAAGTTTCTAGAACATAACATTTCAAGGACCACATGCTATTAGAGGAGAAGATTATACTTGATGAACTTACAAGTTTAGAAGGAGAGAATCGTGGCTGGGGAATTTCTTAAGGTCGGTGCGAGACGCGAGAAAAGTTCAATTGAATCCAGATCTTGATATGCCTCTCCCCCAAGATATTATCCGCATTCATTAATGCTCCAAAGACATTCTACTCCGTCGGCACACGAATCAAGCCTAATGACCTTACGAGCAAATTAAGCTCTATACGATATGGATGGAGTAATACGTTCATTTTATTATTAACTTTCACGTCCTTAAGCTGCTCCAAATATTAGATTACATTTTTTTCCTACACAACCAACAAAGCATGGAGAACGAGGGGACGTTTTACAACCCCCTATTTTGAGATGAAGACCAGAGTGTTAGATACCTTTGACACAGCAAGTGATTAATAGGAATAAATAAATGACTTTTAACTAATACGCTCATGTTCTCATGAGCTCAACGAAGAATGCGGAAACACTTCATTTCTTCACATTTTACAAAGACCTGGTTTGAATGTTACTATTTTGACAAGCACTGACAAGCGCAATATGAATAAACGAGAACTACGCTTTTTCTTCATTTCACCTCACTTACTTTAGCAAAATATTTCACCAAATATCACGAGAAAACTTTATGATTTTAGTTGCGATTAACTTAATGGAAAAGTGATTTCTTCTCCCCAAATACGAAACGTTTCGCCAGCAGTCAGCCTGATGCTTCAAGGAACACTTAGAACGGTCCAGGGGGAAACCATACGGGTCTGCCTTTTAAATGCCAGCGACGCCATACGTCAGTGGGGTCCGCCACGCTAAACCGGTAAAATTAATCGGTGGAGAACGGGCTTGTTTCAGCCTTTCCCTCAGCCTCGCGAAGCCGTTTCCAACCCTCGTCACTTTCCACCCCATCGCTTTCCCTGGGTATCCTCGCTCATTTCTTCCCCCCACGGTAAAAAACACATATCCCCACCTCCCTCCGTCATGCTCCGACACTCGGGCCCCGGTCGTTTTTTACCTGTTGGCAGGGACTCCCTTCGTTCCCTCCTACCTTCAGTCCCGCTCTCAGAAGGGGTGGAACCCCTGGTACTTCATTTTTCTCATCCCACCGCGAAAGAGTGAGTGTATGGATGAGATTTCCCCCAGAGAAGCTTTACCCAAACGTTGCAAGCGCTTCGAAAAAACCGGCTGCCCAGGATCAAACCTTCTACGAGGCTTCGGCCTTGTAAACCGGACGGACGACCTAAGTAGTCATTCAACCACCGAGAATCACGCACAAAATAACTCGTAGTCCCTAGCACAACTAGGATGGATACATTAATTTTAAATTTAAAAAACTAATCCCTTTGATCACGTACTATTTTAACTCGCTGCAATGGATTCCAACATAAATAAGCACTATATTATGACGAAGTACGTCGAAATCCTGAAGACGAGAGATCAAATTTCTATGAAGGAACAAGTGAGCATGTAACGCCTTTTACTTTTCTGGGACGTAATCAAATTTACTCTACGCAACTTTGAAAACCGTACGAGCTACCAGCATTAAGGTACAACCTTCAAGTTCCTCCAAAATTTTTTGTCTAGCGAATTGAGGGACTAGCCAATCCAGATTACGCCCATGAACTGTCATTACGACAAATTTTTCGAGTAAGTCTCAATTAAAGGTATCTGAACTAAACTTGAGCACAGCCGGGAAACAGCCGGGCTCCCATCACCGTGACAGGCTCCGATTCCACGTCATCCGTGGGTAAAAGTGAAAGTGACAACCTAGTGTAACCGCAGAGAGAAAATGGGGAGACAAACGCGAGACAGTTGACAAACCGGAATAGGATAAATAAATGACTGAGAAAGGTAGAATATCGGAAAATGACAACCCAAGGAGAGCTTAATTCGGTGAAGCGACTTCGTTTAGCTTTCTAGACGGAGTCCCCTCTTTCTGTTGGATTAGCTTTCATGATCCGACAGCAAAGCTAACCATCGTGGATCCGTGACAGAAAGGGGCGTAGTAAGAGTTTCAGAATTCCAATAAAACAGATGACTATGAGAGTTTCTACGGGGCAGAGGACGACGTAATACAAATGCGATACAAAATAAAGACTTCTAAGAAGCTTAAGGCATACAATCGGACACAGTAATAGAGTTAAGTACTTTCTTATCTCCTTCGACAGGAGAAATGAAAACGACATGTTTATAATATCCTCCAAATAAAATGCAGATTCAGGTGTGATGAAGCTGAACCGTTCCATAATGACAGGAACAAAACACTTGCAGTTTTACACCAATAATAGATTTGATTCCGACAAGTATTTATATTACAACATCATCTTCAAGTGGAATGAACTTGAAGATGTTGTAACTTCGAAACTAGTCGAGTTATCTCATTATATCTTTTATTAGTGTAAAACCGCAAGGGTTTTTTTTCTGCCATTATAATATCCGTCATTAAGAAAGCGATCATTATTCGATATCACTTAAATATTTACCTCGAACAAATGTGTTTACCGAAGTAATATTATACTAACCCGCCTATACGTTATTCTAGACGGTTACTTATCTAGATTTTTTCAAAGAACCCTAATAGGTCAAGGCTTCTTAACCTAAGCCCACTCATATCTCAATGACGCCTTGAACGCTGACACTGTCGATCATTATCTGTTATATTTGTCAGTCGCGCGCATCCAGAATGAGGGTTCCATGAAAACCGGCCATCTTTGTGCGTAATCTAGATTGTCCCTTGCTCCTCTCCCACGCGAAACGTGTCAGTTCTTGCCTAACCGGTAGCTTAATTAAAAGTTCACAATGCAACGCTGGACGCGGTTTTGAAAAGTTCTACAGAATCTCATGATCGAGATAAACATTTCGGTAACAGTTACTGTCATTTTAGAATTTCAAAGATTACACGCCCAGTCATTTGAAATAATGCCTATGAACAAAATCTACGACAAAACTGCCAGCTCATAGTCTAGTTCCCCTACTGGAGCCTTTAACTACGATCAAAACTATGGATATTGGGATGACTTATAAGTTTTTAATTTATGTAAGCCAGATTTTTAATAAAAGACAAAAGTATATCCAAATAAAACAAATCGATTGTGAAATTTAACGCCGCATATGTATAAACAGATATAGTGAAAGTACAAAATTTGCAGACATTACATATCTAGCGTTATGAGATGCACGAATGAACAGAGATTTTCAAATGAAAAAAATTAATAGCAGAGACAAGCTAATTTAAGACATCTATAATTCCCATTCATAGCTTAAAAAAGTCCCATCCGCGTATTAGATACATTTCATGCCTGTAAAGCATAAATATCGCAGTATTGCCAATGGCGGAGAGAAAAAAATTCCAATCGGCCCAGGGGAATGAAAAGAAAAGAAAAAATTGTTACAAGACAATGAAGCCTCCGATACCGTCATCGGCTTCCGAAGCACATGCACGTTTTATTCCGGAAGCTCGGCACGAGGGTGCTTCAAACAAAAAATCGAGGGATAAAAATAAGTAATTCATAGTAAAAAGCACTGAAGAGAGATGCAGAATGAGGCATTATTTTCAATCAACTATTCTGGGGGTTTACAACGCCGAAACAAAGGATGATTTCGCGCCTAAAATTTAATTTTAACGTTCATCAGTTTACGTTAGCCATTCCAACTGTAGATGCGATACATTCTACTTTAAGGGGAAGAATAAGAGCCTAAACTAATATGGCAAACTCTATTATACAATAAGGCCTTTACGATAAAACGTGCCATTCCAACGCATTTATCAAGCAAGAGTTTACACGTGTGCCTACTTCACTCAAAATGCTGAGTTAACAAAAACAAACTGAAGTGGAACATTTTCTGGAACGACGGAGTTGGACTTAGCTTTGAGTTTACCCAATAAAAATGAAAAATATCACTCACTTAGACCGCCAGCAATGACTAATCCGAAGATCAGGATCGAAAAATAAGACAAAAGTACGAAAAGCTAAGTAGAAAATAAAACCGTGACGGATTCCAATAACTTCGTGTATGTGAGACGGTAGAGCAAAAATCATACTTCGAAGAAATCTCTTCTTTAAGTTCTCAATTTATCCAAGAAACTATGTTTTCCCCATTACGCTCCGCTAGAATTAACGATAAAATGATACGTTAAACCTAGAGACTAGCTTCTATATACCTCTCTCTCTCACCAAACCCGCATGATATAATTCTTGCTTCTCTCCTGTCCGCCCACCCGATATGTTTCGGACTCAAATATAGTAGTTTCTTTTTTTTTTGGGTCAAGGGCGAGGGATCCCAGATATCATCGCATAATTCCCCACGGCTGCATCACACCGCCCTGCGGACCCATCTCCTCCCCATACTTTTTTTTCCTCCGAGCACCCACCCCCTATCATCTCCTCCGATCCATACGCCGCTCAAATCGGGAAAAAAGACTGCGGGGCAAATGGCATACTTCTATAAAAGCCATTAAAGATGGCATGGCCACCCTAATGACGTGTTGATGAAGCAACATTCGGTAACATTCTCTTCGTGGCGAAGCGAATATTTGCCCAGCATCCAATCCCTAATTTTTCAGGGATGGATTCTTGATGCTCCATCGAACGAAACATTTTCGGGTAATAGTTCTCTTTAATAGGGCGACTATTTATACCAACATGGGACCAAGTATTATATCGATTCAATGCCAATGCCTGTTACTCGTGATAGCAATTTGCCAATGAATCATTGTCTAGCACTCGTCTTCATTACAACATAAAATAGGACTGTATCTGATACATGTAGCAGAAACGGCTGAGCATAGAAGAATCATTACCATCGTCAGTTACATCGGGAGGTAAAACCCAAGTTCCACATTAAAATGTAACACTTTCCAAGCCTCCAAAATGATAGTAATTTCACTGAACCATACGATGTGCCCAATCAATGATTCCCAGGCTTTTCATCCCCAAGCTATATCCTCAAGTAGGTCCACGTTGGTTGAAATTAATCCTGTCCTGGAAATGGCTAAAAATAAGAGTGGCCTCAATAGTCACCCACCTATTTCGCAAATATCTATCAAAATAGAAAATCCGCAAGTTCGGACTCGATTAGTTCGAAAACTCGACGGCTTTCCTCGAATACCAGAACGGGGAGCGTTTGCAGATTCAACACATTATCATTGTCAAGGTCGACCACAGTGACTAGGTTGGTAGCGAGCCGGCCAGGCAACACTAAGTTCGCGGGTTGGAGCACCACCTCGGGTACTGATCTTGAGTTTGTTTTCTTTTAGATAAATTTCTTAGGTATTTCGGCGCAACGTAACTTTAACAATTGGAGACAGTAAAAACACAAAGTGCGTTAGGCCTATGAAAACAACGGTTTCCGAACAATCCACGAAGTTAAACACCACTGCTCTTGGCGAAAGAATTAGGAAGGGTGATGCAGTCTGCAAGTGTAATACACTAAGTTGGATGTGACCTAAACAGTTGAAGCAGGTTAAACCAAAGTAATACTACCAAAAGCCCATGCCTACTACCACTAGACCTATCAGAAAGCTGGGTCCCTATTCAGAAAGACTTCCCAAGTATCGAACCACGAAAATGTCGAGGTTATGACACCACATCCTCGACAAAACTCAACTTGTACAATGCAAAAATCGACTTTTGTCGAGGCCAAGACGACTAAATTTCGTCCATGTCGAGGCTCGACATCTCCGAGTGCTTGCTGAATGAGAACCATGGGAGTCACCAGCCTACTACTCCTAAATAACTCATTACTACCTCTCGGGAAGTTGTTAGGTTCGTGGGCTGCGGGGGAGAACGATACAGTCCACGCCCCCAACGGCAGCACGGCCGGTGGACGACGTAACCGCGCGGGGGCGCTGGGGAGGGGAGAAGGGCGCGACGAGATTCCGAGATGATTCGCCCCCGCCCCAGAGAGAGGGCGACAGCCCCAGGGGAGGCAGAAGGGGGGCAGGGCGGAGGCTGCGTGGGCAGGCAGCGGGGGTAGAGGGAGACTCTCCCGAAGACGGACGCTGGGACAAATGTTTTCACTCTTCTCGCCCGCCGCCACGCGGCAGTTGCCATGACGACCACGTGCTCTCCCCCCGGGATCCCTGGCCGCGCTACGAGAGGGTGAGAGATTTGAAAAAGAAAAAGTGCCCGGAACCCTCGCAAAGACACTGTAGAGAATGGTCCAGGAGAGATTTTTTTTCTCCGAGGTCCGCACTTAGAATGGAGAAGCCAGAAAAAATTAAAAATGAACAAAAAAGAAACAACACCGCACTCGAGCGGCATCTCAGGGGAGCTTTGTATATGAGATTCCTCGCTCCCTCTCTCCAGAGTGCAAGACGGCAAGGATCCCGAACATAAAAAAATAAATAAAACCCCGCACACTCGCCAGCCAGCTTGTCTCTACCGTAGTCACCCTCTCCGACGGCTCGGGTCATTTGCGTCTTCCCTGGGTGGGCGGGAGCGATCCGGATGTTAATCTTCATTTTTGCCAACAAGTATCACAGTCCGTGGGAGCGATTTGTCCCGAAAGCAGCCGGAGATAAATGTTTGGGTGGAATCATATCACAGAAGATCTGATGGCATTTAAAGCACATCAGTAAAGCCTCCAAAACTTGGTAGACGGAAGGATACACCTCCAAAAATGACGTTCGTCCTTCATATTCAAAAGCTGGAAATTTTCAGGCTTTATTGACGGCGGGGGATGAAGCACTTCCAAACTAACATATGGACGCAGGAGTCCTCGCCTCGCCTCGAAGGGTTTTTCTCCGCCCAGGGCATGTCTGTGTGCGCTTGTCTACACGCACAAAATCCCCCAAAATTACGTGAGCTGTAACACAAATGATTATGATTATAATTTACTGAGAGGTAATTTTAAGTCTCAACCTCGTCAAGTGGCACGTTTCTCAGCAATATTGAGGTCTGAAACTCAAAAGAGACAGTATCACCAAAAATAACTAATGTACACGATAAACCTCTTCTCTCTAGTATGTGAACAGAAATATGAGCAGTACTTTGATTTCTTCTTAGAATCAATTATATGAAGCTGGGCAGCGAAGGATAAGACTACGCATAGCGCCAAACATGATCATCCACGCACCATTAGGCCGACCTCTTGCGCAATAATGTTTTCGAAGTAACGAGACTACATGATTTACAGATTTCAGATGGGTGAAGGTATCGCGTGAATGAAAGCATGAATGAAACGGAAGTCTACAGTCAGGGAGCCTATAATTGAAGAGGATGATGTACTGAACACGAGGGTACGAACAACAAGGCATTATAGTATGACGGAGTAGGGGGAGGGGGGAGAGAGATCGCGGCCTTCAAAGCACACTGCGACCGAATTGAGCATGTACGTAATCGGAGGAGTAGCGACGGATCTCCCCTCTCACATCTCGTTTCAAAACGCGTCAGTAACGACCCCATTTGCCGTTCGGGGTAAAGAAAAAATATAGGTATAGAGTAGTCCTGCGGAGGAGGGGGGAGGGAGCGAAGAGACGGGAACGTGGAAGGCTCCGTATTAATGACCATTCAAAGGGAAAAAAATGATGCGCCCCGAGCGAAACAAAATGCGAACGTCACGCGAACGCGAGGGAGGGTCTGAAAACGACGTGACCGAGGGCAAGATTGAGACGTGCTTCAGCGGAATACAAAAGTGGAGGAGACGATATGGAACGGGGGAAATGATGCAGGCATTCATGAACCCATTTGCTTTCCACCCAACTCCACTATGATAGAACTGACCAATCACTGGACCAATTTGAAAGGGTCTTTGAGAAGTCAATATCTACAACGCCTCGAGATCCTTGAGAAGCTTCTTCACTTCACGTCAAAAATAACCCCAGAATGAACGGATAACTCCTCACGCGAAATACTCCAAACAGACAACTTTCTGCACCAACTCTAGCACTTGATTTATAATCATTACTTTAAACTGTTAGTACTTACTACAATATTCCTCCCAAAACTAAAATGAATCAATATTACCGCGAATCTCCGACACTTCAATGTAAACTCTTCTCGGGCTTCCAACCGGGTGAAGGTCTCCATATCTGCCGACGTTTCGAAATGAGACTTTCTTGACGTAATCAAGGATGTTTGGTGTGATAACCTCACCTTCGAGCTAAAATAAAAGGCGAAGGGACGAGGGAAGAGCATGCAATCTGTCTATTATATAAAAGAAGTAAGAACAAGGAGAAGATGAGGGAAATTCCAAGGTCTCTTTTCGAAACGTCGGCAGATATGGAGAATATCACCCGGTGGGAAGCCTTAAAAAAAGTTTAATCTTTACAGTAACATCTGTTGCGAAGTTTGTCCGCTCTTATTTTGGTCTTATGTTCCCTAACCAGTTTATATGTTCCAAAAGGGTACCTTATTTTAGGGCGGAAGACGATTAAAGCATAAGCAGCTGACGTATCATTCCGCAAAATGGTCCTTCAAATTGATACCAATACCTGCACTAGGGTAATCGACAATTTCTTTAGAAAGCCAGCAACTGGATATCCCAAAAAAGAGATTAATGGTTAATAGACACTGAAGTACTTACTTGTAATTCACTAACTTCTTTAAATGGATCCATTTTAAAAAATCCCGGACACATTATGTACAAAATCAGCGAGTTCACCGATTTGAGCAATCAAAGCGACACCTCTGACCGGGGCTGCTTCAGGGGAAGAATAAAAAGCGTTCTATTGTACGCGCACCGACGACTGAGCTCGACCCCCTTTTTGACATTGTTCGGCCAGGAGGGAAAGGGTTGGGTATACACAAGCATTTGTCCGAAACGCACGTACGGACGTACGAAGGGACGGGACGTCCTTTCGTGTTTTTTGGAAAAAGGCGGAAAGAGAAAGATAAGAGAGGGAGGGAGAGAAGTGGAAAGAAGAGAATGGAGAACAGGGGGAGGGTCGAAGGGGGATGAAGGATGGTGTGGCGAGGGAGGGACAGGGAGAGATGACTGCCCCGAGTCATGGGACGCCATGCTATTTGCTCCTCGCGGTGACCGGGAAATGGGGGGAGGTGAAAGCCGAACTTAAAAAGGTCGTTTTAAATTAGGCATTTCCTCGCGCAATCTGATGCGTGTACCGGCGTACAGTCAACCTTAGGTCATGTAAAGCAGAGCGGGAAGGCATGAATTACTGCACGGAAAGTGCAGCCGTTGAACTAATTGAGTGCATTAATTCTCGTCACGTAGTTCTCACCAAGTTTTCTTCATATTTTCTGCATCTCCCAAAAAAAAACACCACAAATACCGAAGAAGTAAAAGCCATATCCTCGTCTACTGCCATCCCTGCCACGAAACTGAATCGTCTCTTTCACAGGTGAAACAATATTACGAGCAAAGAGGCTGGTCTGTTCAAAGAAATCGCAAGGTTTTAACGCAACCGTTACACGGATTGGATAAAAATTTTCTAGTTCACAGCCACTGTGTTAAGGTGTTTGAATTCGTCCGCACAATATATCATTCCATTTCTGACTTCGCAAGTTGATGATGAACCAAACACCGCGGGGAGGAGTATCATAGAGAAGGGTCTTAGCAGTGCCATAGCCGGCCGGTGCACGTTGAAAAGACTTTTCAGAGGGTAAAACCTACAAACCTAAGGGAAGGCCCCAAGAAAGCACTGAAAAGCGGGTGACCTTTTTATCAGAGAGCCAAGGGGAGGAGCCTAAGTACGAAGAGATTCACGGGTGGCAAGTCTTTAAACAAGAAAAACGCGAGAGCAAGAAGGCCTTGAGTTTTGCTATCCATAGAAAAAGCGAGACGAGAGTATTATTACGAGGAGACATTCGGCAAGAGAAGAGCTCAAATACCATTGATGACGGCATCCATGACAGCGGCGGAGATTTTATGATCTTTGATACGCAGTGCTCGTAAAAATATAATAATTGTTCTTGTTCGGGCTGTTACCTTCGGGGTAAACACTAAGTGAAAAAGAGGGCGAAACGACTACCTGTTGTGAGATACAAGATTCGTAGCTTGGGATAAAGACGATTCCACACCGCCCGAGGAAATTCTCCAGCAGTAAAATGTCAAAGGATTGAACAAATGCTTCAATAAGAATTCTGGCAGCATCCGGATGAACTGACTCAAGTGTACAAAATAACAACTTCTCAAATCCAATGTAAACAGTTCCTAACCCCATTAAAACTAGTCATCTACGATATTTCAGACGAATGATAACAGGTACCATTTCAAAAAGTGAATCAAACTTATTTTGAACTCAATTTCGACAACATTAGCAATAACAAAAAAACTAGTCAGCCAACATTTTGCTCGATGGATCGAACATCAAACTAGTTTCAAACAGCGCATAAAATTTAACTGAATCGCAATTCCGACGACATCGACCAATTACCCCATCATGACAGACATCGCAAGAGCATCTCAGTACTTCATACCGAGAACTTTTATCCCATATGAATCGCCGATAGTCTATTCAGACGAGCGGCAAAGGCATTGGAGACCGAGTACTCGCCGGATTCACGTGGAAATAAAAAAAAATCCTCTGACGGCACGATAAATCAACAGCTCTCGGGACATGGGCACATATCAACTACGAAAAGGGACCCAGACTCAAAGCTAAATGGAGCAGGGGAACATACGAGACACGGCTCTCCAGTCTCACTCACACATATATTCGGATCCCCACATGAGGAAGAGATTTCCTCCATAAACAGACTGCAAGCCGAACGCGGGCATGGTGAGGGAGGATACAGGACGAAGGATACACACGGTCCTCCAGTCACACGTACACACATTCAGAATCCCGCAAGAGAAAGAGGTTCTCCCCAACAAAATGACTGAGAGCGGAACGCGGGCACGGCAAGGGAGAAACCAGGAAGGGCGCGCGCGTCGGAAGGCGAGGAACGAAGCAGCCGACACCCCGCGGAAGGGAGACGGCGACAAAAGCGAGACGGTTGGGGAAGGTGGAGAGGCATCATTAGAGGCACTCGCGTGGCTAACGGGGTCTCGGCACGGAAGCACGCTTTCGTCGGGCCGAGAGACACGGGCTACGGCGGAGAAAGAGAGCACAGGGACACACAAACACACACGAGATAGAGGAGAGTCCCTTTTGTGCGACGCGACGCTCGCATCCGCCG
Organism: Pyrrhosoma nymphula; assembly: GCA_963573305.1. Classification (NCBI taxonomy): domain Eukaryota; kingdom Metazoa; phylum Arthropoda; class Insecta; order Odonata; family Coenagrionidae; genus Pyrrhosoma; species Pyrrhosoma nymphula. The sequence goes on along the minus strand of OY754335.1, from coordinate 66,878,528 downwards.
ACGTGGAAAGCGACAGGGATCCACGGGACGGACGGAAAAAGACAAACAAATGAAAAATAACGCCGTGCATGCACTCGGCGTAGCGGAGAGGAGGCAGTCGGGTGACCGGGTACATTCTTCTTTCTCTGTCGTCGACGGAGAGGAGCGGCAGGTAGTTGAGATGTCATCTCACTCTCGTTACGCCACGTCTTGAGCGCGGCGCAATCATTCGGGACACGGAGTGGAAAGATTAAATTCGCGAGCTCCAAAAAATACAGGGGGAAGCTGCGCGATTAGAAGTAATTGGTATAGAGCGTCTCATGATGGAACGGCATATTTAAATCATTGTCGAAATTACGATGCGTGTTCCATCACTTTTTCGTAGCCATCAGAACCACCGTATAAAGAATCGTTGTGGAAAACCGTTGAAGGTTGTCTTAATTTTCCTAATATTAAATTATTATGCAGTAAGAAGTCTACTTCCATGAGTGTTTAAGCTTTATGTAAGATTTTCCACGAGACCACTAAGCACGATAAAATATGATTAGGACTGGGTCGGGAGCCACAAAATAAACGCAGGTACGCGGTAGATTCGGTTACTATAAAAAATTCATACCTCACGAGTTTCAGGTCGAAAGGGCGGATAACATCTTACTCTTCACACAAAATCTTTAGTTTAAAAATAAAGATAAAATACGATAAATTCTATTTCGAGCCGATACATTAGAGAATATTTTCTTCCCGCACACCTTTCACGGCTATGACAAGAGCAGATCGTGACGATTCTATCAGACCACACCTCACTTATCATTCCGTGCACATCCTAATTCCTTTCACCTACACCCTTCCTTTTCATGACAAATGCGTCTTTCCACATGCCCTTGCGGTTGCTCCCGGGGTAGTACGTAGACGAAAATGAAGTTTAGAAGGGAAGGTGAATGGGACGGAGAAGAAATGGGAATGGCGCTGCACTACGGGATTTTCGGGGGGCGCAAGTCTTTTCGTGTCGTAAATAACGTCTCCCAAGGGGAATTCAAAACATACCGCGAAGTTTCCCTCTTCAAGAACCACATCTTTCTCTTTTCTTTTGCGGGAATCTTCTCTCGAGTCTTAAATAACGGCGCTCGGGGGAGCGCAAAACGTCCGAAAAGTTCCCCATTCCCACGAATCACATCGTTTAATTCGACATCTCGCTCGCGCAATAACGGTGATGATTCACGTGGATACAGAATCCTATGTGATGCCCAGTCTTTCCTTTGACGTGAATTCTGTCCCTTCTGTCGCCCAATGGCTGAAAACAATTCGAGAGAAAATCTTGGGATTATTTTGTCTCAAAAACTACTTGCAAGGATTTATCTTCTCACAAAGTTGTAAAACCACGGTGAAAAAGCAATTAAGTCCCATCACTTTCAAAATACGATTTTTGAGAAAGCATCAACCCATTCACAAATAATTCAAGTACCTACTGCACCTACAGGGTTTTAATTAGCATACAAAATTTCCCCGTACGCACAGGAATATTGCAACAGCTTGAATTCAAGAGCAGGAAATCCTGAATTTTTTCCCAGCCTTATCCAGCATTTTACAACCTTCCAACAAAAATTTAAGTTCTAAAACCCCTGTTGTTTACACCACTGTCTTCACCTTTGTGATTCAAAGAAAATGCACGCCATTTCCGTAAGAAGACGAATGATGATATTGCGTGTATACATGTCACATTCCTCTCTAAATAAGGCAGCCGTGATTAATTAGACGATTCGTTTCACTATCTTAAAACCATGTTGGTTTAGCTTTTGAAAAATGTAAGATGAAAAACAACAAAAACACAGTCGCTAGTGAACCTTAGCTCTAAGCCATTCCGCGGAATGAAGTAGCACATGTATTTTCAAATAAAGATAATGTTAATATTGGGTAAAAATATTGGGTGCTGTAAATAACACCAAACTAAAACAAACAAGCTTCCTTCGGTAGTTTTATTTATTCCACTCCTTTTTTATCATTACGCGTCCACAAGCCCACGGGAACAATGTTATACAACCTTGAGGAAGTCCATTTCAATGATTACAATCTTTCCAGAATTCCTCCGATAAATGTATCCCATTTTTATACTACAGCTACACATTCATCCACGAAGCCATTCCATTAGGAGGGCTCATAAAAACATCTTCCGCCTTGAAATCCCAGAGGAAATAACCCAGCGGTACACGGAAAGCCTTTAATAGAAATACGATGATGACAAAAAACACCCAGGATTCGGGGTCGCATTTCGGATGAGAGTAAGAAACGTATCTGCATACACTCCCGGGGCCCTGCCCTTCCTTCCAACTTGTAAATTACAGTCCCCATGGGGAGCCAATTGTTTTCGCAGCTGGGTCCCACCTTCGCGGCGCCGAAGCATAGTCGACCATGACTCACAATCATTCAACGTGCGGCGGCAGACAGCATCGATAATGAGCTGGTGGAACACGCGATTCCTGTGCCAAGATACTAAACTAAATAGCATCATCCCCTCACTTAACCCCACTCTTATTGAAGAAAGACTATGACTCAACCATCGCCGTTTCATCACCTAAATTCTGGTATGCTCTTTCTTCAGTTCAATGCGTTGAGAAAGCGCACATGAACTCATTCATGAAAAAAGAAAAAATCTTTTATTGCTTGACGTGCAAACAAAAATAGCTCCTCTCGCACGAAACCAATATGATATACATAATATTTATTCTTCACCATTTTCGGGAATTCACAAGCCTAAAGCTTATACTCAAGATTACGGCACGGGAATTGACTTTATCTTACCCTACATGTTGGCATGCATCTTTCGTCTCCGACACTTTAAATTTACCATACACCCTCTGGTTTTCCACTGACTGTATGCTCTTCGTGATAAGAAAGTCATTTATCCTAGAAAGCATTCTCGTATGCAAAGAAACTTACGGCGAATGATGATCCGTTTTCTTTCGAAGGACGAAAGATGAAAATTCAACTAATTAAATTCTGGAATAGGTCCGTGAAGAGATTCTTGATTAATCGCATATTATCAGTCACAAAAACGAAATATGGCTAATGGCTATCTATAGCCGGCGGAATATTTACACTAAAATTGAGAGGCTGAATTATTTAAGATGCTACGCGGCGAAAGGAGTCATCACATAAGTGTACGAGAGTTGCATACCATCCATCAACTACAGGAAAATCGCATAAATAAACGAGGAAACCGTTCGCATAGGAATCGAGTTAGTGGTAAAAATAATCAATGCGGAGAACATTTACAATACGACGGAGCGTGACGTCCCAACGTCAAGGCCCAGAAATGAATTAGAAGTAAAAGCATTACGTATCTCGCATACGTGCATCGAACTATTCTATTTGGGACACGGCCGGGATTATAAAACAAAACCGGGAGCTTCCCGATGCGCGGTCAAACAAATTAAAACTCTTCGTTCCACTCCGAAAGCACTGGGCACACATACGACCGCAGACATTTCAAGATGATCATTTCCGAAAGGGAAGGAGAGAAGGAGAGCCTTCCGGATTTCTGTGTCAAGGCAGAGAAGAGCTCTCCCGCTCTGTATTGGCGCAGTGCCCTGCACTGTCGGCGGGAGTCACGCCTGCGCAATATTTTCCCCAATTGAATCCGTAAACCGCAGGATGGGATGGCCATAAGCTCCTCCAAATCCATGGACGGGCGGAGAGTAAATATTTAAACTGGTAGTAGAGGGGGATGTGAAACTAATCGGCAGTTTTACGGCCCAAAATGCGCATCTTATTAAACGTAAATATAAAACAAGAGCAATTCATTTCCTCACATAGGAAATTTTCTCGGGACTCGACCACTATATTGAAGACGAACGGATGTAACGACCATGTTCTCTTAGGTTTCAGAATGGATTTCAATTTCCCCTCTCAACCCTCGTAAAATGTCAGAGTATGATACCGAAACCTGCAGTTTAACCACAGAGAAGACAAAAATATACCTGAACAACGATTCAGACGTGCAAAGAACCTAAAGCCTATAAATTAAATCATGAAAGCTACTTGATACGTTTATATTACAGCATATGTTGAAATATTTTTATTTACCGTACACCACCATAAACCGAACACCAAAGTATAGCATGTTTAAACACACAAATGACAGACAAAGCGACCAATTTTCCGAATTTATTTCACGTCTGTTCAAACGAAGGACAATTCCATCAATTTTTTATTGAAAATAAATTCACAATTGAAAGACCTATGACAGAATCTCTTCCCAATTTTTTCATAAAGACCTAGCAAAACACTAGTCACCAAAAATGACCTATGATGTTAAGACACTGTTCGACTATCTCATTCAATAAGTTACTGAAAAGGATCACAAAGAAAATACTGATTTAAAACAACCTCAAAAGCGTAATACTCTGCAACTACGGTCAACCACAACAAAAACCTTAACCCCTGCAGCAGACTGCTTCATGATAACCGGACCACAACCTTTAAATTGAATTTCCCACCTTCTACTTTCTTCACGAAACTGTCAAGCATCAATGAAGAGGGGGGGGGGGCTCAAAAAACCACTAACTTCCGCCACCCGAGTGAGGATTAAAGAGCGGCATTCATACATCTTCCGATTCCATATAGCCTCTTCCCATCTCACGCTCGTAAAATATTCCCCCCGGACACCTTTTTTAAAGGGGAACCACCCGTTTGCCCGGGCCCTCAGAAAGGGAAATCCTGCGCAGCCGGGAGTAGTTACATGTCCGGACACGATAAGCGGGGACGCATGGGGTCATCAGGTGGGTGCGAAAACGCGACCGTCCGGAGCAGGGAAGGAGCGGCGGACGACGCGGGGGTGACACTGGCTGACTCGTCCGATGTGGCGGAATCACTCGAAGCGAAAGATTTTGTATATAAATAGACGTCTATGACGAATGGCTATAGTCGGTTATCTTCCACAATTATACTTGAAGAAGTGCGACGCATTTCATTACTCTTGTGGCATAATCGTATAACTCGATGTACACAACTTATTCCCAGCCTGAAACTGTAATATTTAGGCGAAGAGATAGATTTAACAGTTCTAACTCAACACAGAACAAATGAGCTTTCAGCGTATGTTGAATAAAAAAAACAGCTACGAGTGAAAAAAGAGCGTGACAAGGTTATCGGAATGATTTCGGTGGGAGCCGCGAGAGACCTGGAAGTTACACGCAAGTTTATTATGTAGATGAAATCATATGACTCGAGATTAAAGTGAGCATCGGAGGTATAATTTTTACCTCCATACTGCATTCCTAGAGTAGACAAAAGCAAAAAAATAAGAGGGGTACACTACCCAGTATATTGGTACATATAAGAATTCTTTCTCCCACGGGCTAATCACGAAAAATATTAGAGCAAGACACCAGTCCATCAAAACTTACCTCTTGTTTTTACAAAAAAATATGCTCAGCACACTCCTAAGAGAGTTCCCGAGTTTCACGTGGGGTTGTTTACATTAGGTTTAAGTTGTTCAAGAAATTTTCTAAGAGCCCTTGGAATCATTCCTAAAATTTCCACCGGAGTGTTCGCATTAGCACAGAAGGGCCCACAAATTTTCAAGCTAATACCCAGTTTTTTAATGTCTGAGTAAACATTTTCTCAGTATTATATCCGATGTGGATACCCGTTCTCATCGATAGCGCGTAAGTTAAATAAAAAACACTGTGACGCACTTTAAAAAACCCGAACTCTGGGCTAACAAAGAAAGGACAAGATGGCAAGACAAAGAAGGGGCACCTAATGGCGTTCAGCCACTGTTCTACTATCTCATTCAACAAGCTACTTAACAGGATCAGAAAGAAAATACTGATTTAAAACAACCTCAAAAGCGCACACACTCCGCAACTACGGTAAACCACAGCAAAAACCTTGACCCCTGCATCAGACTGCTTCATGATGACCTGGCCACTGCCTTTAAATCAAATTTCCCACCCTCTACCTACTTTCTTCAAGAAATGGTCAAGCATAAATGAAGAGGGGGGCGCAAAAAACCACTACCGCCATCCGAGTGAGGATTAAAAAGCGGCATTCATACATCTTCCGATTCCGATGTAGTGGAATTTATGCCATCAAACGGTTAGAAAGTTAGAAGTTAGCAAGACGCACTTTTGTTCGACTTCGGTTGCTTGCCTAACTTAACAAACTGAGTAGTTCCCGGCTCTAGTAGACTCTGCCCGGCAACTGGATTCCACTGACCGAGCAAAGAAAATTACGGTCTCGATGAAGGGATGAAAGTCTTGGCATTCCATCCAAGGTTGAGGATGTTTTGGCTCTTAAACCTGCTTGTTTTGAAATATATTTGCTTGCCAGTGATATTGAGCTACAAAATGCATATAATAAAACCGGACCACAACTGTTACGAAGCTTCTCCCAATTCCTTTTACCTATCCCCTCCTTTTTCATGGAAGGTGCCCTGACACCTCCTGCCGCGCGCACTCGCGCCGGTCCGCTGGGTAGTACGTAGGATCAAATTCGGGGGAGTAGTAAGCATGGTAACACGCACGCTTCGGAAACAACCACTCCCACGACGAGGGCGGGTGTACGGGGAAACGTGGGAAGGGGGAAGGAAAGGCGTTGAATCGATGACGGGGGGATCTCCGTGGCCCTTAGACCTCGTCGAACGAACGTAGTTATACTCGGGTTGACTGCGAAACCGAGAGGGGCGGGGGAAGGTGGAAAGGGTGGGACGGAGAAAGACAGAGTAGGGTAGGCGATTAAGAGAGGACTTGGGAGACCAGAGATGAGGGGGAGAGTTAAAACCTCCACACAGCTCAACGAGAGAGTCCGTACAGTACCCTGGAGCCCCACTCTTAGGTGGGGTCGGGTCTCATCCGATGAAAGATTCAAGGAACGTTCCGGACCAACCGTGTGAAAAGTAACGCGTCGCGCACATAGCGGGCGTGAAAGTCAATAAACGAAAATTGTAGACCCGATTACCGTACCCTCTGGTCAAATTGTCCACTTCTCCGGAAAATACCGCCCGTCATCCTTATGTACGAGCCATCTTCTGTACAAGAACTACGGGATTAGACCAAGAATTTACACACGGCTTGCTCTCGCCTTATCGTCAATTTTTAAAATCTCTAAAGAATTAGGAAAACCCGTTCAGGGTTCTTCAAATAACGCCTGTTGTTTAAAATAACGGTTCTCAGTATCAAAAGTGAATCGCAAGAACTGTGACTGCGAGCAGTGCGCGACAACTAAAAGTTTGCGTAAAGGATAGCGTTGTCGCGGATATAAGAACTATCACCGATAAGGAACATTTTACCGTTTACAAAACCGAGCTTCGCCGTAATTTTATACGGAATAGATGTTGAAGCTGAATATCTCTCACCGTTTGATCAGCCGGCTTCAAATAAGGTGCCGATCGCAGTAACCAAAATGGTAACGGCCGGCCAGGCAACACAAAGGTTACGGTTTTAAAGCACATTGTGGATGCTTAGTTAGTCTTAGGATTTAGGCCTTGGTTTAGACGGTGTCATGTAAGTCTAATTCTATATAAATATTAAGTAACTGGGGTGACACGGTAAAAAGCAGGTGAATTAGCGAGCTAAAGATGTTGAATTCCCATCCGTATTTTTTAAACGCATTTGAGTAAGTTTTGATGCAGACCGACTCACCCACAGCGGGGAGAGAGGAATTCCAGACATGAAGGTGCTTTTCCGATAGAGGGGGAGGAGAAGGAGAAGCCATTTCTCTCTCGAATCCCACCCTCACCACAGCCCTCTCCTCCCGACCAAAGCCAAGCCGGAAAATTCCCTGGGAAGGACCGCCAACCTCTCTCTCTCTCTCTCTCTTGCGGGTAGAATGAAAACGTCCCCTCGCTGTACTGTTACACGCATTCTCAGATCAATGGCAAGGGAATGGGATAGGGAAAGGGTTAAAGGGTCGGGAAGGAAGGGAGAGGTGGAGAGTTAAGGCGTATAAGGAGGATGATACCAGGGTTAGGCCTCGCCTCGCCCGAAGGGCCAAATTTCTGGGGTCCGTACGTGCCTCGGAAAGGTTATTGGGGAAGGAGGTTTAACTTCTCGCGAGGAAAATAGAATCGGATGTGCACAACATTCGAACCATCCCCACTTTCATTTTTCCGACGCGCTCCGACGCCCAAAATGAGATCCCTCTGGAATACGAACATTCCTTTCTTCTGGCTGGCCAATCAATTGTGGTTTTCCAAGATACCTTTTGTCCCTCTCTTGGCGCTCTTCAAATTCGCACTTCACACGATCGATACCCGTGCTAACTTTCATGAATACTTCATAACGGATATGAGAATCGAGAAAAATTTCGTCCACAATGAAAAAATTTAGATAGCATCACAAAAACAACATTTGTCACGGTTAATTTCCATAATTTGATTAACACCAACAAGGCAAATAAATGAAGCGATACGAACAACGCGAGTTTCCAGAAATAGCACAGAAAAAATCGCCACAAAAGTGAAAGTTTAGGCAGCCTACGATGACATACTGACTCCATTAACTCAAATAAAAAAGGCTAAATGTAAGTACATTTGACGTGTTAGTACCATGTTTTCTATCTTTTGTTCTGATGCCTTACGTAAGACACTTACTCGAATAAAAAAATCACATATGTTATGTCGTATGGCAATAGTGGCACGAAGTTTGTGAAGCAGCAGATAAAGCTTCTGCGTGCTCTATACATAGTTATTGACCACAAGACTTCTATTTGAGACCTCGATAGTAGGACGCGCACCCGGAAAAAACTCCCCTAGTAATTTATTCATTGCTATTCATTTACCTCGGCCGTACAGTAATATCCCTTACCAGGCTTTAACCTAATCCATAATATTTAATCAACAAATGGTGGTATGCAGCAGCACGCTCTGAGTAAAAACTCTACAGCTAACGTGATGCCGCTAAATTAACGGTATTCAGCCACTACGCCGTACGTACAATGCATATGGACTCAATTTCCTACGACACAATGTACGCCACTGTACTCTCTTGACAATAAATCTCTTATTTTACAGTGGGAAGTTGAGCTCAGTTCTGCAAGGATTATCGCAAGGTTTTCCTTTGTTTTATGAGAATGATATGTCACGGAAATTCGAGAGGGGAAAATTATTTTCGAATGAAAACAAGATTTTCTCCTTTCTATGGATTCCCTGCTGCTTCAGAGAAATGGAACTTTTGACAGAATGCGAAAACAAGATAAACACAGCGACCAAGATAAATGGAGACAAAACTGAAAACTACTTTCCTACTATATGAAGTAAGAGACCCTGCAGGCGCCAATAAATTTTCTTCAAATGTGAGCTGTCCGGAAAAAAAACACGATAGCGTCACAGTGAAAAGGTTAAAAACAGTATTGCGTAACCGCCCACCAAAAACGCAAGGCCAGAATTTTGGCATTGAGAGTACATTTACTGACAGGACGAATTTATTTCGGCACTTCAATAATATAAAAGCTTAGTATTAAGAAATTATCTGTTATGGATATTTACAAAAAACGGATCATGCATAATTGGACTATACACAGCCTTAGATTAATTTTGACTTCAGAAGGGACATCATGTATTGCGAATTAATTAACAAAGGGACATGACTCGAGAGGTAAATTGGTTTTAGTGTACGATTTTGCCATGAAGAATACTGCTTGAGTTCGTCCCTAACGATCAGTATCTCTTTCTGATAGAAGTACGCATTAGCAACGGATCTAAAAAAAACTTGAATGTAGATTTCCGAATTTAATACAGGAAATGTAATGAATTAAGTAAAATAACTGGAAATATTTTAAACTCAATATATTATTTAAAATACGTTGAAGATTGCCTTGAAAGAGTCAGCCTCCTAAATACCAAACTACACAGGCGTGATAGAATCAAGTTACAAAAAGAATGCATCTAAGAGAAGCTAACATGATGCAAAAGGCATTTAGCATGAACGTCAACGTAAAGATTGTATTTTAACGTTATGGAGACAGCTTAAAGAGCCCCCAGGAAATTCTCTCTCACCCGCCATTCCCGAGAAATAAAACGCGACAAGAAGTGCTCCGAAAGAAAAATAACGTAAGATATACATCTTAACGTCGTCATTTTCGTGCCGTAATACGACTTTTGAATCCCGAGCGCAATATGAATACAAAAGGACATTTGGATGCATGAAAATTACTCCACCGAAAAAGCGTGAGTGAAATATTTCAAACATTTCGTACTGGAATGCCATTCCTTTACGCGATAAGGCAAATGTGAGACCTTAAAAAAACTTTTTTTAAATGGAAGCATCCGCGGAGAGTGTACCGTTGGGAGGGAGATAGAGAGAGCATGTGGTTAACTCAATTTGAATTTCCTACGCGATTGACGGGAGGCGAGACGCTCACTGGGTGGCTGGATTCATTTTCTTCGTTAAAAAAAACTCAATTCGCAAAACCGTGCTCGGCATCACGACTATGCGAGCATTCGTCAGTTCTTATAGAGGGCTCGCGGAAGGCGGTCAACCAAACCCGGAAAATGTTCTCACCAAGACAGAGGGAACGTGCGGCTCCAGTTGAAAAATAAGAAATAAATAATATGAAGATCTCCTCCCACCGACAGCGCTACGCGGAAAAAGCATCACGTCTGCCACAAATTAAATGAGAACTTTGCACCTCGCGCCCCCTAAGAAATGACAGCGCCGACAAGGGAAGACCCAGGACGTGCCCAGGAGGACAAAAAAATGTAAAAATCCGGAAAGCCCGGAAGTCTTACTCCATTAAGGCAGACCATCAAGTTCTTCGAGACGAATGAGGGAAGACTCCTTCCATAAAACCCCAAGGATGACAAATGAAGTTAAGCAAAATAAGAACGACAAATATTTTTTTAAACGAAGGCACTTTAACACCATCGCAGAGAGAATGATTCGCAGTTACTTGAACTTCATTTCGCGAGAAAATTCGTACCTAAATACGCGCGAAAAAAAATACGTTTGTGATTTTTTTAATTTTAAACTTTTCACATTCATTTCTCCTCAGCTATGAAACAAACACGTTAAATTAGTAACAGAGTTCATAAAAATTGGCACGACTACAGTAATAAAGATTCTTAGCGTGATAAGATCAAAAACTATGCACTGGTATTCCAAAATAGACGATTGTTTCCATAGCTGACTCGTATTGTCTACGTAAGTAAAATCCAAAAAGAAGTTGATCCAGCAAATTTTCTTCACAAATAATCTTGTTTAAATAATCAATATGAGTGATATAAAGCGATGGTTGATCCTGATATAACGCGAATAGAACTTTCCAATTGACGGAAAATATTGAGCTTGAATTCTGAAGATCGAAGGGAAAGAAAAAGAAGGGACTAGGAATAAAGGAACGAAGGACAGCCTTTGTGCCCGCCGCTCTTTTCATTAAAGCGACTTATCACAGGGACATCGCAATACCTTGGAACCAACGAGATGACTCCGGAGAGTTTTCAATATACCTTCGCTGAAAGGAGAGTAATTGGTTTTCGTCAAGACGAGTAGAAGAGACGAACTAGTTGGACACATTCTGAGACATGACAGTCTTTTGAAAACAATAATGGGAGGAAAAACGAGTGGAAAAAAAACTACCGAGGATGACTAAGGGTGGGACACGTCAAGGAAAGTTTGAGAGACGAAAAAAGGATGATAAGGGAATGAAGTAGTTCGACGAAAAGAGAATAGATTGGAGCGCGGTAGCAAACCAACCTCATGGTAAACGAATGCTGATTTGATGAAGCGAACGCATAAACTACCTAATCAAGAGAAGGCGGCTTTGGTAGACAGGTTAGTAATGAGCCGGAATGGTAATACAAATTGTTCGCGAGATCGAATCCCGCTCCGACAGTGAACGTTGAGTCTGTCTGAGGGTTTAGTTCTTAGGTTAAACAGCACGATATAACCTAGGCCTAAATGTCACTGTTGAGAGCTCACCAGCTCAACCTGGTGAAAGTCGTCGATACTCACGATGGGTGAAAGACTTGGTACTTTTTCAGTTTTATTTGATGGATGCGACACTTTTCTCCGCGCTATGACGTAATCATGTTCCATTACGCCAGAGTGGAGTGGTGCCGGTAAAATACATCAGCATATACGCGGTATCCTGCAAGTCACCTCACGAGTGTGTGTCAGAGGGAAAATACTCGATTTTTGACGCATGTATTTCCAGGTAGAAGTACGCTTCGGTTATTTAGCAGTTCCAAATACAAAGGTTACATTACACCATCTATCGTAATGCCTCAAACACAACAACAAAGCAACTTTCATGCCTGACGTGGGTTTCGAACCCGCAAAATTTGGGTTATTAGGACGGTGCGTAACCAGCTTAATACTGATCTATCCACAGCGGCCGGTATGGCTTAGTGCAAATAAAAGAGTGGTTAAGTATGATAATAATGATAATATTTATTTACTACTGTTGGTTACATTCAGTAACATAGTAATCGTCAATTTGAATAGACAGACAACAATAAAAAAACAAAGAACCCAATATAAACAAATTTACGTGAGAAGGAAATTTAATCACCTAGGCCTCCTCACAGCAGGTGTATTTATTGTTAAAGAAATCATAGACACTGTAAAATGCTCTGCTTAAGAGTTACTTTTTAAGTTCTAATTTAAACTTAGGCATAGAGCATATTGTCTTTAAGTTTAAAGGTAAATTATTAAAAAATATAGATGCTGCACGGTGAGGTCCTTTTAGGGACAGTGACAGATGATGGCTATAAATATGTATATCATGTTTACTGCGAGTATGGTACGAGTGGAAACTACGATTATCAGGAAATAGATGTGGATTTTGTTTAACGAAAATAGCACCATGTAGGATATATAGTGAGGTTAAGGTTAAAATGGTGTACTTCTGAAAAAGGGGGTGCGACCGGGGGTGCGATATGGTAGCTGTAGCATTGCCTTCAAAGCTTGCTTTTGGAGGGAGAAGACAGTTTTACTAAAGCTGTCATGACCCCAGAATACTATTCCGTAAGTCAGGAAGGATTATATTTTTGCATGGAATAGCAAAATCAAGATATTAAGAGAGACAATGGGAGGCAGTCTTCTAATCATGAACATCCCTATTTTTAGGTTACTTGCAATTCTCTTTATGTGAGTACGCCGCTCAGGTCTTCACTAACGGAAAGACCTAGAAATCTAGTATTTGATGACCGCAAAATATGGCTATCTTTAGTTGAAAGTTCGTGCTTGGAGGAGCCCTTTTTCATTGAAATTGTAGATATACTGTTTTCTGAATGTTTAGGTGTAGCTTATTAGTGAGGCACCACTGGGACATACTATTAATAGATGTTTTAGCTGCAACTAAGTATTGAGTCTTCCATTCATCAGGAATAACATTTGCAGTTTAGGGACATAAATTTCCAAGTCTACTACAATCCCAGTGAAAAGCAATAAGTAGGTAGTCATTTTTAGCCAGAATCAACTGGATGCCCTATAGAGCTTGGCAACGGTCAATGTATTCTTGGTAGAGCCCCCTTTAGCTGAGCATCGATCATGTGCGAGAGAGTGTAGCTGGGTGCACCCTGCTATGAATGCTATCGTGATCGATTGGCCTTGGTGACAGTGACGTCACAAACGTGCGCTATCTCACGGAAGCGCGGCAGAACAATAAGCCTTTCAACAAGTGCGAGGATGGATAACTGAGTGACGGGCGGAACTGAACGTGAAAGTTCTTTCTATTCGCCCGACTCTTTCGACTCTGGATATCGACTTTTTTTTCCAGAAAACGTCTATTTTTCCCACGAATAAGTACAGAAGCTCCCATCCATCACAATCCAAAGGATGCATCGCTGCATTGTCGCTGTCGGCTTAGTTTATGCACGCACGGACCGGGCAATAATCATCCAGCAATGCGTCGTGTATTTGGTAAGCTTCGCAAGTTCAATTTCTCGTTCGGGAAAATTGAAGCCTTGAAGGTATTCATAAAACATGCTCGCGAGGCATTTTTATAGCCAAACCATGATAAAAGAGAAAAAAAGTTGAGGGTTGTGGTGATGGTATGTAGAATATTATGCTCTCGTTAGCGTCTTTGGGGAATGCGAACTTGCATTTTCTTTCTAAATGATGTCCACATGCCAGAAAGGATCTCCTTTGAAGCAATTTATAATTCGTGAGGCCCATAAAACGAACCCCGACTGCCCGAATTACACTTTCGACGCCATAATTATTATGCGTAAATCTTAGTTCCACTCATTAGCAGTTACCACAGTTTCCTTTATAATTAAATCCTACAAATAACGCACCAATGAAGAACTTAGATTTACTTTAGAATTATTTCTCACTCCATTTCTCCGACATAAAACCACGTAAAATAATAGGAACTCGCGGAATATGAAAAACAAATAAGTAATTAAAATTGTGTCAATGTCATTGAGGGAATCAGCTAATCGGTTCGTCAGCAAACTTATCACGGACCGCTTCTCGAGGCCGTACGTCTTTCTAATTTAACACGCATTGTCAAACAAGGGTTGAGCATTCCCCCCTCATTGTGTAAACCTATTACCTCCCCAAGCATGAACTTGCACCACCTTAGTGGGTTAGAAAAGTGGAAATTTTGCAATTACGCACCACGATAGATACTTTTCAGTTCAAGAATAAACATAGACGCGAATAGTGGCAAATTTTAAAATTAATGGACAGTAAACTTGAAGGAGAAACAGTGACCAGCGAAGGTCGGTGAAATTTATCTCCAATAAATATTTACCTACAAAAATAAGGAATAAAAGAGGGCACGCTAGGGCAAAATTCAGAAAGAATTCGGAAAATAAGCAGCGGGTCAATTATTTGTATAAAGCGATTGAAAAAAACAAAACAAAAAATAAATTACAGAAATAGGATAAACCTTATAAGAACCTGAGAATGACAGGAAATTAAAGAAGGGAGTGGAACAGAAAGTTAAATATGATCTCATGCTAACTGCATTGAGAAGAGGCTAGCATCCCATTATATCCAGAATTCACGCTACCCTCTGTCAATAATGAACGTCTATGTCTTGCCCATGCGTCAGATCATTACATCCGATTTTACCCGAAAGAGTGACACACCCTCTCCACCCAGCTATTGATCAAGAGTAATAGCAGGGTGCGTTGACTCGCGAACAGCCCTACGCAGCCTCGATGGTTGATTTGATCCCAAGAAACGAAAGGGAATACGCTGTCGCCTCACATTAGGCCCAGATGACGACGCTTCAATAAACAAAGACGCATTGCTTCACGCTTAAAAAAATGATAAATGGCAAACGGAATCAACCCATTGAAGTGACATTCGCTGTCATTACTTTCGAGATCAAAATCGATTAGTTTCACGCTCAACGAAAGATTTGCCAGACACACCAGGGAAAAACAACGCCGCTAGGCAGACTGCATGACGTATAACCTCTCGAAGATATCAAAGTTCCCAAATGACAGGCGATTCTAATACACGTCGATTTTTCCAGCCTACGATTTCACGTAACGAATTATATTTTTCCCTATGAGGAGAAACTAGTCACCAATACCGAAACTCGGTCCCGTTTACTGCAACTTAGGCCGTTCACTTCCTCAAAGAGTTAAAGGATTTAGGTCCAGCAGTATACCATGTTGCACACAGCTCACCCAGGGAAACCGAGAATGATTGACAAGCAGAAAAAAAGAATACCTTGAATCTGCACGACCAACTAAGTGTTCCAGAATGAAGATATATACGTGCAACTCATGAAGTAACCCATTCTTTTTGTCTCAGCTAATAAATGATACATAACACTGGATTATTATGAAGCGGTCGTAATAATTATACCGTTCAAATGGATCGCATGATTTGTTTAAACTGTGATACTGGAGCACGTCCATACAAAATGTTATGTGAATGTACATTTTTGTTTACCTTACCAATCTCAGAGTTTATTTTGCAAGAGTAAAACTTTATAATATAATGCTATACAATAATTATCCCATGGACGGGGAGGGCCGCCTTCAGCAACACACAATCTCACTGTAACATGAGGAAATCTTGTTAAATGGACTGTTTTTAAAATATAAAATTTTAGCTAATTTAGGTTTTAAGTAGGTATTCACTAATGAGCTCGAAAGCAAAAATAATCTTTGAGATCGAGTCTTCTCCGGCTGTAGTTCACTCGCTAACCCTTTCTGTCATTCCCGCAGGGCGGCGGAAGCCATGCCGGCCAAGGAGTGGCGGGTGACCCGCAGGTGGCTCGAGACGGTGCTCACCGCCCACCACAACCGGCCGCCCGACGCCTGGGAGCGACGCGGGGATGCTGAGGCGGCGACGGCGGAGGAGGGAGCGGCCGCCGCCCGCCAGGGACGGCTGCGGGTCAAGGTCGGTGAACTCCCACACCCTTCGCCGTACTTCAATACGGAGGGATTGGCGGGGGGGGGGGGGGGGGCGGACATGGAGGGATATGTACGTGTGTGTGAATGGAAATGTACGATGTTGCGATACACCTATTTAGATATCCGATACGATATATCACTAGACAATACTGAACCACCGGGATACGCGACGCACCTCTTCGCGATATTACGTGTCGTTTATTACATGACATACGATACGAATGCGACAAAAATCACAGCAATAATCATGCAGTGAGAGACCTGTTATGAATTTTAGGTTTTTTCGCGCAAGTGGTATTTTTTGCGATTCAGCTAGCTAGACGATAGAGCAATGCGAAAAAGTAGCACATGATTCTAGAGTAGCCAGTTAATAACTATAGCATCCCATGAGATTAATTTCAAATAATTTCGAAGCTTTCGATGCAGCTGTCCTAGGGGTCGGCGAACCCTAATCAACCTGAATCCTGACCTCCCCCTCTCCCCAATCATAAAGATTCTACTTCCCATTCCGTCCATAGGGATGTGGCGGGGAGCGCCGTCAGAAGTCAGACTAAGAAGGATGTCATATTGTATCAGTCAGGCCGCACTTTGAATAAGCAGCAAGTATTCGGGGCCCATCAAAGAGGCCACTGATTGAAGGATTAGATGAAGTTCACAAGCTATATGCCAGATGGTTACAAAAACTGTTACGATTAAAGGCAAAGCGTATCTAACTTTTCGAGAAAAATTAGATGCGAGACCGTCCATACAAGATGAAAGCAAGAGGGAATAGGATTTATACAATAATTCAGGGGAGTCGAGCTAACTTCTCAAGCCGGCGATATTGTTAGGATAGCTCACTACAGGCTTAGTAGGATAAGGGTAACGGACACTATTGCCTGGTTTTGTAATGTCTGGTAAACGTTAACCACCTGATAGCGTACCCATTTCATAAACTTGACGTTCACTGAGAGTTAGGGTTTTCTATATTACAGAAGACTGTCAGCTGGTTGACGTAAGCTTAATCGATAGGAGATCGTATTAACTTCGTTTCATACAGAAAAAATATTTCACCAACAAATATAATACCAGGCCTAGGACTCAAGAAACTTAAATACCCCCTTTTCCCATGCAAAACTTATGACCACTAAGGGCCATGTGAAAGTTCCCACAAATTTAAATACGACATGATTAAATTCCAAGCAATGTGACTTGAGCAGGTCTCACCCGTTAGGAGACACAAGGATGATTTTCCACGGTGAATTTCACATATTCGTGCGAAATAATTCCATACACATAAAACATAATAGCTCAAAAATGTGTGCAGGCCTAAAACCCAGACACACCCTCTTGTGACAACTAGGGAGGTGTAACGCAGGTGCCAATGTAGTGCCCGGGAATAAACGCCAGTGTGGCGATATTTCGTAAAGGTGAGATGTCATTCATGGGCATACGTGTGTCCGCGAGAGGTCACAAGTCTCACAGGCGAGTCTCAGCGCGAGGCGGAGGGAGCGAGAGGCGAAAATCCGCGGGAAGCGGAAATCGATAGGCAGCTGGGACACGGGACGGCGGGAGGGATTACTACTAGTCTCATTCACGAGGGCCTAATCGAATAGCGAACGGAGAAGCATCTGTTTCAATCGCTTGCCTTCCCATTATTTTTGCCGATTTCCTCCGCACCTTTCACGATTCACGATGGGAAATTGTCCCGAAAGCTAAACCAGACACGCCGGTAGCCTACATTGAATAATAATTAGTAAATTTGAAGGTATATTATTAAAAAATGTTTCAATAAACCATCTGATTTATAACACGTCATACACGCAATTGAAAACCTCGAACAATCACACCTGCATTGGAAATAAGTATATTTGAAGATACATTACAAAGAATTTTCTTTGAGAAAACATCACAGTCTAATGAACTAATACGTACAAATGCAAAAAGGTTTAGATATACAAAAATGTCCAATCTTGAATGCAAAATGCAGTAGAATTTCGGTAAGTTGAAAAAACTCCAGTAACTTCAATACGCTTCAAGTTGAAGAATTTTCGGAACAGAAAAAAAATATTTAAGTTTTTAGTCATACACAGAGAACACGATACTACATCCAAGTCCTTGGGAATCATCGACAACTACAATGAACAGTATGGGTTACAGAATTTCAGTAGCAACCGAATCACTGGAAACCGTGCAATCGCCCACCTTAGAATCGATACCGGCATCCACCTGCAGATATTAATTGCTGCAAGCGCTATACTTTTGAAAACATAAGTAGGCGCTTCGGGTCATTAAAATCAAAACCATTGCCTTTGGTACCGAGCACACGTTGGGGGCAGCGAATCGAATTTAGTTCGGTAGATGTAATATATAATCAAATGGAGTATGTAGAGGCAGAAGAGTTAAGATGTGCACGTGATGATTCTACGGACACTCTTCCTGTCTATACAATATAATAACAAACAATATATACAATAACAAACACAAACGCACGAGTTCTGGCAACAAGCGAGTAAAATACCGAGTATAGAAACCAGTTTCTCGAATCAATTACAATCACAAAAGACGTGGGTTCAGCAATGGCATACGCTGGATCGTTTGCAATTTAACAACATGAGTGAAGAGCACTGTTATTACTGCTGCTGACCAACGGACCACGTACCCAAGGATGAATTACATCAAATTTTATTTTGCAGGTTTGCGACTTCGAAGTGAGCAGGGGCACCACGGGAGGAATCGGCAGCCTCCTCAGCGAGATCCTCTCCGTCCGGGTGGACTACGAGCTTCTGCCGTCATCTGACGGCGGAGGAGAGAAGCAGGCTCAGAGCCTCCGACTACTGCTTAAGCTACCGCCGAAAGACCCCGTGACCCGAGCCTTTGTCACCGAGGCACAGTTCCACCTCCGCGAGATCAAGTTCTACACGGAGGTGAGTCGTGACAGGGACTCTGTTCACTTTCGGCAAGACATAAATACGTCACCTATGGTAACAGCTCACGAACAATATCAACTTCCTGGCCATGGGAAAGCTAAAAAAAACTACCACGCAACTATGAACATTTGAGATGAACGCATGACAAAGGCATATGCATTCTACGTCTAATGAGACCTAGAGTACTCCAGGAAAAGCTGCAGAGTTGAGTAAATACCTGGGTGGCGAATGGAAAACTAGGAAGTATTCTAGAAATGACAAATCGTAACAGCCAGGCAGTAAGATTAAAGAACAAAAGTCTTAAACGGTACGCTATCTATATATGTATCAAAGAACAGCAGCGATGATAGTGATAGCTTGACACGCAATTTTATAAATAACGCCCGATAAGAAATGGATGATTGATAAGTGTTTCCAAAACTGAAATTCATCTGGTCCTAACGATTTTTCCACTGAATGATAGGTTTCCTTATTTCCATTTCAAATGTGTTTTTAAATTTTGGTTCTCGAAATGTGATCTGAAGCCAATGCCCACACAAACTACATGGAATTTTCTCGAAATGTGATCTGAAGCCAATGCCCACACAAACTACATGGAATTCTAAACATGTTCCTCGGTAGATAAAACTATAATTATCCGTTTACGGACCTAAAATGTCACAAGACAATATTCAGCACCGATAAAAAAGGGAGGAAAGCGTATATTCCACTACGTTTCAATTCAGCCAGACTAATTCTGCTTCAAAATTGTACCTTAAAGACTTTTCCGTTCCTATTCCTAAAGTCTAATCAGATATCTGTGAGCATAAGAGGTGATCTATGAGCCAAACAAAATCACAAAGATATCTTAAGTTAAATAGAGAGTAATACTCCTATGAGTTGTTTAACTCTGCAATACTATCGCAAATGCAGACGTTTAGTCGATCTCAAAGAATTGCCTAATTCATCTTCCTTCTCTTACTTGTAGGTAGTACCCGAGTTGATGGAGTTTCAACGCCGTTTGGTGGGAGACAAGGCGCCATCACTGATTACGCTTCCAGTTCCCCGGTGCTATTACGCTTGGCACTACGGAATGCAAGGGCCCGATGGCGGGACGACGAGCGAGGGCCAAGGAGATGGAGGAGAAGGACCAGACGAAGACGACGAGGACGCCGAGGCCCCAAAAGAGGAAGACTTCTCCGTGCTGGTCCTGGAAGACCTCCGATCCTCGGGCTATTCGGTAGGAGACTTCTCGCGCGGCCTGACCGCGGATCAGGCCTCGGCCGCGCTGGACGCCGTGGCCAGGCTCCACGCCCTCTCCCTGGCCTACGGCATGTTGGGCAGCGAAGGCTCCGGGGAGGCCATCCCGGACCGTTTCCCGTTCCTCTTCCGGGCCACCCCGGAGTCTTGCCGGAGCCTCGTGGGCCGGGGCCTGCCGCAGCTGGCTTCCTTCCTGCACCGGCACAGGAGGAGGCCACGGTCCAGCGCGCACCCCCGATTGCTCCACCGGCTCCTGCACCTCGTGCGGGGGCGCAGGGACGGGGAGGCGGCGGGTGGAGCCGACGAGGAGGACGCCCTAGCCGAAGCCGACTTCTGGGGCGGGAAGCTGCTCTTCGGGGGCGGAGCGGATGAGCAGGGAGACAGGGGAGGAGAGGAGGAGGACGGAGCCTCGGGGTGAGTACGACGACTAAAGCCCACTGATTAACAAATAAGAGAATAGATGGCGCTTTGCCGGAAAGTGATGCCTGTTTTCTTTTGCGAAATATAATCCATTTGGAGTGGTCCATTAACGTTGCATAGCATGCTATGTTTTATTGTGGATTGCTTTCGGTTCTGAAGTTCTTAGTTAAATTAACAAAGTGTTTCCACGATTCTTTAGTGTTGCCTCAGTTTTTAGCGTATAAAGAGCATAAAATGATCCACTCAATAATTGCATTTTGCGCATTTTCATATACCATTCTCCTGTACCGTATGGTTAATCACATAATTTTCTTCATTAATATATGCGCGAGACGAACTAAAGTTGACACTCCAATAACGTTACAAGGGGAGATAAACCAAACGGACAAACCAAAATGAAATTCGTCAGTCTATGCTGGACAGCATTCCAAAAGTTCCCAGGCTGGAATACCGCTTCCCGCAGGGGTACTGTATCGTAATTTAAGGGTTTCCCCATAATTATGCGAACGGAGCAAAACATTCAGACAGTTTGCAGCGTGGATAAACTATTTCCACACACACAAACATCTCCAAGTACGCACCTTAAGCGGCGGTCGTATTTTCCACTTCTTCTCAATGCCTCATATAAGTTGGCTCAGGAGGCAAAACTTATTAAACAAGGCACCGATGAATTAACACGGCGATGATGCCTATTGCGACAGTCTACATGAGAAGGCAGAAAATTATCCCGCAACAGACCAGTTGAAACAGTTCACCACGATTGTTAGAGCAGTAATAGAAACTACTCGTTTTCGAATTATTCGGCCGTTGAAATCACTAAAATCGAGGAATAACCAATTTTTAATTAATGAAAAAAGTGCTCACTCAAACAGAGATCTTGGAGTCAAAAAACTATAGTATTTTCGCAAGTGATAGGTACGGTAAATATATCTTATACGCAGCCGTTTTTAAATGCCTCTTCCCAAAGAGAATGTTCAGTCACTATATGATAATGGTTAAAATGCCTTTAAATGCATGTTGGCACCGTTTACTCGTGCGCGTCAGTTACATCTGTTTTCTTTTGAGTTTCACAATTGCAATGATTTGGTTTCCTATATGTTTAAAACATCTATTTATCTCAATAAAATCTGATCCAGCAATTGACATATAATAAAAAAATATCCAAATGAAAATGGATAAAATTGGCGATAACATTTTACACTGTACATATTATTTGAGTGTTTTACATGTTTTTTTCTTAACGCATGTAATGAATTACATGAGTGCTAGTGTGTTTCCCTCAGAATTGTTTTAAAAGTGACAAATTTTGATGAGACAAATTTTTTAATAAGCTAGTTACAACTGCTGATGCAGGTAGCGTCAATAAACGATAACAGAACCCACTATTAACCAATCCACCATGGGGACCAAACAAAACCGTAGTGGAATTCGGCTCGTGATTCAAGGGTAAAACTCAAACTAACTCCACGTGCTTTTCACTCCCACAGCGGCTGCCCGACCCATGGAGACCAGGGCCGGCAGACCCTGGCGACCCTCACGCACAGCGACTTCTGGAGCGGCAACCTTCTCTTCCGCGAGAACCCCGACGGGTCGACTGAGTGCATGGTGGTCGACTGGCAGATGCTGTCGTGGGGCCGGCCCACGGACGACGCCGCGCTCCTTCTGCTCTCGTCCCTGCCCTCCCGGCTGCGGAGGGGTAAGTCCCGGGAGATGCTGGGACTCTACTGGCGCTCCCTGCTCGGACACGCCAAGAGCCTGGGCATAACCATCGGGGACGAGGGGCGGGGGGGAAGCCGAGGAGTCGGCGCCGAGGTCCGCTACAACCTCGGCGACCTCGCTGGGGACTTCCGAAGGTCGAGGGTCCTGGCGCTCCTGCTCGTCGTGGGCTCGGTGGACGTGGCCCTCGGAGACGCGGACGCGGAAGAGAGACTTCTGGACCTCATAGAGGACGTGGAAGAGGGCGGGGATGAGGGCGGGAGGGAGAACGGAGCCGAAGAGGTCGCCGACGAAGAGGGCAAGGACATCGACGTGTAAAAAAACAAAATCGGCGGCTCTCGGCTTTCCGGACTGATGAGGAATGTCGCCGGAGTCGAGTTGTATGGACAGACCGAACCCCCAGTGGCTTTGTGAGGGTGAACTGAAGTGTGTGCCAGAGCGCCTCTGGGCATCAGTTCCTTTACTTTTAGAGCGATTCAACAATAGACAAAGAGCAGTTTTTCTATCAACTTTCACCGCACCACTTGTAGACTCATTATGAAAACACATCAATGCAAACTTTGCCATAGCTAATTTGGTTCAAATACAAAATGTTCATAGCCTTGCTTGGTCAAATTTATAATACCTACACCAGCTATAAAGAATCATCAAGAATGGCTATGCTATTTCTGCTTTATCTGGTTTGCATTCAGCTGAAGAGTACCTAATAATTATTACATTAAAATTAATCCATATTAGCTATGAGTAATACTGGTTTTGAATGGCCTAGAAAACCACAAAAAAAACATTATGAGGGTAAAGTGGTGAGAAAAATCAGTCTATAAATCCATCATAGAGGAAGTTTACCAATAAATCTTCTATTTCTACCAAAATTGCACCACTTTAAAAGTAAAGGGAATGAAGCCCAAGGAATAAAAGTGTATCAAAAGCTGCCTCAAGAATGACTTCATGTTGTTTCTGTTGGGGAAGTACCAACCTTATGAGTTGGCAAGGGTCATTTGGCACTGTGTATTTGTTATCTTTCACCATTGAAGGCTGTGCATTGTGAAAGTGTGTGAGTGTTATGACAAGTAAAATGGTACCAGATGTGGATGGAAATTCAGCGCAAAATGGATTACTGTGAATCAAGCAAGGAGAGAGTAAATGGAATGAAGTGTCATACACATGGAGAAGAGAATCAAGGGATGATTTGGTGAGTGAAATGGCAAAAAAAAATTTCTCATCAGAGAACAGGCAGAAATAAACCTGAATATGATAGACTGATGCAGATTTATGGGGTGTACACATTCAAAAACTTCAGCTTTTACATTAATTTCTAGAAAACATCAACAAGAGCAATCAGAGTAACCCTTAAGGTTCACATGGGCAACTGCTGCTGAAGAAATAAGGTCCTTCCTGAGCTAATTTATGTTAAATTATCCTTCATGTAATTCCCGCATGCATTATTGTCAATATGAAAAGCCAAGTGAGCTATGTATTTTAGAGGCACTTAAACGTAAATTTAAAGATGAACATTGAAAAACACCACTACAAGTAAGCATCAAACTATTACCTCTGTAAACTTAAATCACTAATTATAGAGTAGAGGTGCAAAAACACATCAAAGGTACTTGGAGCTGAAAGCTATGCAGAATATACTAATGACTGAATATGCATTTGTCAGAAGATTTTTTTGGCAATCTAAGTAGCAATTGCTGAGGGTTTAACTAATTTAACTTGGGAAAGTCAACATATTTATATATGAGCAGTGTTGAGCAAACGTGGTGTATTTTCTGATCAAGCCACCAGCATACGATTTTTAGAAGTCAGACAAGTCACAGGTCTGAAACAATATTAATACACAGGGCTTTATGGATGGACAATGATAAAAGGGGGCTAAACAGCTTGCTTAGACAAGGGAAAATCTAAAATTTAGGCGATGACATTTATTTCTCTATCCATGTATAAGTATTGCATGTTCTTCCAAGTGGGATGGCTATACCAAAACACATTTAATCTGACAATCTCTATTATATATACATAGATATATAAAAGTAAATAAATACCAGTAGAAATGTATCATATTGAATTGTGTGACAAAGAAGTCTCAAGCATAGAAGAAACCAAAGTAAACTTTTTGCAGGGACAAGGTCATAAATAATCAGAAGAATCAATATTTGGGGGAAGAGCAGACTAATGTGCAACATGGCTGTGCAAGCAGAAAGGGATATTCAGGGTAATGCAATTGAAGGTTCCCAAAATTATTTCAAGAGCTTAAGAGTGAAGAACTGAGAGGTTTTAGAGCCACATACATCTATGCACTGTCAAATACAGCAGCACTGCATAGATTTACATAAAATACACTGGCCTGAATTTTCCATCAACTGAAATTTGTTGCCATTGAAAAAACTAAGGCTACTGGAAAAGAGTTGCATACTTAAGTTGATTTTAAATGCTATATGGCTGATTTAGGGAGTGGACTAGGAAAATGTTTCGATAGTGCCACTCCAACTCATCGTGAGCAATATATGTATATTTATTCAGGAAATTGATATGGTAAAAAAGATGAAACCAGAGAGAAAAATTTAACATTAACTAAAGTAGCACACAAAATCTTGCATTTAAACACCCTTTAACATTCAGAAAGGGTCCCAAATGAATGAGGTCCAAATTTTCCATATTCTATTCAATGATAAAAATAAAAAAAACGTTTAATGTTTTAAGACTTCAGAAAAATTGAAATGAAGATAGTACTAAGCTGTGCATTTTTAGAAACGAGGAGATGGGACCAATAAAAATTGGAAATGGCAGGTGGGTAGAGGGAAAGAATGTGAATTAATAATACTGGTTCTTTTGCAAAAATATCATGAGATTCCACAGACTCCCAAATCAAGAAATGTTGATGCAAAATTTTAGTACATGTTCCAGTAAATGAATGTACTAACAAGAGTTCTTATGCAGAGCAGATACATCAATGTTAAACAATTAGGACAGTGCCATTCTCAAACTGTGTAGCAATGAAGTGTATGCCATTTAAAATATGGACTAAAATAATTTAGGCAGTTTTAAGTAACATTCTGCTATATTTCAACATATTAACATGCTTGAGAACCTACCCACCCGAAAAATTAGTATGAGAAACATTAGCTGTAAAACAAACACATTCTTCATTCTATTATCGATGAAAATATGTTTGAAGCCATTGCCTAGATGAGTGAAGCAGCTACATGAGCACACCACATCCCCTTAACCAGTGCCATCATTGCATCTAGTTTATTGTTTTAAGTAAGGCATGTGTTGTTATAATGTAATTGATTTACTGTAACTGATAATGCGTGATAAAAAAGCTAATAAAGTGGAGCTAAAATTATTGTTGTTTGCATAATTTAAAAAAATGCAATGGCAGAAAAGAGATTTTAATGGCTGTTATTTTAAAGCCCAGTGTATTTAAACATCATATCAGAATTCATGTGCACACATTAAGTATTAATTCACAAATTTGGGGCCAAATTTATTTCAAAGCAAATAAAAGCTTGAGTTCAGTTTTAGCAAAGCAAGAGGAATAGTTATTCTAGTTCTATGGTTTACCTTTGGTTTACCAATAAGAAGAAGAGAATGCTGTCCTCAAACCTTACTACATATCAATATATCATGCATAACTGCAGTACTTATCTAATGTGTTCCAATTTCATGATGCGATGTCCGAATATAAATAAAGTGACTAAGCACTGCTTGAAATTTTGACTTATAAATATCAAATGTATGTTTGGAGTAATATCTTTTTTGAATCAAATTCAGTGCAAAACAAATTCCAGTAATCTACCAGCAAAAGTCAAATTTGATGATAAACTTAAATTTTACTAGCATGTTTCTCTTTCCTCTTTTGCTATTTTTCCTGGGTATTTTTTTTGCAAAAAGTATTGAAATATAATTTTCTTATTTTTCAGTGATACCTCATACAAGATTTCCTTTCAAATCCTAATAACGCTCTTCAGATAATTGCAAAAAAAATGATTTAATAGTGAATTCTGTATGTAAACCATTCCTTTATGATGCCAATGTAAATATTAATTAATGTGCCAACTATGCATTGAGTTTCTATTCCATTTCATATCAAAAACGCCATTGATAATAAGAAAAGAATTTGAGAGAGGGGAGAGGATGAAAGATGTCCTATTGTAAGGAAGTTTATCATTCTTATCAAATATTACCATGAGGTCATGATGTCAAATGCAACAAATTAACTAGCTAAGTAGCTTTCAATGCAGTTTTCATTAATCCTGATCAATTAAGAAGTACTAAACTTTGCCAAATCACTTTTACAGAGAGGCTTTTCAAAATCAAGCAACATTCCAGGTTTTCCAAAAAGAAAATCACACTTTTTAAGGAGGTTTTAGTGCATTTTGTGGTCAAATAATGTTATTATTTTATTATACAACTGCCTTACTAAACTTCTAGTCTATGGTGTTCCATTTCAATTTAATTGAAACTGGTATGGACATATATAAACAAGATGAAGGAAGTACTTTGTAAATCTCTACATCAGAAAATTGAAAGTTTTTATAATAACCTTTACATGGCAAAACTACATGCTGGGCTATATAAAAAATTTTCAAAGAATTTTTTTCACTAGCAGATGAAACGCTTTGATGCAAGTGTAAGAGTAAAAGTGAAATCATGGCATAGTAAGGTAAATATTTTCAAAGTAAAAGTGAGAAAATTTCAGTTAACCCTATTGCTATAGGAGCAGATTTTTCATCTCGTGTGAATAAACACTCTTCCCTGACTACATCCTTATCGTGGTCGAAGGGCTTGCATGCTCCTAGAGCTGAATTGGTGGGAGCAATGCCCCAGGTAGGTCCACCCATGCCAGATAGGTCAAAGGTTATGAGACAGACGAATGGTAGTCTGCACAGCATGGCGTCAGCAAAAGGCATGTGACCCCAGTGAGGTGGCCTCTTACACGATAGTGTCACGTAAGAACACTATTGAGTAAGGCGATAGAATACCATCTCAATTAAAAAACCTTGAAATTATGGACAGTTCTTATATGAAAATTAATCCTGGCAACAACAGGACTTGGCCCAGTGGGAGGGGTATCATGCCCGGTTGTGGTGGGAGCAAGACCCCAACGGTCGTTATCAAACAAAATGCTTGCTTGGAAGCAGAGGCAAATGCAGCAGCAGAGGAAAAGAAGAATCAGATGAGGAATGCAACAATCAGAATAGACACATGGAATGTTAGGACTATGCTAAGGGTGGGAAAGTTAGAGAATATAAAGCAAGAAATGGAGAGGGAGGGTTTTGACATCATGGGTCTGGGCGAAGTAATATGGAAAGATAGAGGGGACTACTGGAGAAATGGCTATAGAGTGATATATAGTGGCGGGAACAAAAGGCCATCATGGGGTTGCATTGGTAATGAACTGGAAACTTGGTACAAAAGTAGTGTAAGCAGAATAGGTGAGTGATTAGATATAAGTCATTGAGCTACAGGAAGAGTCAACGAATTAAGTTATACTCCAGGCTTATATGCCTATCTCTAATCATAGAGAGGAGGAGGTAGATGGTGTATACGAAAAGCTAGAAGAAATAATTGGTAGTAAACCTGGGAGTAAGCACATTGAAGTAATGGGGGATTGGAACATGGGGATTGGTATGTGAAGAAAGAGATGGGCGGGAAGTGGACAATTATGGACTAGGAAGGAGAAACGACCACGGCAAGAAAGCTGTGCAGTTTTGAAAGAGAAATAACCTAGCGATTACAAATACACGGTTCAGACATCATCCTCAACATAGGTACAGTTGGAAGAAGGTGGGAGACACAGATAGGTTTCAGAATGATTATATTATTTTCGTCACAGATAGAGAAATAGTGTTAAAAACTCGCATGCCTATCCAGGAGCTGATACAGACTCAGATCACAACTTATTAGTCATGAACTGCTTGGTAAAACTAAGAATGATAGGAAGGGGAAGGAGGGTATGAAAGTGGAATATGGAGGCATCGACTGGGGCAATGAGGAAGAGTATCAAGAGCAGGTTAATAAAATCATGGGTGTGGATAACGGAGTGAGATCAGGGGTAGATGAATGGAGAAGTTTGAAAAAAGGAAATGCAGAAGTGGTGAAAGCAATGGTAGGCATAGTAAGTGCAACTAAAATTAGAAATCTGTGGATCATGAAGGAGATAATAATGGAGATGCAGGAGAGAAGGAATGGGAATAGCGTAAACTCAGAGCAATGCAAGAGAAAATACTGGGAATTAAACAATAGGCTTAGAAGAGAAACAAAGAAAGCAAGAGAGGCGTAGTGGCAGTGAAACAAAGAAGGCAAAAGAAATATTGTTGAGAGAACAGATCAACTTGATAGAGAAATGCCAAAAAGAGGGAAGAGCAGATGCATTATATAGGAAAATAAAGGAACTGATGGGCGGTAGTAAGGGAAGGGAAATAGCAATGGTAACAGACAAGACAGGAAAGTTGATCGTAGAACCAAAAAGATCCAGGAAAAGTGGAAGGAATATGTTGAACAGCTGTATGGTAAGAAAATAAGGCCCAGTTTGTTAGATATAGAAAGGAAAGACGGCATCGACAGAGATGCCATCGGACAGAGTATTCTCAATAGTGAAATCGAAAGTGCTCTATGAGTAGGGACATGCAAAAGTCGCAAATGCGATAAAGCGAATTTTCACGCGAATTCTGGGGTTTTCCCGTGAATATGCAAATTTCGTGTTAATCGCGAATTTCACCAATTCAAATGCGATTTTCTTCATTTTATTCTTCTGCTCATGCTTCTCCCACGAAAGTTTTTCGAGGCGTATGTTTATGGCACATTGCTCCGATAAACTGAGGGTTTGGATAGCTTTCTTGGCTAATTTTCAATAATATGTGGTAGAATAACAGTACTACACTATAGGAATTGACGATCGTGAATGAGTCGTCAGCGAGAAATCACTGCGTAATGTTTTCACCAACAGCATAAAATTTTTACGCGGCTCTAATTCATTGCATTAAAATATTCCCGGAGAGGATGAACGATTAATAACGAAAGAAAACTAGTAACTAATCTGATATATTCATAATGAGTGTAGACAAACTCAGTATATTATACGAAAATAATACGCACAAGAGAGTTTTTGAAAAATGCCTTTCTTGTCGAAAGATGACATCTAAGCATCAAATACGGTGAAAAATTCTCGGGAATTTGTTAAAATAAAGGTGCCTTCCTGATGTCCTCAAAGTAACGAATCATGTCCACAAAGTAACACATTTAAGGAAAAAATACGACTTGTTTGTCAAGAGGATGTCTAAACCACGCGTGGCTACTTTGTAGCTACGGTTTCGGCTACTTTGTGAATGCGTTCACGCAATGTCTACAAAGTAGCCGAAATGCCATTAAGCATTTCTTATCGCCACTACCGGCACTCCCGTTTTAATCCCGGGAAGGCTAGAAAAGTAAAGCGGGTTAAAAGTAGCTTACCGTCGTTTGAGACATCGGCATCGTGAATTTATTTCGTTTCGTTGCATTCAAAAAAAGTATAATGCCGAAGTGGGCAGTGACCGCAAAACAAGGCGAAGCAGAATTTCGGGACCACGGATTATATTATGCTGATGACAAAACAATATTTTGTCGTTTTTGCAATACAACTGTTTCGTGGGAAAGGAAGGACAGCTGCACAAAGAATATCGCGAGTGAAAAACACAAGTCTAGTGTAGAAAAAAATTCTGCAAGTGGAAGTACAACTATTCGGCAGGCATAAATTACAATAAAATTGCTCCAACCGACCAAGAAGAGAGATACCTCCTATGAATTTGCAAAAGACACAACAGAGGCCTCCATAAAAGCCAACATTCTGCTTGAGAAGGTGGACGATCCAAACATTAGAAGATGGTTAAAAAAATACATAGAAGGTTAGTGTTAAATTATGTACTTTAGTAGCTGCACTAGACCATTAATAAGTGAAAATTTTATGTTTTTCATACACCTAGTTATTCCATAATGCATGCGAACATAATAGGTTCCCATAAATATTGATCAAATTTTATGAATTCTACAATTTCTTTGTTTTACGCATTAGGATTCATTATCCTTTTATTTTATATCTACAATACCCAGGGGGTGGTGACCTACCCCATGCTCGAACGCTTCAAGAAAAATATGTAAATTATCTAGCCAAGGACCGAATCGAAGAAGTTAAAGTTGCTGTTCAAGGCAAGCCCATTGATATTTTTTGTGATGAAACCACGGACAAAAAAGGCAGATGTGTATTTGCTGTACTGTTTAGGACATTTAAAGATTTTAATGAGCAGCCATTGCTTTACGTTGGTGGAGTCCACTTTCTAGAAAGTGCTGATGCAACCCAGTGTATTAGGGCAATACTAGAGTCCCTGAGGATTTATAATGTGCAATACTCAGATGTTAACAGTGTTATAACAGACTCAGCCAAATATATGACAAAGTGTGTTGCAGGCTTGAAATTGATTATTGGTGAGGAGTTAATCCACATACAATGCTGAGCTCACAAATTAAATCTTGTGGGAAATATTTGGATCCATCAGATGGCTGACCTTAATAGAGCAGTACTGATGACCAAAAGTTTATTCCTCCACACAAGAAAAAGAAAACATTTGTACTTAAAATTTCTTCAGGACAGAAATGAAAAGAGTTTAGTATTATTCCCTATTCCTGTTGTCACCAGATGGAACTCCTGGTTTCTTAGTGTCTTTTATTTAGCCGATTATTTTCGACACATTGTTGACTTATGTTGACATTGTTGACTCAATACTGATGAAATGGAAGTAATTCACAATACCGGTGTAGGATATTTTTGTACTTTAAATAATGATACCATAGATTCTATTCAATGCCAGGCAATATTTGCAATGGAGCATGGGAAACAGCTGGTTGACTTAATCAAATTATTGGAGGGTTCAAACTATCCTAATGCA
Source organism: Pyrrhosoma nymphula (assembly GCA_963573305.1). Classification (NCBI taxonomy): domain Eukaryota; kingdom Metazoa; phylum Arthropoda; class Insecta; order Odonata; family Coenagrionidae; genus Pyrrhosoma; species Pyrrhosoma nymphula. Next base: position 66,847,017 of record OY754335.1, on the reverse strand, counting down.
CACACATTACATAGAGAGTTAAGGAAGTTAAAAATGAGTCGAGAATATTCAAAAGGATATTTTTTTGGTAAAACCACTAATTACTTACAAACCATGACAACATTTAAAGCAGCTGCTGTAAAGTCAATACTAATGCAGATGGCTTCAAAGGCATCAACCAAACTTAGTTCTCATACGGTAGAAGACCCAAGCAGAAAAATATTTGAAAATCTCTCAGTTTTTGATCCCCAAGAATTTCTGACTACAGAGGTGAACCCTAACTTAATTACAAAATTAAAAAAAGTTAATGGCCTTGAGTCAATGGAGACAGAGAAGTTGATGTTGGGGTTCGGATAATTACAGCAATTACTAAAAAAGCAAAATTCCCAGGGTTCAGTGGATATAATTAATGCCTATAATTAGTGCTCAATTTGTCTGAGACATCGTTTGCATTCAAGTGCCTGGAAGCAATTTGGACCCCCTGTGCAAATGTGGACTCAGAAAGATTTCTTTCCAGCTATAGTACTGTGTTAACAGCTAGGAGAACAAATCTAAAAGAAGACAATTTGGCCACAATGGCAATTTTTTCATTTGAAAATACAGAAGTTTAATAGTAATTTGTCTCTTTATGTAAGTTGAATACGTGAAGAATAAAATAAATACAATGTGAATTCAGTCAATACTTCATGTTTATTATTGCTTAAATTATCCTTAGTCAATATCATCCAAAAGTCAGGGCAACGGGTGGGCCCACTAAAAGCGTGGCACTCAATCAACATCAATTATTTTGTCGTTAAAATAACACCGATTTCCGGGTAAAATAACACCACTTTTGTAAAAAAATATCACCACTTTTGGCTAGAAAATAACCCCACCTTTTGCATGTCCCTATCTATGAGACATGAAAAGGAATAAGATGGTGGGAATAAATAACATACCTGCAGAGTTTCTAAAGAGAATGGGGAAGAATGGAAGAGGAAAACATTTTGTGCTTTTCCATAGAATTTATAAGGATGGGTTGTGGCCAGAGGATTTCGCAAAGACAATACTAATTCCAATACAAAAGAACAGCAAGGCAAAAACGTGAAATGACTAAAGGACAATAAGCTCAATATCCCACACAGCCAAAGTAGTTCTGAGAAACAAAGATAGATTGCTAGAGAATAAAGCTAACAAATAACTGGGTGACGACCAGTTCATGTTTAGGAGAGGGATGGGAACACAAGACACAATAGGAGTGATGAGGACACTAGTAAAAAGAAACCTACAGTATGAACAATATATTTTTGCTTGCTCTGTAGATTTTGAGAGCGCATTTGATAGGGAGGAATGGAAAAAATTAGTGGGAGTATAGAAGAAATTAGGGGTTGATTGGAGGGGCAGATGTCTCGTTTGGAATCTGTAAACAAACCAGACAGCCCAGTTTAGGGTAGCCCATAGAGAACCAGGATTTGCCGTGATAGGACGGGGAGTGCGGCAGGAGTGCCTACCATGTATTGCCAATGCTTTTTAACATTTATTCAGAAAAAATGGCAAGGAAGGCATGGGAGGCAATGGAGGCAGGAATAAAGGTAGAAGGGGATCGGATAAAATTAGTGAGATTTGCAGATGATCAAGTATTGGTTTGCCAGTCGATCAACAGGATGCAATAAATGATAAATACACAAGAGGTGCAGTGTGAAAGGTATGGGATGAAGATAGATCATAAGAAGGTGAATGTGTTGAGAGGATAGGTATTCTGGACAAAGTAAGAAGAGGTAGATCATATGAGGACTTTGAGAGGGATCTAATGACGGAACATCTTTAGGAGGGAAAATGAGACAATGTTTCAGAAATTGGGATGTAGGGTAAGGGCTGTCAAAAAACCTATCAATCAGCTGGTAGAATACTCAATGGAGAGTGAATGAACACAGTTTATAAATGGCATAAATTTTTCCACACAAGAGAATTTACACCATGTTAACACGGCTCTGTAAATGCACAGCAAAACATGAAGAGCACAATTCTGAGTCTATATTTTCTGATTATGGAAAAAATGTTTTTTTTTGTCAATCCACTGCATGAACAAATAGTTGACCATGGACATGGGCTGGAACTGAGGTGAAGGGTGGAGATTACATCCACCCACCAGCCGAGAGGAAAGGGTTCGGTGTTGTGAGAACTTGGGTTCCAAAGCAGATGAAAAGTATAACTGTGTGGTTCCTTACAACGAGAGAACTCCGTACAGAGGAGTAGAGTGAAATGCTCACAGTACACGCGACAGGGAAAGCATTTCCTACTGCAAGGCTACAGCACGAAAGTGTCATGGTAATAATTTCAGGATTTAACAAGCCAAACAATATTTACTCCGAAACTTTTTATGGGACTAATCTGGTGATTTTGCACAATTATCCCAGCATTCATCCATGCCATAAGGCAATTCAGAAACAAAGGAGAAATTCAACAATATAGGTGTCAAAATCAAGGATAATTCAAGGATGATAATTTAAGAAGGAATCTATTCCAAGGAATTCTAAGACTGTGGCCACCCTGTTTTATAGATTGGCGAAAGCTTCTTTCTCATAGAGACCATCTCATAAAGGCAAGTCTGGTAACTTTTTATAGATAAAGTTTGTGCCAAAAAATATGAAAAATCCTAGACAAAGATAAAATAATCTTACTTAGTCAATCTGCTGAATACAACTAGCCACAGAAAAAATAAATAGTATGGTTCCAGCAAACTTGCATACTCGGGAAAGAATAATAAAAACTCTGAAGATGCCAGGTCCTGAGTTCAGAACTATGTTCTAACTTTGTTACTTAATATTATAGCAGTCCTAGGCACGTGTGTAGCACATATAATCTTGCCTATAATATTGAAGGTATCATTCACAAAATTGCTTCAAAAAAGTCTCCAACAGTAAAAAATGAGTTAAACAATGCCTGCACTGTACTATGTAAGTCACAAAAATTATACTAGTGATGATTAATTATATGCACCTCCTGATATCTTTGGGGATGTTGACAGAGGTAACATGTATAGTAGTACTCATTATAATAAAGTTTGGTACTTTTCTACACTTTTTATTTTTAAAACACACTAGCGTTTCACCAATTTAATGGCATCGTCAGGTGTAGTTTATATTAATACTCATTATAATAAAGTTTGGTACTTTATTATAATGAGTATTAATATAAACTACACCTGACGATGCCATTAAATTGGTGAAACGCTAGTACCAAACTTTATTATAATGAGTATTAAAAGTTTCTACAAAGTAGAGCCTGGAGCTGTGAATTTTATGTATAGTAGTAGATGAGAGGAAAGATGTACAGTCAAATTATGATGACTCAGGTAGCCTCAGAAGGAGGAAATTGCTGCGAGTAGTTATTTCACATTATGAGAAAATTCATTTAGACCCAAAGTAAAATATACGGAACACATGTTAATCTAAGAGAATAATGAAAAATATAACTCAATGAAGTTTGGATTATAGAGGTTCGATTCAAGTAAATAATTAATTTTTTTAAGAGTAAAATTGATGTAGGTATTTACCGCACTAATGCTGGAGAAATACATAAGAGTAGAATAAATGTTCTGTAAAAAATCACGGGCAAATAAACTTTTTTAGGGTTTTGTTGACAAGAGCTTCTTATCTGCAGAATGATGGTACAGAAATGATGCAGATGAGTCTCTTCGTAAAGAGATGAAAAATAGCCAGGCCTACGACTATAGAGGTCACTATCCTCTTCCTCAAGTCACACACTAATCTATTCTCAACTACACTTTTGAATAGCTAAAATCCTTTCATAAACAGGTTAAAAATCAAATACAACACTCACCGATGCAGTAACTCCACCAGCAATGGCCAAGTTCCGCCGATGACGATTACTTTGTTCGTAGCGTGCATAAATTTTTCTACCAACCCACACAGGAATTCCTAAAACAACAATTGAAATAGGAGTTGGAGACATAGTTTTCAACAAAAGGATGGATAAGTACAAAACAGAGTTTAAACAACTATTTAAAAGCAGTGATTAACAGACACAGCACATGTGAAAATAAAATGATGCAGGCACAAAATGGGGTCATTATCAAAACCTTCAGATATATTTAATCATTCGTGCATTTTCGTGACCAAAATGCATTGCAATGTAAATCATAGTAAAAAATAGGCTTGACAGTTAACTCAAGAAGTAAAGAACATATAGGATATATCTGACCTATAATCATAGCTGGGACGGCGATGCCAGCTAACAATCCAATTCCTACAGGGGCACCAACTAATGTACCTAACTGCCAAAGAATCTTTTTTTTCCGGGACCATGGCTTTTTTCCCCAAAATGTGCATCCTGATGGACTAGAAAAAATAAAAAAGAATTATTAGTGTGAACAACACAAGATAATTGAAATAAATGTCAATTAAATATATAATATAATATTATTATTATATTATTATTATTAAATGCTACTTATATATTTTAAATGGAGGTGTAAGAATGTACGAAAGTCGAACAATAGAGTCCCATACTAAATAGGGGTTACGTTACCAGAGAGTTAAATATACTTACTAAAACCTCATATCAATTGGAAGGAAATTGTTTTAAACACAAAAGTTTAAAAATACATTAATTATATTTCAAACAACACGTAATTACTTTTAAAACTACGTAGTCTTGATAAACGGTTCTAAAAGAATACCGTTGTGTACTGAGTAACACCTAGACTCATTATATACATACGCATTTCTAATTTTTCCCAAGCAGAAATTAACATTTCACTGATAACCTCCACTATCACTATAAAGACACAAAACAAGAAGCATCACGACATTTAATTTTTGGAACCTTAAACTCGATGTCATTTAATTTGTTACCAAGAACAATTAAAGAAGCAACAAAATTTCGCATTCCTAAACTGGACAAAAGACAAGCGAAAATAGAATGAAATTTCCTAGGTACATGCCATACACAACTTCGTGAATTTTGCATTGCACTTCCCAGCATTTCGTACATGATCTATAATTTTATCTTTCCCCTTTACTATTGAACACACAGTTGAACGGCTTAAGTTCAATGGTCATCCGATTGTAGCAAAAGATCCTCCCAGTTCAGCACGTCTAATAATTCCCAACTTTTGTTCGACAGTATTAAGTTTATGCGACCTACGCATATTTTCGTTGGTCTCAGTCACATCATATTTACGTTTTCCACTCATTCTTATCATATGACATTAATTAAATTCAGTAAATAAACAAGTTATACCTTGCTCTAAGTTAACACTGCCCATAGTCGCGTATACTAGCGAGCGAGAACGCCAGATGAAACAGTTGAATGCCGGGATGTGCCATGCACCATTGCGGGAAATTCTAAATTATTGTTCGACAAATGTCCGAATTTGGTGTCCGAAAGTCAAGTAAAAGGTACGAATTTAGATAGTATGAAGGTGCGAATTGTACGAAAGTCGAGTGTACGAAAGTTGAGGACCGCCTGTATTGCAATTAGAGATGGGCACCTTTGAAAATTACCACGGTAATTTTCGTAAATTACCATGGTATTTTTCGTAATTTACCGCGCCCCTTGAAAATTACCGTAATTTTCGGTAATTTTCAAGATGTTTGAGATAATTTTTCATACAGATAAATTCCCAAGATGTTCTTTTAAGCTAAGTCCACATTTCTGACATGTTTAATTATAAATTTAGGAATGTTCAACTCATTTTTGGCATATTTTACTTAAATTAAAACATTATTGAGTAATTATTAGTCGAATATTCTTCTTTAAAATTTTTCATACTTTGACAAAAGAAAGCCAGATTGCGTGTTGCTGCCGTATTTCTTTTTACAATTTTGAAAATTTTTAATAGATTAATGTTGCATCAGGTATGGTTTAAACATTGTATCATCACCCTTTTGCTATTGGCATTCTTATTTAACCATACATTTTCTGTTTAATGCTTAAAACTGAAAATTACTGGAAAATTACGGTAATTTTTGAAAATTACCGTAATTTACCACGGTAATTTACCTCATGAAAATTACGGTAATTTTCCCATCTCTAATTGCAATGGTAGATCAATGAGTTATTGATGGGTCAGGGGATAAGGCAAATAACTATCTAAGTGTAGACCAGTTGGAGAGAAGAGAAGAGACCTCGATGCATGATACAATCACAGAAATGAGACCTCTAATTCATAAAGGAAAATCCAGAACATAATTATAATTCAATTTTTGTATTCCCAGATGATGAAGTACTGCATAAATTAAAAATATATTGGAAGGATGCATGTATCAAAAGAAACTATCTTCCGGAAAATATCAGAAGTCATGTAACACAGGTTTCCACAATGGATAGTGAATCAAGATGAGTAGCGACAGGCATGGTAGAAATAATTGGTAGTACATTATTATGATGTACTAATTTAGATGAATTAGACCCTTGGTTTGGGAAGCCAGAACTTTAGCTACCACATCAATCTGATCCCCAAAGTATTTTCAAGAGTAAGTGGTGAGAATTAAAAGTACAATTATAATTTTAGCCTAAAACTCTCAGCTCATGCTTAGGCCCATTAATTCATAAGTCAAGACCACTACAGCTATATGGCAGTTAAGCTAAAACAATTACAGCAGCAGAATAGATATGATTTTTGACAATAAAAATGTGGTACAAAAGAGAATAATGAAAATTAAATGGATGGAGAAAATTACCTATGAAGTTCTTTGGAGGAAGGGAGAAACTGTGTTCAGCAAAAACTCTTCATAGTAGACAAGATAATCTTATTGGACGCAATGACTGCCTCTTGATAGTAATTATAGGAGGAAAAATTGATGGGAAAATTACTGAAGATGATCAACGATGGAGCATATCAGGAAAATTATGGGAGATGTTAAAATGAGTGACTACATACCAAGGGGATAAGTCAAGGAACATAAACAAAGGGATTACGTCAAGGAACCAAAATCAGCTCTGCTGAAAATGAATGCATACATGCTTGCATGAAAATAAAAATTAGGGATTGAGAAATAAGGAAATGTTTAAGTTAAGGTATTCTCAAGACCAATTATAAGGGATGTTAAAATAAGGAAATAATAAGAGAATATAAAAGATTGCATGAAACAAAAATGGAAGGTAGAGTGGCAGTAGATTACATATTTGATTAATGACTGCAGATTCCTAATAGACGAAATTCCTAGATTCTCCATAGACGAACTATACATGATTTAAAAAAACAATTAACATGTATATATCATGGTATAGAACAATAAAGTGTATGACTAATTTTCATTAGAAATGTTTGCAAAGGTGTGATAGTTTTTCCACAATTAAGCTTTGAAATTTGGAAAAAACCAATCAGCAGGCAGCAAAAGTGCTTGAACTGCTGCCTGCTGAGATTGGTTTGGCATGCAGCAGCTACAGCAACAGCAGTGCCAACCCTGAACTGAGGAAGAAGGGGAATAGTTGTGCTTCCCAGCTAACTTCCCTTACTGCACACCAATCCACTGGCCTAGACTATTAAGCCCAAAGCTCACAGAAATTGGACTGCATTGGTTGAATCTTATTTGTGACTCAGCGAATTGGACAGAAAAGACTGGGAAATTTTTAATGATAGTTTGTTGAGTATTTGTCGGTATCACATGTAAATCCAGCCCTATGCAATGAAGATACTGCATGCTACCTAAAAGCCATATAACTAAGTCCCATCCATTTGAGCAATCAGGAAGTTACATAGCAGCGTTCCTGAGAAAGAATTCCTCATGCCATTGAAATTTTGCAGGCATCTAATAATAGTTTTCGAAAGTAAAATTGAACAAAGGTCAAGAGAATCTGAAGAGACCAACAAGCCTGTAGATTAAGGGATGAATGTGATAACAGTGGATAAAACAGGAACTCAAATTAGGCAGAACCAATCTACAAGAGAGTATGATCAGACTACAGATCGAGTACTGTACTGACTGTACCATGTGCTGAGTTGCAAATAGTATGCAACAAATGCAGCCATGAGAGCCATGCATTCCCTGAATTACATTTGCATTACTCATATTATATTTTCATGTTCTATCCATGTACTTTATATGTTTGCATGTTACATAGATGCTACTCTTTTTTGTAAACTTTAATATAAAAACATTAATGAAAAACATGCTAGACAACCGGTGATGAATAATAATATCATTAATTGTTGTTGTAAACAGCAAAAATGCCCAAGAGGGTTTAGGTTTTCCATTAAAAACTCAATTTACCATGTAACAAATTTACAATGAGCATTTTTTAAAAAGTACTCTCAAAATTACAGCACAAAGTTGTTAACTGCTTTCACTGTCTAACACATCTTTAAATGTTAGTTCATAATATTCTTGCAGATATAAATATTCTCACGATAGAATGGAATTCTCACATGGAATTTGCTTAGTGATGTTCATGGTGCTCACCTGAGGTAGTGTAGATCACTGATCTGTTTCATGCAGAGCCAACAAAACTCAGCTCCACACACGGCACAAGTCATGTGATTACAAGACCCATCATCCATCTTCACTATTAAAACTTGGCATCGGGGACAAGGCTTAATGTCATCTCCTGTTTAGAGAGAGAGTTATCATATAGTACACATACAAATATTCTCATTCAATACAGAAGTCATCCAATTATTAGAAATATATAAGTTAGAAATAGAAATAAGTTTCTTTCCATTATCCACTCATTTTCAGTCAGAGAAGAATTGACTGTTGAATAGCTTTACTGATACAAATCGAGAAACTTTGAATCCCATTACTCCCTTTCAAATTATATTTAATATAAGAAAAATAAAAAAACATGCATGCACATCCACATTTTTCCCTTTAAGGACCATTATGTGTTTAGGGACTGAAAAGACACTAGCCATGAAAAAGGAATAAAGAGGAGGAAGTGACAAAAAACAGGGGAGTTTTGGTACATTAGTATTTTAACCTATTTCTACTGTGGTCAGGGACTGCGATGAATGATGGAATTTCAATATCTATCAGCTCCATCAAGTACCTCTCTTGTTTTGTCAAATTTGTCTTTTCAGTGGGTGCAGAGTGGGACTAAAATAATATCCTACAAGTAAACCTGAAACTAGTGAGATCTGAACTTTTTTTGGAATCCATACCCTTCATTTTTTTTAAGGGCGGTAGTATCTCAAGTTTTGGCCTCTCCTCTTTTTATTTATTCAAATCATTCATTTATTTGTCATTTTTTTTATTTTATCATCATCATTTAATTGGGTTTCATGGGTCCAGAGTGCACCACGCACACGGGAGGGCCCGCCGAAGGGGCTTCATTGCAACTTCAAATCTTCTTACTTAAAAACAAATGAAATATTCAAAACATAAAACATAATAATTCAAAATATCTTGAAGATTACACGAATAAAAACAATCGAGTTGATAAGTTGATATTTCATTAACGTCAATTCCAGCATTTTTCATGATTCTCCTGAAGAACAATGTCTTTTTACCTACTTTTCTCATAAGATGCTCTAAAATGGCTACTACATTTTTGCAAAAATAAGAACCACCACAAAAGTTCACTTTACTTCCAATGACAGCAGTAGCTAGAGTGCTACAGGGATTCCAATAATTCACTAGTAATTGGTCTTCCATAAGGTCCAACCACACAAGTTTGCACTGCAAGCATTACATTTGTGAATCACATGCAATGCATTCTGGTGAAATTCTGAGAAAAGTCAACCAAATAGCAACTTGACTTGAATGTCTTCAAATATCACCCATTTATTTTACAATATGTATAAGGTGGAATGATAATAAATAGGGATGGAATATTCGAATCTTTGAATCCCTCAAATATTACCTTTTTCCTCGAATCCTGAAATCCATTGAGTTTCACCTCAAATCCGAATCCTTAAAAATCCGAGTCACTTACATCCTCAGCAGACCAAAATCCTTGCATTGCTGTCATTTCAACTTTACTGCCACCACCATGAGCATAATCGAAAGCATGGATAGAATCGATTCTTCGGGAGCAATAAATACGATAAATTCACATTTCCTGAGCAGGGAAGAAGTGCAGCGCTAACGTTTTGAGGAGTGATGAATGTAGAATATCATTGCAAAGGAAAAGACTCAAAATACGTCTATTGAAGTGTGGAAGCATTTTGCCATATCAGCCACAAACTCCAGTTTAGCCATTTACAAGTTTTGTAAGCCACCAATATCACGTGGTGGGAAATCGCATACCAAGAGTGCAATGAAGAAACACTTAAAGAAGCATTGCTTGCAAGTATTTGCCACCAAAACTAAGGAGGAGCGAGAAACATAAGCAAAGATAATAAATATAACTGTTTCAGACTGAACCTAGTGGAAGTTGTCGATATTCATAATGAATTAAAACACTTAGTAATCTTCCACAGATTTATTTCTGTGGCACGACACCTTTCACCACTCTGTGGCACATGATTATGCCACAGAGTGGTGAAAAACGCTCTACCATAGAAATAAATCATTGGAAGATTACTTTCTTAATTTCAAAGTTTATGTAGAAATCTTTCCATATTCTTTCTTATCATAGGCTCCCGCATCAGTTGGTAAGAACTCGAGGCATGGAATGTGGTCATTTTATAGCCATTTTATGAGCACTTCAAAAAACATCAAATCATTATGCTACTGCTGAGGAAGAAGTGGAAAGGTATTTTTGAGAAGAGCTTCTTCCTCCTGAAAACAATGTCTTAGAATATTGGAATAGAGTAGTAAATCAGTTTTCAGTGTTACCAAAACTGGCTAGGAAGTACCTTTTAGCACCACCAGCAACAGTGCACTCAGAGAGACTGTTCAGCACAGCTGACATTATTTGTGATAAAAAGAGGAATCGGCTTGATCCTGAACGTGTTAAAATCCTCGTTTTTTTAAAATAAAAACTTAAAGCAATAAAATGTTTATATACTTGCAGTTGGAGTGTTTAATTCAATAGTGTGTGGAAAATTAATCTTAGAATTAAAAAAAGATTATACAAAAAGGAAAAGGTAACATTTAGATTCTAGATAAAATTAAGGATTCAAGGTAAAGTTAACATTTGGATTCGAATTAAGATTTGAGATTCGAGGGTGATTTTAAGATTCGGATTTGAGATTCGGATTCGAGGAAAACTAGATTTGACCCATCTCTAATAATAATAAATTATTTTAATTTGAAATGATCCTCACTTTTTTTAGCTGGGTCTCTGTTAAGTTAATATGGTTCCTAACATCAGGCACTAACTAGCAAGGCTATTTATACAAAGCATACTAATTTTTCATCTGAGATTTAACTGCATGTGAGTAGTTGGATAATGGAATCATAGCATTATGCCCAGAGGATAGCTGGCCATTGTACTTCTATTGGTTTCAATTCAAAAGAATAAGTCAGTGGATGACAGGCCACTACATACTTGACAGGCCTGGCTGGAGTAAAAAATAGTTTAGAACTCACCAGCAAAAGAAAAAGTCAAAACAGGTATACAAGAGATACAAAGATAAACTAGTAACCAAAATCATCAGTGTATTTCAAAATTCCCATTCATGCAATTAAATTACCAGTGAGTAGAAAAAAAAGATTTTCCATAATGAATAACAAATGAGCATACTCAAGCATTTCCCTTACCAAATAAAATAGACTATTAAACATACAAAAAATCCCTGAGCACTCGGTTACACTTTAAACTGCATAAACATTCACAACCAATTCTAGTTGTCCCACAGAAGTGAGCTGAATTTCCCAGTTACAGCCTGTAATTATATGGGATAGTCATATATTTCCTTAGCACTATTCCGAGTTTCAAGAATAATTTTACTAGCAAATTTAGAGCTAATCAATTCATCACTGAGTGCAAATGGGGAATATGGTTCACTGATTGTCAGTAGGTAAACTGATGAATTTGTTAACTGAAAACCTATAACTGTGTTAACCAACTATTACATGTATCACTCATTAAAATATGTGTATATGATAAGCTTTATTAAGCATTCTTATCACCTCTCAATTTTACACACTTTGATTTTACATGCAGCCAGTATTTTGGTCCTTCCAACTACATAAAATCAAGTTTTTACTATGTCTGGGTAATTTATTACGTGGTCAACTAGGATGTCAGACTAAATCCCCAAGTCCTGATGGGTAGAGTGATCACACTCACTATGATTATGGTGACCGTGATGACCCCTCTCCGAATCCATACCAAAGGATGCAGAGGAGGAGGAATGGACTCGGTGGTGCGAGGACGTGGATGAAGACGCCGGAAGTGGCCCGGGGCCGTGGGACGATGAGGCCCCGGAAGAAGACGATGCGGCTGATGACGATGACTGCCCAGCTGATGAGGTGGTCGAGGGGTTGTTGGCGCTGTGGTGATGGTGGTGTGAATGGTGATGGTGGGGATGGAAGTGGAGGTATGAGGGTGACTGCGATCGCTCCAATCGCGCTGCATCACAAGTTTGGTCGGGGTGCCACGGTGCTTTGCAATGATAACAGAAATGAGCACCACATCCAGGGCGTTCGCATTTCAGCCTGGGACAGGATGCACAGCCAGATGCTATCACTGCAAACCTAGAAGAGAAGTCATAGCATTAATGACTTAACATTCTTGCTGCAGAGTTTGAAATTCCATTGCTTTCAAAGAATGTTCAGTCAAAAATTTTCAGGCATACTTAAAGTTTTTTTTAAAGCAAAGTTATGATGCCTACAAAGACTATACCTACATGATTGGAAAAATTAAGTTCACCACTTAATATTGCTAAATAATTAAAGAAAATAATTTTATTGTAAAATAAAACAATGAAGTAGGTATTGGCTTTGATCGATTCTCAGGTAATTCCATTATGTATTATGTATTGCTTTGTGGATAACAATTCACCTTACATCCAGGAGGCTTATTCAGGTTGAAATATTACCTGCTCCATTTAGGCTGCTATAGATAGGGAAGTTAGTAGCTAAAACTGTTGACACCTCTAGGAATCTCACACCTCACGGATGAGAGGGTATGTTTCCACGTAGACACAATACACAATGGAATTACCAGAGAATAGATTGAAGCAAATACATAGACCTTGCAGAAACCTCAAGAGTTATGAAGAAGGTACTTTAAATTAACTTTTTAATAAAAAACAGCTTCAAACCTTTGTGAATTCAATTGAAAAGATGCCAATCGATGCTATTTGCATTCATCAGAAATTCTAAATATCATATCAATTGATGGAATTTACAGCAAATATTAAATGTGACAGTTGAGGGATGCACACAATTTCTCAGGGCACGAATGATTGATCAAAATACAGTGAAACCTCGCTTTTCCATTCCAGGAATTAATGATTTATTTTATTTATGTTTTCCCGTTATTTACAACATTTTCTTCCGGTCCCAAAAATGTTTGAATTATTCCAATTTCATCCCGCCATTTGCAGCATTTGAAGGCTAGAAAGATGGCGGCTGGCACACTTCAACTGGCGATCGTGTGAACGTGATTAATGTTAAATATGGATATATACGTGCTTAAACGTGATGTATGAATTCCGATTTACTTGGTTTTATAAAAAAAACATCATTCGTCTAATGGCTCCCTCGCTGGTACCTCCATCTTGTCGTAATGAGGGAGCTTGTGTGCCTAAATGAACCTGAGAGCTATGTCGGCGGGAGCGTAAGCTCCTGGTAGGGCCACCCAAGCCGGACAGGTCAAGGGGGATAGGCCAGACAAAGAGAGAGACACTGGTCCTCCAGGTTGGGGGTGGATCATAGGGCTAATGACCCTATATCATAAAAACTTTCTTGTTAAGAAGCTCAAAGAAAATGAAGCCCGGACTGGTTATTAAGATAAACAAACCATGCAAACGAAAGGTAAACGCAAATGGAAATTTGATATGAAGATAGCAACACGGAATGTTAGAACCCTGAATAAACCAGGTGCTCCACAGGTCTTCAAGGAAGAGATGGGGAAATATAATATAGCACTAGCAGCCATTCAAGAAGTTAGATGGAAAGGAGACGGAATCTTAAGTAGTGGCAATTATACAGTCATGTATAGTGGTGGAGAAAGAGGTGCAATAGGAGGTACAGGCTTCTTATTGGATAATAAATATAAGGCAGTGATACTTAATTTCAAGCCTATAAATGAAAGGATGTGCACTCTAAGGATCAAGGCCCGTTTCTTCAATATATCATTTGTATGTGTATATGCACCAACAGAGAATGCGGAGGATGAGGAGAAGGATCTATTCTATGGACAACTAGAAAAGGAAATGGATAGCATCTCAAGCTAGATGTGATAATAATATTAGGGGAAATCAACGCAAAGGTTGGCAAAGAGGAAGCAAAGAGAGAAACCATTGGAAAGGAAAGTTATCATGATGTGTCAAATGATAATGGGCAAAGATTGATTGATTTTTCTATGGGAAACTTAATGGTGGTAAAGAGTACGTGGCTCCAGCGAAAAAATATAAGGAAGGTCACATGGTGCTCACCAGACGTGATTACTTTTAACCAAATTGACCATGTGATAATTGATAGGAGGCATGCATCTGATATACTTCAGATTGACAGCTGCAGAGGAGCGGACTGTGACTCAGACCATTACATGGTTCGAGTAAAATATTGACAGGGTATTGCAATGCACAGATCCACTGGGAAGGAGAAAGCACCTAGGAGATACAATGTCTCAAAACTAAAAGAAAAGATAATTGCCCAACACTATGAATCTGATCTGGAAAAGAATTTGGAGGCTAAGCAACAAAACTGGAAGAGAGAAAGTGTAGAGGGTAAGTGGAATATAATAAAGAATGCATTACAAGAAACAGTTGATGAAGTCCTCGGGGTAAAAGAAATGGAAAAAAGGCAAGGATGGTTTGATGAAGAATGTAGAGAAGCAATTAAGGGGAGAAATGAGGCAAGGAAGAAAATGATTGACAGAAGAACAAGAACAAATGTAGAGCTGTTCAGACAGAAGAGATAGGAGGCAGACAAGCTATGTAGAAGAAAAAAGAGAGTTTGGGAAGGGAAATGGATTACGGAGCTGGAGGAGCAGCACATCACCCAGGAAATGTGGAAATTCTATACCAAAATACACGATATAAGAAATGGTTTTCAACCACGGGCAGTATTCTGCAGAGATAAGGAAGGAAATATGATTGGTGGAAAAGAACAAATCCTAGGATGATGGGCTAAATATTTTAGTGAACTGTTGAATGCCACTGCAGAGAACATGACAGCAGAAGTAGATGAAGAGGAGTGTGGAAAACAGTGGCAAGAACCACAGACAGACACAATTCCAGTACCGGTTCCATCGATAGGGGAAGTAAAGGAAGTGATAAAATCTCTGAAAAATAATAAAGCAACAGGAAGTGATAATATTTCAGCAGAGATGATTTAATATGGAGGGGAACAGCTTACACTTCTCATTCACCAATTGATAGTGGATATATGGGAATCAGAGCAGATGCCCAAGGAATGGAGTCTGGTTATTATTTGCCCAATTCATAAGAAAAAGGATAAGGCCAATTGTGAAAACTACCGTGGCGTAGCTCTGTTAAGTGTGGTCTATAAAGTCTTGGCCAAAATCTTGGCTAGGAGACAACCCATTGGTGGAACAGATTCTTGGAGACTACCAATGTGGCTTCAGACAGGGTAGATCAACGACTGACTATAACTTCATAGTTGGACAGATAATGGAAAAGTGTTATGAATACAATTTGGATGTGCACCAATTGTTTGTAGATTTTCGGCAAGCATACGCTAAGAGAAATAAGCTGTTTCAGACTATGGTGAAAATGGAATTCCCAGCCAAATTAATCAGATTGATACAAATGACCCTAAAGAATACAATATGTAAGGTCAAAATAGAAGGAAACCTCACCAGCGAATTTGAAATTAATCAGGGCTTGCGACAAGGAGATGTGCTATCCGCCATGCTCTTCAATGTGGTCCTGGAACAGGTGATGAGAAAAGCAGAAGTCAGCAACCCAGGTGGTACTTTGTTCAACCGGATATCGCAAAACCTAGCCTATGCTGATGATGTCGATATGATATCAAGAAGACTCAAAGATCTTGAGGAAGGACTGGAGAGATTAGAAATGGAGGCAGGAAAATTTGGGCTAAAAGTGAACTGTGCCAAAACTCAGTACCTGTTCTCTTCCAGGAAAAGTACGACTGTAAAAGATAAATCTATAGAAGATAATGAAATGCAAGAAGAAATAAAAGCTAGGATTGCAGCAGGCAATAGGGTTTATCGAGCTTAGTTGAAGGTGCTAAAGACATGGAACCTCAGTCGGAACTTGAAAACGAAGGTTTATCGAACAGTCATTAGACCTGTGGTTATGTATGGTTCAGAAACATGGACCATGACTACTGCAGAAGAAGAGCTATTAAAAAGATGGGAAAAGAAAGTGCTAAGAAAGATTTTTGGTGCAGATAAGGAAGACGGACAGTGGAGAATACGGAAGAATAGAGAAGTGGAGGAACTCTACAAGCATCCTAACATAGTGGCAGAAATTAAGAGTAACAGGATAAGGTGGTTAGGGCATGCTGAGAGAATGCCTGAGGATAGGATGGTGAAAAAGATATATCTTGGACATCCTAGAGGCAGAAGATTGAGAGGAAGACCTCGGAAAAGATGGTTGGATGATGTAGAAGATGATCTCAGAAAGATGAGAATAAGAAGATGGAGAATTCATGCAGGTTATCGTGACGTCTGGGCTAACATTGTCAGAGAGGCCAAGGGCTGTAGCGCCGAGGAGTAAGTAAGTATTCGTCTAATGGTAGCACATTACATCGATAGCATTGCTGAAAAGTATTCATACCAAATATTGTAATCCTTGCAATCAGAATTGTTATCAAATGGAACGTAGAATGGTACTAAGGAGCCATACTAGCTTTTTATGATCGTACAAGCTCGTAGCTGGTACAAGTTTCATCGCAATCGGATGAATGGTATTGGCGTGCATAAAACACGAACAAAACAAACATTTTTTACATAAGAAGATTAGAATAAATAAATTTCCAATATGCTAGTTTCGTTAGGCAAATGATACAATGTCTTATCTCAAAAATACATTTAAAATATGACGAGTATAAAATGTAGCAAGATGAAAAGCAGTAAACAATATCTACAGGCATGTACAGCAGAAAATAAATGTTTTAAGGACATTAACTGTGATCAGAAGTAATTGATTAGAAGTATCCGAATACCGGTTTAGATTATATTTGGCTTACTTTAATTTGTAATTGTAACTTTTTTCAAATTGTAATTTTGCCTGTAATCTACTCCCAAAGTAAGTAAAAGAAAACTTTGTGTAGTCCACGAAACAATTCTTATGAACTAGCCAACCAAGGTTTTGACTTACAAAGTAATTATCAAGCCTTATATAAGCCTTATGATAGTGACTTTGTAAGTCAAAACCTTGGTCAGCAAGTTCAATAAATTGTTTCGTGGACTACACGAAATTTTCTCTTACTTAGTAATGGAGTACCACAAAGTTACCCCTGAGAACATGAAGTCTACTCCCAATGAAATCGTTAAATTGGAGTAATCATCACTCTCAGGATAATTTTTAATTAGCACATAATCTGTCAGTGGTGATACTGCGATTACTCTCATTTTCAATTGTTATCGATTGTAAGAGCATTTGTTCCCATTCATTTATTTAGACTACTTGTTTCAAACTTCACCCCCTTCAGTACATTATTGAGCCAGGTCACCAGATATATTTTTCGTGCAACATTATGCTGCAATGCTGTTTTTTTAAAGTCTAATGCTCTAAAAAATCAACATTGTGGTAATTCCAGAGTTGCAATTACTTTTAAGTAATTGTAATCCACCTGTAATTATAATTGATTACTATTTTGCTGAAGTAACAATTACAAATAATTTTGAGTAATTTATCCATTAATGGACAAAAATTCCAGTAAAAAGAGAAATTAAAAGGAATCTATGAGGGTGGGTTTACATTGACAAGTTACCTCCACACGTTTCTTCTGCAAAAGCTTCCGGAGGATTTAGCTGTAACAAAAACTATTTCATGAGGTAGTTCAGAGCCAGATTGGCTGCTGTTTACATTGGCAACAATAGCTTATGCAAGCTACTTGCCAAAACTTTTAAAAGTTCTGCAAGTGGACTTGCATAGCTGTTTACACCTGCAATTTATGTTGAGAGTAGCTTGCTGGAAGTAACTTGTGCAATAACCTTGCCATTGTAAACCCAACTTAAAATCATTATAAGTTTCCAATTGAAAGACCTTCATCAAGCAGTTCATACAGCAAATCCACCATAATGTGAACCTATCATAAAGTAGGGTGCATTATATTTTTCTCGCCACCAATGAGCTAAATATTATAATTATTATATGAAAAGGAAAACTTTGTTATATTCCACCAATTTATTCTCAGGTACAACTAGTTTCGACGCAGCGGCGTCATCTTCAGGTACCTGAAGATGATGCCGCTGCGTCGAAACTAGTTGTACCGGAGAATAAATTGGTGGAATATAACAAGATTTTCCTTTTCATTTATAAAATGAACTTCCACAAGGTTGAGCCTGAGATGATGGAGATAGTAATTATTCTTTATGCAATACATAGATGGAAATCCAATATCAACTCAAATACTAAAATTAAAAAAAATACTGCATTATGGAAAATTTTAAATCAAACGAAGAACACTTGGTCACCTGTTGAATAAAAATTAAACCTGACAATTCGGATTTGAGGCCACATCGATTTAAAAAATTCATTCCATCAGACACTGTCTTTGTTCCTATACAGCAGCTATTCTATCAAATTTTGGCTAACACCCCATGGAGCATCCAGCTAAGCTCAAAACTTCAATAAATATCAATGGGACAATAGCTATGGTACACAGATTGTAATAATATATAACTAGGCAAATTGGAACCCCATTGTCTGGCACACTTCCTGGCACTCCAAAGAGATACTAGGATGTTCACGTGCTCCATTGTTGGAAAAATGCCCAAATGGTATGAAGCAAATCTGTTCTCCTAACCAGTGTCCAATAAAACCTGTATTGAGTACATCTAAAATTGATTTGTATACTGTAAACAACATCTTACATATATTACTCCACATAGAAATATTAAAATAATATCAACAATGCAAAAAGGGAATGAGATATTCATCATATCAACCCCTCTTAAATGTTTAATTTAGGTACTTGATTATTAGTTGATCATGTTCACTGTTCAGCACTTACCCACAGTCAGGGGCAGGACACCATCGTGTGTCAGGATCCACAGCCAAAACTCGACGGACCATGAAGTCCTCATACTTTTCATACAAAGCCCTGTCATTGAGGATCATGCGAATGTCTGCAATAGACACAAAGTCATGTTTAAACAGAAAGCACTTCACTTTTTCAAAAAAAGCTTAACCATGAACGAACTAATTTGATACAAATTACATATATTCTCATGAAATACTCCAAACAAATGAACAAATACCTCAGTACATTCTAATTAGATTTCAATGATTTAAACAAGGAAAGTACGAACTAACTTTTCAACTCCATGACTGAAATAGGCATATGCCATTAAATGTAAAAAGAAAAGGCAAAATATTGTAATCATAATGCACATGATGGATGCAACAGATACAACACTTTTAAACAATGGAATTCTTTTTTGGCAACTGAATTATTACTAAAATATTCCCTAAGCACATATGTGATCAGCATTAAGATTAAAAACTGGGCTAAAAACCTCTTAAACAATTTCAATAATGCCAAGTTTATGAGGTTCTACTATAAACATGTGCAATAAGAAAGCCAGATTTGTAATTTATAGATTAAAAATATTTCTCTCAAAAATTACCCTCTTCAGGCATATCGCATCATAGATACATCTACAGTGAAACCTCGTCTTTGCGTTATCGGAAATTATGTTTTCCCGCAAATTACACCACTTTTGCAAAGTCCCATTCAATTTCCTATGTTTCCAATGTATTCAGAATCCCGAATTTAGACTATACATTTTTCAGTTTTCTCACAATTTGCACCACAACGCGCTCTTTCAAAAAATAAAATTCACTTCTAAAGTCCATTACTCATGCATATCAACCTTTGTAAAACACTTATTGGCTTTGTATTGTACATATATGCGGAAAAATACGAAAGAAAGCAGCAATAAGACCTGTTTTAAGGAAGAATTTGAATGTGGCGGGAATAGAATACAGCGCCACTACTGTCCATGCAAAAAGTCGAGATACCCGATTTTGAGATGTTATAACTCATTAACCAATAAATCTATTGCAACACAGTAAACTGCATATCAAAGATAATTTATGTGTCCGTCTGACTGGTTTACTTTGAGATTTCTTAGTACTGTTTAAATATTTTTAATGTGACCTTGTATGAAAAAAGGCACACTTTTTGCCGGTTCAAAAACGGTAGCACCACTTCATACGTTAATAACCTAGAATCTTACCACTGTATCCACAAGAAATTTGTTATAGGTATAAACAAGACTATAAATAATAAGAATATCGAAAAAGAATGTTGTAAAAATATAAATTATATTGGATAA